>OX451737.1:680537308-681179467 GCA_948472305.1 Vicia faba | reverse complement strand
GAAACGTGGTCGTCGACTATAGGATGTCTTAGTGAGTCCTTATGTCCCATTGATCTGGTTGCCTCAAAACAAGTTGCCTCGGAATAAGTTGCCTCGAAATAAAAGATCAATGGCATAAGGGTAGCTCCTAAGGTATCTTACCTTTGCTTGTTGGCCACACTGTCCCAAAACTCGAATTGACCCGAACACCTCCAACGGTGGTGCTACCTACCTCTCAATGGTGGGATGTCACTACTTTAAGGACATTTACACAGGGAATTCCTTAGGGTAGGTAGAGAACTCATAGATACTTGCTCTAATTTCAAAACAAATCAAAAACTTCTTTTCGCACCGACACTTTCAAAAAGCTTTCGAAAGCAACTTTTCAAACACTCTTGAGGACTGATACAAGGGTCGAACTGAAATTTTCAAAGAAACTTTTTTAAACCCACAATTGAAAAGCAAACAAACAATTTTGAAAACACAATGAGCAAGTATCTAAGAGCCCATGGATAACCATGGATAGAAAGGGTGCTAACACCTTCCCTTTCTATAAATCTACCTCCCGAACCGAGAGCAATCTCTATAAGGAATTTTTCTGTGCTTTTGTCCTTTCCATTTGGAGAAAATAAAAGACGGTGGTGACTCTTGCTTCCGCGACATTTCGCGAACCAGCGTTAAACAGTCAGTTCCAGATCCACCGATCACAAACCGTATCTGGAAGATGCACTGAATGAGTATTAGAATGATATCCATATCTAGATCGTATCTAAATTATATCTGGAAGAGGTACTGAATGAGTATCAGAATGACATCCATCTCTGGATCATATATAAACTGTATCTAAAATGAGTGTTAGAATGAATCTATATTTAGATTGTATCTGAATTGTATCTAGAAATGGATCTGGAATGAGTGTCAGAATAAATCTATATTTAGACTATAACTGAACTGTATCTAGAAGTGGATCTGGAATGAGTGTCAGAATGAATCTATATCTTGATTGTATGTGCACTGTATCTACAAGAGAGCCTGGAATGAGTGTCAGAATGAATCTATATCTAGATTGTATCTAAACTGTATCTAGAAGAGAATCTAGAATGTGTTAGAATGAATCTATATCTAGATTGTATCTGAACTGTATCTAGAAGATGATAAACTGTTGGAGAAATAAACTGTTGGAGAAATAAACCATGTTGGGGAAATACTCTTGTTGAGGAAACACCCTTGTTAATGAAATTAACTTTTCTAGAGAATAAAAGTCGGAAAGGGGGTTTTACAACCTTGGAGGGACAAGATCAGCTGGGGAAGAGAAACTTCATGAACTGTACTGATTGGAACTCCGTAGGTTGGTGATATTTCTGGAGAGAAAATCATACTCCTTTATCTGTCAGAGTGATCTGTCGTGGCAATTGCATGGAATGTATAAACTTGTGAAGATTACTCTGTGGGGATAATCTCCTAGAAGTGGCTCTGTGGGGATCTATGGAGACTTGAACATACCTCTACTTCTAGAGCCCTTGGTGAATTCTGATCAGGGTAATATGTCTTCTACTGATAGACAAGTGATGAGATGATGGGACATAATCGTACACTTTAATCCCTAACTTTTTCCTAGGCTGTCTTTTTAAATTTTCAGTCCACCGGGATACACTTTTTTGGCCAAGCCGCCTTTTCAGTTTTTCGACTTGTCGGCTCTACAGTTTTATTTATATATCCCTAATTTTTTCCCGACCTCTTTTGGTTCGTCGGGATGCCCTTATTTTTGCCTAGGCCGGTCAACCTAGCGGGTTTTTTTTCATGCGTAGCATCTTTTGACTATGTCCGCGTTCACAGGGTGCCGAGAATTGTCACTATCCATAGTAGTAAGTGTTATAGCACTGCCAGAAATATGTTTGCTCGATCGTACGTGATCCTTTGTTGGAATTCATGTCTAATTCTCCAAGTGATTCCGATGGAGATTTGTCCTTGGCTATTCGACACTTTTGAGAGATTCCTTGAATCTTGAATCGACTGCCCCCAGATCAATTGGACACCATGACACGCCCCTTCATTATGAAAGGCCTGTTATTGGAAATGTCTTTCCATCCGAGATGATTCTGTTCATTGAGAGGATTTTCGTTCATTGAATATTCATCGTGCAAATTTCTCTGTTGTTGAACAATTAGTCATATGAAAACAATGTCATTTAAAATGCAAAACTTATGCCTGTCTTGAAGTTTTAAAAATGCATTTTTAGTAAACAAACAAAATTTTGTAAGAACATGAATTCAACTCAGGATTTATAGTAAACCTTACAGGAGTCAGGATACCTTTTGTAACAGTATGCTTTCGAACTAACCCATGCTTCAGTTAGGACATCTAAGGGTTGTAACATGGCCAGGTTCACGGTTTAAGAAATAAAGGATAAAGGCTCAAAATTTATTTGTACCCAACCCTTTCTTCATGATGTTCTTCATTCCTATACTCAGCTAATTATGCATTTAGATCCCTATTGAGTCTGGGATCTTTGCCCTGATATTCTGGTGATGGTTCGGATACTGAAAGTTTATTTGAGAAGGCAGTCATTTTGGTAACCCTTTATTTTTGTTGAGTATTTCTAGAGACGTCTTTTTTTGATTTTATCATCCCTACCTTTTTCCTGAACTGTTTCTTTTGTGATTAAAGTCAATGGGATGCCCCCGTTTTTTCCTTAAGTATCCTTCATAGGTTTTGACTTAGCGGGCTTTTCTTTTGAGATATAATGATTGTCTGCTTTAATAGTTATGCGAAACCATCACCATCTTTTGTTTTGGAAGGATACCTCCGACACTACTCTTCGTGTACGAAGGGAAAGCTTTTGATTGAATGCACATTTGAATTAACTGAGAAACTACCCTGCCCCAGGTTATGATTAAAGGTTTCAATTTGTGTGAAAAAGAAAACTCCAACTTCTTAGGCTCAAAGGGGTTGACTAGGGATTATCTTACTTATAACTCCACTATTTAGGATTTTAAGCAACGCCTATACATCGTCATCCAAGTCTGTTCAAAAGCATACTGTAGAGATATTGGCATTGTTTTCGTTATCCTCCCTCTAAAGGCTTACAATTTTTTAATTGAGAGTTGAATATCACAAAAATGAAGTAAAGGCATAGTTTAAATATAGTGAAAACGAATGGATTAATTCAAGATAAACATGTGCAATGCATTAATGGAATAACAAAGTTTGACATAAAATAAGTGTTTGAGCAATCAAAAGAAATTACAATTTGAGAATTCAAATGAAATAAATTCTCTCAATCTTGGCCACGATCTGGCATAGGATAAGTGATCACATTAGGAGCGTTAGAAGGGTCAAATTCAATCTCCTTATTGTCAATCAAATCTTGAATCTTGTCTTTCAAAGACCCGCAACTGTCGGTGTCGTGCCTAGGACTATTAGAATGGTAGGCACACTTCGCATTCAGATTGTACTTAGGAGAGGAGGTATTATGGTTTTGAGGAGGATCTCTTAGTGTAATCAATTCCGCTTTTAGAAAATATTGTAACGCTTGAGACAATGACATATTAATCTTAGTATACTACCTTTCTTGAAACTTTATCCTACGCCTATTTCCCTGTTGTTATTGAACATGTGTAGGATTAGAAATTAACACCGCTCCCACGGACTGATGGTGGTCATTTTTACTATGGCTCCTCTAACCACAGACAAAATTAGTTTCATTTTTACCAACAAAGAGCTTCTTCACATCATTAGAGGTCGAGGCCATTGGGATCTTCCCACTTTTAATACCGCTTTCAATCCTTTCCCCAGTCAGAATCATCTTTATAAAACCATACAAAGAACTCCCAATCAACAGATTATAGAATGGGTCTGTCAGAGTACCCATGAACATGTCTACCATTTCCCGATCAGTCAGAGGAGGTTGCACCTTGCCAGATAAATCCCTCCATTTCTGTGCATATTCCTTGAATACTTCACTTGAGCCCATGGTGTTGTACCCCAAAATTTTCCCTCTCATTTATCAAGTAATCTTTCACAAGATCTCCTTCGGTTCAATACTGCATTAGGTTTGATCAGCTCAAGACACCTCCTTAAGCACTGATGACCAAAATTAGGGTTTGAGATTGCACAAGGATAATTGAACTTTCAATGCTTCATATGACTTTCATGGATCATTATGGAACCCCAAGATTACTCATGTCATGTTTCAAGCCTTAGATCACACTTTTGCTCAGTCAATTGAGCAGTTGACCTAAAAATCAGCTGTATTCGGGAAAAAGTCAACTATGGCCAATTTACATTCAAACTTCATAATTTTTTATCCACATAAATATTATAAACTCATATGTATCATTTTATCAAGTTTGGACCATAATTCCTAAAGAAATTTGAACAAATCATCAAAAGGGAAAAATGGTCAAAATTAGGGTTTTGACTGAGAGAGGGCAATTTCTGATTTTTGACCTAGCAAATGGTCAATTGGTTTGAAGCATGGTTTCAAGAGTTCAATTGCATCTTTTTCACCTAATGGCATGACCTAAAACATTGCTCAAGATCAATTGGATTGATAGTGAATTCTCAGTCAACTGATCAAAAGTCAATTGTACATTGAAAAGTCAAACTTTGACTTTTTGGTCAAAATCCAATGTCAAAGATCACAATTCATCAAAACATGTCAAAATATGAAAATTATTCATCAATAAATCAAAAATTCAAGATTTCATTTTGAAAAGACAAAGTTTTCTAACTTAGAAATTTTTCTAAGTGTTTAAAACTTCATGTTTTTTCACAACTTTGAGTAAATTTTTCACCATGATGCAAGAGGATTCAAAAGAAACTTTCAAAATGAAAGTTGAATATTTCCATGATATATACAACATTTCTTTACACAAATTCTTCTAAAAATTCTTGGATCTCAAGTTATTAATTCATAAAGTCATGGTCTTGAAATTGAACACTTAGTGAAATTTTGCCCTGGTTTTTGTCAGGATTTTGACCTAACTTTATGGAACTTTTCCATATAGTTCCAAAGGGAATTTTCAAAAGTGATTAAAAGATGGGGTTGTAGAGCACATTACAAGCTTTCAAAAATGTCAAAGAAATCCTTGAGATCATTTGTGAGCAAGGAGAATCGAAGAGATGAAGTTAGGGTTTTCAAACTTAAATTACAAGCAATTTCATGATGAACAAAAATTCAAGTCCAAGCCTAGGTTGCATAATATTTAATTTGAAGGCCTCAAACTTGTTTGTCACTCCATAATTAAATGTTTACGCAGCTGATAGAGCTTTAATCCAAGCACTTGAGCCTTTATCCAAGTTACATTTCCATTTATGGCACAAAGTTGCCATTTCCATTTTGATAAAGCACTACTTTTGCAATTGTCAACTTCTTGAGCTCTGCACTTGTTCTTTCTGCACACACAACCCCTATAAACCAAAAGCAATATGTATAAATCCTTTTTAAGCTCAGAACATGCTTGTACAACACTTTGAGTTTTGTCCTCTCACTTTTCTTTAAAAGCAAGTCATAGAGCCAAAAGGCTAGAACTCAGAAACCTTGAGTGCATTTGATCTTTAACCTTTTCCATACATATAAACAAGTCTATTGCAACATAACAAATGAATGCTAAGACCTCAAAACACTCCCAAGCACTCTGCAACTCAGAATATGCCTTAACTTGACAGTTTTGAACCTCACATAGCCATCTCCAAATCCACTCCTGCGTATTGAGTTTTATCCATCCAAACACTTAATATACATCACATCAAAGTGATCCAGGCCCCTGTTTTATGACCGTAACTCCTCCATTTCTATCCACCATTTCCAAAATTGAAGCTTGCAACATGACTTGAGTTGGGAGTTTCAGCCATTCTCAAAGCAAAGTAGGATTGGAACACACTCAAGGAGGTCCAGGCAAGCTACAGAAATCATCAGGCCATCACAAAGGTTGCTCAAACTCCATACATGAATCCAGCTACAAGAGGTAAGTTTTCAAACTTCTATATCTTCATACAAGCATCATTTGATTTTGATTTGTGAAGATAAAATGTAGATACCATTGTCACGAAGTTGTACATATCCATAGTTTGCATTTATATGGCCTGAGCTTAGAGAATTTTAGAGTTGAAGTTTTTCTGAAATTTTTAGGTTTTAAATTAGGGCCAGAAAAATTCTCATTCATCTTTGACGGTTAGCCTAAGTTATTTATATGTTTGGATTCGTGGAAAGAAATGCCACAAGTTTCATGTTTGAACTTTTCATTTTTGTTAATAGATGAAGAAGATACATGTCCTATGGCTGGAGGTTAAAGATGAAGTGTAATCAGGGTGCATTTTGTATTATATTTATCGTTTCAGTTATATTAATGGAAGTACAGTCACCCCAGTGGTAAGGCATTGCGCTGGTAATCTCAAGGTCACGGGTTCAAGACCCAGCGCTGCCTTTTGCTTTTTCTTTTAACATTTTTACAGTTGTTTTTGGATTTTTGCAGCGCTGGGCTCCCCTTTGTTGGGCCTAACCTTTTTTGCTTATTTTTACTCCCTGTTTCATTTTCTACCCCCCTTGACTTTCCTTTATATTTTTATTTTATTTTTTATTTTACTTTTATTATTATTATTATTACTATTATTATTATTATTATTATTATTATTATTAATATTATTATTATTATTAATATTAATATTATTATTATTATTATTATTAATATTATTAATATTTTTTTTTTATAAATCATAAAAAATCCAAATTTATTTTTATTTATTATTTATACTTATATATATTTTATTTTCTCTATAAAATAAAAAGACTAAAAAAAACTTTCTTAAACAAATTAATTTCTTTTTTTCTAAAGTATATAAATTTTAGACTTAGGTTAAATTAATATTTTATTTTATTTTCTTAGTTAAAATTAATTTAGAACTTAGGTTATTTTAATTAATTAATCTTTATTTTATTTTCTTTAATTTAAAATCTTTTCATAAAAAACCCTAAAAATCCTTTTCAAATTAATTTCTTTTCTTAATTAGTTTAAGTTAATTTTATTTAATTTTAATTAATCATTTTCTTTAATTAGGTCAAGACAAAACCCCTTTCATAAAAAACAACAAAAATCATTTCTTTTTTCCATTTATATTCTTGCATTTTATTTTCAATTTTGTACAATATTCAATATGGTTGTAATAGATAATTAGGTTTAATTTTCTTGCAATCCCCATTTGTAAATTCGTACACCCCTCCCCTAATAATGTAATAGAGTAGTAATTTTACTTTTCGCAATTTATCGCTTTATTTAAATGCTAGTAATTAGGGTTCGTATGAGAAGATAAAATCAACAAGTAGCAAACCCTAATCAAAGACTAAACAAAGCATGAAAATCAATACACTTGCACACAAGCACCCCTAGGGTAAAATCCACTTGGTTGCCTTATAAAAATGGCCATATTATGCATGTGAGGTATCTTAGCAAAAATAAGCAAAAATACAAGATCATAGCCCCTCGATGACGCTATCTATGTTGCCTTTTCAAAATGATCCTAGTCCCAAAAGAAAGATACTAATATACCTTGCAACATTGCTAATCATGGTTATACAATGACCCATGCCCGTCCCGTTTACATCCAAAGATAGGGTTACTTACCAAATCAATGGTAAGATAACAATGTCAAAGAAAAGAGGAAATAAACATGAGAGACTTTTGAGTAGGTAGAATGTTCCTAGTTACTTGCTTAATTTCAAAACCAAAAACATCCTTGCTATTTTCAAAACAAACACCAACACTTTCAAAACACCTTTCAAACTTTCAAACATTTTCAAAAGATCAACACTTTGTATACATTCTTACGAACGAGAATCATTACAAATTTTGCCTAAACGATGGCGCCTTTTCAAAATACTTTCAAAAACCACACAAAGCACATTTTCAAACAAAAGAAAGTGATCTAACGAGTAACTAAGAGCCCATAGATAACTATGGATGGAAAGGGTGCTAACACCTTCCCTTTTCATAATCTACCCCCCGAACTCAAAAAAACCTCTCAAAGGTCTTTCCTATTCTGTTCATCCTTTCCTAATCAAATAAAAGAAAAGATGATGACGACTCTTGCTAACCGCAACATTTGCGATAAAATGCAAAACAATCAAGTCAGTTCTCCCACCGTATCACATAACTGGAGACTCTGCTGGGGAATATTTTTAAAAGTGGGTTTACCTTAGGGCTATATCACATTTACTTGCTTTCTTTGTTTGACTTGTGTGCTTTACATTATGGTTCTTTGTCTGGGTTTGAATCCTCTACCCGGATTTGGGATACCTTATAGGTAAGTATCAATACATTTTGGAAACTGTGTGGGGTATACTGACACGGTCTAAGCAATAGCTATGTTAGTGCGACATATTTGTGGGTACTGGTAGCCCTTGAGTAGTCAAGGAGAATACGGGGCCGCTGAGTGATGTCATGAAGAACTAGTGAACTTTTAGAACCATTACTTGACCAACTGGTCATTAGGACGTAGTGAGATGACCGACTTTAGTGCAGTCCGAAGTTGGTAGATACTCGATACTACACTCATTGAGGTTTGGTTTTTTGGGATATTTCGGTCGCCATTTAAGAGGCTTGCGCTGAAACAATGCCTGAAGAAACAAACCGGTGATATTGAGCTCCTTAGAACCCGATTACTATTATTAAGACAGGTTTGAGCCAACTAAACTTCAAGAGGGTACTTACCTATAAGACTCCATGCAAGCCTAAACTTAAGGACTTGTTTACTTTATTTATGTATAGATACTTGTACGTAACATCATAAACATCATACTCATATTCACTAACCATTTCAAGGATCTTGGGATTTATCTTTGTTCTGTTTTGTAGGACATGGATTATGTTCGCAGGAAAACCATTCAAGTCAATCTCGTAAGGATCCCTCCGCAACTTAAAGAGCTAGCATCAAGTATTCCTGAAAATTCTCCATTTACCGAAAGACATGGTCGCCTACTAAACTTGGTTACCTCCCACACTGATGAAGACATGATGAAGGTGCTCTTCCAATTCTTTGATCCTCTACACCATTGCTTCACTTTTCCCGATTATCAACTTGTGCCAACTTTGGAGGAATTCTCCCAACTCTTGAGAATTCCTATTCTCAATCAACTACCCTTCAACGGTATGGAAAGAGATCCAAAACCCGAAGATATTGCTCAAGCCCTACATTTGCAACAATCTAATGTCACAACTAATTTGGAAACAAGGAGTGGTGTCAAAGGTTTCTTAGCCAAGTTTTTGTTTGAGAAGGCTCAAGATTTTTGGAACTCCTTGGACTTACGAGATTTTGAGGAAATTGTGGCCCTTATCATCTATGGGATGTTTTTTTACAAATCTTGACCAACTCATAGATGTAAACGCCGTAAAAATCTTCATGTCTCGTAACCCGGTGCCTACTTTGTTAGGAGACATCCTACATTATTTTCACTCTCGCACTTTGAGGAAGAGAGGTATCCTCATGTGTTGCACTCCTCTCTTGGCAAGATGGTTTATTTAGCATCATCCCCAATCTGTGTTGAAAAATGAGCAAGGTTCAAGATAGTCCCATAGGTTGATGACGCTCAGACATTCAGATATTCATTGGTGTTCCCGCTCTTTGGAGAATGTTACTATCATCAACCGTTGTGGATAATTCCCTAATGTCCCTTTGCTTGGCATTAGAGAAGGTATCATTTACAACCCCTACTTAGCCCTACGACAGTTTGGTTATGCCCGGAGGGATGGTCCCCATGAGATGCTTATCCAAGGATTGGTATTCGACCACTAGAATGACAATCAAGGTTACCGTCAGAGGTTTATATGAGCATGGAGGATGGTGAACAAGGTGGATAGCAAGACACTAGGACACAATAATTCCATTCCCCTCGAGCCTTACCTTGAATGGGTACGAGCTCATGCTCAGAAACTTGTGATGCCTTATCCCTCCATCTTATCAAGAATCATGGAGCCTGTGGTCGAAGGAGATGTTCTCTACATTATCCTCCATCCCGACATGCCTACCTCTCTCAAAGACTTACAAAAGGGTTGGATCCAGCTGAAGGAAGAACAAGATACTTCGAGGCTTAATTCTATGCTAGTGAAAAGAGGGTCTTGGAGCTTACAAAGCAGCTACAAGAAGATCTAAGTGTGAACGCTTATCTCGCGCCAAAGAGGACACGTTCGGTCTTTTTATCTTAGAAAGTTATTTTGTAAGCCCAAGAGGCATGATGTAATCTTTCTTGTTTTGTCTAATGAGAATTAACTTTTGTTCATCCTTTTGTCTATACAAATTTGAATTTAATTAATCCTTGAAATCCTTTGCATGTACATATTACATGCATCATAACATGACAGGTTTTTGCATAACAGGTTTCCTTATCTTTCTGCTGTTTATTTCAGCAAGATGGATCTAGAGAAAACTGTGAAGGATCTCCAAACCCATAATTCTCAGTTTCAGGAGACTCTACTAGCCCTAGCCAAGGGGCAGCAAGATGTGATGGCTTTGCTGGCTGTTAAGAAGAAGCCAAAGAAGAAAGCTCTACTCCATATGGGTAGAAGGTTCAAGGAGACAGTCCGTCAAATCCCAGTAGGAGGAGATTCATCTGAAGAGGACGAGAACCAGACTGGTGAGGTCAAGAGTACTCAGGATGAGTGTATTAATGATCAAGTATCCGATGATGATTATTTCAATGAGAAGTATCCACCCGCTGATATCAAATACAAGCAGTTAGAAAACAGATTGAAAGTTGTTGAAATCCAAGCCGTCCCCAGTTTAGATTTTGATGATTTGGGTTTAATCTCTGGGGTAGTCATTCCCCACAAATTCAAAATACTAATCTTTGCAAAGTACGACGGGGTTTCTTGTCCAAAACTTCATTTGAAATCTTATGTGCGCAAGATACAGTCGCACATTGTTAATAAGAAGCTATGGGTTCACTTTTTCCAAGAGAGCTTGGCTGGAACGCAACTTGAATGGTTTTATCAGTTAGATGGTTCTCGTATCAATACCTGGTAGGATTTAGCTACTGCCTTCTACCATCAGTACCAGTACAACGCCGACTTGGTGCCAACGAGGGTTCAGTTGCAAGATATGACCATGGGGAAGAATGAAGGATTTAAGGAATATGCGCAAAAGTGGAGAGACCTTGCTAGTAGGGTCCAACCTCCCTTGACTGATAGGGAGCACATCGACATGTTCATGGGCACTTTATCTTGTCCTTTCTTTAATCTGTTGGTTGGCTGCTCTTCTTCTGGTTTCACTACATTGATCTTAATCGGCGAAAGAGTTGAAAGTGGCATCAAAAGTGGGAAGATCTCTGTGGCATCTACCTCCACTCCTAATCCTATCAAGAAACCTTTTTCTGCAAATAAGGAAGTCAATGTTGTGTATGTGGCAAGGGCCCATACCAAGAATAAGGATCACCCGTCTGTTAATGTTGTCTGAATCTCCAATCCAACTCCTACTCCAAGACCATCTGCAAATCATCAATGTTTTGAAACTCCAAGAAGACAATTTACGAGGTTAGGCATTTCACTGTCTCAAGCCCTTCAACATTTTCTCAAGGCTAATTTAGTGACATTGCGCGATCCTCCCGCCAACCCTGACACCTCGTCACCAAAGTATAATACGAACGCTAAATGTGCTTACCACTCAAGCAGCCCCGGGCATGAGGCTTACCAATGCTGGGCCTTGAAGAATAAAATCCAGGATTTGATTGATAACAAGACTATTGAGTTAGATCCTCCTCCAACTCTGAATGTAATCACCGCGCCTATGCCGAATCATGGTAAGGATGTCAATGAAGTTAATGTTGTGGGTGATTCTGACGAAGAAGCTGCATTTGAAAAGTGGGTGTGTCCAACTACAACGGAGCTGAAGAATTGGCATACAAAGAACTTTGTGCACATCTCCTTCATTAAGGAGTAATCTACTTGTTATTGCTTTTCTTTCGATTCAAGAACATGATGTCTGTAATATTTTAACAATGACTTTTCAGCCATTTTCCTGGCCCGAGGCACTTTGGTCCATTTGTCAAGGGTTTTATTTATGTTCAGCTAATCATATGATCATTCAGTACATTGGACTCTTTCGCATTCAAATATTTGTGTTCATTGTCTTTCCTCTCTTTCAAATACATTTTTCAAAAAAAAAAGCCATGTATCTTACTTGCACACACACACACACTCTTGCAGGTCCACATCCACTCTAGATCCTATTGCCAATGACTCTACTATTGTCGACTATGACTTTGAATGTCTTATCAACGAAGCCGAAGACAAAGGCAAAGAAGATTGTGACATACTGGGAGAGCTAGCCATACTTCTATTACAAGAGGAAAAAGCTATTCAACCGCACAAAGAGTCAGTTGAAGTTATCAACCTGGGTACCGAGTTAGTTAAGAAAGAAATCAGTATCAGCGCTAACTTGGAAAGTGGTGTCAAGAGCAGGTTGGTTCAGATGTTGCATGATTATGTGGAAGTATTTGCTTGGTCTTATGAAGATATGCTTGGGTTGGATACCGACATCATAGTTCATCGTCTGCCAACAAGAGAATACTGGCCTCCTGTTAAACAAAAGGTTCGTCGCATGAGGCCTGATATGTCTGAAAAGATCAAAGTTGAAGTGATGAAACAATTTGATGCAGGGTTCCTAGCTGTGACATCCTATCCTCAATGGGTGTCCAATGTGGTTCCAGTGCCAAAGAAAGACGGGAAAGTTCGCATGTGTGTAGACTATAGGGATCTGAATAGGGCAAGTCCCAAGGATGGCTTCCCTTTACCACACATTGACGTCTTAGTTGATAATATTGCTCAGCATAAAGTCTTCTCTTTTATGGATGGCTTCTCAGGCTATAATCAAATAAGGATGGCTCCCGAAGACATGGAGAAGAATAATTTCGTTACGCAATGGGGCACCTTCTGCTACAAGGTCACGTCGTTCGGATTAAGGAATTCAGGGGCAACATATCAAAGGGCTATGGTAGCTTTAATTCACGACATGATTCATCATGAGATAGAGGTATATGTGGATTATATGATTTCCAGATCACAAAATGAAGAAGAACATCTTGATCATCTGTACAAATTATTCGAGAGGCTGAAGAAGTACAAACTAAGGTTAAACCCTAACAAATGCACGTTTGGAGTACGATCTGGAAAGCTTCTAGGTTTTGTTGTCAGCAATAAAGGCATTGAAGTTGATCCTGCCAAGGTAAAGGCCATCCAAGAAATGCCAGTCCCTCATTCTGAAAAAGAAGTCAGAGGATTCCTGGGTCGTGTCAATTACATTGCTCGCTTCATATCACACTTGATTGCTACTTGTGAGCCAATCTTCAAACTCTTGAAGAAAGATCAGATAGTCAGATGGAATGATGAGTGCCAGATTACCTTTGACAAAATCAAAGAATACCTACAAGAACCTCCTATTCGCATGCCTCTAGTTGAAGAAAGACCCTTGATCATGTAGTTGATAGTAATAGATAACTCTATGGGGTGTGTTTTGGGCAAACATGACGAGTCTGGCCGAAAAGAGCATGTTATTTATTACCTGAGCAAAAAGTTTACCGATTGTGAAACCAGATATTCACTGCTCGAGAAAACTTGCTGCGCTCTGGAATGGGTTGCTCGCTGGATAAGACAGTATATGTTGACTCATACCACTCTGTTGATTTCTAATATGGACCCAATCAAGTACATCTTCGAGAAACCTGCCCTTTCCAGACGGATAGCCAGATGGCAAATGATCTTGACTGAGTACGACATTTAATACACGACTCAAAAGTCCATCAAAGTAATTGTACTAGCAGATTATTTGGCCCATCAAGCTGTGGATGATTATCAGTCAATGAACTTCGACTTCCCTGATGAGAACATCATGCTGGTAACTGACTGTGTGAAACCTGGATCATATGATGGACCTGAACAAGGATCCCGATGGACTATGGTATTCGATGGGGCTTCCAATGCCTTAGGTAATGGAATTGGTCATGTGATCGTCTCTCCTGAAGGGTGCCACACTCCTTCCACTGCCAGACTATGCTTCGATTGCACAAACAATATGGCAGAGTATGAAGCATGCATCTTAGGTCTGAAAGCTGCTATTGACTTAAGGATCAAGCATTTGGATGTGTTCGGGGATTCCGCCCTAGTGATCAGCCAATTAAAAGGAGATTGAGACACTAAACACCCCAATCTTATCCCTTACAAGAAACTTGTGCTATCCCTAATTCCTTACTTCGAAGAGATCACTTTTGAGCACTTCCCTAGGAAAGAAAACCAGTTGGTTGACGCTTTGGCAACCATGTCTTCAGTGTTCAAGGTAAGATGGGACAACGAAGCCCCTATGATAACAATTGGAAGATTTGATGAACCTGCACATTGCTATGAGATTGACACCGATGCAGAAAAGCTATGGTACCATGAGGTGATGAGATACCTTGAAGCACAAGAGTATCCAGAGGGGGCATCTATCAATGACATAAAGTTCTTGCAAAGATTTGCAACCAAATTCTTCCTAAGTAACGGGATATTATACAAGCGCAACCATGATTCAACTCTAATCCGATGTGTGGACAAGAAGGAGGCGTAGGAGATCATGGGATACATGCATGATGGTCTCTTCCGTACTCACTCAAGTGGACATACGATGGCTAAGAAAATCTTAAGAGTCAGTTACTGTTGGTCAACGATGGAGACTGATTGCCATGAACATTCAAGAACTTGTCACGAATGCCAAATCTACACTTAAAAGGTACATGTGCCTCCTACCCCTCTGAATGTCATGACCGCTCCGTGGCCATTTGCAATGTGGGGCATTGACATGATTGGAGAGATCAAGCCCACCACTTCCAATGGACATCGCTTCATTCTTGTTGCTATCGACTATTTTACCAAATGGGTCAAAGTCGCCTCATTTGCCTCAGTCACCAAGAATGTGGTATCCAGATTCATCAGACACAACCTCATCTTCCGTTATGGTATCCCCGAAATGATCATCACTGACAATGGGACTAACCTCAACAATGCTATGATCACTGAGCTTTGCACTCAGTTTAAGATCAAGCATCACAATTCTTCTCCGTATAGACCGAAAATGAATGGTGCATTCGAAGCGGCCAACAAAAAGATCAAGAAGATTGTGTAGAAAATGGTAGTAACCTATAAGGATTGGCATGAGATGTTTCCGTTTTATCTACATGGCTATCGCACTTCAGCTAGAACATCAACTAGGACAACTCCTTTTTCTCTAGTCTATGGCATGGAAGCTATTTTTCCAGTAGAAGTTCAGATTCCCTCGATGAGGATTATGAATGAGGAAGGCCTAGGCAAAGACGAGTGGATTCAAACGAGATTGGATCAGCTGAACTTGATTGATGAAAAACGGTTAGCTGCTGTTTTCCATGGTCAGACGTGCCAAAAACAGATAATCAAGGCTTTCAATAAAAAGATCAAGCCTCGAGTATATCAAGTTGGTGACTTGGTGATAAAACACATCATTCTACCACAAGGCGACCCCAGAGGCAAATGGACTCCCGCCTATGAAGGGCCATTTGTTGTCAAGAGAGTTTTCTCTGGCGGTGCCATGATGCTGACTACCATAGATGGTGAAGATTTCCCACATCCTATAAACACGGACATAGTTAAAAAATACTACGCATAAGAGACCCGTTAGGTTGACATACCTAGGAAAAATAAGGGCATCCCAGCAAACCAAAAGGTTTGGGAAACAATTAGGGATATATGCAAAAGATTGTACACCCGGCAAGTTGAAAACCCGAAAGGGCGACTTAGGCAAAAAAAGGGTATCCTGGTGGGCTGAAAACCCGAAAGGGAGGTCCAGGCAAAAGTTAAGGATTAAAAGCGTATGACTATATCCCGTGGAATCAACACAGTCAATTTTATCACCAAGGTCCAAGTTCAAACGATCAAAGATCAATCCAATCAACTTTTATCAACGGCAAGGTACATTCGAAGACATTGGGGCAATAGTAGAGTTGGAAGGCAATGAGATCATTTCACATGGCTATTTGTTTTCATTCTCAATTTTGTTTTCCTTTTGACGATTTCCTCTTACTAGGATCTCAGTCTCTCTGTACAAAAACGCTTATTCATGGGAAAAATATCAGTACAAATATACTTTGAAATGCAAAGTTTCTGTCTTTATTTTGAATGCAAATTTGTCCAATAACTAAAATTGAATGAACATATGCATATGAACATAATTAAAACTGTTTGGCACATATGACCTAACCAGTAACAAGCACTTCTTTAAATAAATAGGAAATACCTTCATATAGTTATTCCATTAACATCCTCCTCAACAAAGTTACTCACAAAGTCTCTTTGCATAGGATAATCCCCGACCAGAGTCTCAATCTCTTGGAAGCTCTCTCTCCAGCTAAGTCGATTTTTACAAGTTAAAGCCTCGTGGATCTCTTCCTAAAAGAAACTCACTTCCCCAATAGGGTTTATTTCCCCAACAAGGTTTATTTCCCCAACAGGTTTTATTTCCCCAACAACAATCGAGGAACCATAAAATTCCCCAGCCGAGTACATCCTCCCCAACCGAGTCTGTATTGCCCCGGCATAGTCCATCCTCCCCAGCTGAGCCCGTTATTCCCCAGCTGTGTATATCCTCCCCAGTTGAGTTTATCCTTCCCAAGATGAGATTGTCCTACCCAATTGAGTTTACACTCTCCAGTTTCAATTTTCCTTTCATATTATTGCAAATCATAAGGCCACAATCCCTGATCCCCAATAAAGCCATTAGCAAAGCCTTTACTATTTCTAAAAAGATACTATGAAGCCTGGACCCGACCAGATATTAGCACAATTTTCAAGTTATTACTGAAGCCTGGACCCAACCAGATATTAGTTTGACTTCTTCAATTGTCGAAGCCTGGGCCCGATCAGATAGCAGTTTAATTCCTACAAAATCATTAGCAAAACTCCTCTTCTCCAGAAGAGTTTGCCACTATCCCTAGTGAATTACTGAAACCTGGACCCGACCAGATAACAGTTTGAGTATTTGAAATCTGGACCCGACCAGATAATAGTTGATCTCAATTTCAAGATATTATGAAACCTAGACCTGACCAGATAATAGTCTAACTCTTCAAAGACATGGAAGAACCTGGACTCAACCTGACCAAGGTTTAACTTCTTTTCCCCAGTAGAGTTTTTCTCTGCCCCAACAAATTACTGTGAAACCTGGATCCGACCAGATATCAGTTTTCAATTTCATCTTTTCAAGCAAGTTGTTGTGAAGCCTGGATCCGACCAGATAGCAATTACCCTCTGTCTACAGTGATTTCTGGTAAACAAATGCTAGTCCTACAAACTATCGAATAAACTTACTGACTGTTATTCAATTTCTCTGGTAACTCGCAGGATCGACTAGATTGATCCTAGGACGTGTTGGTCATTAGGGTAACTCTCATGATCGAACTGGTATTCATGGTTGGTATTTAGAATGTTGTGTAGGTGTTTAACTTATTTCGATTTCTCTCTTAAAGATCTAAAGGTGTGATCAAATAAATGTGCACGAAACTAAATTGCATGAATAAAGGTCAATTGTAAAGACATGTAAAAACTGCATAAAAGACAAGTAAATGACTTCG
Source organism: Vicia faba (assembly GCA_948472305.1). Taxonomy (NCBI): domain Eukaryota; kingdom Viridiplantae; phylum Streptophyta; class Magnoliopsida; order Fabales; family Fabaceae; genus Vicia; species Vicia faba. The sequence continues at coordinate 681,161,868 of OX451737.1, read as the reverse complement.
AATCATAAAAACAGTTAATGTACAAGATTCGAAATATGAAGAAAGCGTTTAATGCAAGAAAACTGTAAAATGACTTTAAGCGAAAAAGGTATTCGAAGGATAAAAACTTGAAGATAGAGGCATGAAATGTATAACAGTTTCTGAAATGTAAAGTATTTGAAATGGAAAGAAAACATTTAAATGTAAGGCATCAGTGAAAAGATTTCGAATGAAAACACTTTAAATGCAAAAAACTTGTAAATGGTATTGACATAAAGATGAAGGAAAGTACTGGAAATGATAAAGAGTTTTCATTAAATCATAAACATGTGGTGTTATCATACGTACATTGCTCTTGCATTCGTTTCCCTAGCCATGTGGTAATTTGAATGTTTACTGAGTTTTTTGTACAATAGATATGACACACGAAATCTTAATGCTAAGACTTCTATTTATACTACTTCGACCATAACGGTCTTGCTATAAGATTCTGCCACGTTCAGAACATGCAGAGCAATGCCTCTCTCTTGCTTCCACGCGTCTTCGAATGCTCCAGCGCATATATTTCAAATTTCGAACATTCCGCTTGCATTTGAATTTCAAATGTTTTTGGCATCTCTTCGCTTCGAACGCATTTCTTAGATACAACCTTGTTATCATTTCGAGACTTCTTTGGATATATTCTCATAACTGTCACTCGAAGCTCCAAGCTTTGATATGCACATTCGAAGCACTGCTTCTACCATTTCGAAACATGACGTTTTGTTTCATTTCAATCGAAACGTTCAATTTACTTTGCTTCTATAATATCATCAAAATCTTCAGCCAACAAAATGCCCCTTTAAAATATGTATCTCGATTCTTTTGAGAAATAATTATTTTAAACATATACACAAGATTTTGATGCGACCTTTGAATCATCGTAACATTTATTGCATATGACTCCAGTCACGTCAATCATAACGCTTTTCAGATTCCTTAACCGCCTTGAACCATTTCACAGTATGGTGCAGTTACAAAAAAATGATTGTCTTTAATCACGCTTATTACCAATGTTAACTTTACGCCACCTCTTCATCAAACCAACCCACGATTACCACGTATCGCAACCTTACTCAGTGGATGCTTAAACTTCCACATTATAAAAACCCATCAACTTAGTCTTTTCTTTTCTTCCCACATTCTGAATCTTTTCTCCTTCTTTTCTCACCGAAACCCTAAGCTTTCAACATTCTTCCAACAATGTCTTATTCAACTTCATCTCAACTAAAAAAGGTTTCCAAAAAGAAAGGAAAGACCGCAGGAAACACAATGGAAATCAAGGTTGTCACCTACCAAGGTCAATCTGTTCTTGTTCCCCAGATGATCTCAAAAGAGAAAGAAATGCTTTATGCATCCCAAGTACTTATTCCTACTACCGCTGCTGGCAAGAGGTTAGCTTTAATGGGCCCTCTTACAGTTTTTGAAATTTTAAAAGACACCAGAAAAATTTTCCCAGTTTGCTATAATTTCAAACCTCTGTTTAATAAAATGGACGCCCCTAAGGCAATAGAGTCTTCTGGTTCAAACACCGTGGAAAATCCAATCGTTCCTCCTAAGGACCCTTTTGTACTAGACTATGTAAAGAGTAACTTCAAACCGTTTCGATCTTGCCCCACCTCCGACACTGCTTATCATAACTGGTTCAATAAGGTAGAAGCTAAGAAATCCCAACAATAGGAAGAATTAGGTATCTACAACTTGATTAAGTTGTCGAAGCCAGGTTTTACTTATAGCCACCCATTGTTATTCGCGTCCCTATATTTCTGGGACAGTACTTATAATACTTTCCATCTCCCTGGTGGAATGATTACCCCTACCTTTTTTGACATAGCGGCCATTACTGGGCTATCACCAATAGGAGAAACATATATCCCTGACAACGAAGAGCATTCGAGTATTATCGACTTCGAAGTAAAGCTAGCAAGCTTTTCAAAGTTTATCAGCCACTATCATACTGAAGGAGACAGTGTGTCGGATGTAGAACACATTGCTTTCCTTACCTTATGGCTGTCAAGGTATGTCTTTTGCAGCAGATCCCTACAAGTAGCCAGTAGGTTTATTCCTCTAGCTAGAGATTTGCATGAGAATCGGAGGGTGTGCTTAAGCGAACTGCTATTAGTTGATCTTTATGAAAGCCTAAGGTCAGCTGTTTCGAGTCTAAAATCTCACACCTCCAAGAATATCCTGCTAGCTGGCCCTTTCTGGTTACTTCAGTTATGGCTAAATGCCATGTTCGAACCTTCATTATCAACTGCCAACACTATTGCTGAACAAGACCCTGAAATAACGGATAGAATCATCGAAGGCACTAGGCTGCGAAGACTAACCCCAAACGATGATAAGGATGAATTCAAAGTCCTATTCTCAAAATATATCATGATATTCTACAAGAGGCATAAGTTCAAAGAGACCATGGCGCCTTTTGCTTCAAGGGCTCATGGACCTTCATGGTTCACCATGGCTCTCTCAGAAGCTGTCAAAAGCAAAGAGATTCAAGATGTATGGAGAGCCTTTTTGCTACCCAGACTAATCTCTTCAAGAATAACTCCTGCCAAGAATCAGATTTTCCTTTTCGCTTATCAGCCCAACTTCGTTTCGAGACAGTTTGGCTTGTGCCAATTAATTCCTGAACCCCTATTTCAAACGGAAAGTGCCATCACCTCTGGGAGAACCTTCAAGGCACGAGAAGCCAAACTACAGCAGGAACAATACCAAGGCTTCGCCCAGTTTGAACTAATAACTTTCGAACCTACACACCTTATAGCAAAGGGGTTTCTGGAATGGTGGACAAAGTTCTATCAGACTTATATGTTCGATACTCTTACTATTCAGCAGAAACTAACTGATGCATTCGATGTGCAGGTACCATGCAAGAAAGGTATGTTCACTCATGCCAAAGAGATTAAAGCTTTTCAAAATTATTTCGAAACTACTTATGATCCCACACACTTGGAATCCACTGTGCATCAAGCGGCTGAGACCCTGAAGGAAAAATTCAAAGAAAAAGTTTCTAAGTTAAAACTTCCTTCAGGGTTGTCACCTGAGGATAGGTATAGGTTGGCATTCGAAATGCATCCACCTAAATTTCCTAGATTACCTACCTCAGAACTGGCTCTGGCTTGGTTTCCTCCATACCCTTAGTGGTTCACTTGCAAAGAAATGTTCAAATATCTTCAAAAGAAACCAAAGCCATCTGAGACTGTGACATGGGCTCGACACTGGCTCCACGATTTCCCAGGACATCTTTGCTATGACCTTTCTGCCATGTCGATTAAATCTGATCAAGGCACATGTGCGAATGCTTGGGAAAATCCCAAACGTTTTTCATTTTCCATATCTTTAACTTTTGCCTTAATTGTTTCGATTTTCAGCCATCAGGATAAAGACTGCTGCTTCAAAGTCAAAAGAAGGGAGCGCCTCTCAATCCTCTATCGCAACCATTGACAATGTGACTCCATCCGAACCAATAACAAATGCCGTAACAACAACAACAACAACAACAACAACACCAATAATAACCAGTGTTCCAACTCCACAGGTAATCACTTAGCCTTGATGTTTCGAATACACTAATGCTTCATGATTTGCATCTAACTCTTTGTTTAAATCTTTTCAGACCAACAAACTTCCGCCTACCACTCCAAAGAAGCGAAAATCAAACACTACTGAGGAAGACCCCAAGGTTGGAGGGAATTTACCAGCTGCTTCGAAGAAGAAGCAGAAGAAGGATGTTTCAAAAAGTGATGTACCAACTAGTGTCTCTGGACTCGATTCCAGGGATGCTACTCCCTCACCTAAATCCAAAATTCCATCTTCGACTTCCAACGTAATGTTGGAACGCATAGCTAGCAACCTCTCTTCTGAGAGTCCACAGGTAAATTGAACTTTAAACCTTTGAAAAAATAATTATTCATTACCTTGGTGCATGCTTTTAATATTCTTTCGCTCCTTGCAGGATATCTTAAATCCAGCTTTTACCACTTCGACCTCACCATCAAAAGCTGCTGCTCCGATCAACTCCTCTCCTCAAGGAGACTCCAGCAACCTTGTACAGAACAAAGGTTCCTCCAATATGGCGGTTCTGGATGGGGCTTCTGAACAGAAAGATGATCAGAGTACTTCTCCTCCTCTAAAAGAAACAAATGAAGCAACGCTTCATGAATCTGCAGAGGCTTTACAAAGAACTTCTCTCCAAAAGTCCCCTCTCGAAACCCTTCAAGAGGACCCAAAGGACACTCATGCTGAAGGAGAGAAAGATGATTCTAGCCAAAGAAACGAAGAATCTGCAGAAGAAGAGTCTGAGGAGGAGGATGCCAACGATGGTTCGACTGCTGGGACAGAGTCCAATGCAAATAGCAGCGAAAACGAAGACATCGAAGTGGTGGATTTGGATGACGATGAAGAAGATAATGAGCACGAAACGAATGAAGGGGATGGTGACACAACCAATAAACCCATGGAAGTAGAAATGGACGTGACTCCCCTGCCTGTGGAACTCCCTCAACCATCTTTGTCCCGAATGACTGACGAGGAGCTTGCTCTCCTGAGACGAAATGACCCTATTGGGTATATGAAGGCGAAGCTGGCTCAAAGGGACATTCCACTTGCTAGGGCTGGCACAAGTTCGACTAGCCATCCTCTGCCCACAGATGAAAGAATTGTACTTCTTAACAGGATCAGGAGAATAATTCTTGATGTGGATATATTCGAAGTGCTCAAACAGGATAGCACTGCTTGCTACACTATGAAGTAGTTGCTTACAAAAGTCAACCTTGCTACCTGCTCCTTGCCAGTTAATACTATCTTGTTCGATCTTCAATCTTTGTTGGACAACGTGACTGGGTACCTTCTCCAAGATGAATTTGCTTCCAGAAAGGTTCAAGAAAAACGCAATGCAATGGATGCTGCTTATGAACATGCTTCGAAACTCTCTCAAGAAGTTGAGGATCAAGCCATGCATCTAAAGCAAGCAAAAACTGATTATGAGGCTCGAGCTGAGTCCATCCTTCTCTGGGAAAGGAAAATTCAGGAACTTCAACAGAAGGTTAAAGAGGCTAGAGAACAACAATTAGCCTACGAAACCAATACTGCTGGTAACCAATTCGAAGAGCTTCTCAACCAGGGGCTTGCAGAAATGGAAACTGCAGAACAACTCAAGGGAGAAGTGGCAACCTTGGAGGGAGCCAGACGTTTTGCTCAACAGAGACTTGAATCTTTTCGAAGTACCTTCAACAGATTGAAGAATAATTCCTATTTCTAGATCTCAGTGTTCATTTGATTACAATTTGGTTTTTTATATGTAATATTCGAACAATGCCATTTTGGCATCCCATATTTCCATTTTGGCATTTTTATGATATTTTGATTACGTTGTTACTATTCGAATCTCCTGCAGGCGTGGCTTATATTTCTTTAAATACTTCCCATTAACCTTTAGGATACGTTTATCATCCATCAGCTCTTCGATTTCATATGCATTGTTTGAGAATACTTTTAATATTCGAAAAGGCCCTTCCCAATGAGGTGACCATTTACCTAATGTTTTATTTTTCTTGTCCATGGGCAATATGACTTTCCAGACTAAGTCATTAATAATGAATGCTTTTCTCTTCACCCTTTTGTTATATGTCCTGGCCACTCTTTCTTTTTGTCTCATCAAGATTTCCAATGCATGTAATCTAACTTCGTCCAACTCAACTAATTCATTCATCATCATCTCCCAATATAATGCAGCTGGGATTTCGTTTTGTCTTTGAATTCGAACTGATTGTAGATGAATTTCTACTGGCAGCACTGCATCATGACCAAATGTGAGTTGGAAAGGCGTAGTGTTAGTAGCTTCCTTAGGAGATGTTCTACAGGCCCATAGTATTTGGTCCAAAGTTTTGTGCCAGTTCCTTGGCTTTTTACCAATATGTTTCTTGATTAACCCTATTATCACTTTATTGGCTACTTCGACTTGACCATTTGCTTGAGCATAATATGGCATTGATGTTAGTAATCTAAACCCCATTTCTTGGGCAAATTCTTGCATCTTTCTACCAGTAAACACAGAGCCTTGGTCTGTGGTTATGCTCTCTGGCAATCCGAACCTATAGATAATGTGTTTCTGTATAAACTCAATAATAGCCTCTTGATCAGCAACTATCAATGGTATAGCTTCGATCCACTTGGTAAAATAATATATTCCTACCAAGATATATTTTTGTCCTTTAGACGAAGCGGGATTTATTTCTCCTATTAAATCCAATGCCCATCCTCTAAATGGCCATGGTTTGATGATTGAATGCAACTCACTTGCAGGGGCATGTTGAATCCCTGCATGTTTCTGACATTCCTCACATCCTTTAGCAAAGTCTATACAATCTTTGAGCATGCTAGGCCAATACATGCCATATCAAAATAACAGCCATTTCATTTTATGACCTGCTTGATGTGCCCCACATGCCCCATTGTGGACTTCTGACAATGCTAAGTATGCCTCACTTTCTCCTAGGCACTTCAATAATACGCCCTCTTGGGTCTTTTTGAACAATTCGTTCCCCATGAGGACATATGATAATGCTCTGTATTTTGTCTTCCTATCAACATTCAGAGTTGGGTTTGTTAAATAACTCACAAGTGGACTTCGCCAATCTGCATCTGATAAAGTGTTTATGGCTAATATTTCGAATCCCTGTTTCTCAGCATATCCCAATTTCATACTTTCTAGATCTGATGGTGTGAACCTAGTAGCCATAACTCTACCCCTTAATTCAACTAAATCCTCAAAGTTCCTGGTAGAAACTTTATAACCCGAAGCCATCTGTGCTAAGTCATTTGCTTCTTGGTTCTCTATTCTTGGTATATGTTGAATATCCATGTATTCAAATTTCCTAAGTAGCCTGTTGACTATGACGAAGTATATCATCAAGTTTCCCTTTATGCATTTATACTCCTTTGTTATTTGCTTGACCATTAATTATGAGTCTCCTTTAATTTCGACTCTAGTTGCCCCCAATTCCAATAACGCTTCAAGTCCAACAATGAGCGCTTCGTACTCAGCTTCGTTGTTCGAGCAACGAGGACCATCTAATTTATACTTGAATTTTGTTGGAATTCCTTCAGGAGAAATTAGAAGGACTCCAACACCACTTACATTCCTGTAGGTTGAACCATCAAAGTATAATTTCCATGGTTGCATTTCGACGTAACTCATGACAGTCTGCTCAACCAATGAATGGTCCACAATGAAATCAGAAATCACTTGGCCTTTCACAGCTTTTAAAGGCATGAAAGTCAAAGAATATTCTGTTAAGGCTAAAGCCCATTTACCAACTCTGCTATGCATTATTGGTTTTGAAAGCATGTGTTTAATGACATCGAAATGAGATGAAACATAAACATCAACAGGCTTTATATAATACTTGAGTTTCATACAAGAGAAATACAAACAGAGACATAGCTTTTCTAAATTGCTATATCTGGTCTCTGCATCATTCAATACTCTACTTAAATAGTATATGGCTCTTTCGATACCATTGCTATCTTCTTGTGCTAACATACTACCTATACTAACTTCAGAGGCAGATATGTACAATCTCACGGGCTTCCCCCATGAAGGTGGAGACAAGATATGAGGCTGAGAGAGATATCTTTTTATCCTGTCAAAGGCCTCCTGATGGGCTTCGTTCCATTCGAAGGCCTGGCCTTGCTTTAGACGAAGCAACGGAGAGAAAGCTTGGGCTCTTCCACTCAGATTCGAAATGAACCTTCTGAGGAAGTTAATCTTCCCTAGCAGAGATTGCAGCTCCCTTTTTGACGTAGGTGCTTTCGTCTCCATTATGGCTTTGGTTTTGTTCTGGTTGATCTCAATCCCTTTCTTGTGAACCACAAAACCAAGGAAATCTCCAGCCTGCACAAAAAATGCACATTTAAGGGGATTCATCTTTAAGCCATGTTTTCTCATTCGTTCGAATGATTGGCTCAGATGATGCAAATGTGTTTCTGCAGATATAGATTTGATGACTATATCATCAATATACACCTGCATAAAGGTTTCAATGAAATCATGAAAAATTGAATTCATTGCCCTTTGATAAGTTTCCCCAGCGTTCTTTAAACCAAAAGGCATCACCACCCATTCGTAGGTGCCTAAGGCTCCTGGGCAACGAAATGCTGTCTTGGCAACATCTTCTTCAGCAATAAAAATCTGATTATACCCAGAATATCCATCTAACATACTCAAGTATTCGAACCCTGCAGCAGAGTCTACTAGCATTTCTGCCACAGGCATGGAGTACTCATCCTTAGGGGTTGCAGTGTTTAAATCCCTAAAATCTATGCAAATTCTTAAAGAACCATTTTTCTTAATAACAGGTACTATATTTGCTAACCATTCGACGTACCTTGTGGTTCTGATGAATCTGCAACGCAGCAACCTTTCGATCTCAGCTTTAATCTTTGTGAGAATCGCTGGTGCGAATCTTCTGGGAGTTTGTTTGATGGGCTTCTTGCCATCTTTGATTGGCAGTCTGTGTTTGACTAACTCCCTCTTTAAACCAGGCATTTCGTCATAATCCCATGCGAAGCAATCTTTATTTTTCTTGAGGACCTCGATCACTTCCTGCTTGAGGCCTGGGCTAAGTTTTGCACTTATGTAGGTTATTCTTTTCGTGTTTTCATCCCCTAAGTTGACTTCTTCGAGTGGATCCTGCGCCAACATTTTGGCACCTGAGTCTATGGGGTCCCTTTCGAAGCCTAAGGGTTCTTTATCATAGATGGCGTCCAGCCTTTGATTTATCTCAAGTTCTTTAAAGGGTGAGCATTTCGAGCCATCCCCACTTATTTCGTTCATCTTCACAGCTAATTTATTTATTTCAGCCTCTAAGGCCGCCTTTGATTCGTTCTCAGCCATATAGGCCGAAATCCTTTCAAAAAAGGAGTACTCAGTCATGGATAAGGTTGTCGAAGTCCCGGCCTGCTGGCCGTTTTTGTATAGTACTTTCGACTCCCTCGTCTTCACTGATTATTCTTCTATCCCAGTATAGGCCATCATGGCGAAGGGTCATATAGTAGTGGGCGTTTCTGGTTTCGTTGATTTCATCATTTGGAACACAAGGAGCAATCTTTGCCAGATGTTTGTCATAATTCCTCTTGTCAACTAAATTGACTGTTGACATGAAGTAACTCTGGTCTGCTTCAATGTTTTCCACGATCCCATCTTCTCTCCATAGAACTAAACGCTGATGCATTGACGAAGGAACTGCCTCTACGCCATGGATCCACTCCCTTCCCAGCAATAAGTTGTAGTTGGCCTTGGCTTCGATCACCATGAACACGGTGGGCCTACAGCTTGAGCCTATTGTCAAGTCCAACTGAACCACCCCCAGTGTTTTGCCCACTTTCCCTTCATAATTGGATAGAACCATATTGTGGGGCTTGATGTCTCCTTCGCGTATTTCTAATCTTTTCAGCATGAAGTGGGGTATCAAATTAACTGCAGCACCCCCATCCACTAGAACCTTATTCACGCCATGGGCACTAACTTTTGTCCGAATAAATAGTGGCTTAAGATGGTTCTTCATAGCTGGTTCTGGACGTTCGAAGAATGCATTTTGCTCCTCGACAGCCCCATTGTCCATCACATAGTAGCACACAGGCCTATGCTTCATCAAGTCTATGGTATCTTCTTCCTCATATTCATCAATTTTAGTTTCCTGTCCAAATTCACAGGGAAGCACAGATACCACATTGCAGTTTAGGTTGAACGAAGACTCCCCCTCTGATTCGAAGTTATCCGTTATCATATCTTCGTCCTCTTCTGGGCCTGGAGTGTATTCCTTTGGTTCATCTAGTTGTACTTCAGAGAAAAGCCTCCTATTAACTGGGGGTTTGTCTTCAGTTTGATTTTTTGGTGTGGGTTTGTTGGTGCTAGATTCACCTTGGTTCTTTGTTGAAGTTACCCCTTTATTTGCCACAGCTTCCCTCTCAGCCTTTCGAATCCTCTGTTGCCTTCGCCACTGGGATCTCGACATGGGGTTACTTCCTTTGTAGTTCTCTAATCTTACCTCCTCCCTCTTTGCTATGTTGAATTGCCTTCTGTATGTCATAGCATGGCGTGCGTTTCGTTCGGTGTTTCTCCATCTGTCTTTGCCTTTGTCATTTCTGACTTGCAACCATCTATCGGTTGGCACTTCAGCAGGGAGTTTGAACGTCACTCTTCGAGCACCCTTGGGATGAGGAATATCAGGCCTTCGTTGTTTGTATTGGCTATCGAAACGTGGGCCCATCTGAACAGTTTCTTGATGGTTCCAGCAAGGGGCGAAGGGAATTGTTTCGAAAGCTCTGGCCATGCTTTGATCATACACAGCAGAACACCTTGGGCATATCAAGCACTTGGTTGCCCCCTTTGTAGCAGCGAAACAAAAATTCCAGCAAACTTTCTCCAGCCTTAAGATAACACCTAAATAGCTGGTTATCCTGGCGCCAATTGTTGCCAGTTCGAGCCCTCTGTACCCTCTCGAAGTTCGCAGCGATTCTCTGATTTCAGAGGATGCTGCACCTAGGGCACAGTATCATTCATGTATCTCCCTTGTGGCACGTCAGAAGGTAATCCTTGAGACTAGCATCTCCAGCATGATTATCCTCCATTTTATACTTCTCTTTTTCTAAGTATCTTTCTACCTCCTCCATCTCAGAGCGAGGTCTCTCCATATCCACCATGTTTACCTCAACATCCTCCCCCTTAGCTTCATCATCTCCCCATCCTGTGGGTTTTATATCTTCAATGTGGACTTTTGAACTCTCTGGGGCAGAATATTTGACCAAATAGTCAAATTTTCCACTGGGTTCCCCCAAAGTGTCCCATATTTCTTTCTGAGGGGAAGTTGGCTTCGTGATTTGGACTTTCTCCAATTCCAGCCTCAGGCCTTCAGTGACCTGTGTCAACTCTTGGTTTTGATTTTCCTGGCCTTCAGTAGCCTGGATCTCTTTTGCAACAGCTAAAGGTGCTGCTTCAATCGAAGTCTCTGGTTGCTTCTGGACGTCTTCAGTGACCTCCTTATCGACTTCGACTATTACCCAGCTTTCGTTTTCAGTACCTTTCTCTCCTATTGGGGCATCACTTTGGTCAGCTTCCACCATGTTAATCTCTCCAATGCATACAGGCTCGGAGTAATTGGTGTCTGCGACATCCAAGGGATCTTCGTCCACTTTCATTTTTGCTTTATCAGCAAACTTCAGTCTGCCATCTTTAATTGCATTCTGAATTAGGTCCCTGAAAAGAAAACACTGTGAGGTTTTGTGGCCTAGGAAACTATGATATTTGCAAAATCCTCTTTTCTTTCTTTGATCTAAAGGAGGTATTTTGACATTTGATGGCACAATGAGTTGGCCATCTTTGACAAGTAAATCAAAAATCTCATCACATTTAGTGACATCGAAGGTATAGACCTTCTTTGGGAATTTATCACTTTTCTCATTTTCAACAATCTCTTTCCCTTTTGTGGGAACTAATAATTTGCAGGAGTAAGGTGGTGCCTGTTTTAATTCAGCGAGGTCGATTTCGACCTCTTCGAATTCGAATTCAGGGTAATCTTCTGCTTCCTCAGTTCCAACATAGGAGATCCTTTCCTTCTTGTTATTTTTAAAGACTCTGGCCTTTTCGGCCTTTAGCCTTTCGACCTGTCGAACCCTGTCGGCTAACTGAGCCATGTCCCTCAAATATTGAGTGTCTAGTTTCTTTCGAATAGAGTAATCCAAACCACCAGCGGCCATTTCGACTAACTCATGTTCAGGAACCACTGTGTAACATCTGGATTTCAAAAGCCTGAATCTATTCAGATAATCATCTATGGGTTCAGTGAACTTTCTCTTGACACTGGCTAATTCCTTTAAGCTTATTTTTGACTGTCCCATGTAAAACTGTTCATGGAATAATCTCTCCAAAAGAGCCCAAGTATCAATGGACCCAGGAGGCAAAGTGGTGAACCATGTGAAGGCATTTTTAGTCAGGGAACTTGGGAAATATTTTGATCCTGAGGTCTTCATTATTGGCTATATCTCCCGCTTCGGTTAGATATCTGGCTATATGTTCAACTGTTGACTCATTGGTATCCCCAGCGAACTTTGTAAACTTAGGGACTTTATATCCCCTTGGTAAATCAGTATGCATTATGTAATCTAATATAGGAGAAGCATAATTTGTCCTTCTAATTCCTGTGTTAAGGCCATTCTGGGCCATGACTCTCTCTATCATGGTGGTTAAATTGTTTTCTGCCAAGATGTTATCGTTTCGAATTCTATGAACGACTGCATCAACATCTTGATTTTGACCCACCATGACAAACCCCCTAGGTTGTTCTTCTCGAAACTCTGGGACTTCCAGCCTTTCGACCCTTGCCCCTGGTTCCATAATTTCTCTTTGTGGGCCTGGGATCATTGGGGCTTCTAGCCTTTCTGCCCTTGCCCCCAAGTTAACTTCTTCTCTAGGTGGTCTATAGGTTGGGTCGTTAGCAACTTGTTCCATAATAGGTATGTTTGCTCGAACTCCCGCCTGATTCTGCCTACGCCTCTCTGGGGGAGCAAAGAAATATGCTATTCGACTCATGTTATCTGCATTTTCTCTGTTTGTCACAGTCACATTTTGTACTATTGGGGCAAATATTTCCTGCATAGTTTGTGCTAACACCCCTATCATATTATGGTTACTGTCATCCATCAATTGCCTAAAAGCCAACTGGTTTTCTGTGGTTAAATAGGCATTGCGCTATAACCCACTGACCCTTGGTTATTTGTCATAAACTGATTCGCCCCAGACCCAGACCCTAATTGTGGTGATGAATTCGATGTGGAATTGTGTAAACCTGCCATAAAAGATGTTGGCATTCCATAAGAGGAATTTCCGGTTCTATTACCATCGAAATCGGGTGGTCTAGTTAGTGGGGTGGCAAAATGGGTTTGTGTCCCTGATGGTGGAACGAAACCCCCAGGATAACCAATGGTTCCAGTATTTCCTAAGATCGAACTATTAGTTGATATGCCACTTACTCCATTAGTGGCTATATTACTGGTAGAAGATGCAATAGACTGTGCATTCGAAGGGATCACATTAGACGTTCCCATCGAAGCGGACACATTAGTGCCTATTGTATGTGGGGCATTTTGCTCCCCTTGTTGATTGTCAGAATTAGACATCTTGCTCAAACGTTTTCTTCTGGATAAGGGTTGGTTGTTGTTGGTTATTTTACCACTTCTTAGGTTCATAAATCAACAAACTTATCACTCAGAGGGTCTTTTTATAATGGTTACGTCTCAACAATATTTATTTCTGTTCTAAATTCCGTAATTTCCAACGATTGGTTCCACCGGGTGTGCCAATTTGTTTACAGTGATTTCTGGTAAACAACCGCTAGTCCTCCAAACTATCGAATAAACTTACTGACTGTTATTCAATTTCTCTGGTAACTCGCAGGATCGACTAGGTTGATCCTAGGACGTGTTGGTCATTAGGGTAACTCTCATGATCGAACTGGTATTCATGGTTGGTATTTAGAATGTTGTGTAGGTGTTTAACTTATTTCGATTTCTCTCTTAAAGATCTAAAGGTGTGATCAAATAAATGTGCACGAAACTAAATTGCATGAATAAAGGTCAATTGTAAAGACATGTAAAAACTGCATAAAAGACAAGTAAATGACTTCGAATCATAAAAACGGTTAATGTACAAGATTCGAAATATGAAGAAAGCGTTTAATGCAAGAAAACTATAAAATGGCTTTAAGCGAAAAAGGTATTCGAAGGATAAAAACTTGAAGATAAAGGCATGAAATGTATAACAGTTTCTGAAATGTAAAGTATTTGAAATGGAAAGAAAACATTTAAATGTAAGGCATCAGTGAAAAGATTTCGAATGAAAACACTTTAAATGCAAAAAACTTGTAAATGGTATTGACATAAAGATAAAGGAAAGTACTGGAAATGATAAAGAGTTTTCATTAAATCATAAACATGTGGTGTTATCATACGTACATTGCTCTTGCATTCGTTTCCCTAGCCATGTGGTAATTTGAATGTTTACTGAGTTTTTTGTACAATAGATATGACACACGAAATCTTAATGCTAAGACTTCTATTTATACTACTTCGACCATAACGGTCTTGCTATAAGATTCTGCCACGTTCAGAACATGCAGAGCAATGCCTCTCTCTTGCTTCCACGCGTCTTCGAATGCTCCAGCGCATATATTTCAAATTTCGAACATTCCGCTTGCATTTGAATTTCAAATGTTTTTGGCATCTCTTCGCTTCGAACGCATTTCTTAGATACAGCCTTGTTATCATTTCGAGACTTCTTTGGATATATTCTCATAACTGTCACTCGAAGCTCCAAGCTTTGATATGCCCATTCGAAGCACTGCTTCTACCATTTCGAAACATGACGTTTTGTTTCATTTCAATCGAAACGTTCAATTTACTTTGCTTCTAATAATATCATCAAAATCTTCAGCCAACACCCTCAGAGATTTGTTGTGAAACCTAGAAACTAACCGAATATCAACTAAATCCCCAAACAGTTTATGGTGAAACCTGGACCTGACCAGATATCAATTGACCTCATCAACCTCAGAAATCTGCAAAGCCTTGACCCGACTAGATAACAGTTTTTCAAACAGTTAATTGCGAAACCTAGAGCCTGACCAGATAACAACTAACTATGATCCTCAGAGAGACACTATGAAGTCTGGACTCGACCAGATAATAGTACAAATTTCCAAAAACCATGAAACCTAGACCCGACCAAATAGTAGTTACCACTTCAAGTTACTGCGAAGCCTGGATCCGACCAGATAACAGTTAACTTCTGTATCCCCAACAAATTGTTGTGAAGCCTAGATCCGACCAGATAACTATTCAATTTCAAGAAAAAATTTTGCAAGCCTGAAATCCGACCAGATAACCGTTAATTCGTCTCTTCCCCCAGTAAGTTTCCGTGAAGCCTGGATCTGACCAGATAGCAGTTGACTACTTCATCCTCAGCAAATTATGAAGCCTGGATCCGACCAGATAACAACTGATATTCAATAGATATTCTCTAGTGAAAGCATCCTTTCAACAAAGTTTGAAGATATACATATTCTTCATCCCCAACGGCAATCAGGGATTCAACCCCCCAGAATTTCCTCAGCAGTAGTCAGGGATTTATTTTCCCGGACAAAAACATACATCTCACATTCATACATCATAGCATGTACATACCATATGCATTTAACATAATACCACATCTGGTGAACATCATGTAGGCATCTGCATTTTACTAACTCTTTTTCTCACAGGTAAAACATCAAGTTTTAGTATAAATCAACAAGAGATTTATGTTGATACTTCTTCCAGTGTTGACCAACATTCCTCCAAATGGCATCTATAAGCCCATTCACCATCCATCTTCGAGTGCAAATTTCTTGACACTCTAGTGTTCAATCATCTTTCACCTTCAAGTCACGAATGGCGGATCCGCCAATCTAAATATTCAGGTTTAAAAAGATTGAACAGGGACAGATGTTGTACCCCAAAATTTTCCCTCTCATTTATCAATTAATCTCTCACAAGATCTCCTTTGGTTCAATACTGCATTAGGTTTGATCAGCTCAAGACACCTCCTTAAGCACTGATGACCAAAATTAGGGTTTGAGATTGCACAAGGATAATTGAACTTTCAATGCTTCATATGACTTTCATGGATCATTATGGACCCCCAAGATTACTCATGTCAAGTTTCAAGCCTTGGATCACACTTTTGCTCAGTCAATTGAGCAGTTGACCTAAAAATCAACTATATTAGGGAAAAGTCAACTATGGCCAATTTACAGTCAAACTTCATAATTTTTTATCCACATCAATATTATAAACTCATATGTATCATTTGATCAAGTTTGGACCATAATTCCTCAAGAAATTTGATCAAATCATCAAAACGGGCAAAATGGTCAAAATTAGGGTTTTGACTGAGAAAGGGCAATTTCATATTTTTGACCTAGCAAATGGTCAATTGGTTTGAAGCATGGTTTCAAGAGTTCAATTTCATCTTTTTGACCTAATGGCATGACCTAAAACATTTCTCAAGATCAATTGGATTGATAGTGAATTCTCAGTCAACTGATCAAAAGTCAATTGTACACTGAAAAGTCAAACTTTGACTTTTTGGTCAAAATCCAATGTCAAAGATCACAATTCATCAAAACCTGTCAAAATATGAATCTTATTCATCAAGAAATCAAAAAGTCAAGATTTCATTTTGAAAAGTCAAAGTTTTCTATCTTATAAATTTTTCTAAGTGTTTAAAACGTCATGTTTTTTCACAACTTTGAGTAAATTTTTCACCATGATGCAAGAGGATTGAAAAGAAACTTTCAACATGAAAGTTTATATATCCATCATATCTACAACATTTATTTACACAACTTCTTCTAAATATTCTTAGATGTCAAGTTATTAATTCTTAAAGACATGGTCTTGTAATTGAACACTTAGTGAAATTTTGCCCTAGTTTTGGTCAGGATTTTGACCTAACTTCATGGCACTTTTCCATATAGTTCCAAAGGGAATTTTAAAAAGTGATTCAAAGAGGGGTTGTAGAGAACATTGCAAGCTTTCCAAAATTTCCAATAACTCCTTGAGATCATTTGTGAGCAAGGATAATCGAAGAGATGAAGTTAGGGTTTTCAAACTTAAATTACAAGCCATTTCATGATGAACAAAAATTCAAATCCAAGCCTAGGCTGCATAATCTTTGCTTTGCAGGCCTCAAACTTATTTGTCACTCCCCTAATTAAATGTTTACACATCTGATAGAGCTTTAATCTAAGCACTTGAGCCTTTATCCAAGTTACATTTCCATTTATGGCACAAAGTTGCCATTTCCATTTTGATAAATCACTACTTTTGCAATTGTCAACTTCTTGAGCTTTGCACTTGTTCTTTCTGCACACACAACCCCTATAATCCAAAATCAATGTGTCTAATTCCTCTTTGAGCTCAAAACATGCTTGTACAACACTTTGAGTTTTGTCCTCTCACTTTTCTTCAAAAGCAAGTCATAGAGCCAAAAGGCTAGATCTCAGAAACCTTGAGTGCATTTGATCTCTAACCTTTTCCATACATATACACAAGTCCATTGCAACATAACACACGAATGCTAAGACCCCAAAACACTCCCAAGCACTCTGCAACTCAGAATCTGCCTTAACTTGACAATTTTGAACCTCACATAGCCATCTCCAAATCCACTCGTGCGTATTGAGTTTTAGCCATCCAAACACTTAATATACATCATATCAAAGTGATCCAGGCCCCTGGTTACTGACTGTAGCTCCTCCATTGCTATCCACCATTTCCAAACCTGAAGCTTGTAACTTGACTTGAGTTGGGAGTTTCAGCAATTCTCAAAGCAAAGTAGGAGTTGGAACACACTTAAGGAGGTCCAGGAAAGCTACAGAAATCATCAGGCCATCACAAAGGTTGCTCAAACTCCATACACGACTCCAGCTACAAGAGGTAAGTTTTCAAACTTCTATCTCTTCATATAGGCATCATTTGATTTTGATTTGTGAAGATAAAATGTAGATACCATTGTCACGAAGTTGTACATATCCATAGTTTGCATTTATATGGCCTGAGCTTAGAGAATTTTAGAGTCGAAGTTTTCTAAAAATTTTAGGTTTTAAATTAGGGCCAGAAAAATTCTCATTCATCTTTGATTGTTAGCTTAAGTTATTTACATGTTTGGATTCGTGGGAAGAAATGCCACAACTTTCATGTTTGAACTTTTCATTTTTGTTGAGAGATGAAGAAGATACAAGTCCTTTGGCTGGAGGTTGAAGATGAAGTGTAATCAGGGCACATTTTGTATTATGTATTTATCGTTTCAGTTATATTAACAGATGTACAACCACCCCAGTGGTAAGGCAGCACGCTGGTAATCTCAAGGTCACGGGTTCAAGACCAAGCGCTGCCTTTTGCTTTTTCTTTTCACATTTTTACAGTTTTTATGGATTTTGTAGCGTTGGGCTCCCCTTTGTTGGGCCTAACCTTTTTTTCTTATTTTTACTCCCTGTTTCATTCTCTAACCCCCCTGACTTTCCTTTATATTTTTATTTTATTTTTTATTTTACTTTTTCATTATTATTATTATTATTATTATTATTATTATTATTATTATTATTATTATTATTATTATTATTATTATTATTACTATTATTATTTTCCTAAATCATAAGAAATCCAAATTTATTTTTATTTATTATTTATACTTATATATTTATTTTCTCTATAAAACAAAAAGACTAAAAAAAATACTTTCTTAAACAAATTAATTTCTTTTTTTCTTAAGCATATAACTTTTAGACTTAGGTTAAATTAATATATTATTTTATTTTCTTAGTTAAAATTAATTTAAAACTTAGTTTATTTTAATTAATTAATCTTCATTTTATTTTCATTAATTTAAAACCTTTTCATAAAAAACCCTAAAAATCCTTTTCAAATTAATTTCTTTTCTTAATTAGTTTAATTTTATTTTATTTAATTTTAATTAATCATTTTCTTTAATTAGGTCAAGACAAAACCCCTTTCATGAAAAACAACAAAAATCATTTCTTTTTTCCATTTATATTCTTGTATTTTATTTTCAATTTTGTACAATATTCAATATGGTTGTAATAGATAATTAGGTTTAATTTTCTTGCAATCCCCATTTGTAAATTTGTACACCCCCTCCCCTAATGATGTAATAGCGTAGTAATTTTACTTTTCACAATTTATCGCTTTATATAAATGCTAGTAATTAGGGTTCGTATGAGAAGATAAAATCAACAAGTAGAAAACCCTAATCAAATACTAAACAAAGCATGAAAATCAATATACTTGCACACAAGCATCCCTAGGGTAAAATCTACTTGGTTGCCTTATAAAAATGGCCATATTATGCATGTGAGGTATCTTAGCAAAAACAAGCAAAAATACAAGATCATAGTCCATCGATGACGCTATCCATGTTGCCTTTTCAAAATGATCCTAGTCCCTAAAAAAGATGCTAATATACCTTGCAACATTGCTAATCATGGTCATACAATGACCCATGCCCGTCCCGTTTACATCCAAAGATAGGGTTACTTACCAAATCAATGGTAAGATAACAATGTCAAAGAAAAGAGGAAATAAACATGAGATACTTTTGAGTAGGTAGAATGTTCCTAGTTACTTGCTTAATTTCAATACCAAAAACACCCTTGCTATTTTCAAAACAAACACCAACACTTTCAAAACACCTTTCAAACTTGAAAATATTTTCTAAAGATCAACACTTTGTATACATTCTTACGAACGAGAATAATTACAAAGTTTGCCTAAACGATGGTGCCTTTTCAAAATAATTTCAAAAACCACACAAAGCACATTTTCAAACAAAAGCAAGTGATCTAGCAAGTAACTAAGAGCCCATAGATAACTATAGATGGAAATGGTGCTAACACCTTCCCTTTTCATAATCTACCCCCCGAACTCAAGAAAACATCTCAAAGGTCTTTCCTGTTGTTTTCAGCCTTTCCTTATTGGATAAAAGAAAAGTCGGTGGTGACTCTTGCTAACCGCGACATTTGCGATAAAACGCAAAACAACCAAGTCAGTTCTCCCACCGTATCACACATGGACATATTCTGCAATTGCACTCAAGTTGGTGCCAGGTCAGCATTGTATTGGTATTACTTGTAGAAAGCAACAACCAAGTCTTCCCAGGTATGAATGTTGGTTTCTTCCAGCTGATAGAACCATTCCAGTTGAGTTCCAGCCAAACTTTCTTGGAAGAAATGGACCCATAACTTCTGGTCAGCAGTGTGAGGATGGATCTTTCTGACGTATGACCTCAAGTGAAGTTTAGGACAAGAGACCTCGTCATATTTGGCAAAGACAAAGACCTTGAACTTAGGTGGAATGACCACCCTTAAAACCAGCCATAGTTCACCGAAATCTAATCCTGGTATCTTCTGGATCTCCATAGCCTTGATTATATCCTCCAACTGTATATATATGTCATCAGCAGAAGGGTATTGTTCATCCGAGTAATCCTTGTCTTCAGAACTCTGGTTATTCCTATCTTTTGGCTTAATGTTTCTATCCTCTTCATCTTGGTCGTCATCTTCATCAGAGGACACTTCAACAACTTGAATCAATTGGACCAGACCTTTGAATCTCCTTCCTAGATTAAGGACAATAACTAGATTCTTAGTATTCTTCTTTTGCTTGGCAACGAGCGTCATTATTTCTTGCTGCCCCTTGGCCAGATTCATAAGGGTCTCTTGGAATTATGCATGCTAAGCCTGGAGATCTTTGACATTTTGTTCGAGGGCCATTTTTCTACTAAAATAAACAGCGAGAAAAATGAGAAACATGTACTGGAAAACATGTTCATGAAATGATGCATGATATATAGATGCAATGTTTTCAAGGATCTCACAGGGTAAATAAAGAAAATGGTAGAATCTGACTGCAGCTTTAACTTAAGAACTTCGTATCATTAAACTTCTTTCCACGAGAATCAAGCTCACCATGTCGAGTGGCTTATAGCCTATGACTCAAGATAACATGCTTTTGTCTTGGACAACATTGGTTAGAGGAAAATAAATCCACTTGCCCCTTGCTAGACTTTGGTTCATGATACTTTGACGGTATTTGGTTAGAGTAAAATAAATCCTCCTGCCCCTTGCTAGGAGCCTGGTTCATGACAACATACATCACTGCCCTTGAAATCCTTGAAATGATTAAGAAAATGATATGGTGTGAAAGTTATGAGGTGTATGTTATGCACCAAACAAAAGTGTCAAGTGGTGAAGACAAGTAGGTTTTGCAAGAAGCCCAGTTTATTGGATAATGACTACAAACAAATCTGGCAAGGAATTCACGTCTTTAGATAATGAATACAAACAAAACTTTTAAGGAGTTAGATAATGCAAACAAGTCACACAAGTAGCCTTAGGTTCAGGCTTGCATGGAGTTTATAGGTAATTACCCTGTTGGAGTTTAGTTGGTTCAACTTGTCCTAAAAGAAGTAACGGGTTCTAAGAAATCTCAATATCACTTATCTTTCCCTAGGGCATTGTTTCAGCACAAGCTTCTTTATTAGCGACCGAAATATCTCAAAAGTCAAATCTCAATGAGTGTAGTACTGAGTATCAACCAACTTTAGTATTTCACCAAAGCTCGCTATCTCACCACTTTCTAATGGGTAAGTAGTTCAACTAAGGTTCTACGGTTAGTTAGTGCTTTATGACACCACACAGCGGCCCTGTATTCTCCTTGATTGGACTCAAGGGATACCTCTACCAACAAACTTGTCACACTAACTTAGCCATCACTTCAACCATGTCGGTATTACATCGCATAGTCCCCACGATCTATTGCTACTCACCTAATATGCCCCAGATCCGGGTATAGGATCTATACAAGAATACCCAAACAACCCTTCAAAAATAAATCAAGCAAGTCAAACAAGGAAAGAATTTAAAATATGAATTATCTCTAAGGTAACCCCACTTTTAGTTTTCCCCAACAGAGTTGACAGTTTTATAATACAGTGGGAGAACTGACTTTACTAGTTTTACGTTTTTATCGCAAATGTTGCGATTAGCAAGAGTTGCCACCAACTTTTCTTTTATCCAATAAAGGAAAGGGTGAAAATAACATGAAATACCTTTGTAAAGATTTTGAGTTAGGGGGTAGGCTATAGAAAGGGAAGGTTTTAGCACCCTTTCCATCCGTAGTTATCTACGGGCTCTTAGTTGCTAGCTCACTTTGAAAATGCTTTTTTGTTAAGTGTATTTTTGAAAATATTTTTTAAAAGCTACCTTAGTGCGGCGAACTTTGTAATTTTTCTCGTATCATTGAGAACGTATACAAAGTTTTTTGTCTTTGAAAATATTTTATAGAAAAGTTTGTGTATGTGTGAAAAAATTGTTTTGTTTGTGAGGAAGAAACTACAAGCTGTCTACCTACTCGAAAAGTCTTTGTTCTTTTCCTCTTTTCCTTTAGATAGTGCTATCCTACCATTAGTTAGTAGGTAGCTCTATCATTGGATATTTTGAGGGACAGGCGCGGGTCATCGTACAGTCATAAAGGCAACTTGTAGGATGCTTTAGCAATTTATCGTTGGGGACTAGATCATTTACCGAAAGGCAACATGAAGGGCCGTCGGGAGACTATGATATTTGTATCGAGGGATTTTGCTAAAGTGTCCCACGTTCGAGGGACATGACTGTTTTTAAGAAGGCAACAAGTGGAGGTACCTTAGAGGTGCACGTGTGTGAAGTAGGTTATGTTTCAATTATTTGTCTTGAAATTAAGTTATCTAGCGTTTGATTTTAGTATTTCCGTACAAGCCTATTAGCATACATCTAGCAGTTAAATATATACAAGTGCAGAAAATAAAATGCGGAAAATAATCTACGCTATTACATCGATTCGGGATGGGGGCAATTACAAACCAAAAATGGTGGAAATAAAAAGTAAAAGGTCCTCATTTAAACTATTACATCCCTTGTACAGTTACATAATTTTATGAAAATAATGCGAATGAAAATAAATGAACGCGCGGAGGAGAAAAAAAGAAAGATGTAAAGAATTCTAAAAATCTAAGTGGATGAAAATGTTTTTTTGTTGTTTTTAAGTTTTGTTTAGAAAAATAATAAAATTATGAGAACCTAATTCTAATTAGTTAAATAATTAAAAAAATGTCATTAAATGATTGATTAATTTAATTAATAAAAACTTAAATCTATTATTTTTGTGATTTTCTAATTTTTTAATTTTTTAATAAAAAGGAATTAATTGAAAGAAAATGAATAAAATAGTAAATTAAATAATAAAATAAAAAAATAAATATAAATGAGCTACTGCAAAAAAAAAAGGTAGGCGAGTGAATAATCAGATTTTTGCAAGGCCCAACATCTCAGGCCTAGGCGTTTGCAAAAGGAAATGGGGGGGGTGCAGTCTCGAGTTTGGCTAGGCCCAAGACAACTGAGCCCAGGATCTTCGTTTGATCCAATACATCTGAATTTATGTGTCTATGCTTATATGTAAGACGTTAGATTCGCTCAAAACATCAATAGTAATAAGAATGCATGCATAAAACTGATTTAAATTACATGGTAAGAGAATTTGAGATTCAAAATTTTACCAAAACTGTGGGATGGTTATGAGGATGATCTGGGATGCTTAATGGTTAAATCTGGACTCTAGAAGACTCCTGGGGATCTCAGGAATGTATTAGTGGACTTGGTTTAGATTGGTAGCGCGTGGAAGTGAAGTTACAGATTTTACAACTTTTCTTTGATTTTTGAGAATTTTGAGAGGGCTCTTGTATGTAAACGTTTCGTGGTCCTTGGCATGCTATGCTTTGTAATATATATAGATAATTTAAAGGGCTAGAAAAGATGGAAATGAATCAAGCCATGAAGGCTCTCATCAAATGCCATCAAAATTTTTGAATTCTTTCCATTTTTTCATGTCTATTTCCTTTTGAAGCTTGCAATGAACCTGTACATATTGTGGCATGGATTTCACGAATTTGTTGGGCTAGCAAAAGTTTGTTGGGCTTGCAAAAGGTTTGAAATCCAAATTCCCAAGTCTTCACACTTTATTTTCATCTTTTTTATTCAATTTTATTCATTTTTAAATGAATAAAAAATCAAATAAAAGCAATAAAAATCATGAGTATGTGTGAATGTATTTTAGAGGTCCTGTCACATCTTATAAACATGTTTGAATATAAAAAATTAGGCCCATTAGTTCAATATCGCAATTTAGCTCTGTTTGCATTTCATGAATTTCTTCAAAATCTCCCAATTTGTGCAACTCATAACTTGCTCAATTTTCATATTTTGAAGATGATCTTTGACTTTTTGGAAATTATAAGATTCCCTCTACAATTTCTATGTTGATCATTTTTTCTTTTGAAGACATTATCTTGATGTAAGTTGCCTTGACAAAAAGTGTCTTTTGTAGACTTTCAAAAATAACCTATAATGTATGAGATCATATCTTTCAAATGAAGAATTATTTGGACTTGAGAACAAAATAAAATTTGTAGAGAACTAAATTCCTTCAAAATGGGTTTTGGTTGGGAAAAAGTTGAAGAAGCATGTGAAAGTTATGCCTGGTCAAAGTTCAGTTGACTTCTCCTAAAGAAACCCTAATTTGGCAATTCTTGACTTTTGATGATCTGAGGACTTTCCTTGGGGAATCATGATCAACCCTTGATCAAATGATGAATATCACTTCAAAATGTTGATGTTGACCAAAAATCTTGAAGTTTGACTATAAGTCGACCATAGTCGACTTTTTGACCAAAATAGTTAATTTTCAAACATTTGAGCCATTGACTGAGCAAACTTGTGATATAGGGCTTGATACTTGACACGAACCTTGTTGAGGACCTGTGAAGAACCATGGAAACCACTTGGGACTTTTTCAAACCACATTTCCTTGAGAAAATCCAAACTCTAGTTGTAGGCCTTTGGTTTAGGAGGTGCGTCTTGACAAGTCAACACTTGAGTGTCTTGACTACTTGAAGAGCCTTTAAAGAATGCTTTGAGAAAAATGTGAGGGAAAATTTTGGGGTACAACTATTAGCATCATAGCACCTCCCGAGAATACTTTCTTAACAACAAATGGCCCCTCGTAAGTGGGAGTCCATTTTCCCTTGGGATCGCCTTGTGGTAGAATGATGTGCTTTATTAACAAGTCATCAGCCTGGTATACCCGATGCTTGATCTTCTTATTGAAAGATTTGATCATGCATTTTTGGTACATCTGATCGTGGAATACAGTAGCCAGTTTCTTTTCATCAAGCAAAATCAAATGATCCAACCTTGTTTGAATCCATTCGTCTTCATCTAAGTCTACTTCTTTCATAATCCTTAGAGAAGGGATTTGAACTTCGACAAGCAAGATAACCTCTATGCCATAGACCAAAGATAAAGGGTTTTCCCTAGTTGATATTCGCGCTGACGTACGATATCCATGAAAAGCAAATGGTAGTATCTCATGCTAGTCTTTATAGGTCACCACTATCTTTTGCATAATCTTCTTTATATTCTTATTGGCAGCTTCCACTGTGCCATTCATCTTAGGTCTGTATGGAGAAGAGTTGTGATGTTTTATCTTGAACTGTATGAAAAGTTCAGTGATCATGGCATTGTTAAGGTTGGTGCCATTTTCAGTGATGATCCTCTTAGGGATACCATACCGACATATGAGGTTACGCTTAATAAACTTGGCTACAACGTTCTTGGCAACTGAGGAAAATGAAGTTGCTTCAGCCCACTTGGTAAAGTAGTCGATGGCGACAAGAATGAAATGGTGTCCATTTGAGGCAGTAGACTTGATTTCTCAAATCATATCATTTCCCACATTGCAAATGGCCAAGGGGAAGTCATGTCATTCAAAGTTATTGGAGGCACGTGAACCTTATCAGCATAAATTTGGCACTTATGGCAAGTGCTCGAGTGGTGGTGACAATCAGTTTCCATGGTCGACCAATAGTATCTAGCTCTCAGAATCTTCTTGGCTATAGTGTGTCTGCTAGAGTGAGTACCAAAGATACCTTCATGCATATCCTTCATGATCTTCTCTTCTTAATTCTTGTGTACACAACATAGTAGAATTGAATTATGGTTGCACTTGTATAGGACTCTGTTTCTTAGGAAGAACATGGCTGAGAACCTCCGCAAGAATTTATTGTCGTTGACTGACGCCACTTCAGGATACTCTTAAGCTTCGAGATATCTTTTCACCTCATGAAACCAAGGCTTCTCCTCTACACCTTCAGTGTCAATCTCATAGTAGTGTGCTGGTTCGTCAAATCTTTCGGCAGTAATTCGGGGAGCATCATTGTCCCATCTGAATTTGAACATAGAAGACATGGTAGCTAAAGAATCTGCCAACTGATTTTCTTCCCTTGGAAGTGTTGAAAGGTAACCTCTTCAAAGTATGGTATCAAGGCTAGCACAAGCTCTTTGTAAGGGATAAGATTTGGATGTTTTGTACCACACTCTCCTTTAACTTGACTGATGACCAAAGCTGAGTCTCCATATACACTTAAGAATTTGATTCTTAGGTTAATAGAAGCCTTGAGACCCAAGATGCATGCTTCGTGTTCGACCATATTTTTGGTACAGTCGAAGTAGAGTTTGGCAGTGAAAGGAGTATGGAAACCTTCAGGAGAAATGATCACAACACCAATTCCGTTACTTAGTGTGTTGGAAGCTCCATCAAAAACCATAGTCCATCGGGATCCTTGCTCAGGCCCTTCATACAGTCCAAAATTTTCACAATCCGTAATCAGCATGATATTCTCATCCGAGAATTCAAAGTTCATAGATTGGTATTCATCTACAACTTGATGCACTAAAGGATTTTCCAGCACACTTCCTTTGGTTGCTTTTTGTGTTGTGTACTGGATGTCATACTCAGTTAAGATCATTTGCCATCGGGCTATCCTTCCGGAGAGAGTTGGCTTCTCAAAGATGTACTTGATAGGATCCATCTTAGATATTAGTAGAATGGTATGAGTCAACATATATTGTCTTAGTCGGCGAGCAGCCCATGCCAAAGTGCAGCAAGTTTTCTTGAGCAGTGAATATCTTGTTTCACAGTCGGTAAACTTTTTGCTAAGGTAGTATATTGCATGCTCTAGCACACACCCCATTGAATTCTCTAACACGGTTAAGTACATGATTAGAGGTCTTCCTTCAACTGGTGGCATCAGAATTGGTGGTTATTGTAAGTATTCTTTGATCATGTCAAAAGCTTTTTGACAGTCGTTATTCCATCTTACCACTTGATCTTTCTTCAACAGCTTTAAGAGTGGTTCACAAGTAGCACTCAGGTGAGAGATGAATCGGGCATTGTAGTTTAGTCGTCCTAGAAAACCTCTGACCTCCTTCTCATCACGAGGAGATGGAATTTCTTGGATTGCTTTGACTTTTGCAGGATCGACTTCAATACCTTTGCCATTGACGACAAAACATAGGAGCTTACCAGACCTTACCCCAAAGATGCATTTGTTTGGATTCAACCTCATCTTGTATTTCTTCAACCTCTCAAATAACTTGTGCAGATGATTAAGGTGTTCTTCCTCAGTTTGGGATCTCGCTATCATGTCATCAACATAGACTTCTATCTCATGATGAATCATGTCACGAAATAGAGCCATCATAGCCCATTGATAAGTTGCGCCTGTTTTCTTCATCCCAAAAGGCATGACCTTATAACAGAAGGTGCCCCACTGTGTGACAAAGGCGGTCTTCTTCATGTCTTCAGGCGCCATTTTGATTTGGTTTTAACCCGAAAATACATCCATGAAGGAGAAAACTTTGTATTGAGTAATGTTATCAACCAAGACATCAATATGTGGTAGTGGGAAGTCATCTTTGGGGCTTGCCCGATTTAAATACCTATAGACTACACACATATGAACCTTACCATCTTTATTTGGCATTGGAACAACATTTTTAACCCATTGGGGATACGATGTTACTTCCAAGAAACCTGCATTGAACTGTTTCATTACCTCAACCTTGATATTTTCAAACATGTCAGGGCGCATGCGACAAACCTTTTGTTTGATCGGAGAACAACCTTCTTTCATCGGCATATGATGAACCATGATATCAGTATCGAGCCCTGGCATGTCTTCGTATGACCAAGCAAATACCTCAACATATTCGTGCGACATTTGAACCAATATGCTCTTGACACTGTCTTCTAGGTTGGTGCCAATCTTGATTTCTTTCTTATCTTCCTCGGTACCCAAATTTATCACTTCGGCCGATTCTTCGTGCAGTTGCATAGCGTTTTCCTCTTGTATCAGGAGTCTGGCGAGTTCTCCAGATATCTCATAATCTTCGTCACCTTCGTCTTCGGTTTGATAGATTAGATTTTCAAAGTCATAAACAGCAATAGAAGAATTGTTGTCAATGAGATTCGGAGTGTATGTGGATATGCAAATGTGTGTGTGTGCATGTAAGGCCACATGGCTATTTTTGAAAATGCAGTAAAATAAAAGAAAGACAAAGAGCACAAAATTTGAATGCTAAATCGTCCAATGTTTTCATTAAATGAGCATGTGATATATGGAATGACAAACCCTTAACAAATGGACCATTGTGCCCCGGGCAAGGAACATGGTTAAAAGTCATTGTTTTGAAGGAAATTATACAGAAAAAGTTCTTAAAGCAATAAAAATAAGAAATAGCAATTACTCCTGGTTGAAGGAGATTGAGATGAAGTCTCTGGCCTTCCAGTTGTTAAGTCCACCGTGAGCAATTGGGAATATCCATTCGTCCAAGTCACCATCACTATCAGTGTCTTCTAGTGCATTGACTTCATTGTTGCTAATACATAGAGGTGGTCCACCAGCACGGGCACGTCGAACCTCTTTTCGATCCTTTAAAGTGAAACCCAACCAAAATTTGTCATATTTATAGGGGATGTCAGGAAGTTGTCCCCGGATAGTGCAGCCTATATCTTCTACAAGAACCTAAGCATCCTTCAGAGAGACCATTCTTGGTGTTCCTTTAGAGATTTCATGAGTAGCAGGAGTAGTAACAACAACCATTTGAGGGATTACCTCAAATGCTTGACAGGGGATTTCAATGAATTCTCTATTCATTTCAACATATTTAAAATAATTCAAATGAATGACCATATATTCTTCATCTCCACATACTATGACAACCTTCCCCTTCATTGGGTACTTCAGCATTTGATGTAATGTAGAGGTAACTGCACCTGCCCCATGAATCCAAGGGCATCCAAGCAAGCAAGAATAGGCCGGCGGATATCCATTACATAAAAGGTTGAATTTAAAACTTGAGATCCCACCTTGATTTGGAGATCAACCTCTATTTGGACCATTCTTTTCGAACCTTTAAAGGCTCTCACTACAATATCATTGGGTTTTAGAACCAACCCTTCACAGTCCAATCTGTCCAAAGCACCTTTGGGTAAAACATTGAGGGAGGATCCAATATCTACTAACACATGCGCAATAGTGGGGCCTTTGCATTCAATAGAGATGTGGAGAGCTTTGTTGTGATTATTCCCCGCTGGAGTCAAATCTACATCAGAAAATCCCAAGCCATTATCAGTAGTTAGGCTTGAAACACATTTCTTAAATTGATCCGCATTGGTCTCTTGAGGTACATGGGCATTCTTCAGGAATTTCAACAAAGCTTGGGCATGTGCTTCAGAGCACAACAACAAGGACAACATGCATATCTTTGAGGGTATCTGCCCCACTTGTTCCACTATTTTGTAGTCACTTTTTCATATTATCTTTAGAATTTCTTCCATCTCTTGTCTAGATGGGTCTTCATTTGTCAATTCTTTTGAGGGTACTTCCGTCAGGGAAAGCTCAGTAACTTTCTCTTTACCTCGGGCATTGGTAGTTGGCTCAGCAGCAGGAATGCAAACAGGTTTTATAGTAGTTGTTGGAGGAGAGATCTCTGGAGAGAAGACCCTTCCCATCCTAGTGAACTTACTAGTTCCATCAATGTTTGTAATTTCAGGCTCTTCATTTTCAGTAATCCATGGCTCTTGCTTGACGCCATGATAATAAACTTCTGACCCATAGTTCCAAGGCACTGCTTTGTCAGATGAATAGGGGACTGGCCCCGGTGTAGTGATAATTAGGGGAGCCACTCTTGGCTCATCAGGAATACTTATAGGGCCTTTAGAGGTGATCCTAATAGGAGTATTGTAAATGGTGATTATGGAAATATCTTTAAGTCTCAACTTTTGGAAAGTACTTTCAGGAAAACTCTTCAAAGACGGAGTTTTCTCGAACAAAATTTCATGGGTATCAATCAGGCGTTGAATACATTTCTTCAGCCACATACATTCATTGGTTTGGGAAGCACAATGGTAACAATTTTCAAGGAAGCCAGGAAATAAACCGGCTCTCAGCAGATTCTTCTTAACGGTCAATAATGGAGTAGTCAAATCATCAATGATGGAGAGAAAGGAGGCATCGTCAATAGCATTGACACCTTTACCATGACTAGGAATGGGAGCAGTAATCACATTAGGGGTCCGTGGAGGGTCAAACTCGATCACCTTGTTATCAATCAAATCTTGTATCTTGTTCTTCAACGCCCAACAGTTGTTGGTGTTATGGGCGAGAGTAATTGAATGATAGTCACATTTCACATTGGGAATATCTTTAGGATAGGAAGTATTGGGATTTGGAGAAGGGTCTCGCAGCGTTACCAAATCTGCCTCCAATAGATGTTGTAAAGCTTGAGACAGTGGCGTGTTGATTCTAGTGAATTACCTCCTCGGGACATCAGGACTTTGTTGATTGTTGGATTGTGTGGTCATTGAACATCGGTTGGATTTAAAATCAATACAACTCCTATCGATTGGGGACGATCATTCTTGATACAGCTCCTTTGTCCATAAACAGCATTAGTTTCCCTTTTACCAACAAATGGTTTCTTTACAGCAGTAGATGTTGAGTCCATGGGGATCTTTCCACTTTTGATTCCACCTTTAACTCGTTCACCAGTCATAATAAACTCAGTAAACCCTAACGAAGAACTCCCGATCAAAAAATTAAAGAATGGACCAGTCGAGGTACCCATAAATATGTATACTAATTCTCTATCAGTCAACGGGGGTTGCACCCTTTCAGCCAGGTCTCTCCATTTTTTACCATACTCCATAAAGCCTTCATTTGAACCCATTGTCATATTTTGTAATTGCATGCGAGTTGGTGCAAGATCAGCATTGTATTGGTATTGTCTGTAGAAGGCAGCAGCCAGATCCTCCCATGTGTGGATAGTAACCACTCCAACTATGTCCCATATAAGCTTTCTTGGAAGAAGTGTACCCATAACTTCCTATCGGTGGTGTGTGGTTGAATATTACGGACATAAGACCTCAGATGCATCTTTGGACAAGAGACCCCGTCGTATTTGGCAAAGACATGAACTCTAAATTTGTGGGGAATGACCACCCCAGGGACCATACCTAAGTCTCCAAAGTCCAAACCAGGCACTGTTTGGATCTCTATAGCCTTAAGTCGGTCTTCCAGCTTCTTGTATTTCTCGTCCTCCGGTGGATACTTCTCTTTGGAGTAGTCTTCGTCCTCAGTAATCTGGTTATTTCCACCCCCATCTCTAATGCTTCTAACCTCCTCTTCTTGATTGTCTTCATCCTCAAAAGAAGCCTCTTCTATTTGAGCCAATCGGGCAGGCCCGTTGAACCTTCTTCCCATGTTGAGGATAACAACCCTTTTCTTGGTTTTCTTCTTTATGGAAAGGAGTGCCATAATCTCTTGCTGACCTTTAGCTAGGTTGAGGAGAGTCTCTCATAACTGTGCATGTTGAGTTTGCAGATCTTTGACGGTTTGCTCTAGAGCCATCTTATAATGAAATAAACAGTAAAATATGAGGAGATCTGTATCGGAAAACTTGCTTAAGATATGATGCATGCTATGTGGATGCAATGTTTTCAAGGACCTCAAGAGATTTAAATTTGCTAGCCAAAAAGGAAACAAACACAATAATTGTATTAATGAGTTCAAAGATTACAACTGCCCCTTGGGCTTACATTGAAAGAAAAAAAAGGTCTCAAAGAGACAACAGAAAAGACTCCTAAAACAAAAGACTTAAGTCTCCCACTGGCGTTTCCTATTTGGTGTAATATAGGTATTTAGGCTTTTCTCCTCGTGAAGTTGCCTTGGGAGCTCCAACACTTTCTTCTCGCTTGCATAGAATCAAGCTTCAAAGGTATCTCGTTCCCCCATGATTTAAATCCACGATCTCTAATTCTACAAGGTCCGTAGGCATGTCAGGATGGAGAATAGTATAAGGAACACCCCCTTCGGCAACAGGCTCTACAACTATTGGTTGAGAGCAAGCTCGCACCCACTTGAGATAAGGATCCAAAGGAATCGAGTTCTTATGCCCCAAAGTCTTGCTATCAACTTTGTTCACCATGCCCCAAGCATGCACAAACCTTCTATGATAACCTTGAACATCTTTCTCATAGTCGAATATAATACCTTGAATGAGTGCATCGTGAGGACCATCTCTTCGAGCGTAGCCAAATTGTCGTGGAGCCAAAGAAGGGTTATAAGTAATACCTCCCCTAATTCCCAAGAGTGGAACATTAGGGACTCCCCACAACGGTCAATGATAGTAATATCCTCTTGAGATCGAGAGCACCAATGGATATCTATATGAGAAAGCGACATTATTCTTTGCGACCAATTCAGAACTTGTTCATTCTTTAGTACTGACCGGGGAAGGTGCGAAATAAACCACCTAGGCAGCAACAAAATGCAACACATAAGAGCCCCACTCTTTCTCATGGTACGAGTGTGAAGAGTATGCAAAATGTATCCAAGTAAACCAGGCAGAGGGTTATGAAAAAAGAAGATCTTGACAACATTCACATCTATGAGTTGGTATGGATTAGGGAACAATACTAACCCATAGATTAGAAGAGCCAAGACTTCTTCAAAGGCTTGCAAATCCATATCCTCCCAAAATAGTCGAGCCTTCTCTAATAGTAACTTGGCTAGAAAACCCTTGACTCCGCTCCTTGTTTCCTAATTGGCTACAATATCAGACCTTTTCAAGTGTAGGGCTGATGCAATCTCCTCAGGTTGTGGATACTTTTCTAAACCGGTGAAGGGCACTTGATCTAGAATAGGTACTTCTAATAGTTGAGAGAAATATTCCATTATGGGCACCAATTGATAATCGGGAAAGGTGAAACAATGATGTTTAGGATCAAAGAATTGAAAGAGCACACACATCATTTCTTCTTTAAAGCTTGAGGGGACCAGATTGAGAAGTCGACCATGTCTTTTGGTGAACGAAGAATTTTCAAGAACCCTTGATGCTAACTCTTGGAGTTGAGGACGCACTTTTACAAAGCTGATTCAGAGGGTATTTTTGTCAGTGGAAGCCATACCCTACAAAACAGGAAAAGGATAAATCCCTAGGTCCTTGAAATGGTTAATAAAAATGCTATGTCATGATGTTATGATGTTTATGATGTTATGAACAAATAATCATATACACAAAAAGCACACAAGGCCTTAGGTTTAGGCTTGCATGAGGTTTATAGTTAAGTACCCTCTTGAAGCTTTAGTTGGTTCAACCTATCCTAAAAGAAGTAACCGGGTTTTAAGGAAACTCAATATCATCAATCTTTCTTCATCAGCATTATTTCAGCACAAACAATCTGTTCTTGCAGCCAAAATATCCCAAAAGTATGATCTCAATGAGTGTAGTATTGAGTATCACCCGACTTATATCATGCACCAAATCCAGCTATCTCACTACTTTCTAATGGCCAAGTTGTTCAAATAAGGTTCTATGGTCAGTTAGTGCTTCATGACACCACACAGCGGCCTCGTATTCTCCTTGATTTAACTCAAGGGACACCAGTACCAACAAAAGTGTCACACTAACATTGGCATCACATAAACCATATCGGTCTATGTCATACAGTTTCCACAATCTATTGCTACTTACCTAATGTTCTCCAGATCTGGGTATAGCATCTTTACAAGTAATAAAACCAAGCGTTACCCATAAATGTAAAGAAAACAAGGGGAAAAAATAAAGCAAATAAAGGTGATCTAACTCTTAAGCTAACCCTGCTTTTGGTTTAGAAAGTCCCCAGTAGAGTCGCCAGTTCTGTGATACAGTGGGAGAACTGACTTGGTTTTTTGCGTTTTATCGTAAATGTTGCGAATAGCAAGGGTCGCCACTGACTTTTCTTTTATCCAATAAAGTAAAGGGTGAAAAGAACTAGAAAGACCTTTTGAGAATTTTCTTGAGTTCAGAGGGTAGGTTATGAAAAGGGAAGGTGTTAGCACCCTTTTCATTCGTAGTTATATACGGGCTCTTAATTGCTTGATCACTTTAAAATGCTTTGTGTTTGTGTAAGTTTTAAAGTATTTTGAAAATTCCTAAGTTAGGAAAACTTTGCAATGATTATCGCATCGTTGAGAATGTATACAAAGTGTTGGTTTTGAAAATATTTTGCTTGAAAAGGAATGTTTGGAAGGATGTTTGCAAATTCCAGTGTAAAGCCATTTTGTAATAATTCTCTTATCTTTGAGAATATATTCAAAAATGTTTGTTTGAAAAATTGTTTTGAAAGTGTGAGGTGTAAATGGTTTTGTTTGTGGGCAAGAAATTACGAGAAATCTACCTACTAAAAAAAGTCTTTGTTCTTTTCATCCTCCTTTAGATAGTGCTTGTCTATCATTGATTGGTAGAGGGCCATATTGAAGAATGGGAAAACACAAGAAAGGGGGTTTGAATTGTGATTTTTAAATCTTAAAGAAAAGAACATGTTGTTTATCCTGGTTCATTTGAATTCAAACTAATCCAGTCCACCCGCCAAGGTGATTTCGCCTCTCTCAACGATGTCTTAATCCACTAATCAATCTTGATTACAAATCTACTTTGACAACCGTCAAAGTCTTCTTGAGTATAAACCATAAACCGGTTTTCTCAAGGAATTTCACTAAACAGTATATAATAACAATGTACAAGAATGTTTCTAATAAAACAGTATCACAAGACAAGTGATGTTTTACACAGTTTAGATGTTGAACGTTTGAGGATGATAGAGATAGTTGTGTTACTGTGCGTGAAAAACCGTGAATGATTTATCCTTCAAACTTTGTTTAAATAGGCGAAGCATGTATGAGCTTTTGGAATGTTGATCAATGACAATTAAAAAGGTTTCTAAAAATAAAGATCCTTGTTCCCTTCCAGCCGTTAATTTTGAAATGGAAATAATTTAATTGTAACGCTTCAGAACATGCTTGCTTCAGAAGATAAACGTATATGTTGCTTCTTTCCAGAGCTTGTAGATCAGAAACACAGAATCATGTTTGCAGCATTAGAACTTCTTTAAGAGATGTTTATAATCAGAGTTGAAACAACTTTGTAACTCATCTTCTGATCTTCTTCCATCAGATCTTCTCTGCAAGACAAAATATAAATTTAGGGAGCATAATTGTTCTTTGTGTTTGTTATCATCAAAACTCTTACAAGGGTTGTATAATTAAACTATGTTCTAACAATCTCCCCCTTTTTGATGATGACAAAAACTAGGATATTTCAATAGAAATAGAAAGAACATAAAGCATTTTAAGGTCTCTCACTGAATTGAATACTCAGATAGAGAAGAAATACTTCCCTGAAGTTTATTCTGATCAGATTTTTTGATGCATCTACTTTTGTCTTTACCAGAGTTTTGTTCCTGTTTTGCTTTCAGAAAAAAAAAAAAAAGAAGTTATGATATTCAAAATGTTTGAGACTGCGTCTCGATACTGTTATTAGATATATCTTACGTTCTCCCCCTTTTTGTCAAGAATCAAAAAGCAATATAAACACTTTTAAGCAATAAAAGATGAGTTGTATTAATAAGGATTGCAATAACACATTCAAAGAAAACAACACAAAAAATTGGACACAGTAAAGAAAACAATTTTCTAAACTAAGATTGAGGTGGAGGAAGTCGTGTGAACAGGGCTTCCAACAAATTCTTAATCTGAGTGTTTGAATCTTCTTGTTTTCCAAGCATCCCTTTGATTTCCTTGCATGTGTCATCTTACTTGTCTAGTATCTCCTTGATCACTGTATTTTATTTCTTCAACTCCTATACAGTTTGCAAAACCAAAGATGAAGAAGGTATATCAGCAGAAGGAGCCACCTTTTCAAAGCAGGCTGTGGCAGATTCTAACTCAGTAGCTTCTTCAATTTCCTTGCCTTTGTCTTGAACTATAACAAGAGGCAGAGTATCAGAACATGGTTCATCAACTTCTGAAGGATGGTGATCGTCCCAGGGAGCATTGTCCACCAGAAGAAGAGGTTTCTTTTCCCAGTGTCGTAGAACGTGATCCTTAAAAACATTCAGCTGATCATAGAAGTTATGTTGAGCCATTTCATAACTGAACTCCTTGAGTTTCTTGGATTCAGAACTGAACCATTTTCTGAACTGGTTCCAGTGTGAATCAAAAGAAGCAGGATTCAGATTCTCTAAGGAGTCTGGCTTCAGAGAGTTAACCCATTCAAGTATCTCTGTTTCAAATATCAGCAAATTTTACCAACATCTGCCTTGGTGATATTTGGTTTTGGTTTTGGGATGGAAATTTTGTGAGAGCTATAGGCAAGGTTGTCTAGTGCTTCTAAGTCTATTACTGCACGAAGGTCGTCTTCTGGATAATTGATTGGAGAGGGAGAATCAGAAATAACAATGGGTGAATGAGGGGCATTTGGTGGAGTGGAATGATATGGAGATGGAATTTCTGGAATGTCGTGGATTGTGATCGGTTGTTGGACCATGAGAGGTTCTGTTATTCAAAGAATGGGTGAAGTGCTATCAGAGTCAAGATTTGGATTTTCTGGTTGGGGAGCGTGAAAGTTTGGATTTTCAGAGTGGAGAGCTTGAGAGTTTGGATTTTCTGAGTGGGAAGCTTGGAACACCAGATCAAATTGATCAATATCAGGAAGAACTTGAGTTCTCCCATCAAGCTCATTTCAAATCATGCCTGCATAGACTTAGCAAATTCTCTTCCCATAGAGGCTTTAGTAGATCTGAAAATAATAGCATCTACATAAATTTGACACACTAGAATGTCATTTTTAAATGGCTTACAGAATAAAGTTGTGTCCACCTTCCCTCTGGTAAAATCATTATCTAACAGAAAGCTACTTAGTCTTTCATACCAAGCTCTGGGAGCTTGTTTCAGACCATATAGTGATTTCTTTAGTTTAAAGACATATTCTGGATGTTTTGAGTTTTCAAAACTAGGGGGTTGGTGTACATAAAATTCTTCATCAATGTACCCATTTAAGAATGCACTTTTGAAATCCATCTGATAGAGAGTGATGCCATTATTTGCAGCAAAAGAAATTAAGAGTCTGATAGATTCTAACCTGGCGACTAGAGCAAAGGTTTCTGTATAGTTTATCCCCTCTTGCTAACTATAATTGTGTGCTACCAGCCGTGCTTTGTTTTTGATGACTTCTCCTTGTTCATTCAGTTTGTTTATGAATACCCATTTGGTTCCAATGAGGTGGAACCCTTTTGGTTTGGAAACCAGATCCCACACATCATTTCTAGTGAATTGATTTAATTCTTCCTGCATTGCAATTATCTAATCATTGTCTAGAAGAGCTTCGTCAATGGAAGTTGGATCAGTTAGAGACATTAATCCCATGAGATATTCTTTAGAGTTTCTGAATATGGATCTTGTTCTGATTGGGTCTTCTTTCTTTCCCATTATTTTGTCTTCCGGATGAGCTAAGCTGCTTTTGGATTGTCTTTTCTGGAGAGGCTCTTCAGATGTTGCTGTAATATTTTTGACATCATCTTATGGAGTTGTCTGTGATTCTTTGTGAGAAACTTATGATGCAATGTCTTCAGTACTTGTAAATTGGACTTCTATATATGCAAAAGATTTATCTTGCTTTGACTTTTGAGAGCCAAGCTTATCATCAAATCTGAAACTGATTGACTCTTGTACAATTCGTGTTTCTGTGTTGTATACTCTATAGCCTCTTGAGCGTTCAGAGTATCCTAACATAATACACTTTTGTGCTTTAGAGTCAAACTTGTTCAGATGTTCTTTACTGTTAAGAATAAAACAAATACATCCAAATGGATGGAAATACGAGATGTTGGGCTTTCTGTTCTTCCATAATTCATATGGAGTCTTGTCCATAATAGGTCTTATGGAGATTATCTCCTGAATGTAACATGCTGTGTTAATTGCTTCTACCCAGAAGTTCTTAGCAATGTTAGTCTCATTGATCATGGTTCTAACCATTTCTTGTAAAGTTCTGTTCTTTCGTTCTACAACTCCGTTTTGTTAGGGAGTTCTAGGACAAGGGAAATCATGAGAGATGCCATTCTCATTAAAAAAATAGTTCAAATTTTTTGTTTTCAAATTCTCCACCATGATCACTTCTTACTTTAACAATTCTAAGATCTTTTTCGTTTTGGACTTGGTTACAAAAGGTAAAAAACAGAGTGTGGCTCGTCCTTGTGTCTTAATAACCTTACCCATGTACATCTGCTATAGTCGTCTACGGTCAATAATCCACACTTCTTGCCACTAATGGATGCAGTTTTCACTGGTCCAAATAGATCTATATGCAGAAGTTCTAATAGTCTAGAGGTAGAAACAACATTTTTTGCTTTAAAAGAGGGTTTTACAAACTTGCCTTTTTGACATGCTTCACACAGAGCATCTGAGCTGAATTTCAGGTTAGGCAGTCCTCTGACCAGATTGAGTTTGTTAATATGAGATATTATTCTCATACTAATATGCCCCAATCTTCTGTGCCAGACCCATTTTTCATCGTTAACAGACAATAGGCATTTTACATTCTAACTTTTTAGTTCATAAAGTTTTATTTTGTAAACATTGTTCTTTCTCTTTCCATTAAAGAGGATAGATCCATCTTTCTGACTAACTGCTTTACTGGAATTTTGATTGAAGATTATATCATAACCGTTATCACTTGATTTACTTATGGATAACAAGTTATGCATTAATCTATCTACTAACAAAACATTAGTTATAGATGGAATATTACTGTTACCAATAGTTCCAGAGCCAATGATCTTCCCCTTCTGATATCCTCTGAAACCTACATAGCCTCCAGATTTAAGCTCCAGGCTTTGGAACATATGCTTTCTTCCCGTCATGTGTCGAGAGCATCTAGAGTCCAGGTACCAGGATTGGTGTTTCAGTCTTGTTGTTAAAGATATCTTCAACATAGAAAATTATATCCTTAGGTACCCATATCTTTTTGGGTCCTTGTTTGTTAGAGTTGCCAAAATTCTGTTTGAATTTTGGTTTAGCAGAGAAAGCATTACTAGTGTACTTTAAGTCATGTGTGTGCCCATAGGTAAAGTGAGAATTCAGAGGAGTGCGTTTAATTACCAAATCCTTAAGTTTCTTAGGTTGAGATACTTTACCTTTGTATCCTATTCCTTTTCTTCCATTTCTGCTAACTCCATAGATCATTGAAGCCATCTTGCTTCTATCTGTGTTTTTAGTGAGAAATTTATGAAAGCTATGATCATATTCCTTTATGATCTTATCAGGGTTACTAGGAACTTCTGATATAGTTTCCTTCTTAGTATTTTGTAATTCATTTTTAAGTTTTGAAAATTTTTCTTTCAGCTCAGAGTTTTCTGATCTCAGTTTCTTAGTTTCTTCAGAGTTAGAAACTAGATCCTTTTTCAAGTTCTTGTTTATGATTCAAAGTTTATGATACCTTTCTAGATTTTATGACAGACTCTCTTCTAATTGAGATCTAGAAAAGTTAGAAAATACCTCTTCTGCCTCTGAGTCTGATTCTGATCCAGATGATTCAGTATCATCTGATACGTTGGCCATAAGAGAAATGTTGGCTCTTTCATCTTCTGATTCTGTGTCTGCTCCAGAAGAGTCTGAGTCATCCCATGTTGCCATGAGACTTTTCTTCTTCTCCTTAAAGAACTTCTTTTTAGGCTTCTCCTTTTGAAGCTTTGGACAGTCTCTTTTGTAATGCCCTTGTTCATTGCATTCGTAGCAGATAATGTCTCTGTTACTTGACTTTCTGTATCCAGAAGATGATTCAGACTTCCTGTATCTAGAGAATGGTTTAGACTTTCTATATCCAGACAATGGTTCAAACTGATTCCATGTTCTTATGGAATTTCTGAACTTTCTTTCGATGTGCTTCCATAGTTGATTGACTCTTCTAGAGAGAAGAGACAATTCATTTTATTCTGATGAGGATCCACCAGAGTTTTCTTCTATTGCCTGCAAAATGTTAGATTCATATTTTTTTGTTAGATTTAAGGGCTAAAGACTTACCTTGCTTCTGGGGCTCATCATATTCTAACTCTATCTCATGACTTCTGAGAGAGATGACAAGTTCTTCTAGAGAGATTTTGTTCAGATCTTTGGCCAGTTTGAGAGCAGTGACCATGGGTCTCCATTTCTTTAGTAAACTTCTGATGATCTTCTTTACATGATCAGCAGTTGAGTACCCTTTATCCAAAACTTTTAGCCCAACAACTAGAATTTGAAATCTTGAGAACATTGTCTCAATGGTTTCATCTTCTTCCATTTTGAAGGCTTCATACTTCTGAATGAGCACAAGAGCTTTGGTTTCTTTGACTTGCATGTTGCCTTCATGTGTTATTCTCAAGGAATCAAACATGTGCTTTGCTGACTCTCTGTTTATGATCTTCTCATACTCTGTATGAGGAAGCACTCAAGATAATAGTTATGGCCTTGTGATGATTTCTGAAGTCTCGCTTTTGATGATCTAACATTCTTTTTCTGTCAATCTTCTGACCGCTTTCATCAACAGGATGTATGTACCCATCAGTCACCATATCCCAGAGATCAGCGTCATGAGCCAGAAAGAAACTTTTGATTATGTCTTCCCAGTAATCAAAGTTCTCTCCATCGAAGATTGGAGGTTTGCCGCTGATTCTGTCTTTCTCTCATGGTAGTCATTGCTGATGTTCTGACTTGGTCCCACGATAGTGTTTTTCTTAGCTTGGATCTTTTATTGACATAGTTAAGTGCTAGTACTCAGAACTAGACGCTCTGATGCCAATTGAAGAATGGAAAAACACAAGAAAGGGGGGTTTAAATTGGGATTTTTAAAGCTTAAAGAAAAGAACATGTTGGTTATCCTGGTTCATTTGAACTCAAACTACTCCAGTCCACCCGCCAAGGTGATTTCGCCTCTCTCAACGAGGTCTTAATCCACTAATCAATATTGATTACAAATCTACTGTATATAATAACAGTGTACAAGAATGTTTCTAAAAAAACAGTATCACAAGACAAGTGATGCTTTACACAGTTTGAATGTTGAATCTTTGAGGATGATAGAGATAGCTGTGTTATTGTGCGTGAAAAATCGTGAACGGTTTATCCTTCAAACTTTGTTTAAATAAGCAAAGCATATAGGAGCTTTTGGAATGTTGATCAATGACAATTAAAGAGCTTTCCAAAAATAAATATCCTTGTTCTCTTCCAGCTATTACTTTTGAAATGGAAATAATTTATTTGTAACGCTTCAGAACATGCTTGCTTTAGAAGATGAAGGTATATGTTGCTTCTTTCCAGAGCTTGTAGATCAGAAACACGAAATCCTGTTTGTAGTGTTAGAACTTCTTTAAGAGATGTTTATAATCAGAGTTGAAACAGCTTTGTAACTCATCTTCTGATCGTCTTCCATCAGAACTTTTCTGCAAGACAGAATATGAATTTAGGGAGCATAAGTGTTCTTTGTGTTTGTTATCATTAAAACTCTTACAAGGGTTGTAGAATCAAACTAGGTTCTAACACATATCATTGGATGTGAGGGACGGGTGTGGGTCGTCATACAGTCATAAAAGGCAACTTGTAAGATGTTTTAGGAATTGTCATAGGGACTGAGATTTTTTACCGAAGGCAACATTGAAGGATCATCGAGGGACTACAATCTTTTAATCGAGGGCCTTTGCTAAAACATCTCACGTTTGAGGGACATGATTGTTTATATCTGAGGCAACAAGTGTGGGTTACCCTAGAGGTGCATGTGTGCAAGGTGTCTTATTTTCATGTATATTATCTTTGAATTAGGGTTTTGCTAAGGTTGATTTTAGTCTTGTAATGCAAACCCTAATTACTAGCAATAATATGGAAAGTGATAAATTGCGGAATTTAAATGTCATACGCTATTACAATACTTTTGAGGATGGGGAATACAAATTTACAAATGGGGATGACAAGTAAAATTAATCCTAATTGTTATTACAAGACATTGACAGTTACATAAATTGTAATGCGAAATAATACAATGTACAAAAAATGTAAAGATGAAGAAAAGAAAATTGTTTTTATGGTTTTTTATGGAAAAAGTTTTAATTAACCTAATTAAACTAATTAATTTAAAAGGGAAGTTAATTAATTATTTATCAAAACCTAAAGTTTATGTTAATTAAAAATAAACCCTAAGTCTAATTTAGTGGTCTAAAAAATAATAATTTTTGAGGTTTTATTTGTTTAAAAATAAGTGAAGTAAAATAAAATAAAAAGAATTAAAATATTTTTAATCTAATTGTTTTAAATATATTTTTAATTTTATTAAGTAAAAAAATAAAATAAATGAATAAAGAAAATATAAAAATATAAAGAAATAAAAAGTTGAGCCTGATGTTAAAAAGTAAAATAGGGTGTGAAGAAGTAGTAAAAAGGTTAGGCCCAGATCATTTTTTTGTTTTAGTCAGAAAATAAATAAAAAATAAAAAAATAAAGGTGGGCCTGGTTGTTATAAGCAGTTTAGGGGTGCGCTGAAGAAAAAAGAGATTGGCCCAGCATTTGAGGCCCAGCATGCTTGGAAGCAAAAGGAACAAAAAAAGTGAAAAATAACAAAATGGGACGCTAGGGCTCGAACCCAGGTCCCATAGGTGAAAGGCGCCTGCTTTAATCACTGGGGTGGTGATACATCCGTTAGTTTATGAAACAACTATTAAATTTAAAATAAACTCAGTTCTGAATGTTCATCTTCTTCTTTCTCGCGCCAGTATTCAAACCAGATTTTTTGAATTTTAAAACTTGCTCATTTCTCAACGATTACAGAAAGTGTAAACATCAAACTTGATAGAAATTTCATCACGATTTCAAATATGTAAATAACTTAAGCTAACACTCAAAGATGAATACGAATTTCTGTTGGTACCAAATTCTGACTTAATTTTTCTGTAACTTCAACTTTAAAATTCGCATCACTCAAGCAAGATAAATGAAAACTAAGGGCATGATTAGCTTTAGGGCAATGATGACTACACTTTATATTTACAAAATAACTATTCATGATGCTTGTATGAGAAGTTCAAAGTTGAGATAACTTACCTCAAAACTGGAAATCGTGTTTTGAGTTTTAGCACTCCTGGAGGTGTTGTTGTGATCTGAATAGCTTCAGTGGACTCCTAGGAAGCTAATGCAACTCTTACTTTGGATTGAGAGTGGCTGAAACTTCCTGGAGAAGTCAATGTGTATAACTTTGTTTTTGGAAATGGAGGATGGTGTTGGAGGTGTTACATTTGTGAAAAAGGTATGGGGATGAGTTATATTTGATGTATAGATGATGTTTGAATGATTAAAATAAAAAATGCACGAGTGGATTTTGTGTTTAGAATTCAAAGTCAGAAATGCCATAAAAATGGAGTTCGAGAGGAATTCTGAGTTTGGGAAAGTTTAAGGGAGTTTCAAGGCTTGTGCATCCGTGTGTTAGGTTGGATATGACCTCTTTATTTATATGCAAGAGGTTTGGAAGCTTGAAGGGATCAGGAACAAAAGATCACATGTTATGGTATTGCAACTTGATTTTGAAGCAAGCTTGATAAAAATGGTTTCAATGCATTGTACAAGGGCTTGATGGGTGGATAGAGGATTTAAATTTTTTTTCTTCTAAGCATACATGTTAAGTGTAATTAGGACAAACAAGTTTATAGGCTCAAGACAAGTTGACTTTGTGATTAAAGTCACTTTTCCAAAATGGAAGTGTGAACTTTCTTCCCTAAATGGCATGATCACTTGGACAATAGCTCAAGCTCTTAGATCATAACTTAATTAGTTGTGTAAAAATATTATTATAGATAGATTTGAAAGTCAAGAGGCTTGCAAAGCAAGATTATGCAGCATAGTTGTGAGATTGGATCATGTGTTCATCAAGAAAATGACTTGTAATTGAAGAATGGATGCCCAACTTCTTCACTTCGATTCTATTAGCTCAAGAATGATCTCTTCAAGTTCTTGGACATTTTGGAAAGCTTGAAACATTGTATACAACATTTATGTTTACCACTTTGGCTAAATCAAATTGGAGCTAGGTGAAAAATTTCCAAGAAGTTGGGAGAAAAAATCTGCCTAACTTGCCAAAATTTTCACTAAGTGTTTTATAAAAAATGTCATGACTTCATGGGCTTATATCTTCAAATATAAGCATTTTTTGGATATAAACCCTATAATACAAAGTTTTAGAGTTCATCAAGATCTACAACTTTCATGTTGAAAATTTTCCTTGAATCATCTTGCATCTTGGTGAAAAATTATCATGAAGTAATGAATTTATCAAGTATAAAAACACTTAGAAATCTTCTA
Organism: Vicia faba; assembly: GCA_948472305.1. Lineage (NCBI taxonomy): Eukaryota > Viridiplantae > Streptophyta > Magnoliopsida > Fabales > Fabaceae > Vicia > Vicia faba. The sequence goes on along the minus strand of OX451737.1, from coordinate 681,117,614 downwards.
AGTATTGAAAACTTTTCCTTTTGTGGAATTTCTTGATTCTTGATGATCAAAATTGACATTTTTGAGTATCTTGATGAATCTTGATCTTTGAGATTCAATGTTGATCAAAAAGTCAAAGTTTGACTTTTTGTGTTTCAGTTGACATTTCATCAATTGATCAAAAATTCAACTATTAATCCATTGATCTTGAGAAATGATTTAACCCATGAAATTAGGTCAAGATATTATATTTTAGTCTTTAATATCATTCTTCAAGCCATTAGGTCATATACAAGGTCAAAAGTCAATGATCAATCATTCTCAATCAAAACCCTAATTTTGACAATTTTGCCCCTTTAATGATTTGAATGTTTTTCTTAAGGAATTGTGATCAACCCTTGATCAATTTAGGAAAATGACTTAAAAATGTTGATGTTGGCCAAAAACCTTGAAGTTTGAATGTAGTTTGACCATAATTGACTTTTTACCCAATACAGCTGATTTTTAGTCATCTAAGCAATTGATTGAGCAAATTTGTGATGCAAGACTTGAACTTGGTATGAGAAATATTGGAGACATATAAAAAACCATGAATGTCATTTGAGGCATAAAAATTTTAATTTTCATCGAGAAAACCAAAACCCTAATTTGTGGGCTCAGTTCTTAAGAGGTGAACTTGTTTGATCAAACTCTTAAAACTTCTTGAGCATTTGAGATCTTTTGTGAGAAATGTCTTGAGAATAGAGAGGAAAATTTTTGGGGTACAACACCAATGTTGATAACATTGATGGGACCAGTAAAGTTACTAGAAGTGGAAGGGTTTTCTCTCCAGAGATCTCTCTGAAGATTGTTACTACATCGATTTGTGTTACTGCTACTGAGTCAACCACTGAGACTCGGGGAAAAGAACAGATCATTGAGTCTTCCCAGACTAGGGAACCTAAAGAAGTTACGGCTGAAGATACCTCCAGGCAAGAAATGGAGGAAGTACTGAAAATTATCCGGAAAAGTGACTACAGGATTGTTGAACATCTGGGTCAGAATCCCTCCAAGATATCCATGTTTTCTTTGTTGTTGTGCTATAAAGCCCACACTCAGGCTTTGGTGATGTTCTTGAAATCCGCTCATGTACCATAGGAAATATCTTTCGATCAATTCAAAAAATATATTTCTAGCCTGACGACTGATAATGGGCTAGGCTTTTCTGACATTGACCTGACTTCTGAAGGAACAAACCATAACAAGGCCATGTATGTCTCTATTGAGTGCAGGGGCACTACCTTAGCTCATGTGTTAGTTGACACGGGTTCCTCATTAAATGTTTAACCAAAGGGTGTGCTAGATAGGCTTTATTGTGAAGGGGTTGTGCTGAAACCTAGTAACATTATGGTCAGAGCCTTTGATGGTTCAAAAAGGATGGTGCATGGAGAGGTTGATCTTTCGATCAAAGTAGGTTCGCAGATCTTCAACTCTACCTTCTATGTGATGGATATTAGTCCGGCCTATTCTTGTTTACTTGGACGCCCTTGGATTCATGGGGTAGGCGTTGTTACCTCTACGTTGCACCAGAAGTTGAAATATCCCATGAAAGGAAAGATTGTTACAGTTTGAGGTGAAGAAGAATACATGGTGAGCCACTTGAACTCCTTCAAGTATGTTGAAATGGACGGAGAATTCATTGAGACTCCTTGTCAGACCTTTGAAGCTATTCGTTGGACAACTACCATTACTGAAGATGTTTCTGCTATTATTAAGGTTACCAGGGTTCTGCCCGAAGTGGATTCTCTGAAAGACTCTAGAGTCGTGGTAGAAGAAGGCAATTGCACTACTTGGGGTCAGCTTCCCTACATTCCTTACAAGTCTGATAAATTTGGTTTGGGTTTCACTGTAGAGGCTCAGAGGGTTGTTCATCATGCTCGTGCTGGAAGACCACCATTCCACATCAACAACAATGGAGTCAACGTGGTAGAAGATGCAGATAGAAACTATGACGTAGACAGTGTAGGATCAAGCACTTACCACTATGCTAAAAGCAATTTCTTGTAGCCAAGGTGAAACTTTATTTCCATATAGTACGAGCACTTTCAGGGGTTGCACCTAGTTTACTAAGCACCCATGGGTGGTATGTTAAGCCCTTTGAATCCCTAAGGTTGATGCTGGATATTTTAATCCAAAAATCTCCCCCCCCCCCCACTGTCAGCCGGGGGGGATTCTAACCCATGACCATGCTCTGATACCACTTGTAGGATCAAGCACTTACCACTGCGCTAAATGCAATTACTTGTAGCCAAGGTGCAACGTTGATTCCATATAGTACGAGCATTTTCAGGGGCTGCACCTAGTTTATTAAGCTCTCATGGGTGGGATATTAAGCCCTTCGAATCCATAAGGTTGACGCTGGATATTTTAATCCAACGGACAATTGGATTTTTCCTACCACCGGCAACGGACTCAACGTTTGGCAAACTGAAGACGTTATACCAATCTCCTTTATTCAGGAGTAAATGTTATTTTCTTGCTTTCTTGCTTTCAAGTTTTTGGATATGTAATATTAAACAATAACTTTAAGTCTTGCGCCTTACCCGGGGCACAACGGTCCATTTGTTAGTGTAATAAGGTGGCAGAACCGACTGTTATACTGGTTTTGCGTTTGTATTTGCAAATGTTACAGTAAGCAAGAGTCTCCACCGACTTTTCTTTTATCCAACAAAGGAAAGGGTGAAAAGAACAGGAAAGACCTTTCGATATTTTTCTGAAATGCTAAGGTATCCTTACATGTTGCCTTTAATGACCATAAAGTGTCCCTTTCGATAGTCCCTCAACATTCGATGATAGGGCTACCTACTCACTAATAGTAGGATAGCACTATCTAAAGGGTATGAGGAAAAGAACGTCCTTTTTCGAGTAGGTAGATGACTCTAAAGTACTTACTCAAACCTGAAATTTTCACACTTACACACTTTCAAAAAATCTTTTCAAAAACGCTTTATCACACTCTTGAGGACTAATACAAGAGTTATCATAAAGCTAACAAAAACTTTCAAAACACACAAACACAAAATCTCGAAAATGTCCTTTACTCAGAAAATCTCGAAAAAGGTCTTTTTCTGTTCTTTTCACCCTTTCCTTTGTTGGATAAAATAAAAGTCGGTGGCGACTCTTGCTTACCGCGACATTTGCGAACAAAAAATGCAAGCCAGTATTAACAGTCGGTTCTGCCACCGTATCACAGAACTGGCGACTCTGCTGGGGAATATTATTAAAAGTGGAGTTTACCTTAGGGTCTAGTTCATTTCTAATCATATTTCTTTCTTTGTTTTAATAGCTTTATTTTTAAGGGTACTGTTTGGGTTACTATAGATCCTACACCCAGATTTGGGGAAACCTTTTAGGTAAGTAGCAATAGATTGTGGAAACTATACGGGGTATACCGACACGGTTGAAGTGATGGCTATGTTGATGCGACACTTTGGTTAGTACCGGTATCCCTTGAGTTAATCAAGGAGAATAAGGGGTCGTTGCGTGGTGTCATGAAGCGTCAACTGACCTTAGAACCTTTAATTGAAAAACTTGGCCATTAGGACATAGTGAGATGGTCGTCTTTGGTGTATTCCCAAAGTCGACAGATACTCGATGCTACACTCATTGAGGTTTGACTCCCGAGTTTTGTTTGGTTGTGAGTTAGTTGCCTATCGAACGAAACATATGGGAAATATCAGTGATATTGAGATCCCTTAAAACCCGGATACTATTTATAGGAAAGGTTGAACCAATCCAAACTTCAAGAGGGTATTACCTTAAAACCCGTGTAAGCCTTAAACCTAAGGTCTTTGTGTGATTTCCTTGTGCTTGCTTATCTATGATTTCTTAGCATAATAATGACATCATAACATGGCATATCATACTAACCATTTCAAGGATTTTCTAAGGCTTATCTTTGTCTTGTTTTGTAGGACATGACATCCGCTCGCAGGAACACTATCCAAGTCAACCTTGTGAAAGTACATCCTCAACTCAAGGAATTAGCATCAAGGATTCCTGAAAGATCTCCATTCACTGAAAAACATGGTCGACTTCTCAACTTTGTTACTTCAAACCCTGATGAAGAAATGTTAAAGGTGCTCTTTCAGTTCTTTGACCCGTTGCACCACTGCTTCACTTTTCCTGATTACCAGTTAGTGCCTACTATGGAGGAGTTTTCTCAGTTATTAGGGGTACCTATCCTTAATCAGCTACCATCCAATGGTATGGAAAGAGACCCAAAGCCTGAAGAGATTGCTCAAGCTCTGTCTTTACAACAGTCTGATGTAGTGGCAAATTAGGAAACCATAAGAGGTGTACAAGGATTTCTAGCTAAGTTCTTATTTGAGAGAGCTCACCATTTTTGGGATACCCTCGATTTACAAGCTTTTGAATAAGTGTTGGCCCTTCTCATCTATGGGATGGGTACTATTCCTTAACACGGACCACCTCTTAGATGTGAGTGCGGTTAAGGTTTTTCTGTTTCATAATCTGGTGCCTACTTTACTTAGGGATATTCTACACTTTCTGCATACTCGCACTCTAAAGAGAAGGGGGGCCCTTCTGTGTTGCACTCCTCTATTGGCTAGGTGGTTTAGTTCGCACCTACCCCGGTCTATTTTGAAGAATGAGAAGGGTAAGAGATGGTCTCATAGGTTGATGTCCCTTACATATTCGGATATTCATTAGTGTTCGCGATCCTCAGAGAATGTCACCATCATTAATCGTTGTGGGGAATTCCCTAATGTCCCTCTCTTAGGCATTAGTGGGGAATCACTTATAATCCTTGTTTGGCGTTGCGACAATTTGGTTATGCTATAAGGGATGGTCCTCATGACACACTCGTCCAAGGAATCATGTTTGACTATGAGAATGACGTTCAGGGTTATCATAAGAGGTTCATTCGAGCTTGGGGCATGGTAAACAGAGTTGATAGCAATACACTGGGGCACAAGAATCCCATCCCTCTTGAGCCTTACCTCAAATGGGTGCGAGATCGTGCTCAATGTCTTATGATGCCTTACCTCGCCATCTTACCTGTGATTATGGAGCCAATTGCTGAGGAAGACACTCCTTACATTATTCTTCATCCTGACATGCCAACTAATTTTTAGGAGCTACAGAAATCCTGGATTAAACTCAAAGAAGAACGGGATACATTCGAAACCCAATTCTACGCAAGCGCGAAGAAGGTTTTAGAGCTCACCAGGTTACTTCACGGAGAGAAGAGCATAAATTCTTACATTTCACCAAAAAGGATGCGCCCGTGGGAAGCTTGAGTCTCTTTGCTTAGAGAGTTATTTTTGCTTTGTTACCTCCTTTGTAATCCCAAGAGGCATCATAGTAACCGATAAAACTTCTTAATGCAATTAACGTTTGTTCTCTTTCTGATTAAACAAGTTTAAGTCTTAGAAATCCTTGAAAACATTGCATACATATATCATACATATCATTTCATAAGAAGGTTTCATAGCAGGTCTCTCATGTTCTCGCTGTTTATTTCAGCAATGGCTCTCAAACAGGACAGCAAAGATCTCCAAACTCAAGAGGCTCAGTTCATGGAAATGTTCCTAAACCTATCCAAGGGGAAGGAAGAGTTGAAAGCACTCCTCACTGTGAACCTGGCCAATAAAAATCTTGAAGACAATAAGGACGAACGGTTAGAACAACTGCAAGCTGAGGTTGAAGAAATGAGAACCCAGATGTTGGGGCAGATGGCTCTTATCCAAGGCCTAGCCCGGGGACAAGAAGAGTTGAGAGCCATTATCAACAAACTTCATCAAGATGGATGCAACCGTGTGAAGCAAATAGTCGAGGTTGAGGACCAAGTCATTAATCAACCTCCAAGAAGACAAGAGGTTGGTTTGGTGAAGAGTGGACCTTTCCAAATTGCAACTACATCACGAGTCCAACAACAACCTCGCCAAAAACAATGGGTTAATCATAGTAAGCCGAATACACCCAAAAGGAAGTTTACCAAAATCAACATGCCGGTGTCTCAAGCTTTACAACACATGTTAAGGATGAATCTGATTACATTGATAGAGCCTCATTCTAATCCCAAGACTTCCTCCCTCAACTACAATTCTGATGCAAGGTGTGCATATCACTCCAACAGTTCGGGGCATGATATTGACGATTGTTGGATGTTAAAATATAAAATTTAAAACTTGATTGGTGAAAGAGTGCTGGAGTTTACACAAGATGGTCAGGCGGAGTTCTTCTTCCATCCCTCCAAGGCACACCATCTGAAGTGACAAGTTCAGATGAAGAGGCCTTTGTTCATTATAATTTTCAAGTTGTAATTTTCTTTTGATTGTTCGAACATTTGTTTCATGTCAAACTTTGTTATTTTATCAACGCATTGCATATGTCTGTTTTGAATCAATTCATTCGTATTCACTATATTTAAACTGCTTTCCTCTTTATGATATTCGAATCTTGATCAAAAGATCTAAGCCTTTAGAGGGAGGATGACGAAAACAATACCACAGTCTCTACAGTATGCTTTTGAACAGACCCCACTGACGATGTACAGGCATTGCTTTGAATCCCAAACAGTGGAGTTATAAGGAATATAATCCCTAGTCAACCTCTTTGATCCTAAGAAGTAGGAGTATTTCTTTTCACATAAATTAAAACCCTTAATGATAACCTGGGGTAGGGTAATTTTCTCAGTTGATTCAGATGCGCATTCAGTCACAATCTTCCACTTCATACATAATGAATGGCATCAAATACGTCCTTCCAAATCAGAAGATGGTGATGGTTCCACATAATTATTAAAGCCGAAAGTCATTATCTCTCAAAAATAAAAGCCCGCTAAGTAAAAACCTATGAAGGATAATTAAGAAAAAAATGGGGCATCCCGCTGACTGTAATCATAAAATAACCAGTTCAGGCAAAAAAAGGGATGATAAAAAAAGATGTCTCTACAAACCCTCAACAAAAAGAAAATTACAAACATCACTGCCTCTTCAAAATAAACTTTCAGTACCTGAACCATCACCGGAACATCAAGGACAAGATGCCAGACTCAATTGGGATCTGAACGCATAATTAACTGAGCATAGGATCGAAGTACATCACGAAGAACGAGTGGGTACAAATAAACTTTGAGCCTTTACCCTTTGTTTCTTGAACCGTGAACCAGGCCATGTTATAACCCTTAAAAGTCCTAGTTGAAGCATGGGTTAGTTCTAAAACATACTGTTACAAAGGTATCCTGACTCCTGTAAGGTTTGCTATAAATCATGAGTTGATATCACATTCTTGCAAATTTTATTTTACTATAAAAAACACATTTTCAAAAAAAAATTCAAGACAGACATAAGCTTTGCATTCTTTAAATGACATTGTTTGCATATGGTTAATTGTTCAAATGGCAGAGAAATTCACACAATGAATATTCAGTGAACGAAGACCCCCTCAATGGACAGAATCACCTCAGATGGAAAAAACATTCCCAATAACAAGCCTTTCATAATCGAGGGGCATAGCATGATGTCCAGCTGATCTGGGGCAGTCAAGTCAAGGTTCAAGGAATCTCTCAAAATGCCAAATAGCTAGGGGCAAATCCCCATCTGAGTCACTTGGGGCATTGGACATGAATTCCAGCAACGAATCTTGTACGATCAAACAAACATCTTCTGGAAGTGTGGCAACACTTACTACTATGGACGGTGATAATTCACTGCACCCGGTGAACATGGACATAGTCAGAAAAGACTACGCATGAAAAAGACCCGCTAGATTGACTGGCCTAGGAAAAAATAAGGGCATCCCGGCGAACCAAATGGGTTCGGGCCAAAATTAGGGATATACATATGAAAATCTATACACCCGGTAAGTCAAAAACCTGAAAAGGCGGTTTGGGCAAAAAATGGTATCCTGATGGACTGAAAATCTGAAAGGATGGTCCAGGCAAAAGTTAGGGATTAAAAATGTATGATTATGTCCCATCATCTTGTCACTTGTCTATCAGTAGAAGACTTACCATCCTGATCGGCATTTACCAAGTGCCCCATGAGTTGGGAAGACACTCAAACCATCTACAAAACCTTCCAGCAGGTACAGGGGCAGAGACAGTTTGAGAGGAAGTCACCATTACATACGTCCCAGTGATGTCTATGTCCCCCACAGAGCAAAAACAACCAAAGTTTTGATCTCTTCTTCCCCAAGCATAAATTACCTCCTCCAGCAAAGTTCCTTCAGAGAGCTGAAATCTATTTTCCCCAGCCGAGTTCTATAATTTCAAATATTTTATAAAACCACCTCCCAGGTAGAGTTTATTTCTCTAACTGCAGAAGTTCATTCCCCAATAGATTTTATTTCTCTACATCGGCAAAATATTCCAACAAAGCATCTCCCTCCACAAAGTTACTCTAAAGAAGAGTCAATTCCCGACAGAACATCCTCAAACAGAAAGAGGAAATCCCTGGAAAATCATATCCATTCATCATCTCCAACGGAAATGAAGGATTGAGCTTCCTTATACTCTCCAGCAGCAGTTAGGGATTTATTTTCCCATAGTAGGAAACATCACAATAGCATTCCATATTCATACATCATGGTATGCACATGCACATTGCGTACAGCATAATCTCATTTATTTTATGAATATCATCATAATGAATTTCATACATCATGACATTGCATACGACTAACTCTTTACCATTTTCAGGAAAAAAATCAAATCAATAAACATTGTTGGCTACCTACGAGACCTGGTAGTCTTCTCCAAAGCTACGTCTAACGAAAGGCTATTTCAGCATCTTCCTCAGAACGAAGTTCTCAGAAGACCTTAACTGGTTCAGTCAGATCGCCACTAAGATCTCTCTGATTCCTATTCCAATTGAAGATATTCCAAGACTTTTATCTAGTTCAGTTGAATCGACCCTAAGATTCTCCTGATTTCCATTCCAGTCAAAGTTAATTAAAACATTCTCTGGTTCAGTCAGATCTCCACTAATATCTCTCTGATTCCTATTCCAGTTGAAGATGACCCAAGACTTTTGTCTAGTTCAGTTGAATCGATCCTAAGATTCTGCTGATTTCTATTCCAGTCAAAGTTAATTAAAGACCTTCTCTGGTTCAGTCAGATCGACACTAAGATCTCCCTAATTTCTATTCCAGTTGAAGATATCCCACGACTTTTGTCTGGTTCAATTGAATCGACCCTAAGATTCTTCTGATTTCCATTCCAGTCAAAATTAATTAAAGACCTTCTCTGGTTCAGTCAGATCGACGCTAAGATCTCCCTGATTTCTATCCCAATTGAAGATAATCCAAGACTTTTGTCTGGTTCACTTGAATTGATACTAAGATTCTTCTGATTTCCATTCCATTCAAAGTTAATTAAAGACATTCTCTGGTTCAGTCAGATCGCCACTAAGATCTCTCTGATTCCTATTCCAGTTGAAGATAATCCAAGACTTTTGTCTGGTTCAGTTGAATCAATACTAAGATTCTTCTGATTTCCATTCCAGTCAAAGTTAATTAAAGACCTTCTCTGGTTCAATCAGATCGACACTAAGATCTCTCTGATTTCGATTCCAGTTGAAGATGACCCAAGACTTTTGTCTGGTTCAGTTGAATCGACCCTAAGATTCTTCAGATTTCCATTACAGTCAAAGTTAATTAAAGACCTTTCTCTGGTTCAGTTAAATTGACACTAGGATTTTCTGATTTCTATTCCAGTTTAAGAAACTGCAAATCCTGGAGCACGGCCAGATAATAGTTTAATCTCATTCCCCAGCAAGTCGCTGTGAAGCATAGAAGACGATCAAACAGCAGTCAGCCTTATTATCCTTAGCAAGTCACTGTAAAGCCTGGATCTTGATCAGATAGCAGTTCACTTCCATCTCTTCAATCAAGAGATGACTCCCCAGTTGAGTAATGGACAACTGAAGCTCCTAAACACTATTTCCCAAGTAGAGACCAACATTCCTCAGCAGAGTCCTTCTCAATAACAGGAATAAGGATTCCCACAAAAGAGTATCTCATCAACATTGTTCTGCATGGCATCTTTAAGCCCATCTCCGAAGATCTTCCGTCATCTTCTGCAAATGGCATCTATAAGCCCATTCCCGATATTACCTACACATTCAAGTATCGTTTCAGAGGAGTGCAAATTTCTGGGCACTCTAGTGTTCAATCATCTTCCACCTTCAGATCACGAAAGGCAGACTAGCCAATCTACATCCTCAAGTTTAAGAAGATTGAACAGGGGAAGCTATTGTACCCCAAAATTTTCCCTCCCATTTTCACTCAAGACATGCCTCTAGAAGTCCTCAATTGCTCAAGGATGACCAAGAATTGACCAGAAAAATTCTCCTCCTAAGGCAACAAACCTCAACTAGGGTTTCAATTTTAAGAAAGATGTGTGAGTCCCAAGGATCCCAAATGTTCTCTATGGTCCTAAAATGTCTTCTAAATCATCCATGCCAAGTTTCATTCCCTGCACTACAAGTTTGCTCAGTCAATTGCTCAAATGCCTGAAAATCAATTATATTAGGCCAAAAGTCAATTGTGGCCCAAATACAGTCAAACTTCAAGATTTTTGGTCAACATCAACATTTTGAATTAATATACATCATTTGATCAGGGGTTGATCATGATTCCTCAAGAAATGCTCCTAACTCATAAAAAGTCAAAAATGACAAATTAGGGTTTCTATAGGAAAAGTCAACCAAACTTTGACCAGGCATAACTTTCTCATACTTTATCAGAATGTTTTCCTCAAAATCTCATTTTGAAGAGAATCCAATTCCCTATAACTTCTATTCAAACCTCAAGTTCAATAAATTCCTCGATCAAAAGATACAAGCTCAAACAATATAGGTCCTTTCAAAAAGTCCACAAAAACACCTTTTGGGTCAAAGCTCCTTACATGAACATGGAAGATCCAATTGAGATGAAACCAAAAAGGTTGTCTAGAGGACATCCTAAGCTCTCTAAAAAGTCCAATAACACCCTCTTAGGGTCAAAAATGAGAGAGAGATGCATTGGTAAAGTTGACCAATTTTAGGAAAATGCACAAAAGTCAATGTGAGCAAATTGGATCTTTCGGTCTAATGGGCGTGGGTTTTGGATCTCAAACATATCCATGGACTTATTTAAGATATTTAAATCCATTATTTTATTTTTATGAGATTTGTTTTTATTTATTTGAATTTTTATTCATTTAAATCATAATAAATAAAATAAAATAGGGAAATAATGAAATAAAATCCAAAGATTTGTTTTATGATCATATAATGAGTCTAGAATCTGATGAGCAAATCATGATTTCGTGCAAGGGTTGATTGGAAAGAAAAGAGCATGTTTGGGCCATGTTTAGAAACTTAAAATTCCATAGGCAAATCAAATATTTTTTACATAAATCTCCAAGATTCAGTCCACTTTTGTTACCCTAATGCATCCTAGTATATAAGCATAACATTCCCAGACCAAAAAAAGGAAGATTGGCCGCATAGAACACACACAAAAATTTCTAATTTTTCACAAAAAAGTGGCAATCAGATTGATAGTTGCAGAGGGATTTAAGGAGTTTTGACGTTTGCAATCCATTCCCGAGGACATTCTGAAGCTAACAACATCATTCCCAAGCATCAAAGCACCCAGAATCATCACTTACATCATCACGGTTTGCACCTTATTTTTTGAAATCAATTTTGATCATACATGCGTTAGAAATAGATTTTGAGTATGCATTCTTGTTTGTATGAGCATTTAGAACGTATTTGAATGGTTAATTTCCAGTTTTGGTGCATATATGATAATCTGCCATTGTTAGGGGTTAAGCATTCGTTTTAGGGTTTTTAGGTACATGAGAAATTGGGCCTAATAAAGGATACCATCATGCTCAGGGGATCAAACGCAATTGATTCATGTCTTTAAATTGAATTTATATTGCCTGTTGTAAAATTTGGAGATTTGCAGGTGTTTTAGTGACGAATTTAGTCTGCAGGTAAAAGTCCATAAGCTAAAACGACGGACAACTGAAGAAGATGAAGGCGTGGCACAGCCTGGTTAGTCCATTTGAAACAGCGCGCATTTTCTTATAAAAAGAATTTTTGGTCATTTATTTGAATTATATTGTTTTGTGTTTGTTTCATATAACGAATGAATACTTGGATCAGATGGTAAAAGAAGCGCGCTGGAAGGGAGAGGACCTGGGTTCGAGTTCCAGGTCCAACATTTTATGTTTTCTAACTAGTTTCTTTCAGATCCAATGCATTGCCTTCCCCTGCGTACACCATACACCATCAACTCTCTAGCCATTTGATCCCAGGTGTCCAGATCCAGCGCATCAAACTTACTGTCCCATGGTGGAACTTCCTGCACAACAACACTGAATCAGGCGCAAGGCTGTGGGCCAACCAGACTTGGGCTTTGACACAATTCAGTAACACACCCCTGCAATTGGGTTTACACCCCCTCAGGCCCATTTCTCAATTTCCTTTTTCTTTTTATTTAGTTTATATTTTTTTAGTTTATTTTTATTTAAAATCAGAAAATCAGAAAATCACAAAAAAATAATAGACTTAGGTTTTCTAATAAAATTTAATTTTGGATAAACAAATTAATTTGACTTAATTATTTTGACCTATTTTATTAATTAAAATTAATTAGAAAATTAGTTTAAAGTGCAAATTATTTTTCATAAAATATAAAAAAAAACATTTTTGATAAACAATTAGATTTTTTAGCGTTTAAATCTTTTTCCCGTCTTAACTTTGCGCGCTATTATTTTTTCCATACGATTATTTTTTACCATTTATGTAATTGCTCCCGGTTTGTAATAGTTAATTAGGGGTTTTATTTTCACATTTTACTTTTCGTTCACTACTTATGTATCTACACCAAAGCCATGTAATAGCGTAGGACTTTATTTCTCGCTTTTTCTTTACATGCTTGTATATAATTGTTAGTAACTTAGGCGTGCATGACAAGAATCAATTAATCAGTAGATCACTAATTAAAAGATAAACATAATTGAAAAAATACATGTTTGCACACCTGCACCCTTAGGGTATACCTCACTTGGATGCCTTGGAAAATAATGGTCATGTCCCTCGAACATAGAGATATCTTAGCAAAGACCCTCGGTTCAAAAGTCATCATAAAGATCATAGTCCTTTACCGTCCCTCAAGTTGCCTACGAGAAATGATCTTGTCCCTCGGTGTTGCCTATATGATGACAGTCCCTTCGAAATGCTAAGGTATCCTTACATGTTGCCTTCAATGACCATAAAACGTCCCTTTCAATAGTCCTTCAACATTCGATGATAGGGCTACCTACTCACTAATAGTAGGATAGCACTATCTATAGGGTAGGAGGAAAAGAACTTCCTTTTTCGAGTAGGTAGATGACTCTTAAGCACTTGCTCAAACCTGAAATTTTCACACTTACACACTTTTAAAAAATATTTTCAAAAACGCTTTATCACACTCTTGAGGACTGATACAAGAGTTATCATAAAGCTAACAAAACCTTTCAAAACACACAAACACAAACAATTTTTCAAAAATGAGCAAGTACCTGAGAGCCCGTGGAAAACCATGGATTGAAAGGGTGCTAACACATTCCCTTTCCATAATCTACCCCCCTTACTCAGAAAATATCGAAAAAGGTTTTTTTTTGTTCTTTTCACCCTTTCCTTTGTTGGATAAAAGAAAAGTCGGTGGCGACTCTTGCTTACCGCGACAATTGCGAACAAAAAATGCAAAACAGTATTAACAGTCGGTTCTGCCACTGTATCACATATGGGTTTAGGGTTTCTTAATCATGTTGTAAACACGTTCAAACCTTAAAACCTAGGCCCATTATTCCACAAGTTCAATATTTCTCAATTTGCACTTCATGCACTTTCTAAAAAATTGCCCAACTTGTGCATCTCATAACTTGCTCAATTTTTATCCTTTGAAGATGGTCTAGGACTTTTCGGAAAGCCCAAGATGTCCTCTACAATCTATATGTTTACCATGTTTGCATTGTAAGAGATTATGTTGATGAAAATGGTCTTGGAAAGAAGTTTCTTTTGTTGACCTTTTGAAAATGACCTGTAATGTATGAGCTTGTATCTTCCTAATGATGCATTTCTTGAACTTGAGGATGAAAGAGAAGTTGTAGGGAACTGGATTCTCTTAAAAATGATCTATGGTTGGGGAAAAATGGATGAAGTATGTGAAAGTTATGCCTGGTCAAAGTTTAATTGACTTTCTCTAGGAAACCCTAATTTATCAATTCTTGACTTTTGATAAATTAAGAGCATTCCTTAAGGAATCATGATCAATCATTGATCAAATGATGGATATCACTTCAAAATGTTTATGTTGACCAAAAAATATTGAAGTTTGATTGTATATTGGCCACAATTGACTTTTGACCTAGTACAGTTGATTTCCAAACATTTGAGCAGTTGACTGACCAAACTTGTAGTGTAAGGCATGAAATTTGGCATGGAAATTATTGAAGACATATTGGTAACCCTGGAAATACATTGGAGCCTTTTCAACCCAAAAATATTGGTGAAAAGTGAAACCCTAGTTGAAGGTTCATCGCTTAGGAGGAGAATTTGTCTGATCAATTCTTTGGTCAACCATGAGCAATTGAGGACCTCAATGAGCATATCTTGAGTAAAATGGGAGGGAAAATTTTAGGTTACAACAGCTTCCCCTGTTCAATCTTCTTAAACCTGAGGATTTAGATTGGCTTGTCTGCCTTTCGTAATCTGAAGGTGGAAGATGATTGAACACTAGAGTGCCCAGAAATTTGCACTCGCATATATATGAAGTAACGTTGTTGGTTGACGATATCGGGAATGGGCTTACAGATGCCATTTGGAGAATCATCGGAGATGGGCTTATAGATGCCATCCAAAATGATTGTTGATTTCAAACTGGAAGAGGTATCAGAATAAATCTTAGGCCGATTTACTCTAAGCCAGAAGAGGTCTCTTTATGGGGAATCCTCTTCTTGTTGTTTGAGAAGGTATCTGGTGGGGAATGTTGATTTTCTGTTTGGGTAATAGAGTCTAGGAGCTTTAGTTATCCATTAATCTATTGGGGAGTTATCTCTTGACTAGGGAGACGAATGTTAGCCTTTATCTAGTCGAAATCCAGGCTTCACAATAATATTTGTTTGTTGATCTTTCCTGAAAAGGTAAAGAATTAGTTGTATGCAATGTCATGATGCATGACACACATTGCGTAATGATGTTCTCAAAATAAATTAGATTGTACTATATATATTTTATATGCATTTTTGTAAAATGATGTATGGTGAAATATATGAACTGTTCAGTTGTTCTTTGCAGCGTCGTTGAATTGAGGGAAAATAAATCCCTGACTGCTGTTGGGGATGAAGAATGTGATTCTTCATTATTTGTTGAAGTTGAATTATTGGGAGATGTATTTTTTTGGATATAGAAATAAACTCTACTAGGGAAAGAAAACTCTGTAAACTGCTTGGGGATTTTTATGAAGCCTTGTTGGGAAACCCAAGAAGTTTATGAACCATGCTGGGGAATTCTTCAAGATGATGGGGAGATGATTGGAGACTCTTGCTCTGTAGGGGATATCAGAACCTCTGACATCATTAGGTTGTATGCTGAAGCTATGGCAGTGACTTCGCAGGTGGACATCTTTGTCTCTGTATTTATTGTGGGATGTATCTGCGGAGACTTGTTGATGGCTTTTTAGACATTGTCCTGTTTCTTAAAGCCATTAGTAACCGTATTTCTGTTTTTTATGCGTGTATTCATAAACGGTGATCATATTCAAATGCATATGTTAAAAATAACCACTGGACGTTTTTGCAAACAAAACAGAAAAATAAAAACAAGTAGTTTATGCACTTCCAAAGAGATAGCTTTTGTATTAATCTGAAGAAGTCTTCCTATAACATACGTTTTTGTACAAGGAGACATATATCGTAATAAGAGAATGTCATCGTAAAAATGAAAACTATACAAATAAAAAAACAGCTATGTGAAAAGAACCCATTGGGTTCCCATTATGCTATTGCCTTTTTATCTTTGAGTGTCTCATCACTTTGCTGCTTGACTGAAGCTGACTGGGTTGATTAGTACCATTTGAAATTAACACTTGTTACCGAAGTCTGTCTGTGAGGTGATCCAACGGGACATAGTTGTACCCTTTTAAATACCTAATTTTTCCTGGACCTCCCTTCCGGGTTTTCAGTCCATCGGGATACCCTTTTTTGCCCAAGCCTTTTCAGGTTTTCGACTTGCCGGGTGTACAGATTTTTTCATATATATATCCCTAACTTTTGCCCGAAACCTTTTGGTTCACCGGGATGCCCTTATTTTTGCCTAGGTCAGTCAACCTAGCGAGTCTATGTTCATGCGTAGTATCTTTTAACTATGTTCGCGTTTGTTGGGTGCAAAAGGTCGTCACCATCCATATTGGTTAATATCATAGCTCCACCAGAAAATATGTTCTTGATCACAAATGGTCCTTCGTACGTGGGAGTCCATTTCCTCCTAGGATCACCTTGCGGTAGGATGATGCGCTTGATTACTAGGTCACCCACTTGACATACCTGACGTCTGACCTTCTTGTTAAAAGCTTTGATCATACGTTTTTGGTACATCTGACCATGAAAATATCCGCGAGCCTTTTCTCATCAATCAGGTTCAATTGGTCAAGTCGAGTTTGAACCCATTCGTCTTCATTCAAACATGTGTCCTTTATGATTCTCAAGGAAGGGATCTGGACTTCGATGGGTAGTACAGCTTCCATACCGTATACCAGAGAGAAAGGAGTTGCCTTTGTGGATGTGCACACTGAGGTACGGTAGCCATGAAGAGCAAAGGGTAACATCTCATGCCAGTCTTTTTATGTCACTGTTATCTTCTGTATGTTCTTTTTGATATTCTTATTGGCAGCTTCCACAACGCCATTCATCTTCGGCCGGTAAGGAGAAGAATTATGATACTGGATTTTGAGTTGCGTACAGAGCTTGGTGGTCATAGTATTATTGAGGTTGGTATCATTATCTATGATAATTCTTTCTGGGATACCATACCGACAGATAAGATTGTGTCTGATGAACCGTGCTATGATGTTCTTAGTAACAGAAGCAAATGAGGTTTCCTCCACCCACTTTGTGAAGTAATTAATGGTGACAATGATGAAATGGTGTCCATTGGAAGCGGTAGGTCTAATCTCTCCAATCATATCAATACCCCACATAACGAATGGCCAAGGAGCAGTCAAGACATTTAACGGAACCAGAGGCACATTTACTTTGTCAACATATATTTGGCATTTGTGACAAGTTTAGGAGTAATGATGACAATCTGCTTCTATAGTGGACCAATAATATCCTTCACGTAGGATCTTTTTGGCCATTGTATGCCCGCTAGAATGGGTGCCAAAGTTACCTTCGTGCATATTTGCCATAATCTTCTTTGCTTCACTCTTGTCTACACACCGAAGCAAAGTAGAATCGTGGTTGCACTTGTAGAGGATTCTGTTACTGAGGAAAAACTTGGTAGAGAACCTTCTAAGGAACTTCTTATCATTGACGGAAACTCCCTCAGGATAATCTTGGGCTTCGAGGTATCTTTTCACTTCGTGGAACCAAGGTTTGTCCACTACTTCTTCAGTATCAACCTCATAACAGTATGCTGGTTCATCCAATCTCTCAATAGTGATTTGGGGAGCTTCATTATCCCATCTCACTTTAAACATGGATGACATAGTATCTAGCGCGTCCGCTAACTAATTTTCTTCTCGTGGAAAATGCTCAAAGGTAACTTCTTCAAAGTGTTGAATCAGTGTCAACACATGCTCTCGGTAAGGGATGAGATTGGGATGCTTCGTGTCCCATTCTCGTTTGATTTGACTGATTACCAGTGTCGAGTCTCCAAATACACTCAAGAATTTGACTATCAAGCCGATAGCAGCTTTGAGACCCATAATGCATGCTTCATATTCATCCATATTGTTGGTACAGTTGAAACATAGCCTGGCAGTGAAAGGAGTATGACAGCCTTCGGGAGATATGATCACAACACCGATGCAATTTCCAAGTGCCTTGGAAGCTCCATCAAAAACCATAGTCCATCGGGATCCTTTTTCAGGTCCTTCATCCGGTCCAGGTTCTTCACATTCAGTCACTAACATGATGTTCTCGTCCGGGAACTCAAAATTCATGGATTGGTAGTCGTCCATAGCCTGATGAGCCAAATGACCAGCTAGTAAACTTCCTTTTATTGACTTTTGATAAGTGTACTTAATTTCGTATTCGGTTAGGACCATTTTCCATCTTGCTATTCTTCTGGAGAGAGCGGGCTACTCAAATATGTATTTGATAGGATCCATTTTAGATATCAATAAGGTGGTGTGAGTCAACATATACTGTCTTAGTCGGCGAGTAGCCCATGCCAAAGCAAAACAAGTTTTCTCGAGTAGTGAGTATCTTGCTTCACAGTCGGTAAACTTTTTGCTAACGTAGTATATTGCATGGTCTTTTCGACCAGACTCGTCATGCTGCCCCAACACACACCCCATTGAATTCTCTAATACTGTTAAGTACATGATCTGAGGTCTTTCTTCAACTGGTGGCATCAATATTGGAGGTTCATGAAGATATTCCTTGATTCTGTCAAAAGCAGTCTGGCAGTCTTCATTCCACTTCACTACTTGATCTTTTTTTTGTAATTTAAAGATTGGCTCACAAGTAGCCGTTAGGTGGGAAATGAATCTGGAAATGTAGTTTAGACATCCCAAAATCCCCTAACCTCCTTCACAGTGTGGGGAGTTAGAATTTCTTGTATAGCTTTAACCTTTACAGGGTCTACTTCAATACATTTACCACTGACAACGAAACCTAAGAACTTGCCAGATCTTACTCCAAAGGTGCATTTATTCAGGTTTAGTCTTAGCTTATACTTCTTCAGCCTTTCAAACACTTTTTGTAGGTGATCAAGGTTCTATTCTTCAGTCTGAGAACTGGCTATCATATCATCAAAATAAACCTCTACCTTGTGATGGATCATATCATGGAACAATTCTACCATAGCACGCTGATAGGTTGCCCCGACGTTCTTCAACCCAAATGGCATAACCTTGTAGAAGAAAGTGCCCCATTGTGTGAAGAAAGTTGTTTTCTCCATGTCTTCAGGTGCCATATTGATCTGATTATAACCAGAGAAACCGTCCATGAAGGAGAATATCTTATGTTGTACGGTGTTGTTAACTAAAACATCAATATAGGGAAGCGGAAATTCATCTTTGGGGCTTGCCCTATTCAAAACTTTGTAATCCATACACATATGTACTTTACCGTCCTTCTTAGGTACCAAAACAACATTAGCAACCCATTATGGATAAGAAGTAACAACTAAGAACCTGGCATTAATCTGTTTCATAACTTCAGCCTTGATCTTTTCTTACATCTCAATACGTATACGACGAACCTTTGGCTTCACTGGAGGGCAGTCTTCTTTCATTGGTAGACGATGAACCACAAAATCAGTGTCCATCCCCGACATGTCTTCGTACGACCAAGTGAAAATGTCATGTGGCATCTGGATTAACCGCTCTTTGACACAACGCTCCAAGTTGGCACCTATCTTGACTTCCTTTTTATCTTATTTAGTACCAAAGTTTACTAGCTCGACTGGCTCTTCATGAGGCTGTATTGCTCTTTCCTCATGTTGTAACAGTCTAGCAAGTTCTCCTGGTACTTCACAATCTTCCTCACCTTCGTCCTCGGCTTGGTAGACCGGATTTTCAAAGTCATAACTGGCAATAGCAGAACCGCAATCAATGGGATCCAGGGTGGATGTGGATCTGCAATTTGATATATGGGTGTGTGTAAGAGAGCCTAACTATTTTTACAAAAGTAAAAAGAAAGACAGAGAGCGTAAAATTTGTATGCAAAACGTCCAATGATTTATTAATGACATATGAATATGAAGTGATAACCCTCACAAATATACCATTGTGCCTCGGGTAAGACACGAGGCTTTAGAGTTTAAATTATTCAAATATTATATAGTCCGCCACTGGTAGTTGGGAAGAAACAATTTTCCATGTCATAGTCACTGTCACTATCCTCCAAAGCATTGATTCTGTGGTTGCTAATGCATAGTGGTGGTCCTCCGACACGAGCACGACGAATAGCTTTTTGAGCTCCTAAAGTGAAACCCAAACCAAACTTGTCAAATTTGTAGGTGTTGTACCCCAAAATTTTCCCTCTCATTTCATCAACATTTTCTCATCACAAGACTCTTGGAGCTCAAGATCAAGTTAAGGTTTGCTCTGCTCAAGACCCCTCCTTGCACTGTTGACCCAAATTAGGGTTTGAGTTTGCACAAAGATGTTTTGACTTAAAAGGCTCAATGTGACTTTCATGCCTCATATTGGACTCACAAGTTTATCCATACCAAGTTTCAAGCCTTGACTCCATTCTTTGCCCAGTCAATTGGACAATTGACCTAGAAATCAGCTGTATTGGGGAAAAAGTCAACTGTGGCCAATTGACAGTCAAACCTCATGATTTTTGACCCACATCAACATAATGAACTCATATGAACCATTTGGTCAAGTTTGGATCACAATTCCATAAGAAATTTGATCAGATCACCAAAAGGGCAAAATGGTCATTTTTAGGGTTTTGACTGCACAAAGGCAATTTTTGATTGTTTGACCTAACCAATGGCAAATCAAGCTCACATATGGACTCAAGGACTCAATGGCATTATCTTGACACATTCAACAAGTTCAAAAGATCCCAAATGCACAGGATTGACAGATGAATTTTCCAGTCAACTGATCAAAATTTGACTGTATACTGAAAAGTCAAACTTTGACTTTTTGGTCAAAATCAAGTGCCAAGATTCATTTTTCATCAAGACATGTCAAATTATGAAACTTGTTCATCAAGAAACCCAAAATTGCAAATTAGGGTTTAAAATGAAGAAATTTCATAACTTAGAATTTTTCTAAGTTATAAAATTTTCTTATTTTTTCCTAAATTTGTCCCATTTTTTCATTAATATACATTTGGATTCAAACCAAACTCAAAACATGAAAGTTGTAGTCCATTGAAAAATCTACAAATTTGATTCACAGTGTTTCCTCAAAAGAAGCTTGTAGCTCAAGTTATGATTTTTGGAACAAGGGTGCAAAACATTCTTAACTTAGAAAATTTTTGACCTATTTTAGGCAGGATTTTTGCCCAACTTCATGGCCACTTTTCACATGCTTCCACTTGGAATTTCAACTTGCATTACAAATATGGATTGTAGTACACATTCCAAGCTTTCCAAATTATCCATGAACTTCTCAAACACCCTTGTGGTTAGAGAGAATCGAATTTGCAAAGATGGGCAAAAGTCACTTTGTTCATAGCCAAAGGCATGTTCATACACTTTGCATTTTCAAACTCAGCATGGTTCAAACTAGATTACAGGCCTCTAATCCTTCTCACACTCAATAATTTAATGCATATCCTTTGTGTTCAAGTCTTATTTTGTGTATTTAGCCATTACATGCAAGATTAGTCCATAATTAGAAAAAAGCATTTTTGCCATTTTTGAAAAGGTCCACTTTATGTCAAATTCACAAATCAAAGAGGTACAAGCCAGATCTTTTAGGCACGAGTTTATGGACAAATCCCACTGATCAAGAAGAGAAAATGCAGCATGCTTGAGGGGCCTGTAATATCCTATAACCCAACTTGACAATCTTGGCTTAGATAAGAAGAAACATTGCAAAAGATATCAAACTTGGATCTCCTGTCAACACAAGCCTAAACAAACTTCCTAAATACTTTCCATACATCAAACCTGACCTAAAACACGAATCCACCATAGCTCAAACCTCCTCATCCATCAAAACACCATTTTTCTGCAAGAAACAGGGCATTCTGCATTTTGACTTGGCCAGCATCATTCACTCGTGCGTTTTTGCCCAAAAAAGTTCCAATACACTCCATACCCTCCATTGAAGTTGTCCCAAGCCTTAGATACAAGCTGTAACAGCCCTAACCAAGTTTTCCATTTTCACTTTCCAGCTGTGCAGGTTGAGTTACATAGCTCGATTCAGTTAGTTTTAAAGCAAGCTAGAGGTTGGAGGAGCATCCTTGGACTTCAGGCAAGCTGTACAAATCCTCAAACTCCATTGAAGTTACCTCCATTGTTGCACACAACTCAAGCTGAACAGGTAAAACTTTGAACTTCTATCTCTCTATCCAAGCATAGTTAGGCTTAAGTTTGTGAAGAAAGCATGTTCTACTCATAGCCCTGAAGCCATCCATGTAGTTACTTTTCATTTATATTGTGTGTGCTGTGAGAATTTTGAACTTAAACATGGAAGAAAAGTTAGGTCAGAAATTGGGGGAGGAGAAATTCTCTCTCATTTCTGAGAGTTAAAACAACTTCTTTATATGTTTAGAATCGTGACATGATGCTCTATAATGTTTATGTTGTGAGTTTTTGTTAAAAGTCAAGGAATCAAGAGATAGCAGTTGGAGAAGGAAACGCGCGTTTTCTTTGTTTGAATGTTACTGGAGGTTGAAGACAAAGCTGGCTTGGGCTGGGCCTGAGTCAGCTTGCTGTTTGCACCCTCATTTTCCATTTACACCCCCCTGGCCCATTGTGTGATATTTTATTCATTTTTGACTTTTTATTTTTTCTTCTGACTTGATATTTTTTGTCAAAACATAAAAAAATATTAAAAATATTTTTCCATCCATTTTTGCATTTATTTGGAATTTATTTGTTTTTATTTTAACTTATACATGTAAAATAATATATACTCTTATTTAAAATACTAAAAAATAACACAAAAATATATATTTTTTTAGTTATTATTTTTAGTTTAAATTTTGAAAACATTTTCTAAAAAATATACTTTTTTTGTAAGTAATTAATATTTCATTTTTATATATATTTAGTATATTTAATATAATATAAATACCTATACATATTTTATTAAATATTTAGGACAAAAATGTAAAAATAATACCTTTTTATTTTTATTAATATATGACATCAAAATACTTTTTTTCACAATATACTTCTCTTTTTTTATTTTTTGTATATAATTAACAAATATTGTAGATAATATAATAAATACTATTTATTTAACTAGGGTTTTACCCTAAAAACCATAAAAATATCAAAAATTAACCTTTTCATTTTTGTTTATATTTTACATTGAAAAATACTTTTACATACATAAAAATCATTTTTGGGCATAATACATTTTGCATATCTATTGTATTTATTTAATTAATTGTACAATTAAATAACTTGTATATTCAATATGGATGTAATAGTTTAGATTTAAATTTCTTGCTAAATATCCCCCATTTGGACATTTGTACCCCCATCCCTATAATTATGTTGTAATAATTTAGGACTTTTAAATTCCGCATTTTAAAGCTTTCTAATTATGCCATGATAGACCTAGGGTTTGTATGCAAAAATCAACCAACAAATAGCTTGACCTAATTCAAAGATAAACAAGCATGAAAATGGACAACACTAATCACACTTGCACCCTTAGGGTTACTCCACTTGTTGCCTTCAATAATGGGCCATGCTTGCATGTTGAGTATCTTTGGCAAAACAAAACAAATCAAATGATCATAGTCCCTCGATGACGCTTTCTCAAGTTGCCTAAAAAATGATCAAGTCCCTTAAAGGAAAAGTTGCCAAAGACACTTGGCACTATTGCATTCATGGTCTAAACGATGACCCGCGCCCGTCCCGTTAACATCCTAACACAAGATTGTCCACCAAATACAATGGTGGAACAATACTGTCAAAAGGGTTAAAACATAGGAAAAATCTTTGAGTAAATTTAAGGGTAGACAACTCTTAGTTACTTGATCAAACTTGCAAAAATAAAACCTTGCCTATTTTCAAAAACACACATCACAACACAATTTCAAAACAAACTTTCAAAACATTGAAAACTTTTC
Organism: Vicia faba; assembly: GCA_948472305.1. Taxonomy (NCBI): domain Eukaryota; kingdom Viridiplantae; phylum Streptophyta; class Magnoliopsida; order Fabales; family Fabaceae; genus Vicia; species Vicia faba. The sequence continues at coordinate 681,093,643 of OX451737.1, read as the reverse complement.
AAAAGACAAATACACCTTTGTATACATTCAAACATGGATCATTACAAAGGTTGCCACCACCATGGCCTCTTTTCAAGATATCTTTTCAAAACACACACAAAGCACCATTTCAAACAATTGAAAGCACCATTTCAAACAATTGAAAGCACCATTTCAAACAATTGAAAATGCAAGGCAAGTGATCTAAGCAAGTAACTAAGAGCCCATGGATAACCATGGATAGAAAGGGTGCTAATACCTTCCCTTTCTATAATCTACTCCCCGAACCCAAGAAAACATCTCAAAGGTTTTTGCTGTGCTTTTTAACCTTTCCTTAGGATAAAATAAAAAGTCGGTGGCGACTCTTGCTAAACCAAAACATTTGCGAAAACAAACGCAACAAATCAAGTCAGTTCTCCCACTGTATCACAGAACTGGCGACTCTGCTGGGGATATTTTAAAAGTGGAGTAACCTTAGGGTTTAGATCACCCTTTTGCATGACTAATTGTTTGCTTTGATTGCTTTACATCTTGGTTCTCTTGTTTGGGCTTGAAATCCTACACCCGGATTTGGGGAAACATTCATAGATAGCAATACGTTGTGGAAACTGTATGGGGTATACCGACACGGTTGAAGCAATAGCTATATTAGTGAGACATATTTGTGAGTACCGGTAACCCTTGAGTTCAATCAAGGAGAGTACGGGGCCGCTGAGTGATGTCACTAAGAACTAATGACCTAGAACCTTACTTGACCATCTTGGCCTTCTATTAGGGGTAGTGAGATGACCGGCTTTGGTGCAGTCCGAAGTTGGTAGATACTCGATACTACACTCATTGAGGGTTGTTTTCTTGGAATATTTTGGTCGCTAGTTAAGTGGCTAAACCAAAACAATGAACATGGAAAACAATCCAATGATATTGAGCTCCTTAGAACCCGGTTACTATTTATAAGACAGGTTTTTAAGCCAACTAAACTCAAGAGGGTACTTACCTATGAAACCTCATGCAAGCCTGAAACTAGGGTTTTTGTGTGACTTGCTTGTACATATGTTTGTGCATACATCATGAACATCATAAAGCATCATATGCATCCACTAACCATTTCAAGGGTTTGGATCTTCATCTTTGTTCTTGTTTTGTAGGTCATGGAAATTCTTCGCAGGAAAAATATCCAAGTCAACCTTGTGAGAATCCCTCCTCAACTCAAGGAGCTCACATCCAGAATTCCAGAAAGCTCTCCCTTCAGTGAAAGACATGGTAGACTGCTCAGCCTAGTCAACACCAACATTGAAGAAGACATGGTAAAGGTGTTGTTCCAATTCTTTGACCCCCTTCACCACTGTTTCACATTCCCCGACTATCAATTGGTGCCCACTTTGGAGGAATTTTCTCAACTCCTGAGAATTCCTATTCTTGATCAACTACCCTACAACGGTACGGAAAAAGAACCAAAGCCTGAAGATGTTGCTCAAGCACTACATTTGCAACCATCTGACATCAAGGGGCATTGGGAGACTAGAAGTGGTGTCAAAGGCTTCTTGGAAAAATTCTTGTTTGAGAAGGCACAAGAGTGTTGGAATTCCTTGGATCTACAAGCCTTTGAAGAAATTGTGGCACTTCTCATTTATGGGTTGGTCTTGTTCCCAAATCCTGACCAACTTATAGATATCAACGCTGTCAAGATCTTCCTATCCAGGAATCCCATACCTACATTGCTTGGGGACATCCTCCACTCATTTTACACACGAACAATGAGAAAGAGCGGTGTTCTCATGTGTTGTACTCCTCTCCTTGCAAGGTGGTTTATTTCGCACCTTCCACAATCTGTTTTGAAGAATGACCAAGGCTTAAGGTGGTCACAACGGTTGATGACCCTCACACACTCTGATGTACATTGGTGTTCTCGGTCTAGAGAAAATGTCATCATCGTCGATCGTTGTGGAGAGTTCCCTAATGTTCCATTACTTGGCATTAGGGGAGGCATTACCTACAACCCTTGTCTAGCTTTGAGACAATTTGGATATGCACTGAGGGATGGACCCCATGACATGTTGATTCCCGACTTAGTTTTTGACTTCGACAATGATATGCAAGGACTTTGCCAAAGATTCATCAGAGCTTGGAGGATGCCTAACAAGGTAGATAGCAAGACACTGGGGCACAAGAACTCCATCCCTCTTGAGCCTTATCTCAAGTGGGTATGAACCCGCGCCCAGAGTCTTATGATGCCTTACCCTCACATTCTCCCTTTGATCAAAGAGCATGTTAAGGAAGGAGAGGTTCCATACACCATCCTACATCCTGACATGCCAACATCATGGGAGGAGATGCAGAAGAGTTAGATCCAACTCAAGGAGGAACGGAATACTTTTGAAGCCAGCTTCTACACTAGTGAGAAGAAGGTTTTGGAGCTTACCCGCCGACTTCATGAGGAGGAGACCCTCAACACTTACATCGCACCAAAGAGGATGCACAACGTCTTTTTACCTTAAGAAGTTTTTTGTAATATTTGGCCCATGGGGCATTTATGTACTGACAAAATTTCTTCTTATTAATATGACGTGTGTTCTTTTTGTTTGCAACAAATTTTGAATTTCTAAATCCTTGAATGCATTACATGAATAAACATATCATTCATCATATGCATAAATAGGTCTTCACACCAGGTTTCCTTATCTCTCTGCTGTTTATTACAGTAAGATGGATCTCGAACAGACGGTCAAAGATCTGCAGGCACAAAACTCAAAGTTTCAACAACTCCTAATGACCTTGGCAAAGGGTAAGGAGGATCTAAAAACACTGCTTGGGAACAAAGAGCAAGAAAAAGTGAAAAAGAAGAAGAAAAGAGTCGGGGTAGCTACACTGGGAAGAAGATTTGAGAATGAAGCTAGAAGAGTTCTTGAATTTCCCTCCGCATCTGAGGAGGAAACAAGTAAAGGAAAAGGAGCTGCACTACCTTCTGAGTTCGAAGCTGAAGAGGAAGAGGTTGAGGAAGATGAAGACTACTCAGAGCAACAATACCCGCCAGCGGATGACAAATACAAAAACCTGGAGGATAGACTGGCAGCTATGGAGCTGCAAAGGGTTCCTGGGTTATATTTTGAAGAATTGGGATTGATTGCTGGAATTGTGATCCCTCCAAAGTTTAAGGTGCCAACTTTTGCAAAATATGACGGGTTGTCTTGCCCAAAGATGCACCTGAGGTCGTATGTCAGGAAAATTCAACCTCATTCATCCGACAGAAATCTTTGGGTACACTTTTTCCAGGATAGCTTGTCTGGTACATAGCTAGATTGGTTTTACAAGCTTGAGAGGTCAGAGGTACATAGTTGGGAGGATCTGGCAGCTGCCTTTTATCGCCAGTATCAATATAACTCTGACTTGGCGCCAACCCGTACTCAGCTACAAAGTATGGGAATGGCCTCAAATGAGGGATTCAAAGAATACGCCCAGAAATGGCGCGACTTGGCCGGAAGAGTACAACCACCTCTTTCTGATAGGGAACTAGTTGATATGTTCTTGGGAACCCTATTCGGCCCGTTCTTCAACCATTTTATCGGGAGCTCTTCCGCAGGGTTTACTGAATTGATTCTGACTGGCGAACGGGTGGAAGCTGGTATTAAGAATGGGAAGATTCAAAAGGAGGCCTCTGCATCTACAACTGCTAAGAAATCATTTTCGGCCAAGAAAGAGGCAGTCGTTGTGTACTCTCAGAAGGGGTCAGGAAGAACTGAGCGTCGGCCGACTGTGGGGGCCGTGATGATATAGAATTCATCAAATGATCAGCCTCGTAATAATCAGGCCAAACCAAATCAGCAACGGGTAGAACGGCCACAACGGCAGTTCACCCGCATCAATATGACGCCTGCACAAGTTCTTCCCCATTTGTTGAAGTTGAATCTAACTGGTTTAAAGGAGGCACCGAAAAACCCTAACACCACATCTCCGTACTATCATGCCAATGCCAAATGTGCCTACCATTCTGATAGCGCCGGACATGACACCAATAATTGTTGGGCGCTAAAGAATAAAATTCAAGACTTGATAGATGCAAAAGAGGTCGAGTTCGATGCTCCGGAGAAGCCGAATGTAATATCCGCTCCGATGCCAAAGCATGGCCATCATGTTCATGCTGTTGAAGAAGATCTGTATGTTTTTGTTGTTGACGATCTGGTAACCCCACTGTTGACAATCAAGTTAAATCTGTTGAAGGCTGGGATTTTCCCAGGATGTAAATAAGACTGCTACTGTTGTTCCTGCCTACCAATCGACTGTCCATTGCTGAAAATAGGCATCCAAGGCCTAATGGACAGCCAACAAATTCTTTTCGAAAAGATTCCTGCTACTCCAACTCCTATCAAAGATGTTTCAATAATCACCATTTCCACCAATCTTTCCAAGGTCCCTAAAAAGCCTGTTAAGATTACATCTGCTACGAAGTTTGTCCCTCTGAAAATAACCATGCCTGGGCCTGTCCCCTACATATCTGACAAATCAATACCATGGAATTACGGTGGAGAAATCTACTACCATGGTGTTAAATAAGTTGAGATAACTGAAGAAAGTTCTGACGAAGAAGATGCCGACATTGGAAACATTGCCTGTACGAGCAAGATTACCCGAAGTGGGAGAATATTTTCTCCAGAGATTTCCCCTCCAAAGGCAATCTTTGGACCCTCAGCTGCTGCCAAAGTTACTCCTGCACCGATAAAGCTGACTGCAAGAACTCCGCTGATTGAAGAAGCTGTTACTCCTGTGGTTGTCCCTCCTACTTCTGCTGATAAGGGGAAAGGGATCTAAGATGAGCTCGTCAGGACGAGGGCTCAGCCTTTGGTTATCCTCGAAACCTCTAAGAAAGAAATGGAGGAGATTCTGAAAATAATTAAGAAGAGTGATTATGACGTGGTGGAGCAACTGGGGCAAACCCCCTCGAAGATATCCATGCTAGCTTTGCTGCTTTGTTCTGAGGCTCACGCCAAAGAATTGATAAGGTTTTTGAAGACAGCCCATGTTCCCCAGGAAACCTCAGCCGATCAATTCCAGGATTGTGTAGCCAGCCTGACCGCAGACAACGGTTTAGGTTTCTCTGATGCTGACCTGACTCCGAAAGGAAGAAAGCACAATGACGCATTGCATGTGTCAATTGAATGCCGAGGAACTACTCTTGCCCATGTCTTGGTCGACACTGGCTCTTCTCTGAACGTGCTGCCTAAGAAAGCTTTGGATCGATTGGATTGCGAAGGCTTGGAGCTGAAACCAAGTAATATCATCGTCAGGGCCTTTGACGGGTCTAAAAGAATGGTGCATGGGGAGGTCGACATCCCTATCAAGGTAGGAACTGAAGTATTCCACTCAACTTTCTATGTGATGGACATCCGTCCGTCATACTCTTGCTTGCTAGGGAGACCATGGATACATAATGCTGGGGCAGTCACTTCCTCCCTACATCAGATGCTGAAATACCCTGTCAAAGGAAAGATCATAACTGTACACGGTGAAGAAGAGTATATGATCAGCCACCTGAACTCCTTTCGGTATGTAGAGGTGGAGGGTGAATTGATTGAAACACCATTCCAGCACTTTGAGGAAGTCTCTCCTGAGGTTGCAGTAACAAAGGTAGTAGCTGAGGAGCCTAAGCAGGTGGCCAGGATGGCATCTCTGAAAGACGCAAAGGCTGCAATGAAGGAGGGAAAGAGCTCAACATGGGGACAGTTTCCTGACATTCCCCACAAAACAGACAAGTTTGGGTTAGGATTTACCGCTGCGGGGCAAAAAGCTATGCGTCGCTCAAAAATTGAAAGGACACCCATCAAGATTTCTCCTCATAGAATCCATGCTTTGGAAGACGAAGACGAAGAGGGTAACATTGAAGATTGGATCTTCCCAACCATCGACGGAGGACTACACGACTGGGAGGCGAAATACTTCATCCCCATTACTTTCATTAATCAGTAACTTATCTTTCGAACATTTCCTGTTGGTCTGTAATAATTACTTTTAAACAATCTGCACACTACTTTTTCACCTCATGCCTTGCCCGGGGTATGTAGGTCCATTTGTAAGGGTTTTGATTCTCTTCATATCCATATGCCATGTTTAATGATTCATTGGACGTTTTTCGTTGATAAACTGCTGTGTTCATTTTCTTTCCTTTTGCATTTTTGTTTGTTTAAGGATGGCTATCCCTTACACACACCCACACTCACAAATGCAGGTACCCATCCACTCTGGATTCTATGGGTGACTATTCTTCTATGTCCTTCATTAACTCTGAAGATTTGGTCAATCAGGCTGAGTGCGAAGACGACGAAGATTGTGAAGTACCAGGAGAGCTAGCCAGACTTCTACAACAAGAAGAAAGGGCCATCTTGCCTCATGAAGAGTTGTTGGAAACTGTCAACTTAGGAACAGAGGAAGACCGGAAGGAAATACAAGTGGGTGCCAATCTGGAACCAAGTATCAAGGAGCGTTTGGTACAGCTGTTAAATGAATACGTTGAAATCTTCGCCTGGTCTTATGAAAACATGTTGGGTTTAGACACTGATATCGTGGTTCACCGTCTCCCTACAAGAGAGGATTGTCCACCGATCAAGCAAAAAGTCCGCCGAATGAGGCCCGACATGTCTGAGAAGATTAAAGCTGAAGTAATGAAGCAATTCAATGCTGGCTTTCTGGATGTTACATCCTATCCACAATGGGTTGCTAACATTGTGCCAGTACCTAAAAAAGACGGCAAGGTCAGAATGTGTGTGGACTACCGGGATTTGAATAGGGCCAGCCCTAAGGATGATTTTCCGCTACCGCACATCGACATTTTGATTGACAACACAGCTCAGCACAAAGTGTTTTCCTTCATGGATGGATTCTCGGGCTACAACCAGATCAAAATGGCCCCCAAGGACATGGAGAAAACAACTTTTATTACACAATGGGGTACCTTCTGCTACAAGGTGATGCCGTTCGGACTGAAGAACGCAGGGGCAACTTATTAACGCGCCATGGTAGCTTTGTTTCATGATATGATACATCATGAGATTGAAGTTTACGTAGACGATATGATAGCTCGATCACAAACAGAGGAGGAACACCTTGAACACCTGCAAAAGCTGTTTGCCAGGTTGAAAGAGTACAAACTCAGGCTGAATCCAAGTAAGTGTACTTTTGGAGTTAGGTATGGTAAACTTCTAGGATTTATTGTCACCAACAAGGGCATTGAGGTCGATCCAGCAAAAGTGAAAGCAATACAAGAAATGCCTGCTCCCCGTACTGAAAAGGAGGTTAGAGGGTTCTTGGGGCGCTTGAACTATATTGCCAGATTCATCTCTCATCTGACGTCTACCTGTGAGCCAATTTTCAAACTATTGAAGAAAGATCAGGTAGTCGAATGGAACGACGATTGCCAGGCTGCTTTTGATAAGATCAAGGAGTATTTGCTAGAACCTCCTATTCTGATGCCACCCGTAGAAGGAAGACCGTTGATCATGTACATGACTGTCTTGGATAACTCAATGGGGTGTGTTTTGGGCCAGCATGACGAGTCTGGTCGAAAAGAGCATGCCATTTATTACCTTAGCAAAAATTTTACCGACTGTGAGACTCGCTACTCACTGCTCGAGAAAACTTGATGCGCTTTGGTATGGGCTGCTCGCCGACTAAGGCAGTATATGTTGACTCATACCACTTTGTTGATTTCCAAAATGGATCCTATCAAGTATATCTTCGAGAAGCCAGCTTTATCTGGAAAAATAGCTAGATGGCAAATGATCCTAACAGAGTATGACATCTAGTACACTACCCAAAAAGCTATAAAGGGGAGTGTGCTAGCTGACCATCTAGCTCATCAAGCTATCGAAGATTATCAGTCCATGAGATTCGACTTCCAGGACGAGGACATCATGAATTTGGACAACATTGAAGATAACGGACCGTATGACGGACCTGAAAAAGGATCCCGATGGACCCTGTACTTTGATGGTGCTTCAAATGCACTTGGAAACGGTATCGGTGCGGTACTCATTTCCCTGAAAGGTTGTCACACGCCTTTCACGGCCCGACTTTGCTTCAGTTGTACCAACAATATGGCTGAATATGAAGCTTGCATTTTTGGTCTCAAGGCTGCTATTGACCTGGGGATCAAATCTTTGATCGTATTTGGGGACTCGGCTTTGGTTATCAGTCAAATCAAAGGAGAGTGGGATACCAAGCATCCTAATCTTATCCCATACAAAGAACATGTCCTGACATTGTTGCCTCATTTCGAGCAAATCACCTTCGAGCATTTCCCGCGAGAAGAGAATTAGCTAGCAGATGCTCTGGCAACAATGTCTTCCATGTTTAAACTCAACTGGGATAACGAAGCTCCCCAAATCACCATCGAGCGAATGGATGAACCTGCGCATTGTCATGAGATTAATACCGAAGAAGTAGTGGAACAACCTTGGTTTCACGAAATCAAAAGGTATCTCCAGACTAGAGAATATCCCGAAGGAGCTTCCGTAAATGACAAGAAGTTCCTAAGGAAATTTGCTGCCAAGTTCTTCCTGAGCAACGACATCCTCTATAAACGCAGCCATGATTGTGTTTTACTCCGATGTATAGACAAAGCTGAAGCAGAGCTAATCATGACCGAGATACACAGCGGTACATTTGGCACCCACTTGAGCGGGCATACGATGGCTAAGAAAATTCTAAGGGCGGGCTATTACTGGTCTACCATGGAAGCAGATTGCCATCAGCACTCCCGTACTTGCCACAAGTGTCAGGTCTACGCCGACAAGGTACACATCCCTCCTGTTCCTCTCAACGTCCTGACAGCTCCTTGGCCATTCGCAATGTGGGGCATTGACATGATTGGAGAGATCAAGCCCACGGCGTCCAACGGACATCGCTTCATCCTGGTTGCTATTGACTACTTTACCAAATGGGTCGAAGCAGCTTCCTTCGCCTCTGTTACAAAAAATGTGGTTGCCCGCTTCATCAAGCAAAACCTCATATGCCGGTACGGTGTTCTCGACAGAATCATTACAGACAATGGTACAAATCTGAATAATATTATGATCACCGCTCTATGCGAACAGTTCAAGATTTATCATCACAATTCATCTCCCTATCGGCCGAAGATGAACGGTGCTATTGAAGCTGCGAACAAAAACATTAATAAGATCATTCAGAAAATGACAGTCACCTACAAGGACTGGCATGAGATGTTACCGTTTGCTCTGCATGGATACTGTACCACAGCACGAACTTCAACCGGGGAAACCCCATTTTCGTTGGTATATGGCATGGAAGCTGTCTTGCCCATGGAAGTTCAGATTCCTTCTTTAAGGATTATGAAGGACTCTGGTTTGAGTGAAGACGATTGGATTCAGACCCGACTTGATCAACTCAATTTGATCGACGAAAAGTGACTCGCTGCTGTTTGCCATGGTCAAACGTATCAAAAACGGATGATCAAGGCTTTCAACAAGAAAGTCATACGTCAAGTATATCAAGTCGGAGATCTCGTAATCAAGCGGATTATCTTGCCGCAAAGTGATCCCAGGGGAAAATAGACTCCTACTTACGAAGGACCATTTGTGATCAAAAGCATATTTTCTGGTGGTGCAATAATTCTGACCACCATGGACGGCGACGATTTGCCGCACCCTGCGAACGCAGACATAGTCAAAAGATACTACGCATAAAATAACCCGACAAGTCGAAAACCCGAAAGGGCAGCTTGGGCAAAAATGGGCATCCCGGTGAACCGAAAACCCGAAAGGGCGGTTCAGGCAAAAATTAGGGATAAAACAAAAAAAATCTGTACACCCGGCAAGTCGAAAACCCGAAAGGGCGGCTTGGGCAAAAAAGGGTTTCCCGGTGGATTGAAAACCCGAAAGGGCGATCCAGGCAAAATTTAGGGAATTAAAGCATATGACTATGTCTCGTCGGATCACTTTAGAGAACAATCTCTTCATCAACCGGTTCCAAGCTTCTGATCAATCCAGTCATCGGCAAACGAAGCATTTGAATGGACAAGATATTCAGAGTTGTGAAGGCTATAACAGAATGGGATCCCATAGAATTGTTGCACATAGCCATCTTTCTTTTGTATAAAATTTTTCAATTCTTTACGACAACATCCTCTTACTAGGATGGTTGTCTCCTTTGTACAAAGATACTCATAAAAAGTTAATACAAATACTTTTCCAAATACAAAAATTTGCTTTGTCTTCCTTTTTCTCTTTTGCACTTATGTTTTATTTGAGAAACGTCCAATGTTTTGTTAAATAGGCATATGCATTTGAACATAATCATTTTCCTTACAAACCAAGAAAGATGATTGCAGATAGTTTAAGGGTACAGATAGGTATCTCGATACCCTTTCAGAAGAAATTCCCCGCAGATTTAAACTCCAAATTCTTCGGCAAAGTCAAAATCCAGAACTTAATTCCCCAAACAGAGTTAAACTTCAGGATCCTCAGCAGAAAAGCTTTCTCAAAACTGGCTTCCCCAGCCAGAGAGCCTTCCGAAACTCAAATTCCCCACAGAGTTAAGTTTTAGTATCCCCAGTGGAGCCTTAAAATCTAAAAACACTATCCCCAGTTGAAGTCCAACTATCAATCTCCAGCGGAGCTAACACTTCCAACTATCAATCCCCAGCGGAACCAGACTAGTGAACTTTCTCCCCACAGAGATGTTTCTCACCAGATTGAAGATTCTCAGTCTCACTCCTCCAGCATGAGTCTACCAGGAGACAGACTCCCCAGTAGAGATCATCAGAATTCTCTTGCCCTACCAGTCACCAAGGAGTTCCAAGCACCAACAGTGGTCCTAAGATCCCTCAACAATCGAAGATCTTGCATTCCCCAAGCAGATTGAAGACTCTCATTCTCAGTTCTTCGCGGGATATTCAGATATTCCCCAGCAAAGATCTCCTCAAGACAGGAATCCCCAGTAGATTGGCACACAACCCAAACTCCTGATTCCCCAGCAGTAGTCAACAAGGATATCTCATCTTCAGCAATCAAAGATTCTTGCAATCCCCTACTGCAGTCCAGAATTCACTTCCCCTGGCAGTAGTCAAGATTCTTTTATCTCCAGACCTCCAGGACTCATCTATCCTCAGCAAGACAGCTCTTCAGCTTACATGCGCATTCATTTACATTCATATCATAAACATTGATATAACATGTATATTGCATCATACATATCATGCAACATAACTTTGTGTTTTTAGCTAACATTTCATCTTTTTCAGGATGAGATTAAAAGGCTATCATTAACAATTATTCAGATACAGTATGGATACACCCCAAACACGGCGGTCATTTTATTACTCATTCAGAATTTATTCAGATACATTATGGATACACCCCAGACACGGCGGTCATTCTATTACTCATTCAGAATCTCAAGTCAGATACAATACAGATACACCCCAGACCCGGCGGTCATTCTACTACTCATTCAGACTACAGCAATCAGATACAGACTAGATACGCTCCAGACACGGCAGCCATTCTATCTCTCATTCAGATTCACTTATCCACCTCAAGGTTCAATGCATTCCAAGCACGGATACCATTCTGACCCTTACAACATCAGTTTGATTCTCCCCAGTGCGTTCTCCACGGAAGTCATTCTGTCATTTATTTAGATCCTAGTTACAGTTTCAGATACACTTCAAACACGGAAGTCATTCTATTACTCATACGGATCTCAAATCCCAGTTACAGTTTCAGATACACTCCAGACACGGAAGTCATTCTGCTACTCATACAAATCTCAACTTCAGATACACTCCAGACACGAAAGTCATTCTGCTACTCATACAAATCTCAACTTCAGATACAGTCCAGATACGCTCTAAACACGGTTGCCATTCTGTCACTCATTCAGAATTTTTCCCCAGCACGCAGTTGCTCCATACAGATATTTCTCTGTTATCCGGATACAATATAGATACACTCCAGACACGGCAGTCATTCTGATATTCATTCTACCTTCAAACGCAGTTACAGCTTGGATACGCCCCAGACACGGAGGCCATTCTTTTTCTCATACAAACTCAGTCTCCAGATACAGCTCAAAGGCATTCCAGATACGGATACCATTTTGATCCTCATTCTTCTGACCAATCACATTGCAGTTCAACAAACATTTCAGATGGCATCTTTAAGCCCATCCCCGACAAGATTTTGTCATCCCTCCAGATGGCATCTTTAAGCCTATCTCCAAATGGCATCTCTAAGCCCATTCCCGCATCCATTGTTCTGACGAGTGTAAATTTAAGGGCACTCTAGTGTCCAATCTCCTTTTACCTTCGAGACGCGAAAGGCAAACTTGCCAATCTAACTCTTCAGGTGCAAGAAGATTGAACAGGGGCAACTGTTGTACCCCAAAATTTGCCCTCTCATTTCATCAACATTTTCTCATCACAAGACTCTTGGAGCTCAAGATCAAGTTAGGGTTTGCTCTGCTCAAGACCCCTCATTGCACTGTTGACCCAAATTAGGGTTTGAGTTTGCACAAATATGTTTTGACTTAAAAGTCCCAAGGTGACTTTCATGCCTCATATTGGGCTCATAAGTTTATCCATATCAAGTTTCAAGCCTTGATTCCATTCTTTGCCCAGTCAATTGGACAATTGACCTAGAAATCAGCTGTATTGGGGAAAAAGTCAATTGTGGCCAATTGACAGTCAAACCTCATGATTTTTGACCCACATCAACATAATGAACTCATATGAACCATTTGGTCAAGTTTGGATCACAATTCCACAAGAAATTTGATCAGATCACCAAAAGGGCAAAATGGTCATTTTTAGGGTTTTGACTGCACAAAGGCAATTTTTGACTGTTTGACCTAACCAATGGCAAATAAAGCTCACATATGGACTCAAGGACTCAATGGCATTGTCTTGACACATTCAACAAGTTCAAAAGATCCCAAATGCACAGGATTGACATATGAATTTTCCAGTCAACTGATCAAAATTTGACTGTATACTGAAAAGTCAAACTTTGACTTTTTGGTCAAAATCAAGTGCCAAGATTCATTTTTCATCAAGACATGTCAAATTATGAAACTTGTTCATCAAGAAACCCAAAATTGCAAATTAGGGTTTAAAATGAAGAAATTTCATAACTTAGAATTTTTCTAAGTTATAAAATTTTCTTATTTTTTCCTAACTTTGTCCCATTTTTTCATCAAGATACATTTGGATTCAAACCAAACTCAAAACATGAAAGTTGTAGTCCATTGCAAAATCTACAACTTTGATTCACAACATTTCCTAAAAAGAAGCTTGTAGCTCAAGTTATGATTTTTGGAACAAGGGTGCAAAACATTCTTAACTTAGAAAATTTTTGACCTATTTTAGGCAGGATTTTTGCCCAACTTCATGGCCACTTTTCACATGCTTCCACTTGGAATTTCAACTTGCATTACAAATATGGATTGTAGTACACATTACAAGCTTTCCAAATTGTCCAAGAACTTCTCAAACACCCTTGTGGTTAGGGAGAATCGAATTTGCAAAGATGGGCAAAAGTCACTTTGTTCATAGCCAAAGGCATGTTCATACACTTTGCATTTTCAAACTCAGCATGGTTCAAGCTAGATTACAGGCCTCTAATCCTTCTCACACTCAATAATTTAATGCATATCCTTTGTGTTCAAGTCTTATTTTGTGTATTTAGCCATTACATGCAAGATTAGTCCATAATTAGAAAAAGCATTTTTGCCATTTTTGAAAAGGTCCATTTTATGTCAAATTCACAAATCAAAGAGGTACAAGCCAGATCTTTTAGGCACAAGTTTATGGACAAATCCCACTGATCAAGAAGAGAAAATGCAGCATGCTTGAGGGGCCTGTAATATCCTATAACCCAACTTGACAATCTTGGCTTAGATAAGAAGAAACATTGCAAAAGATATCAAACTTGGATCTCCTGTCAACACAAGCCTAAACAAACTTCCTAAATACTTTCCATACATCAAACCTGACCTAAAACACGAATCCACCATAGCTCAAACCTCCTCATCCATCAAAACACCATTTTTCTGCAAGAAACAGGGCATTCTGCATTTTGACTTGGCCAGCATCATTCACTCGTGCGTTTTTGCCCAAACAAGTTCCAATACACTCCATACCCTCCATTGAAGCTGTCCCAAGCCTTAGATACAAGCTGTAACAGCCCTAACCAAGTTTTCCATTTTCACTTTTCAGATGTGCAGGTTGAGTTACATAGCTCGATTCAGTTAGTTTCAAAGCAAGCTAGAGGATGGAGGAGCATCCTTGGACTTCAGGCAAGCTGTACAAATCCTCAAACTCCATTGAAGTTACCTCCATTGCTGCATACAACTCAAGTTGAACAGGTAAAACTTTGAACTTCTATCTCTCTATCCAAGCATAGTTAGGCTTAAGTTTGTGAAGAAAGCATGTTCTACTCATAGCCCTGAAGCCATCCATGTAGTTACTTTTCATTTATATTGTGTGTGCTGTGAGAATTTTGAACTTAAACATGGAAGAAAAGTTAGGTCAGAAATTGGGGGAGGAGAAATTCTCTCTCATTTCTGAGAGTTAGAACAACTTCTTTATATGTTTAGAATCGTGACATGATGCTCTATAATGTTTATGTTGTGAGTTTTTGTTAAAAGTCAAGGAATCAAGAGATAGCATATGGAGAAGGAAACGCGCGTTTTCTTTGTTTGAATGTTGCTGGAGGTTGAAGACAAAGCTGGCTTGGGCTGGGCCTGAGTCAGCTTACTGTTTGCACCCTCATTTTCCATTTACACCCCCTGGCCCATTGTGTGATATTTTATTCATTTTTGACTTTTTATTTTTTCTTCTGACTTGATATTTTTTGTCAAAACATAAAAAAATATTAAAAATATTTTTCCATCCATTTTTGCATTTATTTGGAATTTATTTGTTTTTATTTTAACTTATACATGTAAAATAATATATACTCTTATTTAAAATACTAAAAAATAACACAAAAATATTTTTTTTTTAGTTATTATTTTTAGTTTAAATTTTGAAAACATTTTCTAAAAAATATATTTTTTTTGTAAGTAATTAATATTTCATTTTTATATATATTTATTATATTTAATATAATATAAATACCTATACATATTTTATTAAATATTTAGGACAAAAATGTAAAAATAATACCTTTTTATTTTTATTAATATATGACATCAAAATACTTTTTTTCACAATATACTTCTCTTTTTTTATTTTTTGTATATAATTAACAAATATTGTATATAATATAATAAATACTATTTATTTAACTAGGGTTTTACCCTAAAAACCATAAAAATATCAAAAATTAACCTTTTCATTTTTGTTTATATTTTACATTGAAAAATAATTTTACATACATAAAAAACATTTTTGGGCATAATACATTTTGCATATCTATTGTATTTATTTAATTAATTGTACAATTAAATAACTTGTATATTCAATATGGATGTAATAGTTTAGATTTAAATTTCTTGCTAAATATCCCCCATTTGGACATTTGTACCCCCATCCCTATAATTATGTTGTAATAATTTAGGACTTTTAAATTCCGCATTTTAAAGCTTTCTAATTATGCCATGATAGACCTAGGGTTTGTATGCAAAAATCAACCAACAAATAGCTTGATCTAATTCAAAGATAAACAAGCATGAAAATGGACAACACTAATCACACTTGCACCCTTAGGGTTACTCCACTTGTTGCCTTCAATAATGGGTCATGCTTGCATGTTGAGTATCTTTGGCAAAACAAAACAAATCAAATGATCATAGTCCCTCGATGACGCTTTCTCAAGTTGCCTAAAAAATGATCAAGTCCCTTAAAGGAAAAGTTGCCAAAGACACTTGGCACTATTGCATTCATGGTCTAAACGATGACCCGCGCCCGTCCCGTTAACATCCTAACACAAGATTGTCCACCAAATACAATGGTGGAACAATACTGTCAAAAGGGTTAAAACATAGGAAAAATCTTTGAGTAAATTTAAGGGTAGACAACTCTTAGTTACTTGATCAAACTTGCAAAAACAAAACCTTGCCTATTTTCAAAAACACACATCACAACACAATTTCAAAACAAACTTTCAAAACATTGAAAACTTTTCAAAAGACAAATACACCTTTGTATACATTCAAACATGGATCATTACAAAGGTTTCCACCACCATGGCCTCTTTTCAAGATATCTTTTCAAAACACACACAAAGCACCATTTCAAACAATTGAAAGCACCATTTCAAACAATTGAAAGCACCATTCCAAACAATCGAAAATGCAAGGCAAGTGATCTAAGCAAGTAACTAAGAGCCCATGGATAACCATGGATAGAAAGGGTGCTAATACCTTCCCTTTCTATAATCTACTCCCCGAACCCAAGAAAACATCTCAAAGGTTTTTGCTGTGCTTTTTAACCTTTCCTTAGGATAAAATAAAAAGTCGGTGGAGACTCTTGCTAAACCGAAACATTTGTGAAAACAAACGCAAAAACTCAAGTCAGTTCTCCCACCGTATTACAGTAGGGGATGTCAGGAAGCTGGCCCCAAATAGTAACCCCGCCTTCTTCAACTACAGCTTTGGCATCCTACAGAGAAGACATCTTCAATGAAGGTCTGGTAATATTTGGAACACTAGTAGCAGTCCTAGTTACAACAATT
Organism: Vicia faba; assembly: GCA_948472305.1. Classification (NCBI taxonomy): domain Eukaryota; kingdom Viridiplantae; phylum Streptophyta; class Magnoliopsida; order Fabales; family Fabaceae; genus Vicia; species Vicia faba. The sequence goes on along the minus strand of OX451737.1, from coordinate 681,076,985 downwards.
GTCTGAGGAACCTCTTCAAATTCTGTCAGGGGGTTTCGATGAACACACCGTCCATCTCAACATACCTAAAAGAGTTCAGGTGGCTCACCATATACTCTTCTTCTCCAAGCACTATAAAAATCTTCCCATTAACCGGATACTTCAACATTTGATGCAGAGTAGAAGTAACAGCACCGGCCTTATGGATCCAAGGGCGTCCCAACAAAAAAGAGTAATACGGGCGGATGTCCATAACATAGAAAGTGGAGCAAAAAGTTTGGGAACCAACTTTAATAGAAATGTCCACCTCCCCATGTACCATTCTCTTGGAACCATCAAAAGCCCTTACCACAATATTACTGGGCTTCAAAGTCAGTCCTTCACAGTCCAATTTGTCTAAAGCACCCTTGGGTAGAAAATTTAGCGACGAACATGTATCAACTAGAACATGAGCCAGGGTAGTGCCCCTGCACTCAATAGATACATGCATGGCATCATTATTCTTTCTTCCTTTGGACGTCAAATCAGCATTAGAGAAATCGAGTCCATTGTCAACAGTCAGACTAGCAAAACAATCCTCAAATTGGTCGGGAGAAGTCTCTTGCGTAACATGAGCAGACTTCAGGAATTCACCAAAGCTTTAGCATGGGCTTCAGAGCATAACAACGGGGCCATCATTGAGATCTTTGAGGGGGTCTGCCCCAATTGTTCTACAACATTGTAATCACTCTTCCGTATGATTTTCAAAATTTCCTCCATTTCTCGTTTGGAGGCTTCAGGAATGGCTTCTTTGGGTGCCTCCATCTGGCCAAGCTCAACCAATACTTCTTTTCCCCGAGTCTCAGCTGACCCAGAAGTAGGAATAACAATAGGAGTAACAGTAGGAGTAGCAACAGGAGTAGCACTAGGAGTATGACCAGGAATAACCAAAGGAGTGGCAACAATCTTTGGAGAGATCTCAGGAGAGAAGATCCTTCTTCTTCTGGTGATTTTACTGGTCCCAACAATGTTACCGATTCCAGGATCAGTATCTTTAACAACTTCATTTTTGATAGCCAATAGGTCTTTCTTGACGCCATGGTAATAAACGTCAACTCCATAATTCCACGGAACGGCCTTGTTGGAGGAATATGGTATTGGCCCAGGAGAGGTGATAATTAGAGGAGCAACCTTAGGAGCGGATGTAATCCTGACAGGTCTTTTGGAGGAGAACCTGGGAGGAATGTCGGAAATGGTAATAATTGACACATCGTTGCACAAAATTCTTGTATAGGGAATCTTCTCAAAGAGGATCTCCCGGTCGTTAATCATACGTTGAACACCTATCTTCAACAACAAACAACCATTGGTCAAAGACACACACATGTGGCAACCTTCACCACAGCCCATAAATAAACCGGCTCACAAGAGATTCTTCTTAAGAATCAAAAGAGGAGTAGCTAGTTCATCAAAAGAAGAAACAAATAGGTCATCATCAACAACATTAATACCCTGGTTATGCTTGGGCATAGGTGCCTCTATCACATTAGGGGTCTCAGGAGGGTCAAATTCAATTTCCTTTGTCTCAATAAGATCTTGCACTTTATTCTTCAAAGCCCCATAATCATTTGTATCATGCCCTGAAGTGTTGGAGTGGTAGGCACACCGAGCATTTGGATTATAACGGGGAGATGTAATATTTGGATTTTGAGGAGGATCCCTCAGAGTGACCAAGATAGCCTTCAATAGATGTTTAAATACCTGAGATAAGGGCATATTGAGTCTGGTGAATTGCCTTCTATGCGCATCCTTTATATGCTGATTATTTTGTCGTTGAGTCGATGTAGGGTTGGAAATCATCACAGTTCCTACCGTTGGACGGAGTTCAGTTTTACCATGGTTTCTCTGGTCATAAGCAACACTGACCTATTTCTTCCCCATGAAGGGTTTCTTTACTGTACTTGAAGATGCATCCCTTTAAATCTTACCGCTCTTGATACCAACTTCTACTCTTTCACCTGTCAATATTAGCTCGATGAACCCGGCTGAAGAGCTTCCAATTAAGTAGTTGAAAAATGGGCAGAAAAAGTACCCAAGAACATATATACCAACTCTCTGCCATTTAAAGGAGGTTGGACTCTTCCTGCAAGATCTCTCCACTTCTGGGCATAATCTTTGAAGCCTTCACTAGAACCCATAGACATGCATTGAAGTTGTGTACGGGTTGGAGCAAGGTCAGCATTGTATTGGTAGTGCCTGTAGAAAGTAGCTGCCAGATCCTCCCAGTTGTGGATGTTGATTCCCTCCAGTTGATAGAACCATTCCAATCGAGTCCCCGATAAACTTTCTTGGAAGAAATGCACCAAAAAATTCCTATCCGCGGTGTGAGGTTGGATCTTCCTGACATAAGACCTCAGATGTAGTTTAGGACATGAAACCCCGTCATATTTAGAAAACACGGGAACCTTGAACTTCTATGGAATGACCACTCTAGAAACCTTCCCTAATTCTTCAAAATTCAGACCGAGTACCCTTTGAATTTCCATGGTGTTGAGATGGTCCTCCAACTATTTATATTTGTCATCAGCAGGAGGATATTGTTCTTCAGCGTAATCAACCTCTTCTTCATCAGACTCTGGACTGTGGTCTTCCTCCTTTATCTTCTCTTCATGATTGTCCCCCTCATTTGATGGATTGCAAATTCTAGAGCTTGCTTTGCTGATTTTATGAACCTCCTTCACATATTAAGGACACGAACTGGTTTCTTGGCCTTTTTCTTCTTGTCTTTGAGAATGAGAGCCTTCAGGTCCTCTTGTCCCTTAGTTAGAGCCAAGAACATCTGCTGGAATTGAGCATTTTGGGCTTGAAGGTCCTTAATATTCTGTTCGAGAGCCATTTCTTTTTGCCTTAAATAAACAACAAAAAGATAAGAAACCTATCCTTGAAATTCCTGTTTATGTAATGATATGCATGACATGTTTATGCGATGTTTTCAAGGATCTCGCGGGGTAAACACAATAAAATGTTAGAATTTGACTGCGGCTTTGATTGAAGAACTTCGTATCGTTGAACGTCTTTCTACGAGAATCGAGCTCACCATGTCGAGTGGGTCATAGCCTCTGACTCAAGTTGTCTCACTTTGGTCTTTTAACGACATTGGCTAGAGGAAAATAAATCCCCTTGCCCGTTGCTAGACGTCTGGTTCATCATAACCTATATCACAAGCCCTAGAGATCCTTGAAATGGTTATGAGAATGGATGTTATGATGCATGATGTTATGTTTGAACAATTTAAACACACACAAGCAAAACACACAACACATTAGGTTTAGGCTTGCATGGGGTTTATAGGCAAGTACCCTCTTGAAGTTCAGTTGGTTCAACCTGTCCTAGAAAATTAACCGGGTTCTAAGGAGTCTCAATATCACTGATCTTTCTTTATCAGACATTGTTTCAGCTCAAGCGATCTTTTCTCACGAATGAAATATCCCGATAGTCTGATCTCAATGAGTGTAGCATCGAGTATCAACGAATCCTCAGCTTTATACCGAGGCCGACTATCTCGCTAATTTTCTAATGGCCAAGTTTGTTCAACTATAGGTTCTAAGGTCAGTTAGTGCTTTATGAAACCACACAGCGGCCCTATATTCTCCTCGATTTAACACAAGGGATACCTGGTACCAACAAATGTGTCACACTAACGCAACCATCACTTCAACCATATCGATCTACGTTGTACAGTCTCCATGATCCATTGTTGCTTACCTAAAAAGTGCCCCAGATCCGGGTATAGGATCTTTACAATTAAACCAAAACAAACCCTTAAAGTAAAGCAAGCAAATCATACAAGGAAAGAAAATCAAGTATGATCTAGCTCTAAGGTAACCCCACTTTATTATCCCCAACAGAGTCGCCAGTTATGTGATACGGTGGCAGAATTGACTGTTATACTGGTTTTGCATTTGTATTCGTAAATGTTGTGGTAAGAAAGAGTCGCAACCGACTTTTCTTTTATCCAACAAAGGAAATGGTGAAAAGAACATGAAAGACCTTTCGAGATTTTTCTGAGTAAGGGGGTTGGTTATGGAAAGGGAAGGTGTTAGCACCCTTTCCATCGGTAGTTATCTACAGGCTCTTAGTTGCTAGCTCACTTTGAAAATGCTTTTTTATGTAAGTGTATTTTGAAGATATTTTGAAAAGACGCCTTAGTGCGACGAACTTTGTAATATTTCTCGTTTCGGCGAGAACTTATACAAAGTTTTTTTTTGTCTTTGAAAATATTTATAGAAGATTTTGTGTATGTGTGAAAAAATTGTTTTTGATTGTTTTTATGAAAAAGCAACTATGAGTTATCTACCTACTCGAAAGGTTTGTTCTTTTCCTCTTTCCTTTGGACATTGCTATCCTACTATTAGTGAGTAGGTAGCCCTATCGTTGGATGTTTTTAGGGACTGGCGAGGGTCATCGTACAATCATAAAGGAAACTTGTAGGACACTTTAGCAATTAATCATAAGGGACTAGATCATTTACCGAAAGGCAACATCGAAGAGTCGTTGAGGGACTATGATCTTTTTAACTGAGGGTCTTTGCTAAAGCGTCTCACATTCGAGGGACATGACTGCTTTATTCCGAAGGCAATAAGTGGGGGTACCTTAGAGGTGCACGTGTGTGAGTCTGTTGTGTTTCAGTTATTTATCTTCAGATGTTTAAGTTTGCTAGGGTTTGCTTTTATCTTGCCATACAACCCTATTAACATACATCTAAAAGTTAAATATATACAAGTTTATAAGAAATATAAAGGCGAGAAATAAAGTTCATACGCTATTACAGGGCTTTGGTGTAGTTACATAAATAATGAAACTTCGAGAATTTAAATTACAGCTATTATAATTATTATGCAACATATACAATTTGTCTAATAAATATAAATAAAAAATGAATAGAAATAAAAACAAGAAAAATGTTAAGAAAATAATTAAAACCTAAGATTCTAAGTGTTAGAAAATATATTTTAGTATTTTTTGTTTGGAAAATAATAAAAGTGTGATTTAATAATCAAAAATCTAACTCTAATTAATTTACAAGTTAATTATTAAATAAAATCAATATTGATTAAATCAAAACAACTTTTATGTCAAAAATTAATTTAATTAATTAAAAGCCTAAAACTAATATTTAATGATTTTTTTAAATTTTATCTGTTAATTAAATTAATGATAAAAAAAATTAAGTGTAAAATAAATAAATGAAAAGGGTTAGAAAAGAAAATAGTCAAAAAAAGTGAAAAATGCATTAGGTGGGTGTTGAACCCATTCCCCTTGGGTTAGAGTCAGGCGCCTCATCCACCAAGCCAAGCTACTGTTTATGATTCAAACCTGTTCTACGTAACAACATGAACTCATTTGGATAGTTAATAAATATTAGCAATGCATGAAATTAATTATATGAATATTTGAAATAAAAGCAAATCAGAGAAAATGAGTATGATTGTTTCAAGCATCAATGGCCTTGACTTTTGACCTATTCTTACCCTTGGATACCTCAGAAATGATTTGTAATGGATGACATGGACTGAAAGTGGCTGGATCTTTGGTTTTGACTTTGCCCTAGTTTTGACAAAATTGAGATTTTTAGAGAGTGTTCTTGGGCAGCCAATTTCGTGGTCTCTAGTGAATGAGGGTGTTGTGTTTATATAGAGGAGGAATTTATGTCAAAAATAATGGAAGAAATCTCATGGCATCAATTGCATGATTTGTTTCCAAAATCCATTTGAAAAACTTTCCAAACTCGTGAAAATCTTGTCTTAATGATATTTGCTTGGTTTTTATGATTTTGACAACTTGCTATAAGCTACTTAGACCCCAAGAAATTCAAATCTTAAGCCTTACATGCCTTGTGAATTAATCTTGTATTTTATTTGATTTAATTTGAGTTTAAATGAATAAAATAAAAAATAAATTAAATAAAAATTAAAATAATGCATGGATGGGTTTAGAGGTTCTGATCATGTTGTAAACACTTTAAAACCTTAAAACATAGGCCCATTAGTCCACAAGTTCAATATTTCTCAATTTTCACTCCATGCACTTTCTCAAAAATTTCCCAACTTGTGCAACTCATAACTTGCTAAACTTTTATCCTTTGAAGATGATACTAGAATTTTGGAAAGCCCAAGATGTCCTATACAATATCTATGTTTACCTTTTTTTCTTTTGAAGACATTATCTTGATGTAAATGGTCTTGGAAAAAAGTGTCTTTTGTTGACCTTTTGAAAATGACATGTAATGTATGAGCTTATATCTTCCAAATGATGCATTTATTTAACTTGAGGATAAAATAGAAGTTGTAGGGAATTGGATTCTCTTCAAAATGAGCTTTGGTTGGGGCAAAATGGATGTAGTATGTGAAAGTTATTCCTGGTCAAAGTTCAGTTGACTTTCTCTAGGAAACCCTAATTTAGCAACTCTTGACTTTTGATAAATTAAGAGCATTCCTTGAGGAATCATGATCAATCCTTGATCAAATTATGGATATCACTTCAAAATGTTGATTTTGACCAAAAATTCTTGAATTTTGACTGTATATTGGTCACAGTTGACTTTTGACCTAGTACAGTTGATTTCTAAACATTTGATCAGTTGATTGACCAAACTTGTAGTGTAAGGCATGAAATTTGGCATGGAAATTCTTGAAGACATATTGGGGACCATGGAAATGAATTGGAGCCTTTGCAATCCAAACATCTTTGTGAAAAGTGAAACCCTAGTTAAAGGTTCATCGCTTAGGAGGAGAATTTGTCTGATCAATTCTTTGGTCAACCTTGAGCAATTTAGGACCTCAATGAGCATGTCTTGAGTAAAATGGGAGGGAAAATTTTAGGGTACAACAGTTAGGGTTGTCATCTTTCATTAACATATTTTCATGTAATGAATCATCAGACGTTTGCATTCAAATTTTGTGCTCTTTGTCTTTATTGTACTTTATTGTTTTCAAAATAGATATGTGTTCGTACACACACACACACACACACAACAAATTGCAGATCCATATCGACTCTGGATCCCATTGATAACGGTTCTTCTATTTCCAATTATGACTTTGAAAATTTTATCTACTAAGCCGAGGACGAAGGTGAGGAAGATTGTGAAGTACCTAAAGAGCTTGCTAGGCTGTTAATGCAAGAAGAAAGAGCCATACAACGGCATGAAGAGCCAGTCGAGGTTGTGAACTTGGGTACTGAAGAGGACAAGAAAGAAGTCAAGATAGGTGCAAATCTAGAAGACACTGTCAAAAAACAATTAATCCAAATGTTGTGTGACTAGGTTGAGATCTTTTCTTGGTCGTACGAAGACATGCCAGGGCTTGATACTGATATTGTGGTTCAGCATCTACCAATGAAGGAAGGTTGTCCTCCTGTTAAGCAGAAGGTTTGTTGTATGTGTCCCGAGATGTCTAAAAAGATCAAAGCTGAGATTATGAAGTAGTTTAACGCGGGTTTCTTGGTTGTTACGTCTTATCCTCGGTGGGTTGCAAATGTGGTTCCAGTACCAAAGAAGGATGGAAAAGTGTGTATGTGTGTAGACTACAAGGATCTAAATATGGAAAGTCCCAAAGATGACATTCTGCTTCCGCATATTGATGTTCTGGTTGACAACACCGCTCAACACAAAGTTTTTTCCTCCATGGATGGTTTCTATTGGTATAATAAAATCAAGATGGCACCTGAAGACATGGAGAAAACTACCTTCGTCACACAGTGGGGCATTTTCTGTTACAAGGTTATGCCTTTCATTTTTGAAGAACGCAGACGCGAGATGTTAGTGTGATATGGTAGCTCTATTCCATGACATGATCCATCATGAGATGGAGGTTTACGTTGATGACATGATAGCCAAATCTTAGACTAAAGAAAAACATCTCCATCACCTGCACAAGTTGTTTGAGAGGTTAAAGAAATACAAGTTGAGGTTGAATCCAAACAAGTGCACCTTTGGGCTAAGATCCGGTAAACTCCTAGGTTTCGTCGTCATTGGTAAAGGTATTGAAGTTGATCATGCCAAGGTTAAATCCCTTCAAGAAATGCCAGCTTCCGGCACTGAGAAGGAAGTCAGAGGTTTCTTGGGACGACTAAATTACATCGCCTGATTTATTTCCCATTTTACCGCTACTTGTGAACCAATATTCAAGTTATTAAAGAAAGATCAAGTAGTGAAGTGGAATGACGACTGCCAGATAGCCTTCAAGAAAATTAAGTAGTACTTCCAAGAACCTCTGATTTTAATGCCACCAGTTGAAGGAAGACCTTTGATCATGTACTTAATAGTGTTAGAGAACTCAATGGGGGTGTGTATTGAGGCAAAATGATGAGTCTGGTCGAAAAGAGCATGCAACATACTACCTTAGAAAAAAGTTTACCGACTGTGAAACAAGATACTCACTGCTTGAGAAAACTTGTTGCGCTTTGGCATGGGCTTCTCACCGACTAAGACAATATATGTTAACTCATACTACTTTCTTGATCTATAAGAAGGATCCAATAAAATACATATTCGAGAAACTCGCTCTTTTTGGAAGAATAGCAAGATGGCAGATGGTCTTGACAGAATACGACATTCAGTATACTACTCAGAAGGAAATCAGAGGAAGTATACTGGAAAATCACTTGGATCATCAAGCGGTAGATGACTACCAGTCCATGAATTTCGAGTTCCCAGATGAGAATACTATACTAGTCCCAAATTATGAAGAACCTGGACCGTGTGAAGGACCTGAGCCAGGATCCGGATGGACTATGGTTTTTTATGGGGCTTCCAACGTGCTTGGTAATGGAATTGGTGTTATGATGGTCTCTCCCAAAGGTTTCCATATGTCATTTACCGCTAGACTTTGCTTTGATTGTACCAATAACATGGCAGAATACGAAGCATGTATCATGGGTATCAAAGTTTCCATTGATATGAGAATCCAGTTCTTGGATGTATATGGGGACTCGGTCTATTAATCAATCAGATTAAGGGAGAATGGGATACGAAACATCCAAATATCATTCCTTATCAGGAGCATTTTTTGACATTAATTCCATACTTCAAAGAAATCACTTTTGAACATATTCCACGAGAAGAGAATCAATTGGAAGACACATTAGCTACCATGTCATTTATGTTCAAAGTCATATGGGACAACGAAGCTCCACGAATTACTATTGAGAGACTAGATGAACTGGACATTGCTACGAAGTTGATACTGATGGAGTAGAGGTAAAACCTTGGTACCACGAAGTGAAAAGATACCTTGAAGCTCAAGAGTATCCTGAAGGAGCATTTATCAATGAAAAGAAATTTCTACGAAGGTTCTCTACCAAGTTCTTTCTGAGCAACAAAATTTTGTACAACCGTAATCACGATTAAAATCTGCTTCGTTGTATGGACAAGAAAGAAGCTGAGAAAATTATGGAGGATATACAAGAAGGAATCTTTGGTACTCACTCCAGTGGGCATACAATGGCTAAAAATATTTTGAGAGCGGGTTATTATTGGTCGACCATGGAAACTGATTGCCATCATCATTCTAGAACTTATCACAAATGCCAGATTAATGGTGATAAAGTACATGTGCCTATGTTTCCTCTTAATGTCTTGACTGCTCCTTGGCCGTTTGCAATGTGTGGAATCGATATGATTGGAGAGATTAAGCCTACTTCTTCCAATGGGCATCATTTCATCCTAGTCGCTATCGATTATTTCATGAAGTGGGTTGAAGTAGCCTCGTTTGCCTCCGTTACCAAGAATTTTATTGCTCGGTTCATTAAACATAACCTCATCTATCAGTATGGAATACCTGAAAGAATTATCACAAACAATGCTACCAATCTCAAAAATACTATGATCATGGAACTCTGCATGCAATTCAGGATTAAACACCACAATTCTTCTCCGTATCGACCGAAGATGAATGTCGCAGTGGAAGCCGCCAATAAGAATATCAAGAAGATCTTGTAGAAGATGATGGTGACATGAAAATATTGGCATGGGATGTTACCATTTGCTCTTCATGGTTATTGCACTTCAATACGTACATCAACTGGGGCAACCCCATTCTCTCTAGTCTACGACATGAAGGCCATTTTACCTGTCGAAGTCCAGATTCCTTCCCTAAAGATTATGAAAGACGCAGATTTAGATGAAGACGAGTGGATTCATACTCGACTAGACCAAATAAATTTGATTTACGAGAAAAGGCTTGCAACTGTTTGTCATGGTCAGATGTATCAGAAACGCATGATCAAAGCCTTTAACAGGAAAGTCAAACATCGGGTATACCAGGCTGGTTATTTGGTAATAAAGCACATCATCTTACCACAAGGTGATCCCAGGGAAAAATGGACTCCCACATACAAAGGGCCTTTTGTGCAAATGGACTCCCACATACAAATGGCCATTTGTGATCAAGAAGATATTTTCTGGCAGTACTGTGATACTTACTGTAGCGACAAAAAATGTAGCGGGGTAAATCGGAGATCGAATTATTGATTAATTCGTCTCACAAAAGCAAGAGTCGCCACCGCGCTTTATTGTTTCCAAAGGAAAAGGGAAAAGAGCGAAATAAAACCCTAAATATGCAATGTAAATAAAAATACAAATACAAAGTGTTTTTGAAAAGAGATCTTATGGTTCGGGGGTTGGTTATACAATGGGAAGGTATTAGCACCCAATGCATCTATAGTACTCTATAGGAACCTTTTGAAATATCTGTTTTATTTAAAATTGATCGCTTGATTGAAAATAAATCGTTTTGGCCGAAAAAGGGATACGGACGGGTTTTTGAAGATACGACGACCTAATGTCGAAGTTTTGGCTTAAAAGGTATAAGTCTTGAAAAGGTTGAAATTTTGAAGAAAGGTGAATATTTGAGGAAAATTAACCTAAGTTTTTAATGAATGAGAGTATTCGCTCGATCGTTTTTGAGGACATGAAGTCCACAAAAATTAGACAATTCCCTTTGGATTGACGCAAACAGAATAATCAAGTAAATGCGAGATATTTAAACAGAAAATTATGAGATAAATGATATACAAAAAATTAAATAAGAGACTGAATGTGTGAACATGCATTTTTGGATTTTTGTTTAATATATGAAGAGGAAAAATGTTTTAATTGGTTACGCATTTTAACATAGATAAAAAGTAACGAGAATTATTAGAAATGTTTTTTAAGGTTTTATATGCTTCTATTTTTTTATGTCTTTTTTGTAATATAAATAAAAAGTATTACTTTTAAAAAATCTTTTAAATTAAATTAAAACTTAATGCTACTAACTTAAGTCTAATTTAAAAAAAGATACTAAGATTACTAAATTAAATCCTAAGAGTTTAAATTAATAAAATTAGTCAATGATTAAAAAATGTTTTAAGTTACATCTCTTATTTTGATTTACTAAATTAAAACTTAAATTAATAAGATTTGGATAAAATATTAAAATTGTTTAATTAAAACTATATGTTATTTCTAAGAAAACTAATTAAAATAAGTTAAGAAAATGAATAGAATTAACTAAAAGTATGTAAAAGGATGGGGTGGGAGTAGCAAGAACAAAGCGCATGGGCTTAAGCAAAAAAAGCTGAGCTGGGTTGAGGAGAAATGGAGCGGGTCATGGAGGACCCGGACCCAAGAAGAAGAACACAGATGCTGTACGAAAAAAAACCTAGGGAATGTTGTGCACTGGCCGCCGCCGTTGGATCTCTTTTCTTCCTCCTTGTTCCGATCTCCTCCACGATTCACCTCGTTTCTTTCACTCTCACACTTCCTACTCTCTCATGCTGTTAATGCTCACCTCCCAGAAAAAACGTTCGTCACCCTCTAACTCTCTCACGGTCTCTCGCCCTCTGTCCAAGGCTTCAATATTTCAATCTCGCTTCGAATGCTCAGCAACGACACTGTAACTCTTCCTCTCAATTCTCTACGGCGAAGATATTTTCTCCGAAACTTGTAGAGGTATGAAGTAACTAGAATTTGAGGTTTATTGTCTGTGTTTGTGAGATGGGTTTGAACTTGTTCTTTTTGATAAATGATTTTTAGAGGAAGAATTTGTAGATGCAATATTACAGGTATCGCAAACAGTGGAAGAAGGAAATTGAGCAATTTGACAAAGAAAGTGTGGACAGAGGGAGATCTGTGTTGGTTCGGAATCGCGGATTCACGGTATTTATGTGGTTGTTTTGTTTGTGTTTTCTGTCTTTGGATATTATTGTTATGTTTGTAGGTCAAATTTGGAAATCGTGAGTTGTAAAGAGTGTTTGTAAAAGTGTATTAACTCCTCGTACAAAAAAAGCAAAATCTGTATGACCCTAACTTTATCACCATCAGTTCCACCCATCAAAGGCACAAGAAATGAAGGAATCATCACTGCAGTTCCTAAAGACAGAACATAAAGCTGGAAACCCAGAACTATTGATTACAACCAAGAAAGGTTTGCATCTATACAGTACTCTACGCCATGAAGTTGATCCATTGGTGGGTGGCATAGAGATGATTGAAGGTTAAAGGTACTCTGCTTCCTTTCTTTTTCAAATTCAGATTTTTTTGAATGGTATGTTTTTGTGAAATAAAGGTTTTTGTTTTGGATTTGAATCCGTAATGATGTTGAAGGTTAAAGGACGAGATTACAAAAGGAGATAAGCACGGTTTGTTGGATTCGCAGAACATCGTTCACAATGATGCAAACGCGATGATGTTTGTCGAAGAAAAGTTTCAACATGGGGGTTATGGAAACAGAGGTTAAAGGTATGCCTTTTTAATCTCTTTTTTATGAAAAGTTCTATGTCTGAATTGTTTCTAATGTTGCGCGTGTGTTGATTGAAGTAGAGAAGCAACCCAATGAAGATGTGGTAATGCTGTGATGAAGACGGGAATTCGGGTATAGAAGCGATGAAGATGATAGAAGTGTGATGAAAGTATCGGAAGGAGGATATCGTTGTTAGATCGATGAAATCAAAGGTAAGTCAGTCATGCTTGTTTTGTGTTTGATGAGTGAGCCATTTTGATTGAATTGATGAGAAATTGATTAGAGAGAAGGAGCAGATTTGTGAATTTGTTTATTATTTCAAATTGGCTTTAAATTAACAATGCTTATGTGATTGTGTATCGGTCTTGCAACATTTAATAAACTTGAAATTTATCGAACGAGTTATTGCCGGTGTTAAATAGGGATTGATGTATTGATGATTCGCAATGATATTAAATGGCCATTTTACATGATTTCAGGAAATTGAGAGAGGATTATTATCCAGTGAGACAAAGGCAACACAACGGTATAAAGATTTATGCGAAAAACTGAAGAAACTCACATGGTCGGAGCTAGTCCGACGGTACAATTCCGGCGAAATCAGGTAAGCTCCGAAGATTCCTCGCTCTTTGCTTTCTGCTACTAATTCTTCTCTTCTTCTTCGTCTAAAACTGGTTGGAATATGAATAAATGGTTTTTTGGTGGTTTTGGATTATACTGTTTCGTCTATGGTTTTGATACCGTATGCAGGTTATATGAAGCAGGTTTAGCAATATGCCGGTTAGCAATATGCAAGTTTAGCAATATGCTTGTTATGTGGTTTTTGAATGGTTTGGCAATATGTTTGAAAAATGGTTCTGATGCAGTATGCAAGTTATGCCATGGACTACGGTTTTGAATAGTTTTGATGCAGGTTATGTGATTTTTGCCTTGTGTTACGGTTTTGAATGGTTTTGATTGTAGGTTCTGTTTGGGAATGGTTTAGCAATGATATGGTTGTGTAGAGATGTGCTATAGGTTATTTACTGGATAGTTTTTGCAGTGATGTGGTTTTGCAAAGGGACTATGGTTTGGATAGTTTTATGCAGTATGCTGGTTGTGTGGTTTAGCCTTGAAAAAAAATGGTTTTTTCGCTTGATAGTCCTGTGTAGAACCCCCCCCCCCTGCAGGTTATGACCTCTTCTCTCTTTTGAAGAGGATTCCTCTCATATGACCGTTCCTTCCTTTTTTTGGCTCAGGTTTGAGTATATTAATATATTTTCTGATGCTGCACATATGCTGCTACATATGGTTGACTTTATTCCCATTTCATGCTTAAACCAAAACCTGCAAAAACTGAACCTCTTCTCTCTTCTCTCTCAAGTACATAAATGATACATAAAAATGATATCTTGTACTGCTGTCTGAAAAAGCAAACAGGCTGGAATATGATGAAAAATGGAAACATATATTGCTTGCTTTCATAGTTTTAAGACTGCACATGTTTGAAATTGCATATTGTTGGAATTGCATTTTCTTTTGTCTTGCATATCTCTCCTATGTGGTTGCAGGTTAACGTTAGCTTTTGTTATGTACCTACACATGCTGTTGATTTATGCTTATGCAGTTTTGACCAAAAAATGAATTTATACATATGTGAAATATGCAGTGGGCTTTTTGATAAAAATGCAATTGATTTTGAAATGTGCTATTTTTAATTGTGCATTCATTAAAAATTCCTCCCTTTTTGTGAACCGGGAGAAATCCCGCGATTTGCAAAAAGGGCAAACTGATTCCGGCCGTTTGCTTTTAATGATGAACATTAAATTTATTTTCTGAATTTTAATTATTTATTCAATTCTGACTTTCTTTTAATTGTTTTCGCAGGTAAAATTAAATGAGCAAACAAGAGCATTGGATGGAAGATTTAGAATTAGAATTAAAAAAATAGCTTTTTATTTTACTTTAAGCATTTGTGTAATTGCCTTTATAAATATTTTGTAATAACACAAATATTTAAATGACAATTGTAATAAATAGAATAAAGTGAATAAAAATTCTATTATTTCTCAATTAATTCTTTTTCTTTCCAATTATTTATTTATTGTTTATAATTCTTTAAATTATATAATGACTAAAAAATCAAATCTAATCATTTAAATTCAGAATGATAAACAAATAAATAAATATCATTGATCAATTAATAACTTCAATCATTTACTTTATTATTATTTTTAATTCTTCTAAATTATAATAACTTGAAAAAATAGAATTTCAGCTATTTAAATTTAGAACAATAAATAATCAAATAAACATTGCTTGATCAATTAATATACTCATTTTCAAATGTTTATTTCATTATTCATAAACCTTCAAATTATATAATAACGGAAAACAGGTTCCCATTATTTAAATTTAGGATAATGAATAATTAATAAACATTATTTGATCAATTAATAAACCTTTTTTCAAATATTTATTTTATTATTTATAAATCTTTAAATTACATAATAATCGAAAATAAATTCCAATTATTTGAATTTAAGATAATAAATAATCAATGAACGTTGTTTAAGTCTTGATCAGTTAATGAATTTAGCGTTCAACAAATAAACAGCTCCCGACTCGAAAAAGTTATGAATTTTTAACTGCTTTGAAAATTTGATAAAAATAGGTCAAAACTCTTGCAATGCGAATGATGCAGATGGAAGACGGTATCTTAGGTCAAAATTTGGGGTACAACAGCTGCCCCTATTTAAGTTCCTTCTATCCGGAGATATGAAGATTAAAGTCTTCGTCTCGACGAGATTGAAGGTACTTAAATACATAATTACGCAAATTTTGTCCTAAGATGCCGTCATCATGTAGTGTTGAATGTAGTGCATGAATTCACAGAGAAGATATTGTATGAAACACGATAATGTTGGGGGAATCGAACACCAACAAAACACAGAGACATGAATTATACGCTACATAGGAAACAAGCTATCGACTTCAAACGACAGACTCCTGACAGCGAATAAAAAACTGAGGGAATACAACCTCTAACCCTAACGAAGAGAGCATCTTGCATAGGCCATAACAGATTTGATCCAAAACAGTGAGTTCGCAACTCAAGGTCGATGGTAGACAGAGAGTATCAAATTGCGGATAACTGATTACCGACTTCTGGAGGTATAGATTCGTAACATACTTCTCTGCTAGCTTCCCAGAGGTATACTCATTAATGCTGAGGTAATGAGACTGTAGATACGAAGGTTGTTCAAATAAAGAAAACTGCCATTTGTTGTTGTCCAGAGAAAATACCGATAACATACAAGTTGCTCAGATAAAGAGGCTGCCACTTGTTGTTGTCCAGAGAAAATACCGATAACAAACAAGTTGCTCAAATAAAGAAGCTGCCACTTGTTGTTGTCCAAAGAAAAAAATACCAATAACATACAAGTTGCTCAAATAAAGAGGCTGCCGCTTGTTGTCCAAAGAAAATACCAATAACAAACAAGCTGCTCAAATAAAGAAGCTACCACTTGTTGTATTCCAGAAAAGTAATAACGTACTGGTAACTCATGAAGAGTTTGCTGCTTGTCGCTTTCAGAAAAATAAAAATGACGCACTAGTAGCTCATGAAGAACTGCTGCTCGGCGCTTTCAAAAAAAGAATAAATGACGCACTAATAGCTCATGAAGAACTGCTGCTCGGCGCTTTCGAAAAGATAAAAGGACGCACTAGTAGCTCATGAAGAACTGCTGCTCGGCGCTTTCGAAAAGATAAAAGGACGCACTAGTAGCTCATGAAGAACTGCTGCTCGGCGCTTTCGAAAAGATAAAATGACGCACTAGTAGCTCGTGAAGAACTGCTGCTCGGCGCTTTCGAAAAGATAAAATGACGCACTAGTAGCTCATGAAGAACTGCTGCTCGGCGCTTTCGAAGATTAACGTACAAGTTACTCGTGAAGAGCTAACGCTTGTCGTTTTCCAACATAATTCAGAAGGAAACTGCGATGATATTGGCAGAGAATAAAATCTTCATCAAAGAGAACCCTGAATCAATCCTTCCCGAGGAGATCAAATACTTAAATGTGCAAAATAAATGCACCAGTCGTCTTGGTCGCAAACTCACTGGGGAAAATCAAAGAGTATAGCCTATGCAAGAGGCAGCCACTTCATCCAGGAATAACCAGAGAGAAAACAGTCAAACAAGACTCCTCCCAATGAGAAAGTAAATCGATTGGGGAAATTATCCTATCCAGAAATGGACAAGGTAAGCTAAATCAAAAATCATCCACGAGGATTAGCTCAGTTGGGGAATTAGAAAGGAGGCACATTTTATGCTTAAGTTGGCACTCTATTTGGAAAGATCAAATGTGCTATTTGAAAAGGCACAACCGAGATGTACAAACTTAATGACATCAACAAATACAACTGTGCATGCATGAGGCAATGGTGAATGAATAAATGAATGTCATGTATATGCCGACGAAACCGACAGGGGAAATGGACAGAAGATGATAAGACATCACAGTACAACCCGACACTCGGCTAATTTCAAAAGGAGGGGAACATCACTGGAGATAGAAGATAAAATCCATCAAAGGAGCAAAGTCATCCTACAAAGCTCAAATCTCTTGGAGAAGAAGATATTTTAGGTGGAAAACCCAAAGTCCGGTCTTCTATTGTTGATAACCCAATGAAAGGATAACAACACGAACAAAGCTTCAGCTGGAAAGAGTCATGCTTAGCTGGAGATACTGGGAACACCACCCTCTGATAAAGTGCGCGATACATAACATACATCCTGACAAGTCTAGATTGCCCCTGGGACCAATATTGGATGCTCCAAACCTGCTGCTGATGAGCTGCATGTTGCACGACAATTCTTACAAATAGCTTCACTTCTCAAATTCCCCAAGCAAAATGGTTGATGAGGAGAAAGCGTCTCAAGAGGGTTTACAAAAGTCCTGGCATTCACTATGCTCTGGTGTCTTCAAACTCTTAGAGGAATCCTCAAATCTCGACGTGATTGCCCCGGATTGACTGTAGTTAGCATAACAAAGTCTTCGAATTTTGCCCCAAACGAGCAAACAAGTTGGGAAAAGCAAAACTGGGAGAAGCAACATGCTCGTGCTTAAGGTCTTCAGCTGACATGCCCCTGGATATGGTTTTCTTGACGTGATCCGCCAATTACTCAACATATCTTCAAGCCTTAAAAGGGTAAACTCATCACTGGTGTTTATGTGAGCTTCCTTGATATCAAGCAAATGTTTTGCAGTTAGAAAAAGGTTTACAATGAGAATGAAAATTCTAATGCAACAGTTATGTAAGTCTTGAAGATTTTGAAAAGATATCGCACAAATTTTGCGAGTTAGAGCACCATTTATTTTTGTATGGGAAAAACATATGATACCAACATAACTATTTAGAACATTTATGGGAGTCAGGAACACTGTCTCATTGAAATATGCTTTCAAAATAACCTTGCTTCAATTAGGACTTTTGAAGGTCGTAATGTGGTCCGATTCATGGGTTTTTTAGAAAAAGATTTTAAGGCTCAAAATATTTGGTGCCCACCCATTCTTCATGATGTTCTCCAACTCTATGTTCGGTTAATTCAAACTGAGTGTTCATCTATCAAGAGGATTCTGTGACGGTAACATCTTTCTTACGAATTTTGAACACTCAATCAAATTACCAGAAAGCTACCCTGCCCCAGGTTAAAATTCAAGGTTTTTTCGTATAGAAAAGAAACTTCTGCTTCAAAGGCTCAAAAGGGGTTAGCAAGGGATTATCTTCCTTATATCTCCGGTGTTTAGGAATTTGAAACAATGCCTGTACATCATCAACAAGATCTTATTCAAAAGCAAACAACCAAAGATTTTGTGTTCTTTAGATCATCATCCCCCCTTCAATCTCTGCCTAGGCAAGAGAATGGGCAACATGTTGGTATCATAATGCAAAAAGAAATTTAAAATTTGAAAGCAAATATGAGTGAAACGAATGAATTTCTTCAAGACAAACATACTCATCGTGTTAAAATAATCATTCAGACGCAAACAAGTTCTTACATGCAAACAATGTTTCGATAAATAAGAAAAGCTACAAAAACAGAAACAAGTTAATAATCTGGGAAGGCTTTCCACTTGAACTACCAAAAACATCTTCAAAAACTCAGAGTCACCCTCAATCGTGTTTACTCTTCGGCACCTGTTTGATTTGAACTTCAAAACCAGCGTCCTTGAACGACAAGATACCACCACGGACCAACTTCTGAACCTCAATCTTCAAAGCGAAGCAACCCTCCAAGTCATGCCCACGAGCACCTTGATGAAAAGTATAAGCCAAATCAGCTTTGTAGTTCTAATGTATCTTCTTAGGGACCTTCGGTGGAGGTCGGGTCTGAACCAAATTCCTCTGCAACAGGATAGGGAACAACTCTGTATAGGTGATTGGAATCGAATCAAACTGGGTTTTCCTCTGATTAGGAACTGGCTGATTCTGTTGATGAACGTGATGATTCTGATGATGATTATTTCTTCTGGTTCTCTTCTTGGAAAAGTCATTATCAAACCTCTTCACACCATTAACTGAGCTACCCACTTCATATAAACATCCCTTTCCGACATCTTCTTCTAGACGCACTCCCACATTCACCTTGTCAGGAAAGTCATCAGGTGCATTAACCGTCACCTTTTCATGAGAAAAAGATTTTAGAGTCTCCATGAAGACTTTTATCCTTGCTTCCTCCCTCCTAGAAGGATTGACTTGGGCGGAGATCAGAATTTCAACCAAACCAGTTAAGTGATCCAAACCATCTTTCAAAATAGTCACCTCTCTGCGGAGTTCAGAAATCTCTTGCTTGATATTCTCCATTATCCTCTTAGCGCGAGTGTTGTACTAGTGAGACCAAGGGAAAAAATAAGACTCGGAAAAAGACCTTTGAAAGTGGGACAAAGAAAATGTAGAATGATGTATGATATGCAAAAGAGAGTTTTATTTGACTTTCAAGGAACTCACGATATCAAGTTATAAACATCCAAGTATGAAGATAACAGATGAATTTTAAATTGGCTCCAAACATTGATCAAGTTATCGTCAAGATCAATCATCCATTTTGGTGGATTAGGGTTTTCGCCCTATCGACACCCAAGATCCATTGAGTTTGACGAAACTAGTGATGTTTACAAAGAAAGACCTCCAAATTCCTTCAAAGTCAAGTGAAAAGGGTTTTATGGATGCATGAATGCATGTCTATGCAACAACCAAAAGCAAGGTCACAAACATGGGGTTTAAAGGTTCAACGTTCCGCATGGAGTCAAGGGTAAAGCCCACCCAAAGGTATGTACTAACGTTTCAATCGCACCTGTAAGACAAGGTTCTAAGAGTTCCCAGAGTCTACATTCCTCCTTCGGATATTGCAAACGTCTTGATTACTCGATAATTAGCAATATTCTCAAGAGAAACTCGTCCGAGCGTAGCGTCGCGTAACAACTACTTCCGAATTACTCCGTTATAGTCTCCGCGCTACAACTAAAAAGGCCAAGATGGGTTAGGGTTCTACGGTCCTCAACTTCTCGGGCTCCTAGGTCGAAAATAATAATGTCTTCCCGATTACTCGGTAAACAAAATATTAAGTTCAAGAGGGCCTTCCATTGAGTGGGGGATCTCATGCCTCCTTCTTCGGGATTACTCCCTCAAAGTTAACATGACTATACCGCCCGTCCTATTCCTTAAGTGTTACTTAATCCGGGTATAGGATTCGTCCTTTGCAAAAAACCCAAACACCCCAATTTTAAACACGTAATCAAACAAATCAAATAATAGTAAACAGATAAAACAAATTAGGCTTAACCCACTTAGGGATGGACCAGCAAGAGGTCAATCTTTCCCCAGCAGAGTCGCCAATTCTGTAGCGACAAAAAATGTAGCGGGGTAAATCGGAGATCGAATTATTGATTAATTCGTCTCACAAAAGCAAGAGTCGCCACCGCGCTTTATTGTTTCCAAAGGAAAAGGGAAAAGAGCGAAATAAAACCCTAAATATGCAATGTAAATAAAAATACAAATACAAAGTGTTTTTGAAAAGAGATCTTATGGTTCGGGGGTTGGTTATACAATGGGAAGGTATTAGCACCCAATGCATCTATAGTACTCTATAGGAACCTTTTGAAATATCTGTTTTATTTAAAATTGATCGCTTGATTGAAAATAAATCGTTTTGGCCGAAAAAGGGATACGGACGGGTTTTTGAAGATACGACGACCTAATGTCGAAGTTTTGGCTTAAAAGGTATAAGTCTTGAAAAGGTTGAAATTTTGAAGAAAGGTGAATATTTGAGGAAAATTAACCTAAGTTTTTAATGAATGAGAGTATTCGCTCGATCGTTTTTGAGGACATGAAGTCCACAAAAATTAGACAATTCCCTTTGGATTGACGCAAACAGAATAATCAAGTAAATGCGAGATATTTAAACAGAAAATTATGAGATAAATGATATACAACAAATTAAATAAGAGACTGAATGTGTGAACATGCATTTTTGGATTTTTGTTTAATATATGAAGAGGAAAAATGTTTTAATTGGTTACGCATTTTAACATAGATAAAAAGTAACGAGAATTATTAGAAATGTTTTTTAAGGTTTTATATGCTTCTATTTTTTTATGTCTTTTTTGTAATATAAATAAAAAGTATTACTTTTAAAAAATCTTTTAAATTAAATTAAAACTTAATGCTACTAACTTAAGTCTAATTTAAAAAAAGATACTAAGATTACTAAATTAAATCCTAAGAGTTTAAATTAATAAAATTAGTCAATGATTAAAAAATGTTTTAAGTTACATCTCTTATTTTGATTTACTAAATTAAAACTTAAATTAATAAGATTTGGATAAAATATTAAAATTGTTTAATTAAAACTATATGTTATTTCTAAGAAAACTAATTAAAATAAGTTAAGAAAATGAATAGAATTAACTAAAAGTATGTAAAAGGATGGGGTGGGAGTAGCAAGAACAAAGCGCATGGGCTTAAGCAAAAAAAGCTGAGCTGGGTTGAGGAGAAATGGAGCGGGTCATGGAGGACCCGGACCCAAGAAGAAGAACACAGATGCTGTACGAAAAAAAACCTAGGGAATGTTGTGCACTGGCCGCCGCCGTTGGATCTCTTTTCTTCCTCCTTGTTCCGATCTCCTCCACGATTCACCTCGTTTCTTTCACTCTCACACTTCCTACTCTCTCATGCTGTTAACGCTCACCTCCCAGAAAAAACGTTCGTCACCCTCTAACTCTCTCACGGTCTCTCGCCCTCTGTCCAAGGCTTCAATATTTCAATCTCGCTTCGAATGCTCAGCAACGACACTGTAACTCTTCCTCTCAATTCTCTACGGCGAAGATATTTTCTCCGAAACTTGTAGAGGTATGAAGTAACTAGAATTTGAGGTTTATTGTCTGTGTTTGTGAGATGGGTTTGAACTTGTTCTTTTTGATAAATGATTTTTAGAGGAAGAATTTGTAGATGCAATATTACAGGTATCGCAAACAGTGGAAGAAGGAAATTGAGCAATTTGACAAAGAAAGTGTGGACAGAGGGAGATCTGTGTTGGTTCGGAATCGCGGATTCACGGTATTTATGTGGTTGTTTTGTTTGTGTTTTCTGTCTTTGGATATTATTGTTATGTTTGTAGGTCAAATTTGGAAATCGTGAGTTGTAAAGAGTGTTTGTAAAAGTGTATTAACTCCTCGTACAAAAAAAGCAAAATATGTATCACCCTAACTTTATCACCATCAGTTCCACCCATCAAAGGCACAAGAAATGAAGGAATCATCACTGCAGTTCCTAAAGACAGAACATAAAGCTGGAAACCCAGAACTATTGATTACAACCAAGAAAGGTTTGCATCTATACAGTACTCTACGCCATGAAGTTGATCCATTGGTGGGTGGCATAGAGATGATTGAAGGTTAAAGGTACTCTGCTTCCTTTCTTTTTCAAATTCAGATTTTTTTGAATGGTATGTTTTTGTGAAATAAAGGTTTTTGTTTTGGATTTGAATCCGTAATGATGTTGAAGGTTAAAGGACGAGATTACAAAAGGAGATAAGCACGGTTTGTTGGATTCGCAGAACATCGTTCACAATGATGCAAACGCGATGATGTTTGTCGAAGAAAAGTTTCAACATGGGGGTTATGGAAACAGAGGTTAAAGGTATGCCTTTTTAATCTCTTTTTTATGAAAAGTTCTGTGTCTGAATTGTTTCTAATGTTGCGCGTGTGTTGATTGAAGTAGAGAAGCAACCCAATGAAGATGTGGTAATGCTGTGATGAAGACGGGAATTCGGGTATAGAAGCCATGAAGATGATAGAAGTGTGATGAAAGTATCGGAAGGAGGATATCGTTGTTAGATCGATGAAATCAAAGGTAAGTCAGTCATGCTTGTTTTGTGTTTGATGAGTGAGCCATTTTGATTGAATTGATGAGAAATTGATTAGAGAGAAGGAGCAGATTTGTGAATTTGTTTATTATTTCAAATTGGCTTTAAATTAACAGTGCTTATGTGATTGTGTATCGGTCTTGCAACATTTAATAAACTTGAAATTTATCGAATGAGTTATTGCCGGTGTTAAATAGGGATTGATGTATTGATGATTCGCAATGATATTAAATGGCCATTTTACATGATTTCAGGAAATTGACAGAGGATTATTATCCAGTGAGACAAAGGCAACACAACGGTATAAAGATTTATGCGAAAAACTGAAGAAACTCACATGGTCGGAGCTAGTCCGACGGTACAATTCCGGCGAAATCAGGTAAGCTCCGAAGATTCCTCGCTCTTTGCTTTCTGCTACTAATTCTTCTCTTCTTCTTCATCTAAAACTGGTTGGAATATGAATAAATGGTTTTTTGGTGGTTTTGGATTATACTGTTTCGTCTATGGTTTTGATACCGTATGCAGGTTATATGAAGCAGGTTATATGAAGCAGGTTTAGCAATATGCCGGTTAGCAATATGCAAGTTTAGCAATATGCTTGTTATGTGGTTTTTGAATGGTTTGGCAATATGTTTGAAAAATGGTTCTGATGCAGTATGCAAGTTATGCCATGGACTATGGTTTTGAATAGTTTTGATGCAGGTTATGTGATTTTTTCCTTGTGTTACGGTTTTGAATGGTTTTGATTGTAGGTTTTGTTTGGGAATGGTTTGGCAATGATATGGTTGTGTAGAGATGTGCTATAGGTTATTTACTGGATAGTTTTTGCAGTGATGTGGTTTTGCAAAGGGACTATGGTTTGGATAGTTTTATGCAGTATGCTGGTTGTGTGGTTTAGCCTTGAAAAAAAATGGTTTTTTCGCTTGATAGTCCTGTGTAGAACCCCCCCCCCCCTGCAGGTTATGACCTCTTCTCTCTTTTGAAGAGGATTCCTCTCATATGACCGTTCCTTCCTTTTTTTGGCTCAGGTTTGAGTATATTAATATATTTTCTGATGCTGCACATATGCTGCTACATATGGTTGACTTTATTCCCATTTCATGCTTAAACCAAAACCTGCAAAAACTGAACCTCTTCTCTCTTCTCTCTCAAGTACATAAATGATACATAAAAATGATATCTTGTACTGCTGTCTGAAAAAGCAAACAGGCTGGAATATGATGAAAAATGGAAACATATATTGCTTGCTTTCATAGTTTTAAGACTGCACATGTTTGAAATTGCATATTGTTGGAATTGCATTTTCTTTTGTCTTGCATATCTCTCCTATGTGGTTGCAGGTTAACGTTAGCTTTTGTTATGTACCTACACATGCTGTTGATTTATGCTTATGCAGTTTTGACCAAAAAATGAATTTATACATATGTGAAATATGCAGTGGGCTTTTTGATAAAAATGCAATTGATTTTGAAATGTGCTATTTTTAATTGTGCATTCATTAAAAATTCCTCCCTTTTTGTGAACCGGGAGAAATCCCGCGATTTGCAAAAAGGGCAAACTGATTCCGGCCGTTTGCTTTTAATGATGAACATTAAATTTATTTTCTGCATTTTAATTATTTATTCAATTCTGACTTTCTTTTAATTGTTTTCGCAGGTAAAATTAAATGAGCAAACAAGAGCATTGGATGGAAGATTTAGAATTAGAATTAAAAAAATAGCTTTTTATTTTACTTTAAGCATTTGTGTAATTGCCTTTATAAATATTTTGTAATAACACAAATATTTAAATGACAATTGTAATAAATAGAATAAAGTGAATAAAAATTCTATTATTTCTCAATTAATTCTTTTTCTTTCCAATTATTTATTTATTGTTTATAATTCTTTAAATTATATAATGACTAAAAAATCAAATCTAATCATTTAAATTCAGAATGATAAACAAATAAATAAATATCATTGATCAATTAATAACTTCAATCATTTACTTTATTATTATTTTTAATTCTTCTAAATTATAATAACTTGAAAAAATAGAATTTCAGCTATTTAAATTTAGAACAATAAATAATCAAATAAACATTGCTTGATCAATTAATATACTCATTTTCAAATGTTTATTTCATTATTCATAAACCTTCAAATTATATAATAACGGAAAACAGGTTCCCATTATTTAAATTTAGGATAATGAATAATTAATAAACATTATTTGATCAATTAATAAACCTTTTTTCAAATATTTATTTTATTATTTATAAATCTTTAAATTACATAATAATCGAAAATAAATTCCAATTATTTGAATTTAAGATAATAAATAATCAATGAACGTTGTTTAAGTCTTGATCAGTTAATGAATTTAGCGTTCAACAAATAAACAGCTCCCGACTCGAAAAAGTTATGAATTTTTAACTGCTTTGAAAATTTGATAAAAATAGGTCAAAACTCTTGCAATGCGAATGATGCAGATGGAAGACGGTATCTTAGGTCAAAATTTGGGGTACAACACTTACCACCATGGACGACGAAGATTTTTCACACCTCTGAACACGGACATAGTAAAAAAATACTACGCATAAAAGAGACTCGCTAGGTTGACTGGCCTAGGAGAAAATAAGGGCATCCCGTTGAACCAAAAGGATTCATGCAAAAATTAGGGATATATATAAATATTGTACACCCGGCAAGTCGAAAACCTGAAAAGGCGGCTTGGACAAAAAAGGGTATCCCGGTGGACTGAAAACCCGAAAGGGAGGTCCAGGAAAAAGTTAGGGATTAAAGCGTACGACTATGTCCCGTTGGATCATCTACTTACAACAATCTTTGATATCAACATCAAGTTCAAATGGTACAGATCAATTCAGTCAACTTTTTCCGACAGCAAGGTATGAGATGCTAGAACACATAGGGGCAATAGCAGAGTTGGAACTTGATGCGATCGTTTTTACATAGCTGTTTTTCTTTGTTTTACTTTGTATCTTTCTTCATTTTTACGATGATTTCCTCTTACTAGGTTCTTTGTCTCTTAGTACAAAACAACATGTTTATAAGAAAACTCTTAATACAGATATGTTTCAAGATTCAAATTTGTTTTACTTTCTTTGTTTTGTTTGCAAAAACGTCTAATAACTAAATTGAATGAACATATGCATATGAATATGATTACTGTTAACAAATATATGCATACAAACAGGGATACGCATTTACTAATGACTTTAGGAATTCAGATAGTGTTCAAGTTATCAACGAATCTCCGTAGAGTAATCTCCACAGAGCAATCCCCACAGAGTCATCTTCATAAGCTCATCCCCTATCAAAAATTACTTCCTCGATGCAGTTTACAGGAATTTAATTCTCCAGCAGAGTTTATTTCTCTGACACTGTAAAATCCCCGGTAGAATTCTCTTCTCCAATAGGGTTTATTTCCCCAATAGAGTTTATTTCTCCGATTATTACAAGTCCCCAACAGTATTCTTTTTCCCAGCCTGATGTTATTTAACTTTGTCCTACCCAGAAGATTTGACATCCATATTTGAAACTTGGTCAGACTACACATCAGAGGATTATCCACCTCTTATGTCCCCAGTCTGGGTACATAAGAACCAAATCCTTCAAGAGAACGACCAATTTTCCTGGGATTCTTCTATCCCCAAGCAGAAGTTGAACATCCCCAGCGGAGTATCCTCAAACAGAAAGCAGGAATCCCCAGTGAAATCGTTCCTAGCGGAGATTGAAGATTCATATTCTTCATTCCCCAGCAACAGTAAGGGATTTATTCTCCCAGTCGAAGATGTCAAAACGGAGCTGCCGATATGTTCCAACGACATATTGCACCCATACATCATTTAAAAAATATCATAGAATATGCATACAAAACACATACAATATT
Source organism: Vicia faba (assembly GCA_948472305.1). NCBI lineage: Eukaryota > Viridiplantae > Streptophyta > Magnoliopsida > Fabales > Fabaceae > Vicia > Vicia faba. The sequence goes on along the minus strand of OX451737.1, from coordinate 681,049,947 downwards.
CTCATTATTTTGAGAGCATCATTATGCAATGCATTACATACATCATGACATTGCATAAAACTAACTTTGTTTCTTTCAGGTCAGTTCACAAAACAGATAAATATTGTCAACAATTTCTCACCCTTCAGATACAATCAATCGATGATTCATTCTAATGATCTTCCGGATACAGTCAGGTGTAGACTCAATCTGATACATACCCTAGATACAGTTTAGATACGATCGAGACATAGATCCATTATGATACTGATTCTAGTACATATTTCAGATACACTTCAGATACGATCGATACATAGATCCATTCTGATACTCATTCCAGTACATATTCTAGATACAGTTCATATACGATCAAGACATAGATCCATTTTGATACTCATTCCAGTACATATTCCAAATACAGTTCTGATACGATCAAGATACAGATCCATTCTGATATTCATTCCGGTATATCATAGCTACAACCAGGCATAAGCTCATTCTAATAAAGATATTGAATACAGTCAGGCGAAGACTCATTCTGATCCTCTTATAGATACAGTCACGCGTAGACTCGTTCTAATATAGATCATGGATACAATAAGGTGAAGACTCATTCTGAGCCTCTTATAGATACAATCAGGTGCATACTCATTCTAATCCAAGCCTCATATACAGTCGGGCGAAGACTCATTATGATCCTCTTATAGATACAATCAAGACATTGACTCATTCTAGAACATCATTCAGATACATACAAGACATAAGATTCATTCTGACACTCCCCAACATATCTACTAGATACAGTCGGACACACATTCTAGTATACTTCTCAGATACAGTTGAACAAAGACTCATTCTGATACTCTTATCAACAATTACTTTGGATGGAATCTATAAGCCCATCTCCGACGATGCTCTTTCATCTTTCCGAATGGAATCTTTAAGCCCATTCAAGCAATACAATCAACCAACAGTGTTACTTCATGCACATTCGAATGCAAATTTCTGGGCACTTAAGTGTTCCATCATGTTCCACCTTCAGCTCACGAATGGAAGACATGTCAATCTAACTCTTCAGGTTTAAGAAGATTGAAAATGGGAAGTTGTTTTACCCAAAAAAATCCCTCCCATTTTCTTCAAGATATCTTCTGATGCTTCTAGGATCTTCAATTGCTTAAGATTACTCAAGGGTTGGCCAGACAAACTCTCCTCCTATGCAATTGACCTACAACTAGGGTTTTACTTCTCTCAAGTAAAATTGGGCTTCTAATGCCTCAAGTGGATTTCATGTTTTCTCATATGTCCCTAAGAACGCTCATGCCAAATTTCAATCCTTGCATCACGGGTATGCTCAGTCAATTGCTCAGATAATTGGAAATCAACTATATTGGACAAAAAGTCAACTATGGTCAACATACAGTCAAACTTCAATATTTTTGGTCAATATCAACATTTTTAAGTCATATTCATCATTTGATCAAGGGTTGATCATGATTCATCAAGAAAACTCTCAATTCATCAAAAGTCAAAAGTTACCAAATTAGGGTTTTCTTAAGGAGAAGTCAGTCGAACTTTGACCAAGCATAACTTTCACATGCTTCATCATATTTTTCTCAACCAAATCCCATTTTGAAGGAAATTCAATTTTATACAACTCTGTCTCTCTAAACTCAAGTCCAAAAAATACGTCATTTGAGAGATATGGGCCAAGACATTACAGGTCATTTCAAAAGTCAACATAAAGACACTTGTTGTCAAAGCAGTTTACATCAAGATAAAGTCTTCAAATGAAAAAATGATCAACATAGATATTGTAGGGTACATCTTGAGCTTTTCAAAAAGTCCAAGATCACCTTCATATGACAAAAAATTGAGAGAGTTATGATTGGTGCAAGTTGAACAATTTTTGAGAAATGCATGAAGCCTCAATTGAGCAATTTTGAACTTTTGGGCTAATGGGCTTAACTTTTGAGGTTCAAACGTGTCTATGACATGTTACAGGACCTATAATTCATTTAGTACATGGCCATGTTTTTTATTTTATTTATTTTAATTTTATGCAAATATTATTAAAATAAATCAAATAAAATAATAAACTAATGGACCAAGGCATGTGGGCTTTGTTTTGGATCATTTTGAGGCCCAAAAAACACATGAAAAACATGCCAAAACTGTGTGATACATATATGGAAGAATATCCTCATTATTTTGGAAAGTTTTCAATTGGTTTTTGGAAACAAATTATGCCATGAGTGTACAAGATTCTTTCCATGTTGTTTTGATTTATTCCTTCCTATATATAAACACAACACATGCAGACCTACAGGACACGTTTGGACTGCCTCCAAAGAGCCTCGAGAAATCATAAAAAACTCAAGAAAAATGTGCAATCAGATTCCTCGTTCCAATCCGTTTCACTATAAAATAAGGCCAACAATCACTCCCTGAGGATTAAAGGAGTTGATCCAAGTCATTTCCCCAACAATTTCACGTCCAAAACAGCCCTATCATTGTCATTGATTGAGGTATAATATTCAAATTCAAAACTTTCATTATGAGCATTTTCAATACCATGTAACGTTTGATTTGTGTTCTAATGATTGTAAGGGATAAATGTATGCAATTGTTTGAAAGAATGGAGGTCTGGATTATGAGATGCCATGGTTAAGGCATAATCTGAGTTTACGCTCGAATCTCATGATACACTAAGTTTTTGCTTGTTTTGAGTAAAGATTCGAGTTCATGACGAAATTTTGCATAAGATAGTTTGTTTTGTTTGCTTTGAAACTGCCATGTTCGCAGGTTTTTAAAAAAAGGATGACCGGAGAAGGTAACCGGAGTTAGGGCTCCGACGCCTCTCCAATTTTAGTTTTGTTTTTATATTATAATGTTTGATTCTTGTTTCAAGTACAAAGGAGAAGCGTAATGCAAATGGTTGTGGGAAAGATCTTTGACATAGCGGGTGTGGGTTCGATCCCTATGTTTGCACTTTTTTTTTTACAAATTAATGCACAAGTTCATAATGTATTGGCTGATTCCTATTTCCATAATACAAACGCAGCACAACTTCGTTGGCAAGCAGGCGCGCTAGTGACCAGGGGGCGTGGGTTCAACATTCATCCCAAACATTTCTTTTTGCCTTATTTTACTAACCCCTATTTTTCTCCCTTTTTCCTATTTATTTTTAATCAATTAATTACCAAACCCTAATCTTTTTTTCTCAAAATTATAACCAATTAGATTTAGGTTCTTGTTTTTTAATAAATAATTAATTTGAACATTATTTTATTTATCAATTAAATTAGATTAATTAATATTTTCTTAATATTAAAATTAATTAGACTTAGGATTTTATTTATTAACACTTAAACTATTTTCATAAAGAATACCAAAAATATGAATTTAGATTTTTTAGGGCCTTTAAACTTCTTTCCTAATTCAATATTCTCGTATTTCTTTTGCTATTTATTTTTCTTAGATGATCCTATAGGTCACACAATTTCATGTAATAGCTTAGTATTTAATTCCTCGTGAAGTTTTATTAATATTGTAGTTGCCTCAAAGCCATGTAATAGTCCTAGGGCTTTATTTTTCGCGCTTGTATTTTATATACTCGTATACCTAACTGTTAGATGCATGCTAATAGGGTTTGTATGGAAAGATAAAAACAAACTCTAGAAAACATAATTGCAAGATAAATAACTAAACTAAACACACTTTCACACTTGCACCTCTAGGGTAGTCTCTCTTTGTTGCCTTCAGAATAACGATCATGTCCCTCGAAAGTAAGGATGTTTTAGAAAAGACCCTCGAATAAAAGATCACGGTCCCTTGATGAACCTTCAACGTTGCCTTTCGGAAAATTGATCTAGTCCCTTACGAAATTTCTAAAGCATCCTTACAAGTTTCCTTTGATGATCGTACGATGACCTTACACTTGTCCCTTCACATCCAATATATAGGGTTTTCTACTAACTAATGATACAGATAGAACTATCTCTGAAGGAGAAGGAAAAGTACAATAATAACCTTGAGTGGGTAGGATACTTTTAATCGCTTGCTCACCAACTTCTTCAAAAACAAAACATTTCTCATCACACTTTTTTTCAAAATACTTTTAAAAAAACTTTGTATACACTCTTGAAGACCGATACAAGAGTTATTGCAAAGTTTGCCTTACATTGGAAAATTTCAAAATATTTTCAAAACACACACAAAAAGAAAATTTCAAAAGTGAGCTAAGCGATTAAGAGTCTGTAGATAACTATTGATGAAAATGGTGCTAACACCTTCCCTTTTCATAACCTACCCCTGAACTCAAAATTTATCAAGGTCTTTCCTGTTCTTTTAACCATTCTTTATTGGATAAAAGAAAAGTCGGTGGCGACTCTTGCTATCTGGAACATTTGTGACAAAATTCAAAACAGGTCAATTCTCCCACTATATTACAGGTGCGCAAGGGCACAAAAAGGTTTGAATGAAGTTGAATATTTTTTAGTCTTTTGAAAAGGTTTTGATATGCTTGTGTGGTTTATCATTTATTAAAGAAAAGAAGTTTAAAAGGAAAAATACTTGACAACGTCAAGGTTTATTGTGAAAGCGGTTCAAGTTAGAAAGACAAAAAGGTTTTGAAAAAGAAAGAAGGTTTTGAAAATTAAAGAAGGGAAGGAGATGAAGAGACTATCCTAAAGCATAAAGTAAAAACTAAGGTAAGGAAGGTCTGACAAAATAAGAACAATCATCTTGACATAAGTCAAATAATGCATCTCATTCCTCTAGATTAAAGCCACAAGGAAAGAATAAACCAAGAGTATACCGAGCATCAAGTGAAAATAAATCATAAGCAGAAAAAGCATCAGATAAGCCCAAAGTATCAGATATGAACTCCTGCATCAGATGAAAAGCCGCATAGACAGACACAACCATTATAACAGGGAAATAACCCAAAGGTCTCATATGAAATAAGAACTCAAATCCATATGGTTAAAGTCATGCATGAAATCTAAATGAACAAATGAAAAATGAAGTAAATATTAATTAATGAAGAATTGATTAAATTAACTAATTAGGTTAAGAAAAATTAATTAGCAAAACTAATTAATTTTTAATTAAAAAATCAACTAATTAAATCAACATTTAATTAATTAACTAAAAAAAGACAAGGTGTACAAAGAGGAAGTGAGCACTTGAGCCATCTTGAAAAGCTTACACAAACCATAAACATGTTAGTAACATAAAAGAAAGTGTAATAAAAAATGGAAACTTGCCTCTAATTACATGTAAGTACCAAAATCAACATACATGTTTGAATGAAATGGCAAAGTAAAGAATCATGGATCAAAATATGCAAATAGCATTCAATTGTGGATTCACAAAGTAAGTGGTAAAAGACAAGTTGAAAAAAAATGGATAACACAAACATAAACCATGAAAGAGATGAAGATACAGTCATTATAAATATCGGGTATCCAAAACAAAGTGATTCACATGGATGTAAAAAAATTAAAACTTATGAATCGAAGATACTAAACCAGTTTTCATAACTTCAGGCACTCATCAACACCAATATCAGTTAGAAATGAACTCATGTTACTACTCAAATCACATTCCAAACATAATCACAATACTTGAACAAGAATTTTTATCACATTATTAACATCCGGGCAGCAACAACAAAACATATTGAGGCTCAAAAGTCTCATCCCAAACATGTTCAAAACAAACGGGAAGAAAACCTAATACCACAACCAACTTTTGTTCAGATTTAACATAAATGAAATGATAAATACTATTAAAACTTCATTCAAATTTAGCACAAATGACATGGTATTGACATCAAAATTTCAACATCCAGATTTAATATTTAACACAAATGTTATCAAAGTTATCCTTCAAATTTAACCTAAATAACACAAATAATGTCACCAAAATTTACCATTCAGAGTTAACCCATATACTTCATTATTCAGAGCAATATTGACATCAAAATGATTACCATTCAGTGTAACACAAATAACACAATAAAGTTATCAACACTTCATCATTTACATTTAACATAAATAGTACCAAAAAAGGTGAAGGTGATATGATAGCTTACCCAACTCACAAAATGGTGGTGGTTGTTGGAGCTTCAGTGTCTGGTCAGAGGTTGAATCGGTGGTTGAGCGGAAGAGCGGAAGGTGACTTGTGGTTGTGTTACAGAAGGAACTGAGTTGGACCGAACATAAGAGGCAGAACAAATGATGGTGTTTGGTTTGTGAACGGAAGGAGTAGTGGACGAAGAGAGTGTGTGACAGTAGGTGAAAGGAAGGTGTTCGGAAACTGGATGGGTGGTTTGAACGTCATAACGGACAGAAGAATTGAACGAAGGGTGTTGGTGTCGGAGGGAGTAGCGACGTGAGTGTGGGCCGGAGAAGTAAGGTTGAGCGAAGCTTGAATCGACCTTTTATGTTTGTTTTTGAAAAAATGATCCCCTTCCCCCACTTTTATCTTCTATCCTCACTTAAATATCAACAACTTAGGTTTTTCTACTTTTTTTTAATGAAAAAATGCCCTTTTTTCTAAAAACAACTTAAAAAACTAAAAGAGTAAAAATAAACTAATCCTAAAATATATATTTTTTATTTTTTATTTTGAATAAAAAAGGATACCTAAAATAATCAAAAACGATAAAAAAAAAGGACACTTAAATAATTGAAAGAAAGGGAATGAACACATTAAAATAAATTACAGGTTACACATTTTAATAAAAAAGACTTCAAATGACCCAAAATCACAAATATAAACTAAAATAAGAATACCCGATTGAATAGACATTGACAGTTTAAAAAAAAGAGACTGCAAACTACACCAAAAAGTAAAGCGGGCGCACCAACATGATCTGCGTGTAACGTAGATCCATAAAACAATCCGCTAAATATGAAAACTTGAAATATTTTACCTCTTAATTTTCTGCAGTGTCGAATCACTTTTGAAAATATGCCTATAGAACCGAAATATCAATATTATTGAAATATGATTAACTTGGCGCAATGCATGAAGCAGTGTAAAGAGATAAAAATGCATGAAGTGAGATATCATGTATTTTTTAACTCTAAAACGATGCAAATGTTGATTTAAGTTGACTTTTGGTCAACCTAAATACATGTATGACCGACTAATGATGCAAATGTGATGAATGAATGGCCCTGGGGAAAATTGGGGTATGACACTTCCTTATTCGTTGACCATTTTCCGAAGGTCATGTCTTTCTTTACGACAGGTAATATTACATTTCAAACATATTCTCCGACAGGGAAAACTTTAGGCTTAACCTTCTTGTTGTAGGCTTCACATACTTTCTTATTTTGCCTCATTAAGACATCTGAGACACATAACCTTTCTTCGTCTAAGTTGACTAAATCATCTATTATCATACTCCAGAGATGGTCAGATGAAATTTCGTTTTGGCTTTGGATTCTCACATACTGTAAGAATATCTCTATAGGTAGAACTGCATCATGGCCAAACGTCAGATGAAAAGGCGTGGAATTAGTTGCCATCTTGGGTAGATTGACCTAAAGCAGACAAAGATACAAAAATACAGAACATACTGATATCTGAAAGAAAGGTCGATAAAACATACTCTTACTTGTCGTACCTCTTTTCACCCGAAAGGCGATGCGTCCGAGATATGTTGTTCCATGAGAGTGGAGTCAATTGCAGTCTGATAATACAATCTCCACCAATCCTCGAACTCTTATGTGCAATGGGAAGATAGCAAAAACCTAAAAGAGTGTAGAGAGAACAATTTACTTTTGAAGTTTCTATGATATTCAGTCAAGGTCTCCTCAGAAGTGTCATATGTGGATATGAACATATGTTATTTTGAAGGAGTTAGAGATTTGGGGAGAAATTGGCTCAAGCCAAATTGCCTAGACACCAGGTTAGACTGGTACATGTCAAAACTTATTCCTGTTTTCTTTGTGGTAAGATTCGTCCACAGAGGTGCAGGACAAAAACACTCTGTAAGGACGCCCTTGATATCCCTTTCTCATTCAATAATAGGAATAAGTAAAGGCTCATGGAACCAAGCAGTGCCACATTTTCGAGTGGCAAATGGCGCCATGATTGAGATGAATGTTTTACACTTGAAAAACACATAAATTTATTTTTCAAACGTGTCTTGCGGCACTATCTCACCATCATCAGGAGTAATACGAGCGAGAAATGCACCTTCAGCACCCACCTGCGTGCTTACCAAATTTTTGGCATGTAAAACAGGTGCAAAAGTGGCATTGATCCATATTTGCAACAACCAGATAGGCCCCATATCTTCAGATGGTTGAGATAGGCTCGATCGATAAGTTCACGGGACGTTATCCCCAATGACTCGTAAACGCTGCACATGACAAGTTTGATAAGGAAAACCTTTTACAGTTTGTGATTTGAAGGACTATTTCCCTTATGCATGCACATTGAACTATGAGATTATTTGTTAACATTGTGGTGCTCTAATAAATTGTACGCGTGCCTGGTTATTTTCATGAGTGCTCTAGAGAATTCACCAATATCTCATATAAGTGGCCCCACTCAACATTCATATAGGTGATTTCATTAAGTGTTTGTTGCAAATCATACACCATCAATAAGGATATGAAATTCATTAGAAGCTACATAAGATTATCCTCTCAATAATACAATGTCTAACGATTTCTAACTTACACCATAGGAAAAAGACACAAGCGGAAATTAATCAAATAATGTTTGGTGTTAACAGATTTAACAAGTGACATGTTCTTACTCATATGAACCTTTTTATGGGATCTTCAATCACAAAGGTTCAGTTTCCATCACTTATTAGTTTCAATTGGCTTAAGTCCAATTCCCTTTGATGTGTCACAAATTTATTTCTTCATAGGTCATTGTTATAGAATCGACTATGATCATTTTGATTTGACTTCACATAAATAGAGGATATTACCTCGCTATTCAGTAGCTACTTTATACACAATTGAAGAATACACAATTTCTCTTCCAACAATCAATATTAACTAAGACGCCTCTAAGTCAATTAATTTAATATATTTACTTAAGTCTATAACAATAAATTAAGTCTCATCAATTATACTTATATATGTATGTTTAGATATCTAAGTGACGAAGATACCTTCAATGATGATATTTTGTCAATAAGATATAAAATAAAGTCCTTTATGAATTTATTATGCAAGTCTACTTAAAATAATTTTAAGCGACATCATCTCAATGATAAACAAAATTAATCTTTTTTATAAATTAAATTTACGTGACATTGTATCATGCTCAAGCATGAGAGCAACCTCCTAAGTCCCAAGAGCTCACTTTCTATGATAAACTCTGTTAATACCATGGTTTGTGATTGGCTAAAATTTGCCAAAAACATGGTTTGCCATAACATTTTTGTTGTTATGTGCTTTGCAGCCAGATGTCGAAGACAATGTCATGACATCTTGGTATGGTATAGCAGGTGCTACTGTGTAGTTTATTCTTGACATATTTTAATTGATTCTGTGAGATTAATTTTTGGATTATCTCACTGATTTTTCACATGTCAAGGATATTTAAATCTGGAACAGAGATCTTATCTCTAGTTGTACACATGTTTCTATAATTGGTTGATTAAGACTAATTAGGAAACCTTGGGTTTTTGTTCCAAGATTCAAGGATATTTTCCTGCACAGATTTATGCAGCCCTCGGCATGGACAACAAGGAATATTTGGGTGCAGATGCAAGGACCAAGGATGGTTGAGGAGTATTTAAAGAAACTACCTAGACCTAATATCATTAAGAACTTTAAAAATAAGAGGAAGTCGTATTTTCTCAGTCTTAGGGTCTGAGGATTCTTCAATGGAGTTTCGGTTTTTAATTGGACGTCCTCGTGTATCTCTGCTACATTCGAGTTGACTGATTGTTACTCAATATTTTGTTAATTTATTGTTCTCACTCAAAGCACGTAGGCACGAGTTGATTATTGTTCTTAGTGAAGCTTTTTAGCAAACTAAGTTTTTGTAATTTAGAAGTGTGTTCTTCCTTTTTGGTTTATTGAGACATTCCTTGGGACTGGGATTGTTTGATATCACTGTAGTGATTGGGTTCTCATATCTAGGAGGTGCCTAGGTAGAAGTTGCATTGGATAGAGATTAAGTGCTAAGTTGTAAACTATAATTATTTAGTCTTAGAACTAATACACTAATAGTGGATTTCCTTACTGGCTTGGTAGCCCCCAGAGTAGGTGAGTTGCACCGAACTAGGTTAACAACTCCTTGTGTTCTTTTACCTTTTGTACTTTTTAATTCTGCATCGTCTTCATTTTTGGTAAAAGGTATTGTTCTATCAACAGATGTCATAACATATGTTGTGACATCGTGCTTGTATGTTGAGACATCAGTCTTGACATTTATATTGTGTGTGCCAGAATTTCAATTGGCATCAGAGTAGACACCCTGTTCTGTTTATTGGGTGAGCAACAGGGAAAACATCTTCTGGTACTATGGACGAAGAAGGGGGATATTGCAAAAGGCCACCTCTATTGGATGGCAGAAATTATGACTGGTGGAAGATTAAAATGATATGTTTTCTAAAATCCATGGACATGAAAGCATGAAAGGTTATCTTGAATGGATGGGATACTCCTAGTGTGCAGGACAAAGATGGGAACGTGTCCTTAAAAACAGAGGAAAACTGGTCTGAAGATGAGGAAAAATCGGCTAGTGGAAACTCCAAGGCTTTGAATTCTCTATTTAATGGAATGGATAAAAATGTCTTCAGAATGATCAATACCTGTTGTAATACGGTGGGAGAGCTGACTTGGGTATTTTGCATTTTATCGCAATAGTTGCGGATAGCAAGAGTCACCACTGACTTTTCTTTTATCCAATAAAGAAAAGGGTGAAAAGAACAGGAAATACCATTTGAGAATATTCTTGACTTCGGGGGGTAGGTTATGAAAAGGGAAGGTGTTAGAACCCTTTTCATCTGTAGTTATCTACGGGCTCTTAGTAGCTAGCTCACTTTGAAATTCTTTGAAATGTGTTTGTGATTTGTTTGAAAGTATTTTTTGAAAAGTGTCACCGTTTAGGAGAACTTTGTAATGATTCTCGTCTCTATAAGAATGCATACAAAGTGTTGACTTTTGAAAATATTTCATGGAAAGTGTTGGTATGTTTTTTAAAAATATTTTGAAAATGGTTGTGAGCAAGCAACTACGAGTGTTCTACCAACTCAAAAAGTATTAGTTCTCTTCCTCCTATTTTAGATGTTGTTATCTTACCATTGATTGGTAAGAAGCCCTATCATTGGATGTGAAGGGACGGGTGTGGGTCGTCGTATAGTCATAGAAGGCAACATTGTTGGATACATTAGAAATTAGTTGGGAGGGTCTAAGATCGTTTACGAAGGCAACATCGAAGGGTCGTCGAGGGACTACGATCTTGTATTCGAGGGTCTTTGCTAAAGTATCCCATGTTCGAGGGACATGACTATTTTTCTCAAGGCAACAAGTGTGGATTACCCTAGAGGTGCGCGTGTGCATGTCTTTGCTAAAGTATACACGTTTTATATCGACTCATAGTCATTTCTAGCTCCTGGAAGTCAAAACAACTCAATATGAGTCGACACATAAGGGTTTTGTATCGAATCATACTGGTTTGTGTCGACACATACGCGCTTTGTGTCAACTCATAACCTGTTTTGTACATTATATATGTCGACTATAGTGTTTCGTATAGACTCATAGTGCTATTTTTTAGCTGTTAACATTGTTCTACTGCATATATGGGTCAGTTCTCAACACATGGTCAGTGAAAATGAAAAGCAAGCATATGGTTAGCTTGTAGGCAATGATATCCACATTTTATCGTCATAAAAGAAACATTAATGATGATTTTTATGAAGAGTTCAAAGTTAAGAAAACTTACCTTGAAACTCAAATTTGTGCTCTGAGTTTGAGTTGGAGAAGTCAAGTTGTAGGTGGCTGTTTTTTTGAGTTTGGAAAATAGTGATGTTACAGAAGTTGTTATTGAATTTGAACAACTTCTATATGATGTATGTGGAGTATTTGGATGGTTTGTTTGGACAGAACTTGCAAGGTGTGAGAGGTTCAAAGGTTATGACTTCAAAGCTCAAAGATGGAGGTTTTTATGGACAGTTCTGGTTTTTAGAGTACGAGGGAGGCTTGAGGATTTTTTAATACACAAGAATATCTCTATTTTTATCTCTCCCCTTTTCTATTGAAAATTCCCCCTCTATTTATAGGAAAAAGGTTTGTGATCAAGGGTTGATTAGGTTTACAAGACAACATGTTATGGTTTGGTTGGGATGCAAATATCAAACTATGTCAAGCATTCCATGGTTCCAAGATGAAGTACCAAAGTTTCTGGTACAGAGGGGTTACTTTCCATGATTTATGGTGAAGTAAAATCATAATCAAACAAGGTATGGTCTCAAGACAAGTTTTGTGCCAACAAGCTTGCTTTTCAAGAATAGCAATGGTGCCTTTATGCCATAAATGGAAAGATCTTTTGGACAATGGATAAAACACTTGGGTAATAGCTCAAAATTAGGTGTAAGCATTAAATTATGGTGAGATTGGAAAGTTAGAAGGCCTGCAACACAAGATTATGCAACATAGCATAAGGATTTTGTTATGTGTTCTTCAACACAAAGACTTGCAATTCAAGAATGGATGCCCAACTTCATGCCTTTGAATCTCCTAGCTCAAGTATGATAAATTCATGCTCTTGGATGTTTTGGAAAGCTTGAAACATCCTCTATAACTTTCATGTTGGAAATTTTGACAAAATCATTTGGGAACTATGTGAAATAATGCCAAGAATTTGGGATAAAATCCTGACCAAAATCTGTTGAAAATTTCTCTAAGTGTTGGATAACAATGTCATGACTTTATGGGCTCATATCTTCAAATCTAAGCATTTTTTGGACATCAACCCTCTAATACAAAGTTGTAGATTTCATCAAGATATACAACTCTCATGTTGAAAGTTTTCTTTAAATCATCTTACATCTTGGTGAAAGAATGTCATGAAGTTATGAGATTATCGTGTATGAAAACACTTAGAAAAATTTCTAAGTCTTGGAAAGTTTGACTTTTCAAATTGACTTGTGACTTTCTTGATTTCTTGATGATCAAGTTTCATATTTTTGAATGTCTTGGTGAATTTTGATCTTTGAGATTTAATGTTGACAAAAAAGTCAAAGTTTGACTTTTGGTGTATCAGTTGACTTTTCATTAGTACAGTTGATATTTGGTTATATGGTCAATTGACTGAGCAGAATTTGTGATACAAGATTTGAAACTTGACATGTGCATTCTTGAAGGTCCATAATGATCCATGAAAGTCATTTGAAGTATTATAAGTCCAATTGTTCTTGTGCAAACTCAAACCATAATTTTGAGGTATCAGTGTTAAGGAGATGGCTTGACTTAGTCAATACTTGTGCAAGCTTGAGCTTTTGCAGATCTTTGTTAGAAATGTCTTTAGAAAAGAGATGGAAAATTTTGGGGTACAACAACTGCCCCTGTTCAATCTTCTTAAACCTGAAGAGTTAGATTGGCGAGTCCGCCATTCGTGATTTGAAGGTGGAAGGTGATTGAACACTAAAGTGCCCAAAAATTTGCACTCGACTATATGTTAGTTGATTGTGTCTGGAATAGGCTTAAAGATTCCATTTGGAGAAGTGATGAAGAGTTTGTCGGAGATGGGCTTACAAATACCATCCATAGTGACTGTCGAGGGAGAAGTATCAAAATAAATCTTTTGTCGATTTATACTGAAATTGTAGATGTCTTTTGTCTATTTTTAACTGGAAGAGATAAATATAAATCAGAAGAGGTCTTTTCTTGGTGACTTCACTGGAGAAATGAATCTAACCAGAAGAGGTTTGTTGATTTCCTATCATTAACTAAAAAAAGTGAACCTAACCAGAAGAGATCTTTGTTTTCCTGTTATTAACTGGAAGGAGCGAAATCCAACAAAAGAGGTCTTTGATTCGTTGATTAACTTTTCCTACAAGGAAGAGGGTCAGTTGTATGCAGATGTATGCAGGGTGTAATGATATTCTCAAAATAAATGAGATTATGCTATATGCATTTGTCATGTCTGTAATACGATGAATTAATGTTATTGAAATGTATCTTTGTTTAGGAAAATAAATCCTTGATAAATGCTGGGGAGTATTGGGAAGCTGGATCCCGGAATCCTGCTTGGAAATGAAGAGTATGTGTATCTTCAAACTTTGTTTAGAATGTTTCCGCTAGGAATTCCTGTTTGTTGTTTGAGGAGAAATTCGCTGGGGAACATGGACTTTGCTTGAGGAAACTCTGTGGGGAGTGTTGATTTCTGCTTGGCGAATAGAGTTCAAGAGTTTTAGTTGTCCATTTCTCTATTGGGGAGCTATCTCTTGATTGGAGAGGAAGAAAGCTTAGCTGTTATCTGGTCAAATTCCAGGCTTCACAACAATTTGTTGAGGATAAAGAAGTTAACTGTTATCTGGTCGGATTCCAGGCTTTGCAGCAACTCACTAGGGATAGCGGAAAACTCTACTAGGGAAGAGGAGTTTTGTTAGTGATTTGAAGAAGTTAAACTATTATTTGGTCGGGTCTAGGTTTCGTAGTAACTCGAACGGTTATCTGATCGGGTCCAAGTTTTAGCAACTCGAATTGTTATCTGGTCGGGTCCAGTTTTTAGCAATTGAAGAAGTTAAACTATTATCCAGTCGGGTCCAGGCTTTAGTAACTTAAAATTGAGATTTACTATTATCTGGTCGGGTCCAGGTTTCAGCAACTCAAATTATTTTCTGGTTGGGTCCAAGCTTTGTAGTTACTGAAGAAGTTAAACTATTATCTGGTCGGGTCTAGGCTTTAGTAACTTAAAATTGAGATTTACTGTTATCTGGTCGGGTCTAGGTTTCAGCAACTTAGATGAAATTAACTATTATCTGGTCGGATTCCAGGCTTCACAGAAAATTGAAGTTAAACTGTTATCTGGTCGGATTCAAGGTTTCGCAGAAACTTGCTTGAAAAGATGAAGTTAACTGTTATCTGGTCGAATTCCAGGCTTCGCAGTAACTTGTTTGAAAGGATAAAGTTAACTGTTATCTGTTCGGATTCCAGGCTTCGTAGTAACTTGCTTGAAAGGATGAAGTTAACTGTTATCTGGTCAGATTCCAGGCTTCGCAGTAACTTGCTTGAAAGGATGAAGTTAATTGTTATCTGGTCAGATTCCAGGCTTCACAGTAACTTGCTGGGATAGTAACGACTCCGTTAGGGAATGCAATGACTCTACTGGGGATTAATGGGGTTTGTCCATTGATTAGTAATAGTTAGAGAGGCTAACTCCAGCTGGGGAATTTGTAGTTTGTTGGGGAAATAAACCTGGTTAAAGAGAATATTTTGACGACCTCTTGGGGAAGTGACTTCTTTAGGTAGAACTCCATAAAGCTTCTATCTAAAACCATCTCAGTTGGGGAGAGGGTTTTCGAGATATTGGAACTCTGGTTGGGGATTGCATAAATCCGTCTCTATGGGGATAATCTTATGGAAGTATCTCTGTGTGGATATCCCAAATCCTTAAGTAGATGCTTGACACTGTTTTTAAGTATACATTTGTTAACAGTTTAATCATGTTCATATGCATATGTTCATTCAATTTTAGTCATTGGACGCTTTTTCACTCAAAACAGAAAAAACAAAAAAGTTTGCACCTCAAAGTATATTTATATTAATGTTTTGCCCGTGAATATGCATTTTTGTACAAAGAGACAGAGATCCTAGTAAGAGGAAATTTTCGAAAGAATGAAAGGAAATATAAAGTGAAAGCAAAAATAATAGCCATGTTGAAGTGATCTCATTGTGTTCCAACTCCGCTATTTCCCATATGTCTTCGAACATCATCCCTTGCTATTGAAAGAAGTTGATTGGATTAATCTTGGATCATTTGAACTCGGACCTTGGTAATAAAGCTGGCTGTAGAGGTTTCACGGGACATAGTTATACGCTTTAATCCTTAAATTTTTCTTGGACTTCCCTTTCGGGTTTTCAGCCCACCAGAATACCCTTTTTGGCCCAAGCCGCCCTTTCGGGTTTTCAACTTTCTGGGTGTACAATCTTTTGTATATATCCCTAATTTTTGCCCGAACCTTTTCGGTTGGTCGGGATGCCCTTATTTTTGCCTAGGTGTGTCAACCTAGTGGGTCATTTTATGCGTAGTATTTTTTAACTATTTCCGTGTTCATAGGATGTGGGAAGTCTTTGCTATCCATAATAGTTAACATCATGGCTCCACCAGAGAAAACTTTCTTTACAAGAAATGGCCCTTCGTAAGTGGGAGCGCTATTTCCCCTGGGGTTTCCTTGTGGGAGAATGATGCGCTTTATTACCAAGTCACCAGTCTGATACACTCGAGGCTTGATTTTTTTATTGAACGCCTTGATCATACGCTTTTGATACATCTGACCATGACAAACAGCAGCCAGTCGCTTCTCATCGATCAAGTTTAGTTGATCCAACCTAGTATGCACCCACTCGTCTTCGCCTAGATCTACCTCTTTCATAATCCTTAGGGAAGGAATTTGAACTTCTATAGGAAAGACAACTTCCATGCCATAGACCAAAGAGAAAGGAGTTGCCCCAATTGATGTTCGAGCTGAAGTACCGTAACCGTGGATAGAAAATGGTAACATCTCATGCTAGTCTTTATATGTTACCACCATCTTTTGCACAATCTTCTTGATATTTTTATTGGAAGCTTCCACTGCGCCATTCATCTTGGGTCTGTACGAAGAAGAATTATGATGCTTGATTTTGAACTAAGTACAAAGTTCCGTAATCATAGCATTGTTGAGATTGGTTATGTTGTCAGTCATAATCCTTTCGGGGATGCCATAACAATAGATGAGGTTATGTTTGATAAACCGGACTACAACGTTCTTCGTTACTGAGGAATATGAGGCATCTTCGACCCATTTGGTGAAGTAGTCAATAGCAATAAGGATGAAACAATGTCCATTGGAAGCATTGGGTTTGATTTCTCCAATCATGTCAATGCCCCATATTGTGAACAGCCATGGAGCAGTCATGACATTTAGTGGTACCGGAGGCACATGAACCTTATGGGCATAGATCTGACACCTATGGCAAGTCCTTGAGTGATGATGACAATCAGTCTCCATTCTTGATCAATAATATCCAGCCCTCAGATTTTTCTTGGCCATAGTTTACCCACTAGAGTGAGTCCCAAAGATTCCATCATGCATGTCATCCATAATTTCCTTTGCCTCCTTCTTATCCACACACCGGAGTAGAGTAGAATCATGATTTTGCTTATACAGGATTCCATTGCTTAGGAAGAATTTGGCTGAGAATCTTCACAAGAATTTCTTATCATTGATGGAAGCTCCTTCAGGACACTCTTGTGCTTCAAGATATCTCCTTACTTCATGGTACCATGGTTTCTCTTCGTTAGTGTCAGGCTCATAGCAGTGTGCAGGTTCGTCAAATCTTTCGATTGTAATCATATGAGCTTCATTGTCCCATTTGAATTTGAACATGGAAGACATTGTTGCCAAGGCATCAACCAACTTATTTTCTTCTCTAGGGAATTGTTCAAAGGTGATGTCCTCGAAGTATGGTATCAGGGTTAACACAAGCTCCTTGTAAGGAATAAGGTTAGGATGCTTAGTTTCCCATTCTCCTTTAACTTGACTGATCACTAGAGAAGAATCTCTGAATACGTTCAAGAACTTGATCCTTAAGTCAATGGCAACCTTTAGACCCAAGATGCACGCTTCGTACTCAACCATGTTGTTCGTACAATCGGAGCACAATCTAGCAGTGAAAGGAGTATGGAAACCCTCAGGAGAAATAATCACAACACCAATTCCATTTCCCAAAGCGTTGGAAGCCCCATCAAAAATCATAGTCCATCGGGATCCTTGTTTAGGTCCGTCATACGGTCCAGGTTCTTCACAGACAGTCACTAGAAGAATATTCTCATCCGGGAAGTCAAAGTTCATAGGCTGGTAATAATTAACAGCTTGATGGGCCAAATGATCTACCAATACACTTCCTTTGATGGCCTTTTGTGTGGTATACTGGATGTCATATTCGGTCAGAATCATTTTCAATCTAGCTATTCGTCTGGAGATAGTTGACTTCTCGAAGATGTACTTGATAGGGCCCATCTTAGAAATCAATAAAGTGGTATGATTCAACATATATTGTCTTAGCCGACGAGCATCCCATACCAGAGCGCATCAAGTTTTCTCGAGCAATGAATATCTGGCTTTACAGTCGGTAAACTTTTTGCTCAGGTAGTATATTGCATGCTCTTTTGGGCCAGACTCGTCATGTTGGCCAAACAAACACCCCATAGAATTCTCTAGCACAGTCAAATACATGATCAAAGGTCTTCCTTCAATTGGAGGCATAAGGATATGAGGCTCTTGCAAATATTCCTTGATTTTGTCGAAGGCAGCTTGGCAGTCGTTGTTCCATTTGACTACTTGATCTTTCTTCAAGAGTTTGAAGATTGGCTCAACAGTAGCAGTTAGGTGAGATATGAATCGAGCAATGTAGTTAAGTCGACCCAAGAAACCTATGAATTCCTTCTCAGAGCATGGAGCTGGCATTTCTTATATAGCTTTAACCTTCGCAGGATCAACTTCAATGCCTTTGCTATTGACGATAAAACCTAAGAGTTTTCCATATCTTATTCCAAAAGTGAACTTGTTAGGATTCAACCTTAACTTATATTTCTTCAACCTCTCAAACAGCTTATGTAGGTGATCGAGGTGCTCTTATTCAGTTGCAACCTTGCAATCATATCATCCACATAGACTTCTATTTCATGATGGACCATATCATGAAATAAAGCTACCATAGCTCTTTGATATGTTTCCCCTGCATTCTTTAATTTGAACGATATAACTTTGTAACAAAAGGTGCCCTATTGCGTAACAAAGGTGGTCTTATCCATGTCTTCGGGAGCCATCTTGATTTGGTTGTAGCCAAAAAATCCATCCATGAAGGAGAAGACTTTATGTTGAGCGGTGTTGTCAACCAAAACGTCAATATGAGGTAGAGGGAAATCATCTTTGGGGCTTGCCCTATTTAAATCACTATATTCTACACACATACGAACTTTCCATCCTTCTTCGGCACGGGGAGCACGTTTGCAACCCATTGAGGATAAGATGTCACAGCTAGGAATCCTGCATCAAATTGCTTTATCACTTCCACTTTTAGTTTTTCAGACATGTCAGGCCGCATCCAACGGACCTTTTGTTTGATAGGAGGGAAATCTTCCTTTGTCAGTAGACGATGAACCATAATACCAATATCCAACCCTAGCATGTCTTCATACAACCAAGCAAACACTTTAACATAGTCATGTAGCATCTAGACCAACTGCTCTTGATATCGTCTTCTAAGTTGGCGCCAATCTTGACCTCTTTCCTGTCTGTCTCAGTACCTAGGTAGATAACTTTGACTAGCTCTTTATGAGGTTTAATAACTTTCTACTCTTGTATTAGAAGTCTGGCTAGTTCCCCTGGTATTTCACAACCTTCCTTGCCTTCGTCTTTGGCTTGGTTAATTGGATGTTTGAAGTCATAACTGGAAATAGTAGAGTCATTGGCAATGAGATCTGGAATGGATGAGGATCTGCAAGTGTGTGTGTGTATGTGTGCATGTAAGATACATGGCTATTTAAAAAATGCAATAATGAAAAAGAAAGACAATGAGCACAAAATTTGAATGCAAAGGTCCAATGTTTTTCATTAAATGATCATATGATAAATGAACATGAACAAAACCCTTAACAAATGTACCATGGTGCCCCAGGAAAGGCACATGGCTTAAAAGTAATTGTTTGGAATTAAGATTATAGACAAAAGTTCTTGAATAGATAGAAAATAGTAAATAGTAATTACTCCTCATTGAAGGAGATGAGAGTGAAGTCCTTTGCATGCCAGTTATGGGGCTTTCCTTCGGAAGTAGGGTAGATCTATTCTTCAAAAGCACATTCATTGTCAGAGTCTTCCACAATGTTTACTTCATGATTTCCGATGTGAAGATGTGGCTTTCCCACGCGAGCGCGCCTGACCTCTTTCTGAGCTTTGATGGTGAAACCCAGCCCAAATTTTTCTGCTTTAAACGGAATGTCGAAGAGTTGTCCCCAGATAGTACAGCTTCCATCTTTGACCACGACACGAGCATCTTTAAGTGAAACCATTCTTGGTACAACTTCACCAGCTTTTGATATGTCAGAGGAGATTTTGGTGGCGGAAACCATAGAAGGAACAACTTCAAAAGCCTAGCATAGAGTTTCTATGAACTCACCATCCATCTCCACATACTTGAACGCATTTAGGTGGCTAACCATAAATTCTTCTTCCCCACAAACAATAAAAATATTTCCCTTGACTGGATACTTCAATTTCTGGTGGAGGGTGGATGTCACTGCTCCTGCCCCATGTATCCAAGGGCGTCCAAGTAAACAAGAGTAAGAGGGACGAATGTCCATCACGTAGAAAGTAGAATTGAAAACTTGTGAACCAACTTTAATGGGGAGATCCACTTCTCTAAGTACCATCCTCTTGGATCTATCAAAAGCCCTTACAACTATGTCGCTTGGCTTTAACACTAGACCTTCACAATCTAACCGGTCCAAGGCACCCTTAGGTAGAACATTTAGAGAGGAACCAGTATCAACCAGGACATGAGCCATGGTAGTTCCCTTCCTTTCAATAGAGACATGCAAAGCCTTTTTATAATTCCTTCCACCAGGAGTCAAGTCAGCGTCAGAGAAACCTAATCTGTTGTCAGCCATTAAACTCGCCACACAATTCTCGAACTGGTCAGCTGTAGTCTCTTGGGGAACATGAGCTTTCTTTAAAAACTTGATTAAAGCTTGGGCATAAGCATCAGAACAGAGTAGTAATGACAACATCGAGATTTTGGAGGGGG
Organism: Vicia faba; assembly: GCA_948472305.1. Classification (NCBI taxonomy): domain Eukaryota; kingdom Viridiplantae; phylum Streptophyta; class Magnoliopsida; order Fabales; family Fabaceae; genus Vicia; species Vicia faba. The sequence continues at coordinate 681,028,963 of OX451737.1, read as the reverse complement.
TTTGCCCCAGTTGTTTGACTATCTTGAAATCACTCTTCTTTATAATTTTCAGGATTTCCTCCATCTCTTGAGTGGAGAGCTCTTCAGCATCAACATCTTTGGCAGGTGCCTCTATCCCAGCAGGCTCATTTACTTTTTCTTTGCCTCTAGTGTTGGCATTAGGCTTGTTATTGGTTATGTGAATAGGAGTTGTTGTAGTAGTCAGAGGTGAAGTATCAGGGGAGGATATCCTCCCTGTTCTTGTTACCTTACTAGAACCTACAATATTTGTAACATCGTTGGTCTCGTCTTCATTAATCCATGAATCTTGATTTATTCCATGACAGTAAACTTCGGCACCATACTTCCAAGGGTCTGCTTTGTCGAAGGAGTAAGGAATCGTCCCAGGAGCAGTAATTATCAAGGGAGCAATAGTTGATTCGTTGGTAACCCTAATAGGACCCTTTGAAGATATCCTAAGAGGCTTGACGTAAATGGTTATGATGGAAATGTCTTCAGTTTTACCGGTCAAACTTTTGATGGTCGGAGTTCTTTCAAACATGATCTCATGACTATCTATCAGGTGTTTAACACCTTCTTTCAGCCATTTGCATCCATTCACTTGTTCAGCATAGCAATTATAGTCTTTCAAACAGCCAAGGAAAACCCCAGCTCTCAGCAGATTCTCTTTAACAACAGTCAGTGGAGTAGTCAAATCTTTAACGGAGGAAACAAAAACATTTTCTTCAATTGCATTGACACCTTTTCCATGATTTGGCATTGGTACAGTTATAACATTCGAAGTTGTAGGTGGATCAAACTCGATAGTTTTGTTGTCGATAATATCTTGAATCTTGTTTTTTAGAGCCCAACATTGATCAGTTTCATGTTCAGGGTTGTTGGAATGATATGCACATTTGACATTAGGATTGTACTTTGGTGATGAAACATTAGGATTTGATGGTGGATCACGCAATGTTACCAAGTTGGCCTTCAACAGGTGTTGCAAGGCTTGGGACAATGACATGTTAATCCTCGTGAATCGTCTTCTTGGAACCTTAGACCTTTGATGGTTGGCTTGTTGTGGTTGTCTTTGAGCAGATGGATGGTTGGAGATCAAAACAACATTAACAGATGTACGGTGATCCTTCTTGGTATGGGCCCTTGACCCATATATAGCATTGGTTTCTTTCTTGCCAGTGAAGGGCTTCTTTACAGTGTTTAATGCAGAATCAGATGCAATGGGGATTTTTCCATTCATGATACCACTCTCTACCATTTCACCAGTCAGAATTAACTCAGTGAAACCAGACGATGAGCTCCCAATTAACAAGTTAAAAAATGGACCAGTTAATGTTCCCATGAACATATCCACCAGCTCCCTATCAGTCAGTGGTGGTTGAACTCTACCAGCAAGGTCCCTCCATTTTTGCGCGTACTTTTTAAACCCTTCATTAGTACCCATTGTCATTCCTTGAAGTTGAACTCTAGTCGGTGCCAAATCAGCGTTGTACTGATATTGATGATAAAAATTAGTGGCCAGATCTTCCCATGTGTGAGTGCGGGAACCCTCCAATTGGTAAAACTATTCTAGCTGAGTCCCAGCCAGACTCTCTTGGAAGAAATGGACCCAGCACTTCTCGTCAGTAGTGTGTGGTTGTATCTTGCGGGCATATGACCTCAGATGAAGTTTTGGGCATGAAAATCTATCATACTTAGCAATGACTGGTATTTTGAACTTAAGGGGAATGATGACCCCAGATACTAATCCTAAATCACCAAAATTCGAACCAAGTACGACTTGAATTTCAACAGCTTTTAGTCTATCCTCTAACTGCTTGTATTTATCCTCAGCTGATGGATAATGTTCATCAAAGTAGTCTTCATCCTTGGATTCTTGATCATTTTCACCCCCAACACGGGTGCTTCTTGCCTCTTTATCCTAGTTCTCGTCTTCCTCGGATGACTCTTCAACTATCTGCATCTGACGGACTGGACCTTTAAACCTTTTCCCCATGTTGATGAGGGCCTTATTCTTAGTCTTCTTTTTGGACGCCAGTAGTGTCATCATCTCTTGTTGTCCCTTGGCCAGGGTCAACAAGGTCTTTGGAACTGGGAATTTTGTGCTTGAAAATCTTTCATGGTCTGCTCGATATCCATCTTACTGAAATAAACAGTAGAAAGATAAGGAAACCTGTGTCGGAAAACCTTCTTATGTCATGATGCATGGAATGCGTATGCAAATGATTTCAAGGATTTTTAAGATTTAAATTTGTTTAGACAAAGAGGTAATAAACATTAATTGCATTAATATGTTCAAAAGGTTACAAGATGCCTCTTGGGCTTACAATGGAAGAAACAAAGATAATGCAAAATAAACTCCTAAAACAAAAAAAAAGACTCGAGCTTCCCATGAGCCCATCCTCTTTGGTGCAATGAGGCATTCAAACTCCGCTCTTCTTGAAGCTGTCTCGTGAGCTCCAAAACCTTCTTCTTGCTTGAGGACCATCCCTCATAGCATACCCAAAATATTGTAAATCCAAACAAGGATTATAGGTGATACCCCCCCTAATGCCAAGGAGAGGGACTTTAGGGAATTCCCTGCAACGGTCCATAATGATAACGTCCTCCAAAGATCGAGAACACCAATGAATATTCGAACGTGAGAGTGATATCAACCTATTAGACCATCTCATTCGTTGCTCATTCTTCAAAACATATCGAGGTAGGTGCGAAATAAACCACCTAGCCAACAAAACAATACAACACATAAGAATACCCTTTTTCTTTATGGTGCGAGTGTGAAGAGAATGCAAGATATCTCCAAGTAAGGTAGGCACCGGGTTACGAGATAGAAAAACTGTGACCGTATTCACAACTATGAGTTGGTCCGGGTTAGGAAATATTACCATCCCATTTATGAGAAGAGCCAACACTCCTTCAAAGGCTTGTAAGTCCAAAGCATCCCAAAATTTTTGAGCCTTCTCAAACAAAAACTTGGCTAGAAAACCCTTAACACCACTTCTTGTTTCCCAATTTGCCGCAACGTAGGATCGTTGGAAATTTAAAGCTAAGGCAATTTCCTCAGGTCTTGGGTATTTCTCAACACCGGTGAAAGTTAGTTGATCAACAATAGGTAATCCCAAGAGTTGAGAAAATTCCTCCATGGTGGGCACTAGTTGGTAATCAGGAAATGTAAAGAAATGGTGTAAAGGGTCAAAGAACTGAAAGAGCACTTTCATCATGTCTTCATCATGGCTTGAGGTAACCAGGTTGAGAAGTCGACCATGTCTTCTGGTAAATGGAGAATTCTCAGGAACCCTCGATGCTAACTCTTTGAGTTGATGAGGCACTCTTACGAGGTTGATTTGGATAGTATTCCTGTGGGTGGAAGCCATGTCCTACAAAACAAAACAAAGATAAATCTCTAGGTCCTTGAAATGGTTAGTGAAAAATTCCATGGTATGATGTCATGATGTCATGTACAAGTAAACACACAAAGCAAACAAGTCTTTAGGTTTAGGATTGCATGAGGTTCATAGGTAAGTACCCTCTTGAAGTTTAGTTGGTTCAACCTGTCCTAGAAAGTAATTGGGTTCTAGGGAACCTCAATATCACTGATCTTTCTTCATTGGGCATTGTTTCAGTGCAAGCCTCTTTATTGGCGACCGAAATATCCTGAAAGTCCAATCTCAATGAGCATAGCATCGCGTATCAACCAACTTTGTATTGCACCAAAGCCGGCTATCTCACTACTTCCTAATGGCTAACTTGTTCAGTTAAAGGTTCTAAGGTCAGTTAGTGCTTCATGACACCATACAACGGCCCCGTATTTTCCTTGATTGTACTCAAGGGCTACCGGTACCAACAAATGTGTCACACTAACATAGCCATCGCTTCAACCATGTCGGTATACCCTGCATAATTTCTATGATTTATTGCTACCTACCTAATAATGTTCCCCGATCCGGGTAGAGGATTAATACAAACCCAAACAAGGACCCATAAATGTAAAGAAAACAAATCAAACAATGAAAGCATTTAAAGATGATCTAGCTCCAAGGTAACCCCACTTTTAAGTATCTTTATCCCCAACAGATTCGCCAATTCTGTAATACGGTGGGAGAACTGACTTGGGTGTTTTGCATTTTATCACAATTGTTGCGGATAGCAAGAGTCGCCACCGAATTTTCTTTTATCCAATAAAGGAAAGGGTGAAAAGAACAGGAAAGACCTTTTGAGAATATTCTTGAGTTTGGGGGGTAGGTTGTGAAATGGGAAGGTGTTAGAACTTTTTGTACCCCAAAATTTTCCCTCCTATTTTATTCAAGGCATGCTCATTATAGTCCTCAATTGCTCAAGGTTGATCAAGAATTGACCAGACAAATTCTCCTCCTAAGCAATGGATTTCCATATAGAGTTTCATTTCTCACAAAGAACTTTGGTTTGCAGAAGCTTCAAATGATTTCCATGGAACCTTATATGCCTCAGCATTATGCCACAGCTGAAAGAAAGAAAAGAAGTGCACATAACAAGGTGTAGGTCAAAATCTGAAAATATGCCTAAGAGTTTTTGGGTCGAAGCAACTTAGACAGCAGTATGCAGTCTAATTTGATGCCCAGCGAAGCACTAGGATCGAAGGAAGGATAATTTTAAAGAAAGCGTGAGGAGGCTTTTGTGAAGTCTTCGCTTGATGAAGAGCTAGTAAAGAGCGTCATCGAAGGGTTCGTTTTTTAACCATGGAAATGTAAGCTATTCGAAGCATTACAAGGAAGACACACTTCGAATGACACGTTGTTTTAATTGGTGCTTCGAAAAGAAGAAGATTTTGAATTCAAAAGCTTCAATCTTATCCAAAGAAACACGGGGAAGTCTAATGGTTCGAAGGATATGCAACCTTCAAACATGGCGTGATGGAAGGACAGTTAGAGACAAATCAGCCAAATATGTGTCATCTTAGAGTTTTGGGATCAATGTGTTTCAGGAATATGCCTGAACAGACAAGGAAGGAGTTGGGTGATCGAAGTAAATTCTTGGTTCTCATAGGTTATCCTTCGATTGGCGCATACAAGCTATATTCACTAATCGAAGTTTGTGAACTAGTGATCAGTAGAGATGGTCTTGTAAACGAAAGCAAAAGGTGGGATTGAAGTCAAAACCGTGTTCGAAGGAGGTGAGCAGAATGAAGCTTAGACACAGTCACAACAGTCACAATTGTGTTCGAAGGAGGTGAACAGAATGAAGCTTCAAGGAAAGGAAATCGAAAGGAATAAGAATTGAATTCGACTAGGCTGTTTGGATATGAGAATTTTCCAGATCAAATAACTAAAACAAATGGTGACTTAATTGAAGAAGCCATGATGATGAAGCCTTGAGCAATTAGAATTGGAATTCAGGGCCATCAAAAAGAACAATAGAGATTCAAATCGAAACGAACACGTAATGGGATGAAACCTGTCCAGGTTCACTCAAAGTTCAAAATGGAAACTTTTCAAATCTTTTGATTATGGTAACTTTTCAAATCTGATGATTTTTCTTTCAAAGTCATAGTTAATGGTTGATTCATGCCATATTCGTTCACCACTACTCCTCTATAAATACATATCCAAAGTGAAAGCAAAGGACACGGAGATTGCCTATCAAAAATCACAAAGAAATACATCAAAGCTGTCAAATTTGAAAAGCATAGTGTAAGCTTCCTCAATCCAAACCAAGTCAACTATTCCCCCCCTGAAGGTCCCAGGAGTGATTCCCAGGCCTTAAGCAATTTAAACGCACCCATAAACACACTAGTTCGATCCTTCCATTTGGTAAAAATTAGGGATCTCAAACTCATTTAACCTTTAATTTAAATCTCTTTTGATTTCATATTCATGTTATTGTCATTACTTATGAATTTTTTAATGTAATTCATGTGAGTTTCAGTGCCCACAACACAAAATGTCATTGCTAGGGAATTTGAAATTGGTTCCTTCGAATCTCAGGATTTATGGTGTTTCAGGACAAAATAGCTTCAGATTTGGACTCAGGGGTTCGAATTAGGTGGGGGTTCGAATTAAGAGGAAGGACCTGGGTTTAACACCTAGGTTATGCATTTTGTTTTTTCTAACAATTGTATTCCATATCCCATACTTGTAGGTCTAACGTGCACACCATGCACCACGTGGTCAACACCAGTAGATCCCATCAATCCAGATCAAGTACCCTTAACGTGCAGTCCATCATGTACTTTCAACAACCTCCTTTATTGGATCGAATGACAACCTCCCTCATTGGATCTAAAGGCAACCTGGGCCTCTTCTTGATCTGGGCCTGCATTTGTTAAACTTACCCCCCCCCCCCCCCCCGTTACTTTTACTATCCTGGCCCATTTACTTTTGCTCTTAATTGTTTTTTTTTGTTATAACATTGTAAAATCAGATTAAAAAAATCACAAAAAATATTAGGTTAGTATTTTCTCAAATAAATTAATTTTGTAAATTAATTGATTAATTATTTTAACCCTCTTCTTAATTTAAAAATAAATAGACTTAGGATTTTAAATTAAATTTCTTCCCATGATAAAAAACAAACAAAAAGATTTTTCCTTTTTTAATTTTAGATGTTATTTTCATTTCGCGCGTGCTATTATTTTTCGCATTCTATTTTTCATATTATTGTACCTGCTTCTTGGTTGTAATAGTTTAAAGTAGGACTTTTATTTTTCTGCTTTATTCCCCATTTTGGACATGTAAATAATCCCCTCCCCGAAGCCTTGTAATAGCTACATTTACATACTTTTAATTACTGCAAATTATTAACTGTTTAGATGTATGCTAATTAGGATTGTATGGAAAGATTTTAACAAACAAACGCTAGCAAACCTAACACAAGAAAAATAATTGAAAACAATACAATTGCACATGCGCACCTCTAGGGTACCCCCACTTTGGTTTCCTTCGGAAAAACAGTCACAACTCTAGAAACGTGAGAGATTTTAGTGGCTACCCTCCGGTTTAAAGATCATAAGTCCCTCGATGACCCTCTCGACGTTGCCTCGATAAAAATGATCTTAAAACCCTAGGGTAGTTACTAAGGTTTCTTGCCTAGTTGCCTTCGTGACTGTATAAACGTCCCTTCGAATGTCCCTCAAACATCCAACGACTAGGGCTACCTACTCACTAATAGTTGGATAGCACTGTCTAAAGGAAAAGAGGAAAAGAACAATTATTTCGAGTAAAGTAGATAGCTGTTAGATGCTTGCTCAAAAAAAAATTTACACTTACATAAAACAATTTTCAAAAACATTTTCAAAACGCTTTATCAACATTCTTGAGGACTGATACAAGAGTTATCATAAAGCAAGTTGCCTTACTATTGGAATTTCAAAAATAATTTTTTTCAAAAACACACAAAGCACAAGGTATTTCAAAATGAACTAAGCATCTAAGAGCCCGTAGATAACTACGGATGGAAAGGGTGCTAACACCTTCCCTTTCCATAATCTACCCCCTTACTCAGAAAACTCTCGAAAGGTATTTTTCTGTTCTTTTCACCCTTTCCTTTGTTGGATAAAATAAAAGTCGATGGCGACTCTTGCTTACCGCAATATTTGCAAATACAAACACAAAATCAGTATAACAGTCAGTTCTGCCACCGTATCACAACACCCTTTTCATCCGTAGTTATATACGGGCTCTTACTTGCTAGCTCACTTTGAAATGCTTTGTTTGAAATGTGTTTGGGATTTGTTTGAAAGTATTTTTTTGAAAAGTGTCACCTTTTAGGCGAACTTGGTAATGATTATCGTCTCTATAAGAATGCATACAAAGTGTTGACTTTTGAAAATATTTCATGGAAAGTGTTGGTATGTTTTTAAAAGATGTTTTGAAAATGGTTGTGAGCAAGCAACTACGAGTATTCTACCTACTCAAAAAGTCTTAGTTCTTTTCCTACTCTTTTAGATGTTGCTATCTTACCATTGATTAGTAAGAAGCCCTATCATTAGATGTGAAGGGACGAGCATGGGTCGTCGTATAGTCATAGAAGGCAACGTTGTAGGATACCTTAGCAATTTGTTGTGAGGGTCTAAGATTATTTACAAAGGAAACATTGAAGGGTCATCGAGGGACTATGATCTTGTATTCGAGGGTCTTTGCTAAAGTATCCCACGTTCGAGGGACATGACTATTTTTCTTAAGGAAATAAGTGTGGATTACCCTAGAGGTGCGCGTGTGAGATTGTATTGATTTCATGCATTTTTGTCTTGAATTAGGGTTGTCTACTTGTTGATTTTAAGTCTTTCCATACACACCCTAATTACTAGCAACTATATTGAAAACAGTAAATTGAGGAAATGTAAATTCTACGCTATTACATCTTTTTTTTTTGGATGGGGATACAAGTTTATGAATGGGGAATGAAAGCAATAATGTTCTAATTATACTATTACAACCATTTTGAATATTTAATGACAATAAAAATATAAATAAATATAAAGATAATGTAAAAAAAGAAAAAAAAATGGTTTAAGAAAACTTTTATGTATTGATACATAAGCTTATGCATTGATACGAAAATTTTATGTATTGACGCATGCATTGACTCACACTGCTTTGTGTTGGCTCATATCATCTCCTTGCCCCTGGAAATGAAAGTCAACTCAGTATGAGTAAACACATAAGGGTTTTATGTCGACTCATACTGCTTTGTATCGACACATGCATGTTTTGTATTGACTCATAGTCATTTCTAGCTCCTGGAAGTCCAAACAACTCAGTATGAGTCGACACATAAGGTTTTTATATCAACTCATACTGCTTTGTGTCAACACATACGCGTTTTTTATCGACTCATAATTTTTTTGTACATTATATTTGTTTCGTATCGACTCATACTGCTGTTTTTTAGCTGCTAACATTGTTCTGCTGCATATATGGGTCAGTTCTCAACACATGGTCAGTGAAAATGAAAAGCAAGCACATGGTTAGATTCAAGGCAATGATATCTACATTTTATCTTCAAAAATGAAACATAATGGTGCTTTTTATGAAGATTTCAAAGTCAAGAAAACTTACCTTGAAACTGAAATCTGTGCTTTGAGTTTGAGTTGGAGAAGTCAAGTTGTAGGTGGCTATTTTTTTTAGGTTGGTAAATAGTGATGTTACAAAAGTTGTTCTTGAGTTTGAACAACTTTTATATGATGTATGTGGAGTGTTTGGATGGTTTTTTTGGACAGAACTTGCAAGGTGTGAGAGGTTCAAAGGGTTTGGACTTCAAAGCTCAAAGATGGAGGTTTTTATGGACAGTTCTGGTTTTTAGAGTATGAGGGGGGTTTGAGGATTTTTCAATACACAAGAATCACTCTATTTTTCTCTCTCCCCTTTTCTCTTGAAAATTCTCCCTCTATTTATAGGCAAAAGGTTTGTGATCAAGGGCTGATTAGGTTTACAAGACAACATGTTATGGTTTGGTTGGGATGCAAATATCAAACTATGTCAAGCATTCCATGGTTCCAAGATGAAGTACCAAAGTTTCTGGTACAGAGGGGTTACTTTCCATGATTTATGGTGGAGTAAAATCATAAGCAAACAAGGTATGGTCTCAAGACAAGTTTTGTGCCAACAAGCTTGCTTTTCAAGAATAGCAATGGTGTCTTTATGCCATAAATAGAAAGATCTTTTGGACAATGGCTAAAACACTTGTGTAATAGCTCAAAAGTAGGTGTAAGCATTAAATTATAGTGAGATTTACAAGTTAGAAGTCCTTCAACACAAGATTATGCAGCATAGCATAAGGATTTTGTTATGTGTTCTTCAACACAAAGACTTGCAATTCAAGAATGGATGCCCAACTTCATGACTTTGAATCTCCTAGCTCAAGTATGCTAAATTCATGCTCTTAGATGTTTTGGAAATCTTGAAACATCCTATATAACTTTCATGTTGTCCATTTTGAAAAAATAATCTTGGAAATATGTGAAAAAATGCCAAGAAGTTGGGGTAAAATCCTGACCAAAATCTGTTGAAAATTTCTCTAAGTGTTGGATAACAATGTCATGACTTCATGGACTCATATCTTCAAATCTAAGCATATTTTGGACATAAACCCTCTAATACAAAGTTGTAGAATTCATTAATATCTACAACTTTCATGTTGAAAGTTTTCTTTGAATCATCTTACATCTGGGTGAAAGAATGTTATGAAGTTATGAGATTATCATGTATGAAAACACTTAGAAAAATTTCTAAGTCTTGGAAAGACTGACTTTTCAAATAGACTTTTGACATTCTTGATTTCTTGATGATCAATTTCATATTTTTGAATGTCTTGGTGAATTTTGATCTTTGAGATTTATTGTTGACCAAAAAGTCAAAGTTTGACTTCTGGAGTATCAGTTGACTTTTCATTAGTACAACTGATTTTTAGTCATCTGGTCAATTGACTGAGCAAAATTTGTGATACAAGATTTGAAACTTGACATGAGCATTCTTGAAGGTCCATAATAATCCATAAAATTCATTTGAAGTATTAGAAGTCCAATTGTCCTGGTGCAAACGCAAACCCTAATTTTGAGGTATCAGTGTTGAGGAGATGGCTTGACCTAGTCAATACATGTGCAAGCTTGAGCTTTTGCAGACCTTTGTGAGAAATGTCTTGAGAAAAGAGAGGGAAAATTTTGGGGTACAACACTTGTACTTTGGCCAAGGATGCTTGGGAAAATCTTAGTACAACTCATGAAGGTACATCCAAAGTAAAAACGTCAAGGCTTCAGCTTCTCACTACTAAGTTTGAAAATCTAGAGATTAATGATGATAAAACTGTTCAGGATTTTCATATGAAGATTATTGAAGTTGCAAATGCATCAAGCCTCTTGGAAGAAAAAATGTTAGAAGAAAAACTGGTCAGGAAGATTCTTAGTTATTTGCCTAGGAAATTTGACATGAAGGTAACAGCCATTGTGGAAGCTCAAGATGTCAGAAGTATGAAAAGGAATGAACTTATTGGATCTCTGAATTTTTTTGAATTAAAGATGACTGAAAGGTCTGTGAATAAGAACAGAAGTATTACCGATATTTATGACTCTGATGTAGGTATGTCAAAAGGCATTATGCTTCTCAAAAAAATACTTAATCAATTATTGGACAAGATAGGATCAGAACCAGATGTTCAGAATATTTCTTCTGACATATTGAAAGGTAGAGGTGCTAAAAGTGTGGAAACTGCAAAGAATGTATCTCTGACTGGAAGGTATAAACCTAATATAGATTCATGTGATGAGGATCTTACCTATGAAGAAATAGTAAGTCTCTACAAAGATCTATGTGTGAAAAGTGAAGAAGTGTGTAATTTAAATAAAGCCCAAAAGAAATCCATGGCTCAACTTCAGAAGGAGAACGAAAAACTTCAAGCTACAAACTATGAACTTGAAGAAAAGATAACATTTCTAACCTCTAAACTTGAGAACACAACAATTGGATCTAGTGGACTCAATAACATTGTTCAAATAAATGAAGGAGGTGGAAAATTCATTAGTGTAGGGTTTAACTATCAGTCCTTGAATGATAAAGGAAAACCTTCAATGACAAAACATAATGTTGATGCTAAAATATCCATGTCATACCCAATGTTCCAACATCCCGCCAAGGGACAAAAACTCGTGAGCAAAGTAGTTGTTTACCTTTGGAAATGTCATTATTGCGGGAAGTATAGTCATATAAGACACTTCTGTTACAAGTTATATGGATACTCTAAACGTGTTGAAAATAAGGACATAAAATGGAAAGCTAAAGGTGTGAACACTTGTCTCTTTGCTCAAGTTAATTACATAACTCCAATTGACAAAGTCTATGTTAAGCCTCAGACTGAGAGAAATCACTTGAATGTCATAAGAAATGTCATGACATTGGACTATGATTACTTGAGTAACTCTAATAGAGTAAAGTGTATTACTCAACATAATAGCTCAAAGAAATATGAGAATCCTTATCAGCTCATCAATGAGGTGTCAAGGGAAAATGAAATTGGTGTTTAGAATGTGGTGTTTTTTTTCTCCAAGAATGTAAGAAAAGATGGAGTTAGCATTACTAAGAGACTATGGTAATTAGTAATATGGAGGTAAGAAATGGATATTTTTGTTACCCATTAGTTATTGGATTAAAAAAAAATCATTGACATCATTACAACACTTTGATTTATCCAAGCAAGTACGCGACTTAAACCCCATAGCCTACCACATTGTTCACAATTCATATTCCTTCGGTTCTCACTGCAACCACCACTCCTTTTGTTCCAAAAATTTTATTCAAAATCTCATTCCTAATACCTCTCTCTCAGAATTTCAAAATCCTAATATGTCTGTTGTACCCCAATTTTTGCCCCTAAGATCCATTCGTCATACCATGTTGATTCAATCACAACAAGATCACATTAGGACTTTTGGTTCTTCTCCCTATCATTTAGCTTTGCTCTTTTTGAGGAATTACCAAGCACCTTGACTTGTTTTCTTTTGTGATCATGAATATTTTGCTTAGATTTTTATTTTATTAATAAAATTCAATGTGGATTTTCCTTACTTGTTAATAATATAGGTAAAGGCAATGAGGTTTAGCAGGTTGCTTCATGGGTTCATGAGTTTATTTCCATGCCCTAGTCAATAACTTGAGAAATTCAAACTTCATTATTGGAGTGATTTTAGAAGAAATGGCATGATAAGGCTTATTTTTGTTCAACATGTTTCAAAGTTATCAAAATTGATTCAAAAGTACACGGGGTTGAGGGAAGAAGTTGTCCTGATTGAACAAGGTCTTGTTCCTATGAGTCACAAGAGCACATTTATCTCAAATTTCAATTTATGGAAGTGGTTTTTTTGGCCATGAGTTCTCATCATCATCCTCAACAACTTCTATTCACAAAGGAAGAATATTGGCACAAAAAGTTTGTTCAAACTTGTCAAAATTCCTCAAAGCATTTTCTTGATCTAGGAGCTAGGGTTTTGAACTTTAAAGGAGCATATCTTGCTCATCTTTTGGTATTTTTGAGTGATTCCAAAAACATCCTTCTCTTAAAATAGTTACCAACAAATCACTTCAAAAGTTCAAAGGAGTTTTCATGTGGAAGGAACTTGGCGGAGAAGAAAGATTACAAGTCATCCAGATGAATCCCCAATTTTCCATATGTGATTTCAAATGGTCATAACTTGGTCAATTTTTATCACCTTAAGCCCATTCTTTTTCCATGATGATCTTAAGGAGGTTTACTCCATGCCTTCTTTTATGTTCAAAGTAATAAAATGGATGGAAGTTTCCTTAAGAATGCAAAAGATTATAGGTCATTTCATGATTTTTGGATAACTTCAACAAGTCATAACTTGCTCAATTTTTGGAGACTTTGAGTGGTTCAAATTGAAAAATGTCATTCAAGAGGTCTACTTCATTCCATCTTTTTTTGTCAAGAGAAAATTCAAAGTGGAAGGCCATGTTTGGATACAAAAGATTATAGGTCTTTTTTAAAGAAGAATTTGAAATATTTCTAAGTATGGAAAGTCAACTCTTTTTCTTCAACTTTGACTCCATGTAACATTCAGCTCAAGCATCCATTTGATTCCATTCTTTTTCCATTGTAAAGCTTGTAACCTCATATTTCCAAAGCATCAAGAATTATGCCCTAAGACCCCTTGAGGTGGAAATGCCATGGATTTGAATTGGGTAGTTTGAAACTGAATTTTTCACAAAGTCAGGATTTTGAAATCTTTGCTTTGGCTTCTAATCACAAGATTTCCACGCCTTTTTGGTTCTAATCATGTTTAGCAACTTACCAGAAGTGATTAGCATCATGAAATGCAAGATTTGGCTGAATTTTGATCAAGTTTGAGTCACACTTTCTTCATGATGCAAACCCACATGAATTCCCTCCAAAACGCATCATTTGCTATTCCTTTTGATCCCATTTGCTTCCCTATAAATAGAGGGTCATCCCCCATTCAATTTCCCAAGCTTAGACAGCCAGAATCACCCTGCCAAACTTGTTTCACAACCCAGAATTCAGCAACTTCGAAATCTATTCTCCAGCCTTTTCAATCCATTTTTTCTCTCAAATCACCTTCCTTGATCTTCCCTGAAGCTAACCCTATAATTACACTCAAGAATCGTGCCCTATATTGTTCCATAGAAGTCCAGTTTCAGAGCTCTGCAACTCAACTTCAATAGGTAGATTCCTTCATCAATTCTTCAAAACTCCGATATCATTGTGTTGCCCCCATTTCCCTGGTTCTAGTCGCAACACTTACAGTTCACTGGAAACACGTTTTAACCATGAATTTTCAAATCCCTTTTCAAAACTTTCTTTCCAAATTGCTTGAGTTACAGTTTATATAAATTTGGCGCGAGGGTGTGGTTGTTTTCGTCTTGAAGAGATGAAGCGATTGGCATAGGTCTGAGATTCTGATTTTACAGTTTAAGAGATCTGCAAATCACGTTGGCTGGAGGTTGAAGATGACCTACGTGTCATCTTCCAACCAATGATGGCGTGCCATTTGTGTTTTTCAAAAATCTGATTTATTATTGATTCTGTACATTATTCATTAAAGACCATGATATGCACAGCGCGCCAAATCCCTTGGATTTGATTGCTAACGCGTTTTGACTCTCATCCAATGGTCCACATCTTTTACTTTTATTTTCTTTTTCTGATTTTTATATTTTAATTGTTTTAAATTTCAAAAAATCATAGAAAATTCATTTTTAGTCCAAAAAATCTAAAACAATTATGAAAAATATTTTTGATTATTCTCTTTCTGATTTTTATTTTTTCATAATTTAATTTTGTGTTTTGGTATTTTTTATGAATTTTACACTTATTTGATTTGTTTAAAATGTTTAAAAATACTTTTATACATTTTTAAATTCTGAAAAAATTATGGAATGATCCAATGATATTGTGACAAATATTGATGACCTTATTTTATTTTTGTTTCTAACTTTACTATTTTTTTTTACTATTTTTGTTTATTTTACCCATTTATTTTAATTTTTAAAAATAGTTTCTGACTTTTAAAAATTACCAAATATTTTATAAAATTATTTGGCCTCTTTTCTGATTTTTCTATGGTCTTATTTTTCATTTCTTGATTATTTTGAATATAATTGATATTTTCCTCACTATTTTCCTCTTTTTTTAAGCATTTTTAAACCTTTTAGTGTATATATTAATTATATTATTATTTTGTGATTATTTTCTGGCTGTCTTGGGTTGATTTTTTGTTCATGACTTTATTAATATCATTGGATCCATGGTGTTGAGTTTAACTCCACAAAAAATGGATGAATGGTTTTAATAATAGTTTGATTAAATTTTTAATTCAAAAGTTGTTTATTTATCTTTTGCCCTAATCCTCTTCATCTCATCCCCTTCTCATTGCACTAAATGTTGTTGGAGCATGATCTCTATATCTTGTCTCAAAACAAATGGTGCATAAATTGCTATTGACCGGCCTCAAAATAGGTGCGACTTCTATATAAGTCCACTTATGATTGCTTAACACAGTGCTAAATTTTGTCCTGATTAGAATAAGTGATCATTTGTGGCCCAAACTTATGATTGCAATCCCAAGTATGTTAATTTGATCTCTTTGATCCAATAACCTTGAGATTCATTGTGTGGAGGCTTTGGTTCTACCAATCCTCTAATGGATCTACAACACATTTGGTCAACGCGGATCACTTAAACATCGTTGATCATTAAATGGTACTTATGAGAATTCCAAATGGATGATATACTTGACAAAAAGCAAATGCAACTTATTGTGTGGAGGCTTTGGTTCTACCAATCCTCTAATGAGTTCCAAATGCAAGTTTCAAGATGGTCATCCAACTAACCACTAACTATTGACTTGTTTTATCTTATGCTTTTATTCTTTTTATGCTTTATGTACTATTTATTTTTTAGCATTTTTCATTTCATGCTATTTTCATCTTTGCTCATTTGAGCATTTATCTTCTTACCATTTTTATTTTTCTCACTTGAGCTTTTATTTTTCTTTTCCTAAGATACTTAATGATCAACATAAACCCTAAAAAAATCTTAATGGTACTTGGACTATTTGGTTACTATCCTTGGCATTATCGAGCATGGAACTTTTTTTTGGACTTAGGATTAGAAACATTGGCCTATCTTGGAGACCTTGTGATCCTATCTGATTATTTTGTCTGGAGCTCTTGAGGTTTACCTCAAGACATTGGGTTGCTTGTTTGTTTTTGTGTACAGGTTTTTGTGATTACATCCTTTATTTATAATCTGGAATTCACCCGTATACAGCCGTTACTCTGCCCAATTTTTGTGAATACTAAATACACTTGAAGTTTTGTTCTCTCAAGAGGTCTAGTATATTTGCTTGCTTGGTTTCAATCCAAAGAATGGGAATTCTATCTTGGCTCATAATGTCAAGTTCTGGCCTCTTGTTGGTTAGATGGTTCTTATCCTTAGCTTTTACCTTATACTTTAGGATAGCCTCTTCTTCTCCTCCCATCTTCTTTAATTTCAAAAATATTCTCCCTCCTTTTGAAAACTCTTCTTGTTTTGAACTTGAACCACTTTCATAATAAACTTGGACATAGGTCCATGTATTTTCAAATATTTTCATAAATGAACTCCAATAAATTTAATAATACCTTGACATTTTTGTGAGAAGACTAAAAGTCAATTAATCTCATTTCAAACCATTTTGCTACTTTGGGTTTTATCTTCAAACTTTTCTCAAAAGGTTAGACTCTTGTCAATCCTTGTAGTGATGCAAACAACTATACTTCTACAATATGTAGTGAAGAGAGATATTTTCCACTTGGGTGTTGAGTGAGGCATTATTGATTTTAAAATCCAAGCCATCTCCTCCACTTTGAGATGATGCAAATTCTCCTTTCTCATGATTGTGGGTAGTAAGTATGTTTTCCACATGGACAATGACAATGATGTCTTATCTCTTAAAATCAACCAACACACTTGTGTTTCAAACTTTTAAAAGAAGAACTATGTGTACCCTGATCCCTTATTGCACGAAAGATGGTACGTAGGCACTAAAGGTTCGCAACCGCGGCGGGTGCAAAAATCATAAAAAAATATATTTCTTTTCTCACCTCCACCATCCATTTTATATATAACACATTTTTATAGCCAAAATATACTGATTTTACAAAGAGGTTCCTGCGGAGTACCGTAGATGTTTAGGGTGCTAACACATTCCCTTTGCATAACCAACCTCCTTACCTTGAATCTTTCCCCCATTTTTGGGTTATTCGCTCTTTTCCCATTCCTTTGGAAACAATAAAGCGCGGTGGAAATTTTTATTTTAATTTGTATAAAGTCTAGTCAATCCAATGGCTTAGTCTTGAACATTTCTACCGCTACAATGTCTAACACATAAGACATGTCTAGTCACACTCTCTATACTGCTGGAACTGCTGAAGGCATGACGAATGAGATACTTGATGTTGCTCCTCTTTTGATCATTCTTGCTGGAACTCCAAAGAAGACCATAACAAAGTCCCTTGAAGGAAGAAGAAGACCTCAATCTATTGATGTAATTAACCCTACTATCCTTGAAGAAAATGTCTCTGAAGAAATGACATTTGCAAGTAAGAATAAGGGTTCACCAAAACCTAATGCTCTCAAAAAAACTAATCAGAAAGAAGTTCGAGTTGATCAAAGCATAAGAAAGATAGTGCTGGTATTTTGGATAGTAAGACTACTCCAGATTATGCATATAATGTTGGAACATCATTAGATAGGTGTTTTCATGTTATGGTGCATAAAAACCCAAATGTAGGTGAAATTGGGGATACAATTTTTGATAAATTAGGTGCTGAGGGTAATAATGTTGATGATAAGGTAGTCAACCTTGATGATATCCCTTCGAATGATGAACTCATCAGCCAATGATTGGCTCCTGATGTTGCCAATAAATTAAGGAACAAGAAAGAAAAGGTTGATGTTGCGACTAATAAACCTTCCCCAAAGAAGGATGTGACGACATGTTCAACAAAGAAATGGAGCAATGTAGTGGTACCTGAGTCCAAAAGAAATAACTTAAAAAGGAAAAACGTTCCTTCTAGTGACTCAGAGTATGATGTTGATGGTGATGTTGATGGTGATGTTGAAGACGTCATGAAAAAAGGCAAGAAGAGAACTACATAAAAAACGATTCTTGCTGAAATTCCTGAGATTCCTTTGGATAACGTGTCGTTTCATCTTGCAGAAAATGTTGGAAAATGGAAAGTTATATGTCAGAGACGTATTGCTATGGAAATAGAATTGGGTGAAGATATCTTAAAGTGCAAGGAAGTCATTGATCTTATAAAAAAAGGCTGGTCTGATGAAGAGTGTGTCAAAGCTGAGTAAGTGCTATGAGAAATTGGTGAAGGAGTTTTTTGTGAACATTACTCAAGAGTGCATTGACAGGAGAAGCAATGAGTTTATAAAGGTGTTTGTAAGAGGTAAGTGTGTTTAATTTTCTCTTGTCGTGATAAATAAGTTTCTAGGAAGAAGTGAAGGAGAACAATCTGAGGTTAGAGTGTCTGATGATACAATTTATGAAATCATCACTGGAAAATAGATAAAGGTTTGGTCTAATAAGGAAAAATTGCCAACCAGCCGCCTAAGTGTGAAATATGCCATCCTTCACAAGATTGGAGTTGTAAATTAGGTGCCTACCAACCATGCCTATTTTTTAGTACTGGTCTGGGGTGGTTCATTACATTGTTGGAACTGAAATTGAGCATGATTTTGGAAACTACATCTTTCAGCAAATCATGAAGCAGGAAACTTCTGATTTAGTAAAAGTTCCAATTGCATTTCCATCTCTGATTTATGGAATCATCCATGCTCAACATCCAGGAATCTTAACTGATCTAGATGTGGTATGCAAAAGAGATTCACCCCTAACTTTTCATCATAAGATGTTTGAAGGAACATATGAGTCTATCAAGGCCAGTACAACTAGGAAGATAAATCTTGAGAGTTTGATTGAAGCTCTGACTAAAGAAGAGAGATAAGAAAGTCTTATTGCTGAAAATGATGATGGTCATGGAGAGGATGATGGGGCTGAATAAGCTCATGAAAAGGAAGAAGGAGAAGCTGGTGAAATTTAAGGATCACTTGGTGTTTGGTTCTTTTGTGTGTTAGTATAAACTTTTTGTGATGTTTTTTTTATCTAAGGGCTTGTGACTTATTGTCTTTCTTTTGACACTCTGCGTCACTTTGCTGATATTTCTAAACATTGTGTGCTTCCACATGGTGCTTAGTAGTTTGTTTGCTTCCATCTGTAGTTGTGTCGTTTATTTGGTTGTACATGCTTTTATTTTTACTTCCATCTGTGATTCCATTGTTTGTGTGCAATATGTGCTCTTGCAATCTGTACATTTACTTTATTCTTTTTTGGTCAAGATTTTGGCTAAAAAAGGGGGGAGTAAAGTGTTGTGTTGTTTGTGGTTGGCTATGCAACTATTTAGGGGGAGCATGGTAGTCATGCTTGATTTGTGCTTCTTCTGCTGCTGCTACTTATGTAGCCATTTTGGCAGGATGATGATGTCTTAGCAGATGTTCCAACATCCTGTCTGGTGTATGTTGAGAATCACTTGGGTTTCTCTTTTGGTGTGGGTTTCTCCTTAAGGGGGAGAACCTATTATGTGTGATACGAGGAGTGTTAACCCGTCTGTCCATATGTGTAGATGATGTAACTCTGATATATATATATATATATATATATATATATATATATATATATATATATATATATATATATATATATATATATATATATATATATATATATATATGATATAGCATGTTTTGTTTGTGATTTTATTCCTCTCTCCTGGATCTTTTGTGCTAAGAGTGTTTTAGCCAAAATTTGCCAAAGGGGGAGATTGTTAATATCATGGTTTTGTGATTGGATAAATTTTGCCAAAAACATGGTTTTCCATAACATGTTTACTGTCATGTGATTTTCATCCAAGTATCGAAGATAATGTCATGACATCTTAGTCTGGTGCAACAAGTGTTGTTGTGTGGTTTATTCTTGACAGATATAAATTGATTATGTGAGATTCCTTTCTGGTTTATCTCACTGATTTTTTGCAAGTGAAGTATATTTAAACCTGGAACAAATATTTTATCTCCAGATGTACACAGGTTGCTATAATTGGTTGATTGAGAGTAATTAGGTAACCTTGTGTTTTTGTTCCAAGATTCAAGGAGATTTTTCTGCACAGATTTTGAGCAGCCCCTAGCATGGACAACAAGGAATATTTGGGCGCAGATGCAAGGCCCAAGAATGGTCATGGATTATTTAAAGAAACTACCTAGACCTAATATCATTAAGAACTATGAAAAATAAGGGGAAGTTGTATTTTCTCAGTCTTAGGGTCTGGGGGTTCTTCAAGGGAGTTTCAGTTTTTAATTGCATGTCCTTATGCATCTCTGATGCATTTGAGTTGAATGATTGTTACTTAACAGTTTGTTAAGTTATTGTTCTTACTCAAAGCTCGTAGGCGAGAGTTGAGTATTATTCTTAGTGAAGCTTTTAAGCAAAGCAAGTATTTGTAATTTAGAAGTGTGTTCTTGCTTTTTGGTTTCTTGAGACATTCCATGGGACTAGGCTTGTTTGATATCATTGCAGTGATTAGAAATGAGTAGGTTCTCATATCTAGGAGATGCCTAGGTAGAAGTTGCATTGGGTACTGATTAAGTGATAATTTGTAAACTTGAATTGTTTAGGCTTAGAATTAATATTGTTAATAGTGGTTTCCTTCCTAGCTTGGTAGCCCCTAGAGTAGGTGAATTACACTGAACTGGGTTAACAACTCCTTATGTTCTTTTACCTTTTATACTTTTTAATTCTGCATAGTCTTCATTTTTGGTAAAAATGTATTGTTCTATCAGCATATGTCATAACATATATTGTGATATTGTGCTTGTATGTTGAGACATTAGTCTTGACATTTATATTATGTGTCAGAATTTCAAACTCGGTCTCTGCAATTAAATTTATATAGGTCTACTTATATGACCAATAAGCGACAACATTATTTTTCAATAAAAATAAATATAAATCTATTTTAAAAAATAATTATAAATGTTTTCTTGAATTATTTTCAAGCAACAACACCCCCATATTAAAGTATAATTTTACATTTAAATTTATTCTCATTGGAATCATATCCAAATAAAATCGATGTATTATTGTAATACATTGGCCCATCTATTACAAATAATATTAAAATTTACATTATCGCTTCAAATATTACATGTGATTAAAATTCATCATAACATTTATTTTTCACAATACTCATTAAATAAATAGTAAATTATTTTCAAATATTATGAAATTGTATACCCATATTGTAAACAATATCATCTCAAAAAAACAAGATCACCTTAAATTCCTCTAATAATTAAATCTTTTGAGTTTTCCAAAAATTTTATACACTGCTATAGAAAACTCATTTTACAATAGTTGAAAAAGGGATACCATCACAGTTGACCAACCATTGCAAAGTATGGTGTAATTGTAAGTTTGATGTTTTCCACCACAGGTGTTTGACCATTGTGATAAACTAGATAGCGCGTTATATATCACAATAGTTATAGTAAACAACCATGGTGTAATATATATAAAGGTCATGAGTTCAAAACCCAATGATTGTGTGATATAATATTTGGCGCGCTACCTATCATAACGATTATTGTAAATGACTGTGGTGAAATACTTTGTTTTGTTTTTTTATTTTATTTTTTATTTTTCCATATATTATAAACCTGTATTTTTTTGCATATGTACTTTATACATGGCCTAATACATCATTTGCTCCCTTAACTTAATTTCAGGTTTTAATTTCGTCCCTTATTTAATAAACGTTCATTTTAAGTCCCTCAAATTACGTTCCGTTAATCACATTAATCCTTTCCGTTAAATTTTGTCAAAATCCGTTAATTTGCACTAATGTGGCACTCCATCTGGTTCAAAAAATGGTTGACATGGAATTATTTTATTAATATTAAATTAATCATAACTTATTAACTCTTTCTCTCTTCTCCCCCATTCACCAAAACCCTGGTCGTATATTTTCTCCTCTCAAGTCAACCCTTTGCTCTATGGATCCAATCTTCCTATTTGTCATCTTCGTATCCCTCACTCCACCATGTTAGGGTTTGTCAACTCAAAATCAATCTCGAATTCTCCATCTTCAATAGAAGTTTAAGTTTCAGAAGAAGAAGATGACTCAAGATGAAGAGATGAAGTATCACCCAACACCTTCTCAATCCATTTCCACAGTTATTCCTTCTACATTGCATAGTAAGTACTTTACTCAAAACCTCTTTCTCATCGATTCCAACTCTAGTTTTTTTAACCTAAAATTTGTTTTCCATCTAAGATAACAACCTAACAGATTTGAAGGAAATAACATCAATCATTGAAACTGGTTCAAACTCTAAGGATGCTCGCAGAATTTCTGGTTCAAACTCTGAGGTCCAAACTCACTGCGCTGGTTCCCAAAGCTTTAGGTCCAAAGCTTGAATAGGAGAAATGTAAGATGTTATAGCCTCAATATTGTACTTCTACTACTCATATAGCTATGAGCTTACCGGGGATCTTGTTGAAATTTGTGAGCTCAAGTATTTGTTTAAATAACCTGGTCTTAGTCATCTAATGGAGGTGAGCAACCTTTAAGAGGGAAATGTTTATAATTACCTATAGTAGTGCAAGAGTTTGCTAAAAATACAAAGACAAGTTTAATAGAAACCTATATATAGTTAGCATATTCTTATGTTTTAAAGTTTTTTTACTTTTAAATAGATAATCTCTTGTTCCTTTCAAACTGTACTTTGTTTTTATATTATATATTTTCAAACTAACTCTTCAACATATGTAGTCCAAAAGAAAGTTTGGCATAAAAACAATACCTCATAATTAATTAGAATTATCATGCTTGTAAATTTTTCTCTAACACTTCATACAACCTTTGTGTAATGTCTATTTTCACAGGTCAATATATACCTGCATTTCTTTATGGTGGAATCAATGAAGTTCTATTTATAAATAGATTTTGAGCTAATCAATTTTTCTAAATGTATTACAAGTTGTTTTGGAAGTGTCTCCCGTGGCCTTGTTCAATGAATTATTCACTAAAGTTTGTTTGTGGCCTTGTTAAATGTATTACAGGTTTTTTTTTGGAAATGTCTCTCGTGGCCTAGTTCTTGCCAAAAAACTTGCACGAGCCATTAACTCTAATAAAGCTTCAGTCGAATGAGATTTTAAACTATATGATAGAAAAAGAGAAATACCATATGTACGCGTGAATATATACACTATATTTAATCAATTGTAAAGAGAAATACTTTGTTCATTACTCATCAGAGTATATAAGCACTTGTTTGATTCTCCATTTTAGCTTAATACTTTTCGTTTTAATGAATAATATAACAAAATTTTAGTTTAATGCCATTAAATTCAAGATTCTATTGATATGAAATTTTGGTATGTAAAATAACAGTTATAGTCAGGTAAAATGTGATAAAATTCTAGTGTGGTCATTTTAATCGCAATTTGATTGATGTTCGGGTACAATCCCTTAATTAACTATAAGGTTTCAGTTTTGTCACTTAATTAAATTGCTGACTCAATATTTTGACTTTTGCCATGCTGTTATGCCATATCATCACAAGCTAACATTGTTATCAACATTTAATAGAAAAGATTAAATTGGTTAACATAACTGTTTTTAAGGGACTTAATTGTAACATTTATTAGATAAGGGACCAAAGTGAAACCTAAAATTAAATTAAAGGACTTCGTCACTAATTAAGCCTTTATTCATATATTACCTAAATATTTTTAAATCAAAGACAAAAATATTATTTACTAACATATATGTATACACCATTGTCATATATTATAAACATCAAATTAAGTTAAAATCATATATTTACAAACATCAATGTCAAAGTTATACATTAGTACGCTTTTCAAGTAGCGCATTGAAAATAAATGTCTAACATTTAGGAATGTCGTTTAAGTCATCAGGAGAGAAAGGTGTCATGTTGTTAAATATCTATATAAAAAGTATAAAAAAATTGAATATCACATGATTTAAAATATAATAGAAATTTTAACATTAATATGTTATTGTAAACATTTTATGACACAATATATACCTGATCCCAAGAATCAACAATGACGACAATGACGATGTTTAATATGTGCTTTATTACATAATACCCACACTCGTATCCCTCAGCTTGTCTCTTTACCTACAAATTTAAACATTTTATGAACATATAACCACACATGCATGAAATATATATATATATATATATATATATATATATATATATATATATATATATATATATATATATATATATATATATATATATATATATATATATATATATATATATATATATATATATATATATATATATATATATATATATATATATATATATATATATATATATATATATATATATATATATATATATATATATATATATATATATATATATATATATATATATATATAAATGAATGTCACAATTAATCTATTTATCTTGAGTTCACAAAATGCAAGCTTTTTTTTAAAGAATTATTTATATAATATTGTCGCTCCACAACATTGTATGTTGAAAATGATTTAAATATATTACACGCTAATGTTTACCGATATTTTTAGTAACCAATCACGAGTTTAGAAAGAAAGTGAAATTAACTCGAAAAATATCCAAAGCAATTTGTGCAAATGAATTTATGTGGATACACGTGTGTGTGAATTGAATGCAGTTGTCATTTTCATGATAACAACGTAGTACCAAACTTTGAATGAAGTTAGGTTGCAATAAATGACAAGATAAAATGCAGTAAATAACATTAAACAAGAGTAAAAGTGAAAGCAAGAGAAAGCAAATGTTGAATTTAAGGAAACAAGAAAACAATGAAAAGACTAGACGCAGAAACATACATGTTTCTCACACACTATTTCGCTATTTGACTCGAGTACTCTAGTGGTATGAAGAGTATGTATGATATTTTGGGAACTTTGTTACAATGTACTCCCTCCGGTCTCATTTATAAGAAAAAATTAACTTTTTATATACATTGAATAAGTAATGTATTTGGACAATATATTGTCCAAATACATTACTTATTTAATGTATCTAAAAAGTTAATTTTTTCTTATAAATGAGACCGGAGGGAGTATGAATTTTCTATTTATTATATTTCAAAAATAACTGTCGAGGACAGTTTCACCCATTATAGAACCATTACGTTTCAATCCACTTTGATCTTCAGTTTTTCGCTAGTGTGCCTACATGTCACCCACAATTCTTTGTTTGCAACCCATATCATGCTACAACCCCTCCCAACTTCCCCAAAAACTTATAATAATAACTGCTTCAACCTGTTGTCAACTTTGCTTACCAAGAACTTGTTGAAATACTAAGTCCTTAATTTTCGTGGTCCAGTCAACTGGTATGTTGGCTGCAATGGAGGTCCTGTCGACTGCCCTATTCAAGATTTTGGACATGTTTCTAGATGACCCTAAACTTGTGGGTTTATTCCTGAAACTCCTCCAAACTATGAAAACCATGTTTCCTTTCGTCAACACCATGACAGATGCTTCGTCATTAATGTTCTTTAAAACACTTCATTAATATAAAACACTTCATTATTGTAAAACACTTCATTAATGTCTTCTAAACAACAAATGTCTTTTCAATTTGACATTCTTCGTTGAATTTATTCTAGATAAAAAACCAAGTGTAACAACTAAACTAATTACAAAGTCAAAGAAAATATTACTAAAAGTATCATACACATAAAATTACCTAGTAATGATTTGTTTCATCTTAGGTTCAAGTGGATTGTGTAAGGAACATAATATAATTACCATATTCGTTCGAAGAGATATGATGATCAATTGAAAATGTTCAATGAACAAACTGAAGCATATATAATTAGTATTTGGTAAAATATGGAAACTAGTTATAATAGAGAAACCATAATTTCAAAATTACTCATGCATAGAGAAATGGTGCTAAGTAACAGTCTTTTCCCCCATCTAATCGTGATGTTATGAATGTTTTGCTATTTTTTGGAGAATTATTTGTAAATTGAATACTAACTGAATCCAATAATCCATAAGTATCTAATTTATTTAATTTTATACAAACACGGTGAATGTACCTAAATGGTTAAACAATTTTTTTTTTAAAAAACTGATGAATTAGTTCTATACAAAAGGATGAATATACCATAATGAGATATCCAAATCTATATACTTTGTTAGAATATAGTTTGATTCTACAACGCTTGGTTAGAGTTTTGATGATAACAAATACAAAGAACAAATATGCTCCTTAAAAATCATGTTTTATGTATGCAGAAGTTCTGATCAAATCAACATCAGAAGATAAGCCATAAGTGCTACACGCTGAAGCAATCAGAACATACACTGAAGATTGATGACCAGAACATGCGCTTAATCAAAGTAAACTCTGACTCTGAACAAGAACATATCAAACCAAGTCATCAATATTCTGAAGCGTCATCAGCAGTAAGGAGAAAAGATTCTGAAGCGTTACTGAACATTCAAGACAACATCAATTCCAACGGCTTCCTTTAGACAGGATCTTCTCCAAAAGGAAAGTGTGTTAATGAAATTAAACATGCTTTATGATCAACGTTATTACACTACCAATATAAACAAGTCAGCTTTCAAAATGATGTGACAACGTACATATACAATTTTGCTAGATCACCACTCACGCATATTCAAGCTGCTAGCAATTTCATTCTACCTTTCTAAGCTATAAACCTGTGTAATTTATCACTGTTGTGATAAACCATTTTTGTTAGAAAAACACATAGTGTATAATTATATTGAAAAAGAGATCCTTGAGATTAATCGGATTGTGGTTGTACTCAAGAAGACTTTAACAGTTGTTAAAGTAACTTTTGTAATATTGTTGAGATTAGTGGATTAAGACCTCGTTGGAGAGAGGCGAAATCACCTTGACGGGTGGACTGGAGTAGTTTGAGATCAAACGAACCAGGATAAAAATACTGTGTCATTAAGCTTTTTAAATTCAAGTTTTCAATTCACCCCCCCCCCCCTTCTTGTGTTTTTCACATCTTCAATTGGCATCAGAGCGCCTGGTTCTGAGCTTAAACACTTAACCGTGTCAGTACAAGATCCAAGCATCAGAAAAACACTATGGTGGGACCAAGCCAAAACATCAGCAATGACAACAATGAAGACAAGGACAAATTCAGTGGTAAACCTCCAGTCTTTGATGGAGAAAACTTTAACTACTGGAAAGACAGAATTGAGAGTTTCTTTCTGGCCCATGATGCTGATCTGTGGGACATGGTGACTGATGGATACACACATCCTATGGATGGGTGTGGTCAGAAGATAGATAGGAAAATGATGTCTGATCAGCAAAAGCGTGAATTCAGAAACCACCACAAGTCCAGAACAATTCTTCTCAGCGCCATCTCATTTTCAGAATATGAGAAAATATCAAACAGAGAAACTGCCAAGAATATGTTTGACCCTCTGAGAATGATGCATAAAGGCAACATTCAAGTCAAAGAAACCAAGGCCCTTGCGCTCATTCAGAAGTATGAGGCATTCAAGATGAAAGATAGTGAATCAATAGAAAATATGTTTTCAAGATTTCAAATTCTTATTGTTGGACTAAAGGTTATTGACAAAGGGTATTCTACTACTGATCACGTTAAGAAGATCATCATAAGCTTGCCCAAACAATGGAGGCCAATGGTCACAACACTTAAGCTAGCCAAAGATCTCAACAAAATCTCTCTGGAGGAACTTGTTAGCTCCCTTAGAAGTCACGAGATAGAGCTAGAAGAAGATGAACCTCAAAAGCAAGGTAAGCCATTAGCTTTAAAATCTAACAGAAAATCTGACTCCAAGGTTTTGCAGGTTGTGGAAGAAACTTCTGATGGATCCTCATCAGAAGAAGATGAACTGTCTCTCCTCTCCAGAAGGGTGAACCAACTATGGAAGCAGAGACAAAGGAAGTTCAGAAATCCCAAAAGATCAGAGAATCAGAATGAATCCTCCTCCAGATACAGAAAGTCTGAGTCCTCCTCTGGACACCAAAGATCTGAAGGTTCTTCAGGATACAGAAAGCCAAACAACAAGGACATCATCTGCTATGAATGTAACGAGCAAGGGCATTACAAAAGTGACTGCCCAAAGATTCATAAAGAAAAGCCCAAAAAGAAGTTTCTCAAGGAAAAGAAGAAAAGCCTCATGGCTACATGGGATGATTCTGACACATCTGAAGCTGACTCAGAATCAGATGATGAAAGAGCGAACATAACTCTCATGGAAAACGCATCAGAAGACAGTAAAGCTTCTGGTTTAGACTCAGAATCAGAAACTGAAGAGGTATTCCCTGACTTTACCATAAACTTTACTAAGGCTGAACTTGCTGAAAGTCTAAATGAAATTCTGGAAAGGTATCAGCAGATCAAAGTCAAATTCAGAAACATGAAAAGGAATCTTGCCTCTGACTCTGAAAAGACTGAGAGTCTCAGATTGGAGAATTCTGAGTTAAGAGAAAAATTTCAAAATTAGAAAATGATTTGCAAAACTCTCAGAAGGAAACAATCTCTGAAACTCCCAGCAATGCTGATGAGATCATCAAAGAGTATGATCACAGCTTTCAGAAGTTTCTAGCTAAAAACATATATAGAAGCAAGATGGCTTCAATGATCTATGGAGTTAGCAGAAATGGCAGAAAAGGGATAGGATATCAAGGTAAGGTACCGACACCAAAAAATGCCATGGACTTAGTTATAAAACACACACCACTCAATTCACATTTTATATATGGGCACACACATGACATAAAATACACAAGTAGTGATTATTCTGTCAAACCAAAATTCAATCAGAATTTTGGTAAAACTAACAAATCAGGACCCAAGAAAATGTGGGTACCTAAGGATAAAATCATACATGTGGCAGATATCTTTAGCAACAAGGCTAAGACACCAATCATGGTACCTATACTCTGGCTGCTCACAACATATGACGGGAAGAAGGCATATGTTCCAAAGCCTGGAACTTAAGCCTGGAGTCTACGTGGGCTTTGGGGGCAATCAGAGAGGAAAGATCATTGGCTCTGGAACAGTAGGTAATGGAAATCTTCCCTCTATAAGTAATGTTTTATTAGTTGATGGATTAATGCATAACCATGTTATCCATAAGTCAATTAAGTGATAATGGTTATGATATAATCTTCAATCAAAATTCATGCAAAGTTGTTAGTCAGAAAGATGGGACTATCCTATTTAATGGAAAGAGGAAAAACAACATTTATAAAATAAAACTTTTTTAACTAAAGAGTCAGAATGTAAAATGTCTACTGTCTGTTAACAACGAGCAATGGATCTGGCACAGAAGATTGGGACATGTTAGTATGAGAAGAACATCTCAGATTAACAAACTCAATCTGGTCAGAGGACTTCCTAATTTGAAGTTCAATTCAGATGCTCTGTGTGAAGCATGTCAGAAAGGCAAATTTGCAATACCCGCTTTCAAATCCAAAAATGTTGTTTCCACCTCTAAGCCATTAGAACTTCTGGACATTGACTTATTTGGACCAGTAAAAACTGCTTCAGTCAGTGGCAAGAAGTATGGGTTAGTAATCGTAGATGAATATAGTAGATGGACATGGGTAAAGTTCTTAAGACACAAGGACGAGTCACACTCTGTGTTTGTTACCTTCTGTAACCAAGTTCAGAATGAAAAGGATCTTAGAATTTTCAAAGTCAGAAGTGATCATGGTGGAGAATTTGAAAATAAATATTTTGAATCATTCTTTAATGAAAAAGGCATTTTGCATGACTTCTCTTGTCCTAGAACTCCCCAGCAAAATGGAGTTGTAGAACGAAAGAACAGAACATTGCAAGAAATGGCCAGAACCATGATCAACGAGACTAACGTTGCTAAGATCTTTTGGGCAGAGGCAATTAACACGGCGTGTTACATTCAGAATAGAATCTCCATAAGACCTATTCTGGAAAAGACTACTTATGAATTGTGGAAGAACAGAAAGCCCAACATTTCTTATTTTCACCCATTTGGATGCACATGTTTTATTCTGAATACAAAAAATTATTTGAACAAGTTTGACTCTAAAGCACAAAAGTGTATTCTGTTAGGATACTCTGAACGCTCAAGAGGGTACAGAGTATACAATACAGAAACACAGATTGTTGAAGAGTCAATCAGTGTTAGGTTTGATGATAAGCTTGACTCTCAAAAGTAAAAGCAGAATGAACTCCTTGCAGGTATGGAAGTTAAACTCACAGGTACTGAAGACAACTCATCAGAGGTTCTCAACAGAGACACTCCCTCAATAGCATAAAGAGTCACTGCAAGCAATCAAGCACCGTTTGTTGATCAACTCCAGAAAAGACTATCCAGAAGCAGAATTGATCATCCAGAAGATACAATACTGGGAAAGAAGGAAGATCCAATCAGAACAAGATCAACATTCAGAAACTCTGAAGAATCCCTCATGGGATTGGTCTCTCTGATTGAACCAACAACAATTGATGAAGCACTTCTGGACAATTACTGGATTATGGCAATGCAAGAGGAACTAAATCAATTCACCAGAAATGACGTATGGGATCTGGTTCCCAAACCAAAAGGATTCAACGTCATTGGTACAAAATGGGTGTTCAGAAACAAGCTGAACGAGCAAGGTGAAGTCATTAGAAACAAAGCACGACTGGTAGCACAAGGTTATAATCAGCAAGAGGGGATAAACTATACAAAAACCTTTGCTTCATTCGCCAGGTTAGAATCTATCAGACTTTTAATATCATTTGTTGTTAATAAAGGCATCACTCTGTATCAGATGGATGTCAAAAGTGCATTCTTAAATGGCTATATAGATGAAGAGGTATATGTGCACCAACCTCCTGGTTTTGAGAGTTCCAAAAATCCAGAATATGTTTTCAAACTAAAGAAGTCACTCTATGGTCTGAAACAAGTTCCCAGAACTTGGTATGAAAGACTAAGTAACTTCCTGTTAGAAAAGGAATTCACCAGAGGGAAAGTGGACACAACCTTGTTCTGTAAGACAGTTAAGAATGACATGTTAGTATGTCATATTTATGTTGATGACATCATATTTGGATCTACTAAACCCTCTTTGGGAAGAGAGTTTGCTAAATGTATGCAGGCAGAGTTTGAGATGAGCCTAATGGGGGAACTCAAATTCTTTCTGGGAATTCACATAAATCAAACTCCAGAAGGAACTTACATTCATCAGAGCAAATATGTCGGAGAACTTCTGAAGAAATTTGATCTCTCAGAATGTAAGCCCTCAAAGATTCCAATGCATCACACGTGCATTCTGGAAAAGGAAGAGGTAAGTAAAAAGGTAGAACAGAAGGTCTACAGAGGTATGATTGGTTCTCTTCTCTATCTGACGGCTTCAAGGCCTGACATTCTATTCAGTGTTTAAATTTGTGCTAGATTCCAATCAGATTCTAGAGAATCTCACTTAACAGTAGTTAAGCGAATTTTCAAGTATCTGAAAGGTACTGCTAATCTGGGTTTGTTTTATAGAAAATCAAATGATTACAGCTTAGTAGGATATTGTGATGTTGACTTTGCTGGAGACATGGTAGAACGTAAAAGCACTTCTGGAAGCTTCCAGTTTCTGGGAGAAAATATGATTTCATGGTCCAGCAAAAGACAATCCAAAATAGCACTATCAACAGCAGAAGCTGAATACATAGCAGCTGCTGGATGTAGTACGCAAATGCTCTGGATGAAAAGTCAACTTGAAGACTTCAATATATTTGAGAGTAACATTCCTATCCTCTGTGACAATACTTCTGTTATTTGTCTCAGTAAAAATCCTATTTTGCATTCTAGGGCTAAGCATATAGAAATAAAACATCATTTTATTAGGGACTATATTTAGAAATGGATTCTTAACTTAAAATTCATTGACACAGACCATCAATGGGCTGATGTCTTTACAAAAGCTCTTTCTGAAGATAGGTTTAACTTCATTCTGAAACATCTCAGCATGAAGCTTTGCCCAGAATAAATTGTTTTATTTACATATCTTAACCTTCAGAACTTAGTTATTTTCTGTGAACTACTGATCAACCTGCCTTCAGAATTTTAGAAGTACAGATTGCATCAGAATCTATCCATAAAGATCTGATCGTTTCATTTCAAGGATAGAAATGTGCTGTTCACGTAAGCAAATAGTTGTCATCCATTCATCAGCTACCTTCTGAGGCTGAACACGTGTTCACTTTTCTGAAAGGTCAAAAGCGCTGATTGGGTGCATTGAGACACACGTCATGGGTAACCGTTCCAGTATCTTTCTGAATCCCCTAAAATCAGCTGTCATTAATGCTTATAATTATGACTAATTGTTTCTCTCTCTTACTGTTTATGCTTTCAAGAAAATCTATTTAAACTCAAATTTCACTCTTTACATTTCTTTCACTTTTATTCTCTCAAATACCTTCTATTGTTTCCAGTTCGTACTTTCAAAAACCCCTTCATCTTTCTCAAAAATTCTTGTGTGAACATGGCTTCTTCAAGGGTCCAAAACATCAGTACTCAGAAAACTGCTTCTATGGAACAGTACGAAGAACCGTACAGAATGCTACTCACTCCCATTGATAATCTGGAAGTTCTTTCAGAACTGATTGTTGACTTTGAAAGCTTACAAGAAAACGGCTTCAATCTGTATGAAGACGTCAATGCTCAAGGTTGGAACAGATATTTTGACCGTCTTCTAGGGCCAACATTTCCAATTCTTGTCAAAGAATTCTGGATACATGCTTCCTCCTCAAATCATCAAGTTACCTCTTATGTCATAGGGAAGAAGATTGTCATTACAGAAGACCTAATTTCAAGGCTTATTGGTTACAATGGTGGAGGTGTCAGATGTATTGACATGGCTGAAAGATGTTCTGATTTAGCTTATATTGCAAGGGAAATATTTACTCTTGGTCTTCCCTCCAGCAAGATTAGAGATCTGAAGGATCATCACAGAATTTGGGCTAAAATAATTCTGGGATGCATCAACCACAGGAAGCCAACTAGCTCTCCTGATTACATAAACATTGATCAGCAGTTTCTGATCTATTTTATCTCAAAGAAGACTAAGGTAAACCTCCCTCACTTGCTATTTAATCATCTGAGGACCAGTGTAAAGGAAACAAGAGAAGATGAACGTACCAAAAGGGACTGGATACCCCTAGGAAGACTCATATCATATATTCTGACAGAGAATAGGCTGATAGAGCATTTGACTGAAGCACGGGAAATTAGCTCACTAGAAGCAACTGTTGGGAAGCCTCTGAACGCAAAAAATCTGAAAAAGATGAAAATCATTGAGAACATGAAGAAGGAACCCAACTTTACATCTTTTGCAACCATCACTTCCAAAAGAATTCCTCTGGATGATTATCCTTTTTTATCTAAGATTGACTCCAAGCCTAAGATAATTGTCAGATATATGGATGCGTGTAAAGCAGATGGCACTACACCAGAAATAAATATCCAGGACTTGCATCAGGCTGCTCCAGAAGTTGTTCTGAAGAAGACCAAGAAAAGAAAAGCCGCAGCAGAAGGATCATCCCAGAGGACTCCAAAAGCTGCCAAAAAGAAAGGTAATCCTTTCTCTATTCCTGTTTTAGAATCAATTATTTTATCAACATCTGAAACCATAACTACTCAACCAGAACATCCAACCCCACAAACTTTTGAAGATTTTGACATAGGGTTTGATCCATCATAAACTCTAGGTCTAAATGAAACTCCATCCCTTTCTCATAATCCAAACCCTGAACAAACTCAACCAGAACTTGCCAAAGTTCTGTCTGATATTGATTCATTTGACCAAGAATTTTCAGCTCCCACACCATAAAATCCAAATCCTCAACTCTCTGATAATCCAAACTTTGAAACTCCATCATATATTCCACAACCTCTCTCTCCACAACCTGAACAACAACCTGAACAACAACAACCAGAAGCTCAACCTTCTGAGAATCAACCCTATACTATCCACGAACCAGAACATCACCCCGTTTCAACAAACCAATCTGAAGAACCTCATTCATATTCTGATACAATTCCAATCCTGGAATCATTGAACCACTTGCCATTCGCATGCCTCTCACCACCCACGACATTCCAGAAATTCCTTCTTCTATAGAAACCACACCACAAAACTCCCCTACCAGTCCAATCATCATACCTGACTCTCCCACTCCTTCACCCAATAGCAATCCAGCTGACAACATAAGACTTGTCATTGATCCAATTGCGTTGGAAAGATTAGCTGCTATATCTCACAAAACTGCCATTCCCAAACCAAAACCAACTGAAACCACACCAGATGTTGGTACAAATTTGTTGATTTTTGAAACAGGGGTACAAGAATGGATAAATTCCTTGAGGCATGCTAGTCTAGAGATGACTAATCCTGCTGCCTCTGATTATCTATGGACAAGATTCAGAAACTGGCTAAGTTCTGAAACACTAAAGCTAAAAGAACAGAGCTATGGACATGTTCAACGGAATTTCAGTTCTAAGCTAAAGGTTTTTGAAGACCAAGTTCTGAGCCATCTGCTCAAGAAGGATATTCTCCCTCTGGATAATGCTCCATGGTCAGAACATTGTCCCTCAGATGAAGTTCAACCTGAATTAGAAGGTCTCTCCCTGACTACTGCTCCATAAGAGATGATCACAACAGAGGAAATGGTTCACTGTGATCAAGCTGCAGAATGCTCTGAGAAGCGTCCAACTACTGAAGAATCTCCAGCATGTTCCTCAGTCATGCAAACTCTGGAAGAGTTGAAAAGAGCAAATGTTACTATCCAGGAAAGGTTGGACAAGCAGGAGGACTCAAACAAAGAAATCAAGAGCATCTTGGGCAAACAAGAAGAATCTAACACCCATATCAAGGGCTTGCCGAAAGCTTTGTTCACACGCATTCCTCCTCCCTCTTAGATTCTTTTCTGTTTTAAATTTGTTTATCTGTAACGTTTGTTTTACCACTTCTGTTATGGACTACTTATCATTGCTTCTTGTTTTTAATATAAATCAAATATTTTGGCTCTGATTATATTGCCTTTTTGATAACTGACAAAAAGGGGGAGAAAGTAAGATATTTTCAATAACGGTTTACTGAGACAGAAGTATCAAACATTCTTGACTACTTAACCTCTATCTTCTGAAAAGCTTGAACATGTACAAACTCTGATGAAAGACGCAGTTAAACTCTGATGCTCAAGGAACTTAAGGGAAGTAATCAACTCAGGGGGAGTTTTCTTCTTTATTCTAACTTTTTACTCTATTTTTTAATTGAAAAATCTGGTTTTTGTCATCATCAAAAAGGGGGAGATTGTTAGAACATAGTTTGATTCTACAACCCTTGGTTAGAGTTTTGATGATAACAAATACAAAGAACAAATATGCTCCTTAAAAATCATGTTTTATGTATGCAGAAGTTCTGATCAAATCAGCATCAGAAGATAAGCCATAAGTGCTACACGCTGAAGCAATCAGAACATACACTGAAGATTGATGACCAGAACCTGCGCTTAATCAAAGTAAACTCTGACTCTGAACAAGAACATATCAAACCAAGTCATCAATATTCTGAAGCGTCATCAGCAGTAAGGAGAAAAGATTCTGAAGCGTTACTGAACATTCAAGACAACATCAATTCCAACGGCTTCCTTCAGACAGGATCTTCTCCAAAAGGAAAGTGTGTTAATGACATTAAACATGCTTTATGATCAACGTCATTACACTACCTATATAAACAAGTCAGCTTTCAAAATGATGTGACAACGTACATATAAAATTTTGCTAGATCACCACTCACGCATATTCAAGTTGCTAGCAATTTCATTCTACCTTTCTAAGCTATAAACCTGTGTAATTTATCACAGTTGTGATAAACCGTTTTTGTTAGAAAAACAACAACACATAGTGTATAATTATATTGAAAAAGAGATCATTGAGATTAACCAGATTGTGGTTGTACTCAAGAATACTTTAACAGTTGTTAAAGTAGCTTTTGTAATCTTGTTGAGATTAGTGGATTAAGACCTCGTTGGAGAGAGGCGAAATCACCTTGATGGGTGGACTGGAGTAGTTTGATATTAAACGAACCAGGATAAAGATATTGTATCATTAAGCTTTTTAGATTTAAGTTTTCAATTCAACCCCCCTTCTTGTGTTTTTCACATCTTCATACTTACGTGCATCAAATTTGTAGTAACCCAATGTCCAGTCACCGATTTCAAATGACCATATCCTTTATATCTTCATGATCAACATAAAGACACTCTAACTCTCTATCATGTTCTAACTTAAGAGGAATTAGTTTTGTCTTGTTGATAAGGTGACATAACATTTTGGTATATGATTCTCTAGAAGGAGCTAATAACTCGTTATGGATCTAATTATTGATAGGGTTGGCTGCACAACTTCCTTTTGTACTTGCACCATATACAACAGTTCTTTCAAGTAATGGATCTTCATCATCTTCATGTGTTCAATGTAAGACGGTTTCACTTATTATCTACATCATAAAACTAACATGAACACATGACATAATCAACACAATATATATCTATTTCTCGCGAACAATATCTAGCCTCTTATTAAAGGTTACTTGTAGGATCGACTACAATAATCCTAGACTTAGTGTTTTGAGTGTTTTGGGTTGAAACTGGTTGATGTTTGATTCGTAAGTATCAAAAGGGAAAAAGTAAAGGATAATTTCAAAGTAAAGAAAATAAATGACAAGACTTGTAATTTAAAGTGAAAACTGGAAATTACTTTGAATTAAAATATGGAAGCATTCATACATTGTCAAGCTTGAACTCGTTTCTCTCTTAAATGCAGGTACTTTGAGTGTAATGCTCTAAATGTGAAGAAATGTGACCCTTAACACAAATACAAATGTTTGCTTAAATAGAAATTGTAAAAGTGTAATCATCGACGGTTACTAGTCCAACAATGGGATTCATGGAGAACTGCCATAAACTGTTTTGAAACATCCCCACTTTCTTATTGACTTGTGAGTTGATAATTTCTCTTTCTGCCATTTATCATTACCTGTCGACATTTATGTCTGTCGAGCCCGACTTTGAAATTGATGTCTTCATCGACCAACCTTCCTGGTTAATACTTCTTTGACTTGGACGAGCATCCCATTGTTCATTCTAGAAACATGCTTTTCTAAACAAAGATACCTTATAGCTTGAGGGCTTACTTCCCTAGTCGAAAATTGCTTATCAACAAATTGACTTGGTTGACGCATCCCATTGAGGGATAAACATTGTCGAAAATTGCTTGTCAACAAATTTCCCCTCAAAACACCATGTTCGACGGAGCCTCTGTCAACGGGAGAACTTTGGTGTTTTCTCTTCCAAGTTTTCGACCACATGTCTCCTTAGAATGACGTCATGTGTAATCATGACTACTCTCTATGCAATAATTTCCCCAATCCATCACTTCTCATGATTACTCCTAGGTTTTAGGGCTTGGGTTTTCAAACAAACCCCAATAACTTTTCCACTTCTTTGGTTTGCACCTTTGTTTCTTGCTCACAGACCCTTCATTTCCTGCAACTTTTCTAATACTAAAAAACTCAATCGTACTACTAGGAATTTTCTTATCCCTTTGATTACAATGGCCGCTTCTGGTTCTTCTTCTGTTGGTACCCGTAGAAACCCTGTGGCCTTCACTCTCATAGATGATGCCAATTGATGCTTGGAAGAATCAAATGCTTATTCCATTTTCCATCTCTGGGGAACTCTATGCCTTTCATGGACTGTATCTCACCTAGGAAAACTATCCCAAGAAAGTTCAGAAATTCTTTCCCTGTTATATTCCTGCAAAACCCCTTGTGTTTAACCAAAATTTTACGCTCAAAGTGAAGTTTGTGGATTCTACCACTAGGCATCTTCGTTCCACGCCTACTCCTCGAAAGCTGGCCTATTTGGCTTGGCTCGACAAGGTCCAAGGCAAGAAAAGGTCTTTCTTGGAAGCATCTGGAATTTTTGACGCGATTCAACTGTCAAGAAATGCTCACAAGATTAACTCGTGCATGATCACAACATCAATCTTCTTCTTGGAAGGTTCGAACAACACCTCTCATTTCCCCTGTGGAATGTTAACACCCACCCTCTTCGACATAGCAGCCATTACTGGCTTGTCTCCCATGGGCGACATTTTCAATCCCACCTTGCCGAAAGATCTCAAATTTCACTTTGACAGACCTAGCTTAACAAATTATATTGAAGACCTCCATGATACTGAAAGCGTTGATGTCTCTGATGAAGAAGACGTTGCTTTCCTCACTCTTTGGATTTATTATTACTTATTCTGCCCTGGGTCTTTGCAGATAGTGTAGCACCTCAAAAAATATTTGATCAATGAAGTCGCCACCGAGATTTATTTATTCCAAAAAGGAAAGGAAAAATATTGAATAAAACCCACGAGAGAACATAAATGGTCGTCAAGACCAAAGAGAGGGTTCGGTAGTCAGTAATGCAAGGGGAAGGTATTAACAGCCCCTCACATCCATCATACTCGATAGTACCCATTTAGTTACTTTGTGTTCGTGTGTTAGTGTAAAAATTTACGATCTTCAAATTATTAAGAGAGTAAGGAGAAAACAAATAAAGGAGAATTTTTTTTGGATTTTTTATCATGGTGCTCGCCAAAGACACCGCATCTTATGCCTACGTATCCCCTCGTGCAATGGGAAAGTCAGAGTGTCGTAGTTTGGGTAACAAATGGTTGTTGGTTGGTTCGTTTTAGTGAGAGATACTCGATCATATTCGAACAGAAAAATTGTTTCCGGAAACATGGATAATGGAACTATTACATCACTTCAAGAATGAATGATTGAGTCTGGATTATGCATGGACTCTTGCCATCATCGCATTCGAGTGGAAAAGGCTCAACATTCACATGTGTAAGGAACGTTGCTTCATCATCACAGATGGACGGAAAATAACCCTTTGAGAAAGGTTTTAAATTGAAAGGCCCAGTGGAAAAAGTGTTTGAATGAGTTTTAATTATTTTTATGTGGGTGACAAGTACTGGACAATAGGACTGACATCTTACGATTCAAATACTAGAAACTAGAGGAGCGCTGAAGCTCAACGAGTCGTCTCTCATCCCAAAAAGTTTATTATGAAAAAGGTGAAGTGAAACAAGGTTCACGCTTATTAGGTTTTTTGGTGCAAGCCTTTAGACAATTGGTCTAAAAACCAATGATCTAAGGACTCATAAATTATTAAGAAAAAAGGTTTTTTGAAAATCAACTGGATGTTGGGTTGAGGTTTGAGAATATTATGAAATTATTTTGAATGCTTGGAGAATGGATCAAGAGGTGGAATGAATTGGGTCATGATCAATACAAGCCATGCGAGTTGATTAATCTCGAGAGAATAGCCAAGTCTGCTCTCTACTATGAAACCCTAATTGATGATAAATTGGTATGTGGATCAAGGAGCGAGAGATGGATAAGAATCGAAATAATAGAAAACATTCATTGAAGTATAGAAAATAAAATGATAAAAGTCCATGCAAGATGGCTAAGTATAAATTGTAAAGCACATGTCCTAGTTTCTAAGTATAAGTTAGCAAAGTGAGTTAGCCTCTAAACGACCAATTGGAACAATTGATCGAATAGGAGCATACTGTAAGAAGGCCCAGGGACCAGCATGGAAGTGTGCTTGTGTGGTCATTGCGATGCTTACAAGCTTTGTCGACTTACAGAATGAAAATTATTCGTAATCAATTATTAGTTTGAAAAAAGTGATTTTTGGTTGTGCACATGCAATGGATGATGGAATAGTTAAATAAATGCAAACTAAATTATTATAATCTTTAGGGGAGAGGGATACCTCATTTATGAATGGGGATTAAAAGATAAAAGATAAAATTGATAAATTAATTACATTACGAACGGGGGAATGGGATACAATTTATCGAATGGGAATAAAATTAAAGAAAGGTAAGAATCTATTAGTTAAACATCGAATAAACTAATTAATCAAGTTAAGAAAAATAGATTAGTAAACTAATCGATTTTAATTAACAAACATGAATTAATTAAAATGATATACAGTAAGTAGATTAAAAATGAAAGAAAAATGGAATTGAGAGGATGAAACTTGGCCACCTTAATCGCTTTCACAAACCGAAACCAAGTTAGTGATCACAATATGAATTGGAAATAAAACAGAATGAAACTTGCATAATGTAACATGAACACTTTAAGAACCAAATAGTTGTGATTATTCAAGGATTCAATTCACAAAAGAAACTAAAACTAAAGAAACTCATGCTATTATTCAATACAAAATTGAAACATAGAAAATTGATTTTGAAAAGCATGCTAAAATCAAACAAATAAAATCCGGACAGCCATGAACATGAACAAATAAAGCTCAAAAATTCAACTTAAATCAATTGAACTCTATTGGAAAACCATCGTTATCCCAACTGTGATACGGTGGGTGAACCGACTGTTAATATTGGTTTGCGTTTTTTGTTCGCAAATGTTGCGATAAGCAAGAGTCGCCACCGAATTTTATTTTATCCAATCAGGAAAAGGAAAAAGAAAAGAAAAAACCTTTTTCGAGATGTTTCTGAGTACGGGGGGTAGAATATAGAAAGGGAAGGTGTTAGCAGCCTTTCTATCCATGGTTTTCCATGGGCTCTTAGGTACTTGCTCATTTTTTTTAAAAAAACTTGTGTGTGTGCTTGTTTTGAAAAGAGTTTACTTCGTGATAACCCTTATATCAGTCCTCAAAGATGTGAAGAAGTTGTTTTGAAAATTGTTTTTGAAATGTGTTGGTGTGAATTTTTTTTTTGTTTGAGCAAGTACCTAGGAACTAATCTACCTACTCGAAAAAGGTCTGTTTTTTTCCTTTAGACAATTCTATCCCATTATTGAGAAATAGGTAGCATCGTCGTTGGAGTTTTAAGGGACGTTCGAAGGGACACATACATTCACAAAAGCAATTCTAGGAGGTGTTAGTAATCATCCTAGAGCCTTAAAGATCTGTTTCTGAGGCAACATCCGAATGGGTCATTTGAGATCTTTCGGGGCTATAGGACGACCACTAACAAACCCTATACTTCATGACCGCTTAACCGAAGGCAACCGAAGTGGAGTAAACCCTAGGAGTGAGCATGTGCGAGTGAGCTTTTTTCAGTTAATTTTTCTTTGCACATTTAGGTTATCTACCATTTTAATTTTCAAATATTCTTGCCATACAATCCTATTAGCATACATCTAACAGTTTATAATTGCGGAAATTAAAAGTGCAGAAATAGAAATCCTAACTATTACATGGCTTTCGCAGATACATAATTATTTAATTGAAAATAAAATGCGGAAATTAAAAACCTAATTGAAATCTATTACAACCTCGAAACAGTTACAATAATAATTAAAAAGGTAATTAAAATACGCGCGACGAATTAAATGCGAAGAATTAATTAAGAGACCTAAAATCTAATTGAAAAATAATTTGGTTATTTTTTGGAGAAAAATTAATTATTTACAACCCTAATTTCTAATTAGTTTTAATTATGAAAAGGAATTAAATTAAACTAATTTAAACTAAATTAATTAATTAAATAAAATAACTATTTTATGAAAAAGATGATTTTTAGGTATTTTTTGTGATTTTATGGTTTTTTGTAGTAACTAAAAAAAGAATTAATTTGTGAAAGTAAATAATTAAACAAACAAAATAAATAAAAGAAATAAAAATAAATTAAATTGGGCCTGTTTAGCAAATGGAGGGGTGTCCTTCTGAATTTATTCCAGGCCCACCAAGCTGAAGCCCAGTCAGTGTCTGATCCAATGTATTGGTCCCCTGATGATCTATGGTATGACTGCGCATGTGGGACGTTGGATTGGATGTGATGAGATCTTGAGGGATAGATCTGAGATCTCACGGTGGACTTTGTTAGACATGGTGCATTGGAACCTGTATGAAATATCAAGAAAATGCAAAAGTAACACGCCTGGGGTCGAACCCAAGACGTGCACCTCATAGGTTTCCTCCTTTGCCAACTGCGCTGCCAAGTTATTTGTTAATATAAACACATATAAATAATATATTGTGAATTGGTAAGTGACTATAACCAAACGCGTGTGAAGTTTAAACCATCCACTCAAGTCGTGACACACACTCGTCTCCTCCAGGGAACTGTCGTCTTAGGCTCAGAGCATTTACCCACGGACAATCAGCCATAGCTAAAGACCTGCAATTCTCAAATATCTTGTCTAGGCAATATAAATCAGATTCAAGGTCATGAATCAATTGGATTCGATCCTCTGATCACGATGGTATCCATCTTGAGATCCAATTTTTCCTACATTTGAAAGCCCTAAAGCAACCTTGTAAACCCTAGCAATGGTGTCTCATCCAACACGCACCAAAACATGCAATTAAGTATGTAAAAACATTCTAAAAGGCGATATAAACACGAATATATGCTCATAACTCAATGATCATGCATGAATTGTGAAAATCAAATTCAAAATTATGGACGAACCGTGTTACAGCTAGCGCTCTTTTCTTGATGTTTCAGGCCTTGAGGATGCTTGTTATTGCTTCAATGATCGCCCAGGAACATGTTTTGACCTTCAACACACCTTGAACTGGTCTGAAATTGAAGATCTGATTCACACTTTTTCTTCAAAAATTTGAGTTTGGTTGATGACTTTCACGACCTCTGTAGGTGTTTAGGTATTGGCTTGCATTTTTGTTAAATCCCAAGTGTATGTGTGAATGTCATGACCGATGTCATAACATTCTAGTTCAGGTTGTACTAACTCAATAGGTACATGTGCAGAAAAATATTGTAATTCAAATACTGATGTTTATAAGTGTGTATCTGAGCATGTTTGCAAAATGATCACATTTTGCTAAATCAGTAGACAGGTTTTCTCAGATGTCATAACAGATGTTATGACATCCTGTTCTGAACTAACAGGATTGCAGGATTGGATAAGTCTGAGTTTTTTCAGGAAATAACTCAGTCCCCTCTAAACAGAATCCTACGTTTTCTGAGGAGTAACCTAGCTCAATCCTAACCTGATCAATAAAGTACTGTGACCTGGTCTTTAGGTCAAATGGAATCAACCCTAGGTTTTTGGAAACCCTAACTGAAGTTGCAGCTGCTATATATTCAACAGAGCTGCGGTTTTTCAAGGCATCCCTGCTGATTGATTAGAAGATCAATTTTGTAATCTGTATAGATTTGTTTATTGTACTCCAAGCAATTATCATTGTGATAAGTGTCTTGGAATAGGTTTCAATTGTAAGGGTTATGTAGCACTCAAAGCTTTGAAGCAAGAGTGTTTTGAATGTTACTT
This sequence comes from Vicia faba, assembly GCA_948472305.1. Taxonomy (NCBI): domain Eukaryota; kingdom Viridiplantae; phylum Streptophyta; class Magnoliopsida; order Fabales; family Fabaceae; genus Vicia; species Vicia faba. The sequence goes on along the minus strand of OX451737.1, from coordinate 680,985,493 downwards.
GACTAAAGCTGTGAAGCAGAGTCAAGTTAGTTGTGTACATCACTCAAAGTTGTGAAGCACGAGTGATTGTGTTACTTGATTAAAAAGCTGTGAAGCTTAATCAAGTGTGTGTTTTGAAGAGTGTCTTCATCAATTCTCAAGTCAAATTGGTTTATGTATCACTGCTGTGATTGAGGGGGAGTGAGTAGGAACTCAGGTTTAAGTTGTACTTAGATTAGAATTGCATTGGGTAGGTCTTAAGTGAAGGAGATAAACTGGTTGGTTTATTCCTGAATTAACATCTCTTATAGTGGATTCTCTCCCTGGCTTGGTAGCCCCCAGAGTAGGTGTTGTTGCACACTGAACTGGGTAAACAATTGACTGTGTTATTTACTGCTTTTGTATTTACTGTCATATAGTAAGTCAGATACGGTGTCATAACATTGGACGTGACATTGAGTATCTGTAGCCAGAATTTCAATTGGCATCAGAGCAGGCACCCTGCCTGTATTACTGGGTGAGATCTAGGGATATCACTTTCTGGCACTATGGACAAAGAAGGAGTTTTTGGAAATAGACAACCCATTCTGGATGGAACTAATTATGACTACTGGAAACCTCGTATGATTGCCTTCCTAAAATCTCTGGACAAAAAGGCTTGGAGAGCTGCTGATAAAGGATGGATACATCCCACCATAACTGAAAGAGATGGGACAATCAGTCTGAAGCCTGAGGAAGATTGGAGTAAAGAAGAAGATGAGTTAGCTCTGGGAAATTCAAAAGCCTTAAATGCCTTGTTCAATGGAATTGATAGAAACATCTTCAGACTAGTACATCAATATGAACTGGCCAAGGAAGTTTGGGACACCCTCAAAACTACTCATGAGGGCACTTCCAAAGTAAAGATGTCAAGGCTTCAGATGTTGACCACTAAGTTTGAGAATCTAAAAATGATGGAAGATGAAACCATTCATGAGTTTCACATGAACATCTTGGAGATTGCCAACACCTCAGGAGCACTGGGAGAAAAAATGTCAGAAGAAAAACTGGTGAGGAAGATTCTCAGATCCTTGCCTAACAGATTTGCAATGAAGGTAACTGCCATAGAGGAAGCCCAGGACATTAGCAAGTTAAAAGTGGATGAACTTATTGGGTCTCTTCAGACTTTTGAGATGGGGATCACTGATAATGGTGACAAGAAGAACAAAAGCATAGCACTTGTATCCAACACTGATGTTGAATACAAGGAGGATGAAGAAGAAAACATATCAGAAGCCATTGCCATGCTTGGAAGACAGTTCAACAGGCTCATCAAAAGAATGGACCCAAAGTCAAGGTCTAATGTTCATAACATTCCTTCTGACATTGACAGTTCCAGCAGAAGACCAAGGTCAGAAGATAAGGAAAACCAAGGCAGAGGTATTCAATGCCATGGATGTGAAGGATATGGACATATTCGAGCTGAATGTCCTACCTTTCTTAAGAAGAAAAAGAAAGGAATGACTGTTACTTGGTCTGACTATGATTCAGAAAGCAATTCTGAAGAAGAATCTGCCAAACTAGTTACTGCCCTAACTAGTGTTTGTACTTCTGAAAGTGACACCAGTGATGAAGAAGTAACATTTGAAGAACTGGCTGATACCTACAAGAAATTGTGTATCAGAAGTGGTGAAGTCTGTGTGCAAAATGAGAAACAATCAAAACTCATTGTAAAGCTGGAGGCTGAAAAGAGGGCAAATCTTGAAACTATAAGTCATTTAGAAGGAGAAGTTCAACTGCTGAACTCACAACTGAATCAAATGACCAAATCTGTCAAGATGTTGACCAATGGAACAGACAAATTGGAAGAGATCCTTCAGGCTGGTCAAAATATGGGAAATAAATCTGGCCTAGGATTTGTGGAAACAAAGAAATTTGGTACCGGGAAGCAAATGTCAAAACGGATGTCTCAACATTACTCTCAACATCAGGGACAGAGACATATGAAGAAAAGGTACCAAATATGGAGATGTCATCATTGTGGGAAATATGGTCACATAAAGCCCTTCTGCTTCAGATTACATGGATATCCTAAACAGAACTCAGATGTCAAACCTAAGTCTAAAAAGGTACCACACGCTCCTCAATGGAAGAAAAAGGCTACTGCACTGATAGCACACACTTCCCTGAAGATCTCTGCAAAGGAAGATTGGTACTTTGACAGTGGATGTTCCAGACACATGACTGGATTCAAAAATCTCCTCAATAATGTTATGCCTCACACCACCAGTTTTGTGACCTTTGGAGATGGTGCTAAAGGAGAAATCAAAGGAGTTGGTAATTTGGACTACCCTGGAGTTCCAAGTCTGAATAAGGTACTGCTGGTAAAAGGGTTGACTACTAATCTCATCAGCATCAGTCAATTATGTGATCTAGGATTCATGGTCAACTTCTCAAGATCTGAATGTCTACTGTTTAATGAAAAACTAGATGTTGTAATGAGAGGAATCAAATCCAAAAATAACTGTTATGTGTGGCAGCCTGAGAACACTGATAACTCCACTATGAGTCAAATCATCAAAGAAGAAAAAGAGATGAAACAGTGGCAGCATAAGCTTGAAGGAATGAAAAGAGCTATTCCTATGGAAGATGTCAGAAGAACTCCTAAACTACAGGCTGATAATATATGTGATGTGACAAAGAACAAGTCTCATAAATTCTGTTCTCAAAAATTCTGGTCAAAACAGATGCTACCTGAGGACAATGTTACACAAGATGTTGTGACATTGTGGTGTGATAATCTGAAAACATTCAACATTTCCTTGAACCCTATTGACTTTGGAGAAAAGAAGTCATTTGAACTGGAACATAGTTTCTCTAAGCTTCAGCTAACTGATTCTTCTACCAAGGCGCTTGTTGGAAATAAACTTGAAAATTTGAGGGGCAGATTGGGTATTCACCAACATGAGAAATTATAGCAATTAGTTTTGCTGAAAACATGGGTTGAAGGGATTAATTTTATTAAGTCTATATTTAGTGGGTTAATCATATTCATTCACAATTCCTTCAAAAGCCTTAAGAAGTTGAAGAGACTCCCTTGTACTCCCTACCTCTCTCATCCTTGCAACCTGTTTCCTCCTCCCAATCAAAGATTTTTCTCAAACTGCTACTATCACTCAACGTTACACACAATGTCTCAGACATCGTCTTCCACCATGGCGGCTTCGTCTCACTCATCATCGTCATCATCTGATCAAGATTCTAGGGCAATCACTACATGCATAGAATCTGAAGTTCTTGAGGTCACTCCTCTCAGGGAGATGGCAACTGACCCAGCCAGAGTCAAAAAGCTCAGGACCAGACATGCAGGAAGAGCTCAAGCTACAGTCTCTGGTAATTCTTCTCTTCCTTCGTCTTCTACACCTAATAAAGAAGGATCAGTTCCAGTACACCAAGCTATTGCTAGACTGGTTTCTAGCATTCTGAGTGGCAACCAATCTGTACCGGGGATTTCTATCCCTTTGAATCAATCAGAAAGTCCAAATGTGGAAGGTTCTGAAAATATAGATGTCACTGAGGATGTTGTGACACCAAAAGACAACATTCAGAATTCCTCTGAAAAGGCTGCTGATCCACCTATCATTGATGTGGATGAAGAGTACTCAGATAATGAACTGATTGCTAATGTGAACCCTAGCATTGCTAGGAGATTGATGAAAAGAAAGAGTAGTGAGACTGTTAAACCTGATGCTAAGAAATCCAAGGCTGAAGGGATGGCTGAGAAAATTCAGACAAAAGGGAAGAAGGCACAGGTGCAGACTGCTAGACAACCAATCTCCAAGAAAAGTAAAGAACCTGAAACTTCTGATTCTGATGATGAATCAGAATTTGAGATTGACATTGACAATACTCCCATCAGAAGGAAGCTCCCCTCCAGCAATATTGCTAGAGTGCCTGAAGTGCCAACAGACAACATCTCCTTTCATCATCCTGATAATGCAAACAGATGGAAGTATGTTTGCTTGAAGAGAATAGCCTTGGAGAGAGAACTCAACAATGATGCCTTGGAGTGCAAAGACATCATGGAGCTGATCAGGAATGCTGGGCTAATGAAGACAGTGATGAAGTTTAGCAAATGTTATGAAAATCTGGTTAAAGAGTTTGTAGTGAACTTGTCCAATGATTGTGCTGATGGGAGGTCAGCTGACTTTGAGAGTGTGTTTGTTAGAGGAAGAAGGGTCAAGTTCTCTCCATCAGAAATCAACAAGTTTCTTGGAAGAACAAATAAGGACTGTCCTGATCTAGAGGCAACTGACAATGAAGTATGTTTGACCATCACTGCCAGGCAAGTAAAGTGCTGGCCATTGAAAGGGAAGTTGAATGCTAGTAAACTCAGCATGAAATTTGCCATCTTGCATAAAATAGGTGTAGCAAACTGGGTGCCTACAAATCACAAATCAACCATCTCCACAGGATTGGGGAGATTCATCTATGCTGTAGGAACCAAGACTGCCTTTGACTATGGAAGGTACATCTTTGAACAAACCTTGAAGCATGCTGGCAGTTATGCTGTCAAAGGACCAATTGCTTTTCCCTCCCTCCTTTGTGGAATCATCCTTGCACAATACCCTGACATCCTTGTAGCAAGAGATACAGTCTGCAAAAGAGCCCCTGCCCTTGGCCTGCACTACAAACTGTTTCAGGGATCCCATGCTCCAGACATTGTCACAACATCAGCTGAGACATCGTCTGCAAAGATCCAGTCCAAAACATCAGATGTCATAGCTGTTTTAAAAGAAACCTGCAAAGATCTGGATGCTAGAAAAAGGACCCTAGAAGCTCTAATTGCCAGGCTAGAAAAGGAAGAAGCTGAAGAAAGCAGAAGGGAAGAAGATGAAGGACAGCTCAACATTGAAGAAATTGGCTCCTCTGAGTCTGATGACAGTGCTTGAAGGATGATTGCTGCTTGGTGGTGTTGCTGGTGGAGTTTGGAAGTGTGTTCTGCTGTTGTCTGCTGCTGATCTCATTATTTTGTTTTGGATAACTGTATAACTTTATAAACATGTAATCTTTGGCCCATTTGTGGCTAAAGTGGGGGAGAATATTTTTGGTACTGCTTAATTAGTACTTGACACTATATTTTTCTGCTGTCACTTATTTCTGCTGCTATCTATCTATCTCTGATTGTTTAGGGACTTTAGCCAAAAATCTGCCAAAGGGGGAGTTTGTAGGTGTTTAGGTATTGGCTTGCATTTTTGTTAAATCCCAAGTGTATGTGTGAATGTCATGACCGATGTCATAACATTCTAGTTCAGGTTGTACTAACTCAATAGGTACATGTGCAGAAAAATATTGTAATTCAAATACTGATGTTTATAAGTGTGTATCTGAGCATGTTTGCAAAATGATCACATTTTGCTAAATCAGTAGACAGGTTTTCTCAGATGTCATAACAGATGTTATGACATCCTGTTCTGAACTAACAGGATTGCAGGATTGGATAAGTCTGAGTTTTTTCAGGAAATAACTCAGTCCCCTCTAAACAGAATCCTGCGTTTTCTGAGGAGTAACCTAGCTCAATCCTAACCTGATCAATAAAGTACTGTGACCTGGTCTTTAGGTCAAATGGAATCAACCCTAGGTTTTTGGAAACCCTAACTGAAGTTGCAGCTGCTATATATTCAACAGAGCTGCGGTTTTTCAAGGCATCCCTGCTGATTGATTAGAAGATCAATTTTGTAATCTGTATAGATTTGTTTATTGTACTCCAAGCAATTATCATTGTGATAAGTGTCTTGGAATAGGTTTCAATTGTAAGGGTTGTGTAGCACTCAAAGCTTTGAAGCAAGAGTGTTTTGAATGTTACTTGACTAAAGCTGTGAAGCAGAGTCAAGTTAGTTGTGTACATCACTCAAAGCTGTGAAGCACGAGTGATTGTGTTACTTGATTAAAAAGCTGTGAAGCTTAATCAAGTGTGTGTTTTGAAGAGTGTCTTCATCAATTCTCAAGTCAAATTGGTTTATGTATCACTGCTGTGATTGAGGGGGAGTGAGTAGGAACTCAGGTTTAAGTTGTACTTAGATTAAAATTGCATTGGGTAGGTCTTAAGTGAAGGAGATAAACTGGTTGGTTTATTCCTGAATTAACATCTCTTATAGTGGATTCTCTCCCTGGCTTGGTAGCCCCCAGAGTAGGTGTTGTTGCACACTGAACTGGGTAAACAATTGATTGTGTTATTTACTGCTTTTGTATTTACTGTCATATAGTAAGTCAGATACGGTGTCATAACATTGGACGTGACATTGAGTATCTGTAGCCAGAATTTCAACCTCAATCCTTGTTCTCTTGCCTTGGCTGCATTATGTATTTGTACTATAATGAATTAGGGTTGTAAAAACCACTAGTATCTTTGCAAATTTTGAAGATTTGATTTGGTTTTCATGTGGTATGTGTGATCGGTGGATCTGGAACTGACTGTTTAACGCTGGTTTCGCGAAATGTTGCGGAAAGCAAGAGTCGCCACCGTCTTTTATTTTCTCCAACATGGACAGGACAAAAGCACGACAAAATTCCTTATTTGAGATTTCTCTCGGTTCGGGACGTAGATTTATAGAAAGGGAAGGTGTTAGCACCCTTTCTATCCATGGTGATCCATGGGCTCTTAGATACTTGCTCATTTGTGTTTTCAAAATGTTTGTTTGCTTTTCAAAAGTGTGTGGGTTTGAAAAAAGTTTCATTGAAAACTTCAATTCGACTCTTGTATCAGTCCTCAAGAGTGTTGTGAAGCGTTTGTTTTGAAATCTTTTAGAAAGTGTCAGTGTGAAAAAGAGTTTTTGATTTGTTTTTGAATTAGAGAAAGTATCTACGAGTCATCCACCTACCCTAAGGAATTAGGCTGTGTAAATGTCCTTAAGGTAGTGCCATCCCACCATTGAGAGGTAGGTAGCACCACCGTTGGAGGTGTTCGGGTTAATTCGTTTGTTAGGGACAGTGTGGTCACCAGAGCAACAGTAGGACACCTTAGAAGCTACCCTTATGCCATTGATCTTTTTTATTCCGAGGCAACCGTTTCGAGGCAACCGTTTCGAGGCAACTTGTTTCGAGGCAACTGGATCATGGACATAAGGACTTACTAAAACGTCATATACTCGACGACCACGTTTCGAAGGTAAGGCAACAGTGAGGCGTACCCTAGAAGTGGTGTGTGAATTCGTGTATTATTTTCAGTTATGTTTTATCTTGTACATGTATTATGGTGATCTACGCTTGTTTTTAATTAGCATGCATTCTTTCATACAATTTAACAGTTAAGGGGGTGCGGAAAGTAAATTGCGGAAACGTAAATCCTACGCTATTACAAGGCGTGGGTCTATACATCGCCAAAAATTACAAAGACCCGTTTTAGTAAATGAATACGGAAAATAAAAAAAACAGTCAAGGTCCTAATTACTATTACATGTCCGGAGCAATTACATGATAATCAAACAAATTAAATACGCGCGAATAAATTAACCGGGAAAGTCTAAGGGTGTTGACCCTTTTAAGAAAAGGAAATTAATTTTTTTGGTCTTTTTTGGTAATTAAATGAAATTAAAAACTAATTAATGACTAATTAAGAAAAGAAATGTTTTTATGTTTATTTGTATTTTTTATGAAATAAAATAGAAAAAAAAGAAATAAAATTCTAGGTTAACCTAAATCTAAATCTATTTTAATTATTAAAAAGAAGGTTAAAATGGCCTAATTAAAAACTAATTCAATTATGGTTTATTTACAAAAATAAAAATAATAATAATAAAAGTGTTAATTCTATTTTTTTTGGTTTTTTTATGAAAATGGTTAATTGATTAATTTAATGATAGAGTAATTATTTTTGGTGTTTTTTGGATCAATTTTGATAACTAAAAACAAATAAAAGTCAATTAATGATTATTTAACAATTAATTAAAATATGCATGCAAAAATATTATTTTTAATGTCAAAAATTAAATAAACATTTTTCTGATTAAAATGCAAAAGGAAAATATTTTTTGTGAGTTTTTAAATGCATGAGAAAATTATTTGAATATAAATTAAATTAGGATTAAAAATATAAAAAAGGGTGAAAAACAAAGGAAACATGTTAATTATGGAAAAGGTGAAAAAAATGCCTGAACCAGGACTTGAACTCGTGCCTTCTGAGAATGTCCACTAACGCGTTTCCATCTGAGCCAGCTGTTTCAATTGACATAACATTAAACACTTAATATTATATTGATAAGCGAATAAATCATGGGAATTAAAAACAAAACGCGCGCGGAATTTTGAATGCACCAACGCCTGCTTGCCACGTCTGTCTTCTTCAAGCTTTCCTGCAAATGTAAAAATACATAGCGGGGGTTTTAAACCCCCCCAAAACACAAGCCTGCAAATAATAGCGATTAGCTCCTCGTTAGTCATAAATTAGGCGCGATGGGTCCGTTTGCTTCGTCTCATCCTTCTCAATTCAACCATGGTGGTCTGAGGTTCCAATTTTTCAGTATGGGGAAATCCCCAATTTGAAGCTTGAAAAAAACATAAAATGCTTTAATGGTGAATCATGTTATAACGCATTAGAATGCAATTGGATCATCCTATTAGCTTCAGAAAGCCCCTAGCAATACAAAACAATAAAGAAAATGAATCAAATGCTTATGAAAGGTGATATACAGTTTTGAAAAATGAAGCAAACCGAATGATGTCTATGGCACGATTTCTTGAGTGATTGTGCTTGGTTCTGATTGCCAAAGCTTCCTAGGAATGCCAGGAATATGTTTTGATTGAAATTGAGGCTTGAAATGCGCTGCAACTATGATTACAGATTTGCTTTTTTTCTTGAAAATTTGAAAATGTGTTTGGCCGTTTCTCAGCTTTTTAGGTCGTGAATTCACTTGTGTTAGCTTGCATACGTGTTATGTAATGTGTTTTGATCAGAGTTAAGGCCAATAATGCAATGCATTCATGCTTGGGATTTTCCATAAACTCCATTGAAGCACTTTCCATTTTTGAGCCAAAATTTGAATTCTTGCTTCATTTAGACCTTTGCACGAAATTGGAATGATCATGATGATGTATCAAAGCATTTCAATACAAGAAATATCCCCTTAATTAACTTCTTTGATTTTATTTGATTTTAAATGATTTAAAATGAATTAAATCAAATAAAATTAAATAAAAATGAAAAAATTAATTTTAAATCTTGAAATAATTTGTGGGACACGTGGGAAGCATGGCCAAGCTGAAACAAGTGGAAAAAGTGGGCCCCTTTTGTCAAAAATGAAGTTTCAAGGATAATTGACTTTGGCCCTTTCACAAAAATTTCCCAACTTCTCCAATGCATATCTTGCTCAATTTTGAAGCTATGAACATGTTCTTGGACATTTTGGAAAGGTCTTGAAGTCCTCTAACCAATGCCTTTGGTCCCATGTCATTTTGATTTACCAATATCAATTTATGGTCTTTGACTTAAAGTGCCTTTTTGTTGACTTTTGAAAATGACCTATAATGTTGAAATTGACAATTTTTTGTGAGAGCATTTCTTGGACTTGGAATGTGAAGATGAGTTGTAGGAAATGTATTCCCCTTCAAAATGAGCATTGGATGGGATTTTTCTGATGAACCATGAAAAAGTTATGCCTTGGTCAAGGTACAGTTGACTTTTCAACTGTCCAAAAATAGAAACTTTTGACACCTTGATGATTTTTGAGCCATGCTTGAGGAATCATGATCAAGATTTGACCAAATGATGATTGTGGCTTCAAAATAAGATGTTGACCAAAAATTTTGACTTTTGACTGCCAAATGACCATTTTGCCCCTACAGTTGACTGTTGAGCAAATGGGACTTTTGACTGTGCAACTTGACCTTGTGAGCCTTGAAACTTGACATGTAGGTGCTTGAAAATGTATATGAGTATGTGGGACTTGATTGAGCCCTTGAAAACCTCAGCTTCCTTGCAAGAACCAAAACCCTAGTTTGTCTGGCTTAGGAGGATGGTTGACTGTGTAGCCTTTGAGTAGACTTTGAACCATTTGAGGTGATGCTTGTCAAAACTTTGAAGATTATGGGAGGGCAAATTTTGGGGTACAACAGTTGCCCCTGTTCAATCTTCTTAGACCTGAGGATGTAGATTGGCTTGTGTGCCTTTCGCGATCTGAAGGTGGAAGATGATTGAACACTAGAGTGCACAGAAATTTGCACTTACATAGTAGAGTGTCAGCAGTGTGATGTAGGGAATGGGCTTACATATGCCATTTGGAAAGATGGTGGATAGGAGGATGGGCTTATAGATGCCATTTAGAGATGTGATAGAACCTTGTCGGGAATGGGCTTATAGATGCCATTTGGAACTAAAATGGGAGGATGGGCTTATAGATGCCATCTAGGTGTCGATCGCGTAAGAGATTCCTTAGCGAGAACTTGCGTACCTGAGAAAGAAAGATAATTACCTGGCCTGTTACAGGGGTTGATCTTCAAACTCTTTACGTAGATGTGCCCTGGCTGGATACAGGAATCGAATCTTTAAACTCTTCAGACGTACCCTGGCAGGATATAGGAATCGAGTCTGGAAATGTAGTCGTCAACAGATACACCCTGGCAAGATACAGGAATCGGATCTTCGAACTCTTCAGACGTGCCCTGGCAAGATACAGGAATCGAGTCTGGTAGTGTTAGTCGTCAATAGATACACCCTGGCGAGATACAGGAATCGGATCTTCGAACTCTTCAGACGTGCCCTGGCAAGATACAGGAATCGAGTCTGGTAATGTAGTTGTCAACAGATACTCCCTGGCAAGATATAGGAATCGGATCTTCGAACTCTTCAGACGTGCCCTGGCAGGATACAGGAATCGAGTCTGGTAATGTAGTCGTCAACAGATACACCCTGGCAAGATACAGGAATCAGATCTTAGAACTCTTCAGACGTGCCCTGGCAGGATACAGGAATCGAGTCTGGTAATGTAGTCGTCAATAGATACACCCTGGCAAGATACAGGAATCGGATCTTCGAACTCTTCAGACGTGCCCTGGCAGAATATAGGAATCGAGTCTGGTAATGTAGTCGTCAACAGATACACCCTGGCAAGATACAGGAATCGGATCTTCGAACTCTTCAGACGTGCCCTGGCAGGATACAGGAATCGAGTCTGGTAATGTAGTCGTCAACAGATACTCCCTGGCAAGATACAGGAATCAGATCTTCGAACTCTTCAGACGTGCCCTGGCAGGATACAGGAATCGAGTCTGGTAATGTAGTCGTCAACAGATACACCCTGGCAAGATACAGGAATCGGATCTTTAGTTGCGACCATTGATGGTAATCGTCTTGGTATTAACCTTTGTCCTGAAAAGACAAAACATTAGTTGCATGCAATGTCATGATGTATGACATGCGTGATATTCTCAAAATAAGTGAGATTGTATGTTTATGATGCGTATATGCATGCTATAAGGTATGAAAGATGCGATGTTTATGAATGTATGTTTTTGTCTTAGGAAAATAAATCCTTGACGGATGCCGGGAAGTTAAATCTTGGGCTGATGTGAATAGCATTTCGCTGTTTCCGCTGGGGAGTGATGGTTGCAAGAATACCGGCAGGAGATGGTGACTCCGTTGGGGAATAAACTTGGAGATTACTCTGTGGGGGAAAATTATTCTAGCGACCTTGCTGGGGAACAATACTCTGTGGGAAGAGAGGTACTTTGTTGAGATGTTGATGATAACTCCGCTGGGGATACCGTTGTTATGTTGGAAGTTTTAATAGACTCAGCTGGGGATAAGAAGACTTCGCCGAGGACGATCTTCCCGTGGCTTTTGGCTGAGGATAACCCAGTTATATCCTGGTAGGGAAATAACCTTTGAATAAAGCCGGGAGACGCGTTCGTGCTCTGTAGGGGGGAAGCTTCTAGAATCTACTGGGGATAAGCTTCCTGCTGGGGAGATGGATTCAGCTTTCTTGGGGAAATTTTTGAACTGTATTGGGAAAGGGGCCCCACTGAAAGTCTGGTATACCGCCGGGGAACAATCTTAGATCAAGACTGTCGGGGACACTTGTTAAGAATGTTTGTATACTCCTGGGGAATGTTGAGATCTGCTGGGGATACCCAACTTCCTTAAGGCTGACTGAGGATAACTCTGCTCGGGGAGAGTATCGTTGACTTGCTGGAGGTATTGTTCCTTGTAGGGCTGATTGGAGACCAACTGCATGTGAGAGAATTGTTGAATCTTGGCTCACTCTCTGGGGAATTAAGGCATCTTGGTTATGCTCTTCAGCTGAATTTACCTTGGTACCTTAGTGGACAGAGCAATTAGATCGCTTGGACAACTCATTATTGCCCCTGTTTCTAATGTCACCTGTAATTAATCCTTTGTTTTGCATGCAAATATTTATGAGTTAGCAATTAGTGTCAAATGCATATATCAAAAATTGAACATTGGACGTTCTTCGCAAAACAAAACAGAAAAAGGAAAAACAATTGGCAATTGGTCTGAAAAGTGAATTTGTATTGATTTTTGAATTTGCCTGTGAATAGGCGTTTATGTACAAGAGGCTGACGTCCTAGTAAGAGAGCGCCGCCGAACAACAGAGTTTATACAATTTTGTACAAAGGGAAAACAAAACAGCTGTGTGAAAAGAATAATCCCACTGGGTTTCAACTCTACTATCAACTTTATATCTTCGAGCGTCTCATCACTTTGCTGCTCGGTTGAAGATGAAGTTGACTGATCGATGCCGTCTGGACTTGATGGTTGACACCGAATTCTGGATGCAAGGTGATCCAATGAGACATAGTATTACGCTTTAATCCCTAACTTTTTCCTGGACCGCCCTTTCGGGTTTTCAGTCCACCGGGATACCCATTTTTGCCCAAGCCGCCTTTTCAGGTTTTCGACTTGCCGGGTGTACAGATTTTTTTTCATTTCATCCCTCATTTTGCCTGAAACCTTTTGGTTCACCGGGAAGCCCTAATTTTTGCCTAGGTATGTCAACCTAGCGGGTCTTTTATCATGCGTAGTATCTTTTTACTATGTCTGCATTAGCGGGGTGAGGAAGGTCGTCACCATCCATGGTGGTTAGGATCATGGCTCCTCCTGAGAACACATGTTTAACCACAAATGGCCCTTCATAGGTGGGGGTCCATTTGCCCCTGGGATCACTCTGAGGAAGGACGATGCATTTGATTACCAGATCCCCAACTTGATACTCTTGTGGTCTGACTTTCTTGTTAAATGCCCTGATCATCCGTTTTTGGTATGTCTGACCATGACAAATAGCAGTGAGTCTCTTTTCGTCAATTAGGTTTAATTGATCAAGTCGAGTCTGGATCCAGTCATCTTCGCTCAGATCTGCATCCTTCATTATCCGGAGAGAGGGTATCTGGACTTCGATCGGCAAGACTGCCTCCATGCCATAGACCAAGGAGAAGGGAGTTGCCCCGGTTGACGTCCTTGCTGAGGTACGGTACCCATGAAGAGCAAACGGTAACATCTCGTGCCAATCTTTATAGGTCACTGTCATCTTCTGCACAATCTTTTTAATATTCTTATTCGCTGCTTCTACAGCCCCATTCATCTTCGGCCGGTAAGGAGAAGAGTTGTGGTGCTGTATCTTGAATTGCTCGCAGAGCTCAGTGATCATCTTGTTATTAAGATTGGTACCATTGTTCGTAATGATCCTTTCCGGGACGCCGTATCGACAGATCAGGTTATGCCGAATGAACCGTGCCACGACATTCTTGGTTACTGTAGCGTAGGAAGCCGCTTCAACCCACTTCATGAAGTAATCAATCGCTACCAGGATGAAGCGATGCCCGTTGGATGCCGTAGGTCTGATCTCGCCGATCATATCAATGCCCCACATTGCAAAAGGCCAAGGTGCTTTCAAGACATTCAGAGGAACTGGAGGAACGTGCACCTTATCTGCATAAATCTGGCATTTATGACATGTCCGAGAATGTTAGTAACAGTCGGCTTCCATTGTGGACCAGAAATATCCTGCCCGAAGGATTTTCTTTGCCATGGTATGTCCACTGGAATGTGTTCCGAAGGTACCTTCATGTAGCTCTGCCATGATCTTTTCTGCTTCAGTTTTATCCACACAACGCAGTAAAGTTGAATCATGGTTTCTCTTGTATAGAATACCGTTGCTGAGGAAGAACTTTGCTGCGAACCTTCTCAGAAACTTCTTGTCGTTGACAGATGCACCTTCAGGGTATTCCTGAGCTTCCAAGTATCTCTTCACCTCATGGTACCAAGGTTTTTCAATCACTACCTCAGCCTCAAGATCACAACAGTATGCCGATTCGTCCAGTTTCCAGATAATGACCCAGGGAGCCTCATTGTCCCATTTGACTTTGAACATGGAAGACATCGTAGCTAACGCGTCTGCCAGCTGATTCTCCTCTCTCGGAAAGTGTTCAAAAGTTATCTCTGTGAAATGGGGGATCAATGTCAACACACATTCTCTGTAAGGAATAAGATTCGGATGTTTCGTATCCCACTCGCCTTTGATCTGATTGATCACGAGAGCGGAATCTCCGAATACACTCAGAAACTTGATCCTTAAGTCGATCGCAGCTTGAAGACCCATGATGCATGCCTCATACTCTGCCATGTTGTTGGTGCAGTTGAAACATAGTCGGGCAGTGAGTGGAGTATGAGTGCCTTGAGGAGATATGATCACAGCGCCAATACCGTTACCCAAAGCGTTGGAGGCTCCGTCAAAGTGCATAGACCATCGGGATCCTTCCTCAGGTCCTTCATCCGGTCCAGGTACTTCACAATCAGTCACTATCATGATGCTCTCGTCGGGAAATTCAAAGTTCATTGATTGATAGTCGTCTACTGCCTGATGTGCCAAGTGGTCTGCCAATACACTTCCCTTGATAGCTTTCTGAGTCGTGTACTGGATGTCGTATTCTGTCAGGATCATTTGCCATCTTGCTATTCTCCCAGACAGAGCAGGCTTTTCAAATATGTACTTTATTGGATCCATCTTTGAGATCAACAAGGTAGTGTGAGTCAGCATATACTGTCTCAGCCGGCGAGCAGCCCATACCAAAGCGCAGCAAGTTTTCTCGAGCAGTGAGTATCGGGTCTCACAGTCGGTAAACTTTTTTCTAAGGTAATAAATGGCATGCTCTTTTCGGCCAGACTCGTCATGCTGCCCCAGCACACACCCCATTGAGTTGTCAAGTACTATCAGGTATAGTATCAGAGGTCTCCCTTCAACCGGTGGCATAAGGATGGGTGGTTCTTGGAGATACTCTTTGATTCGGTCGAAAGCGGCCTGACATTCATCGTTCCAACGTACTACCTGGTCTTTCTTCAGCAGCTTGAAGATTGGCTCACATGTAGCAGTTAGATGCGAGATGAACCGGGCAATGTAATTCAGGCGTCCTAAAAAGCCTCTGACCTCTTTCTCTGTCTTAGGAACTGGCATCTCTTGAATGGCTTTAACCTTGGTAGGGTCCACTTGAATACCCTTATCACTTACAACGAAGCCTAGCAACTTTCCAGATCTAACCCCGAAGGTGCACTTGTTCGGGTTCAACCTCAGCTTGTACAGTTTCAAATGGTCAAACAGTTTCTGCAGATGGTTAAGGTGTTCCTCCTCAGTTTGGGACCTTGCAATCATATCGTCGACATACACTTCAATCTCATGATGGATCATGTCATGAAATAAAGCAACCATGGCACGTTGGTAGGTTGCCCCAACATTTTTCAACCCGAATGGCATGACCTTGTAGCAAAAGGTGCCCCACTGAGTAACAAAGGTGGCCTTTTCCATGTCTTCAGGAGCCATTTTGATCTGATTATAACCTGAAAAACCATCCATGAAGGAGAACACCTTGTGTTGAGCAGTATTGTCAACCAGAACGTCGATATGAGGCAGAGGGAAGTCATCCTTGGGGCTTGCCCTGTTCAAATCCCTGTAATCGACACACATTCTGACCTTACCATCTTTCTTCGGCACCGGAACCACGTTGGCAACCCACTGAGGGTAAGAAGTCACTGCTAGAAACCCGGCATCAAATTGCTTCATAACCTCAGCTTTGATCTTCTCGGACATCTCTGGACGCATACGGCGGACCTTTTGTTTAACCGGAGGGTAGTCTTCCTTGGTAGGCAAATGATGGACCACAATGTCGGTATCCAACCCAGGCATGTCTTCGTAGGACCATGCAAATATTTCCATGTAGTCATGCAGCATCTGGATCAGCCGTTGTTTCACACTGAGCTCTAGATTAGCACCAATCTTGACTTCCTTTCTGTCTGTCTCAGTACCCAGATTTACCGTTTCCACTGGCTCTTCATGTGGTTGAATGGCCCTCTCTTCCTGGAGTAACAGTCTTGCAAGCTCTCCAGGAACTTCGCAATCATCTTCACCTTCGTCTTCGGCTGTTGATCGGATTTTCGAAGTCATAACTGGCAGTAGCAGAGTCGTTACCAGTGAGATCCAGAGTGGATTGGAACCTGTATGGGTGAGTGTGTGTAAATACAGCTGTTTTGCAATATGTATAAAGAAAGAAAGGGAGCGCAAGATTTGAAATGTGAAAAACGTCCAATGCTTTTATTCATGATATATGAAAGTGACAAACAAAAGCCCTCACAAATAAAACCACGGTGCCCCGGGTAAGACACCGGGCCATAAAGTATCAAATTATTGTTTATTACAAATCCAAAACAAAGAAGTTCATTACTGGGTGACAAAAGTAATGGGTGTAAAGTCTTTTGCGGTCCAGTTGCTAGGTCCACCGTTGGTCGTTGGGTAGATCCAGTTGTCAAACTCGGATTCTTCCACTTCGTCTTCATCCCCAATAGCATTCACTCCTGGATGGGTGATGAGCACATGAGGTCTTCCAATCCTTGCCTTGCGCACAACCTTCTGAGCCTCTGCAGTGAAACCCAACCCAAACTTGTTAGTCTTAGAAGTAAAATCCGGGAGCCTGCCCCAGTTTGCACATTCACCTTTTTCAATCACATCCCAGGCATCCTTCAAGGAAGCCATCTTCAAAGGAGAACCCTCTTCAGTCACTGCTTCTGCTGCTGCCAATGTTTGAGGTACCTCTTCAAAATGTTAGAAGGGGGTCTCAATGAACTCCCCGTCCATTTCCACGTACCTGAAGGAGTTGAGGTGGCTGACCATGTATTCCTCTTCCCCTTGCACTGTTACAATCTTCCCCCTGACCGGGTATTTGAGCTTCTGATGCAAGGTTGAAGTCACAGCTCCAGCCTTGTGGATCCACAGGCGACCCAGCAAACAAGAATAGGATGGACGGATGTCCATCACATAGAATTTTGAATCAAATACCTGCGAACCAACCCTGATCGAGATGTCAACCTCACCATGTACCATCCTTTTGGACCCGTCAAAGGCCCGAACAACAATGTTACTTGGTTTGAGCTCTAAACCCTCACAGTCCAGCCTGTCTAGAGCCTTCTTGGGTAGCACGTTTAGTGAAGAACCAGTGTCAACCAGCACATGAGCAAGAGTAGTGCCCCTGCATTCAATGGAGACATGCAGGGCATCATTATGGTTCTTCCCCTTGGCCGTCAGATCAGCATCAGAGAAACCCATGCCATTATCAGCGGTTAAGTTGGCCACACAGTCGGTGAATTGATCAGCAGACGTCTCTTGAGGCACGTGGGCCGTCTTCAGGAAAGCAATCAGGGCCTTGGCATGGGCCTCTGAACACAGCAACCGTGATAGCATGGAGATTTTGGAGGGGGTGTGCCCCAGCTGTTCAACGACGT
The DNA here is from genome assembly GCA_948472305.1 of Vicia faba. Classification (NCBI taxonomy): domain Eukaryota; kingdom Viridiplantae; phylum Streptophyta; class Magnoliopsida; order Fabales; family Fabaceae; genus Vicia; species Vicia faba. Next base: position 680,967,759 of record OX451737.1, on the reverse strand, counting down.
TGAAATCGCTTTTCTTTATAATCTTGAGGATCTCTTCCATCTCTTGCTTGGAAGCCTCAACAGTGGTCTTTGGTGCCTCCGTCCGGGTAGGCATATCAGCAGCAATCCCTTTGCCCCGAGCGTCAGATGACTCGGCAGCAGGGGTAGAAACTTGATCAGGGGGGGAGACAGGCACACTGGCAGGTGTGATGATAAGAGGCCTTTGAATTGCTGGAGGAGCGATGTCTGGTGAGAACAGTCTTCCACTACGAGTGACCTTAGCAGGCCCAGTGATGTTGGTGACATCGGTACCAGTGTTGAACTCTTGTTTCACTCCCAGAACATAAACATCTGCCCTATAGTGCCATGGGACAGCTTTATCAGACTTGTAGAGGATGGGCCCTGGAACAGTAATGGTGATGGGAGCAATCTTGTGAACAGGCAAAATTTGGACAGGCTTCTTTGAAGGAGCCTTGGAAGGGTTATTGAAAATGGTAACAATTGAAACTTCTTCAACAGGGGCAGCAGGAACAACAGTCTTTTTGAACAGAATCTCTTTACTATCCATCAGGTTTTGGACGCCTGATTTCAGCAAAGAACAACCAACAGGGGCATCAGCACATAAAGGGCAACCTTTGCTACATCCCGGAAATAAACTGGCTAGCAACAGGTTCCTCTTGACAGTCAGCAGCGGAGTAGCAACATCATCCACAGAAGCTACATATAAATCCTCCTCAACAGCATTCACTCCATGCTGGGGCATGGGAGCGGTCATAACATTTGGCCTCTCGGGCGCCTCGAACTGTATCTCCTTGGCATCAATAAGGTCCTGAACCTTATTCCTCAGGGCCCAGCAATCATCAGTAGAATGTCCCGGGCTATCAGAGTCATATGCGCAACGGGCGTTGGGGTTGTATTTCAGAGATGCTGTGTTTACCATCTTCGGAGCCTCTTTGACAGTTACCAGGCTAGTTGACAGCAGTTGCGGCAGGATCTGAGAGAGAGTCATGCTGAGCCGAGTATACTGCCGTTTGGGCCTCTCAGCTCTGGGTTGGTTGTACTGTTGTGGAGCAGCAGCAGGCTTAGAAATAACCACCGCGTTGACAGCTTGGCGGCGTTCCGGTTTGTCTTGCCTTCTTGGACCATACACAGCACTATCCTCCTTCTTGAAGGGCTTCTTTTCAGCATTGGAGGAGGTACCCTTCTGTATCTTTCCCGATTTTATACCAGCCTCGATCCTCTCACCAGTCAGGATCAGGTCAGTAAACCCAGCAGAGGAATTACCAATGAGATGATTGAAGAATGGACCAGATAGGGTCCCCAAGAACATATCCACCAGCTCCCGGTCCGTCAATGGTGGCTGCACCCTGCCAGCCAGGTCTCTCCATTTCTGTGCGTACTCCTTAAAACCTTCACCCGTTCCCAGTGACATACCCTGGAGTTGGGTACGCGTGGGAGCGAGGTCGGAATTATATTGATACTGCTTGTAAAAAGCAGTGGCCAGATCCTCCCAGTTACGAATGTTGGTTCCATCCAGCTGATAGAACCATTCGAGGTGAGTCCCTGAAAGACTCTCCTGGAAGAAGTGGATCCATAAGTTCTTGTCTGCTGTGTAAGGCTGGATCTTCCTTACATAAGAACGGAGGTGCATCTTGGGACAGGAAGCCCCGTCATACTTCACAAAGGCAGGCGCCTTGAACTTGTGTGGGATCACCACCCCAGAAGATAACCCCAAGTCTCCGAAATCCAACCTAGGCATACGTTGAATCTCCATAGCATTTAATCTGTCCTCCAGCTGTTTGTACCGGTCCTCAGCAGGAGGGTACTGTTCATCGTTGAAGTCTGTCTCAGTGTCAGAAACCACAGGACTAGGGACCTCCCTCCCTTGGTGACTGCCTTCTCCCACAGATGGAGTAGTCCTCTCAGCTTCATTTTGCAACGTGTTCCCGAGTCTGCGCCCAGTGTTGAATAGCACAGTCCTCTTCTTCTTCTTATTCTTCTTCAGGAGCAAAGCCTTTAGCTCTTGTTGTCCCTGGGCCAAGTTCATGACCATCTCCTGAAATTGGGCGTTCTGGGCCTGGAGGGCCTTGATAGCTTGCTCGGTAGTGAGTTCAGGATTCATGATGCTTGAGTGCTGAAATAAACAGCGAAGAAGATTAAGCAACCTGTAGGAAAAGGGTACCTGTAATGCATATGATGAATGAAATGCGGATGAATTATGTTTTCAAAGACAATCGGGAATCAACTTTGTAAACAAAAGGAACACACTTTATTAGATTCAAACTTTAAATTGTTCAACAATCTGCCCTTAGGCGTTACAAGAATGAAAATACTAAAAAGGAAATAAAGCTGTAAAAGAAACATCCAAAGCCCATCAGTGCTCCCATGGCCTCCTCTTCTCAGTACGGATATAGTCATTCAGGGCCCGCTCGCTCTCCAATTGCTTGGTCAGCTTCTGGATCTTCTGTTCCTGTTCGTTGAACTTTTCTCGATAATAATCCCGCTCTTCCTGTAGTTGTGCCCAAGACCTCTTTAGTGTATCAACATCAGTGGGTATCTGAGGAGGGAGAACAGTCGGAGGAATCCCATCTTCATCAAGACTTTCAAGAACGATAGGCCTGACAGCTTCATATGGCATACCTAACTTCTGAGCACGGATGCGGACCCACTTGTGGTAGGCTTCCATAGGTAGAGAAGTATTCGGTCCCAGCTCTTGTGGGTCAGCTTTGTGAATTCTGTCCCAAGCTTTGATGAATCTACGGCGCAGTTCGTCACTATCTTTCTGAAACTCAAAACTGATGTGAGGCACCTGCATCTCATGAGGCCCTGCTCTTCTGGCTCTTCCAAACTGACGGAGAGCTAAACATGGATTATAAGAGATTCCGCCCTGAGTGCCAATCAATGGAACATTAGGATACTCTCCGCAACGATCAATAACAGTTACCTCATCCAAACCTCTGAGAGTCCAAATGATGTCACTATCAGTGAGAGACATTAACCTATGAGCCCAGCCTCTTCCTTCTTGGTTCTTTAGCACGAACTTGGGGAGGTGCGAAATAAACCACCTCACCAACAAAGGAGTACAACACCACAGAGTTCCTCGTCTTCGGGCAGTACGAGCATAGAGTTGTTGCAGGATATCACCCAAGAGAGTGGGTATAGGGTTCCGAGACATGAAGATCCTTATGGCAGTGATGTTAATGAAGTTATCAGGATTAGGAAACAAGACTAGACCATAGATTAAGAGAGCCAGAATGTCCTCGTGCGCCCTGAAGTCTAAGTCATTCCAGAAACTGTTAGCTTTGCCAATCAGAAACTTAGCCAAGAAGCCCTTAACTCCGCTTCTAGTCACCCAGTTGTCCATCACTTCCTTGTTGGTCAAAGGAAGGGCTGCTGCAATCTCCTCAGGTCTAAGAGCCTTTTCCCAACCAGTGAAGGGAGTCTGATCCAAGATAGGGATGCCAAGCAAATCAGAGAACTGTTCCAGGGTAGGGACCAGCTGGAAGTCTTGAAAGGTGAAGCACTGGTACAGAGGGTCATAAAACTGGGTCAGGACACCCATCAGTTGTTGGTCCCACTTTGCCGTGACTAAACTGAGAAGAGAACCATGCCTCTGGATGAAGGAAGTAGTATTTGGAATTCTGCTAACCAACTCTTCAAGCAACTCAGGTGGGTGAACAAAATTGAACCAGATAGTGTTCCTTCGCATAGGCATCATGATGTCCTACAAAATAGAGCAAAGGTGAACCCTCTTGTCTTTGAAATGGTCAGTCCTTATGCAGGATGCATGCAATGTTATGATGGCATGATGTTATGCTAAAGCACACCACAAATATTCACATAGGCAAACATGATAAGGCACACAAGTCACACCACAACCCTTAGAGTTTAGGCCAGCATGAGGTCTAGGTATTACCCTCTTTCAGTTTGTTGGTTAGGACCTGTCCTATCAGAAGTAACCGGGTTCTAGAGGATCCCAATATCACTGACTACCCTCAATCGGTCATAACTCCAGCATCGCAACCTTTTCTTGCGGCCAGAACCATCACGAGAGTTTAGCCTCAATGGGCGTAGCATACTGCTACTGTTCTATTGGCCAAGTTGGGTCATTTAAGGTTCTAAGGTCGGTTGGTGCTTAATGACTCCTCAGAAGACCCATATTCTCCTCGTTGCGACACAAGGGATATCGGTACAGACCAAGGTGCCACACCAATGTAGCCACTGCTTCACCCATGTCGGTCTACGCCGGACAGGTCCCTCACAGCTTATGCTACCTAACAGGGTATCCCCAGATCCGAGTTAGGATCTATGAAACTCCAAGACAATGCCCATAATAATAAAGCAAACAAAACACAACAATTGAAAACATAAGTATGAGCTATCCTAAGGTACACCTCACTTTAAAATTTCCCCAGCAGAGTCGCCAGTTCTGTGATCGGTGGATCTGGAACTGACTGTTTAACGCTGGTTTCGCGAAATGTCGCGGAAAGCAAGAGTCGCCACCGTCTTTTATTTTCTACAACATGGACAGGACAAAAGCACAGCAAAATTCCTTATTTGAGATTTCTCTCGGTTCGGGAGGTAGATTTATAGAAAGGGAAGGTGTTAGCACCCTTTCTATCCATGGTGATCTATGGGCTCTTAGATACTTGCTCATTTGTGTTTTCAAAATGTTTGTTTGCTTTTCAAAAGTGCGTGGGTTTGAAAAAAGTTTCATTGAAAACTTCAATTCGACTCTTGTATCAGTCCTCAAGAGTGTTGTGAAGCGTTTGTTTTGAAATCTTTTAGAAAGTGTCAGTGTGAAAAAGAGTTTTTGATTTGTTTTTGAATTAGAGCAAGTATCTACGAGTCATCCACCTACCCTAAGGAATTAGGCTGTGTAAATGTCCTTAAGGTAGTGCCATCCCACCATTGAGAGGTAGGTAGCACCACCGTTGGAGGTTTTCGGGTCAATTCGTTTGTTAGGGACAGTGTGGTCACCAGAGCAACAGTAGGACACCTTAGAAGCTACCCTTATGCCATTGATCTTTTTTATTCCGAGGCAACCGTTTCGAGGCAACTGTTCCGAGGCAACCGTTTCGAGGCAACTTGTTTCGAGGCAACTGGATCATGGACATAAGGACTTACTAAAACGTCCTATACTCGACGACCACGTTTCGAAGGTAAGGCAACAATGAGGCGTACCCTAGAAGTGGTGTGTGAATTCGTGTATTATTTTCAGTTATGTTTTATCTTGTACATGTATTATGGTGATCTACGCTTGTTTTTAATTAGCATGCATTCTTTCATACAAGTTAACAGTTAAGGGGGTGCGGAAAGTAAATTGCGGAAACGTAAATCCTACGCTATTACAAGGCGCGGGTCTATACATCGCCAAAAATTACAAAGACCCGTTTTAGTAAATGAATACGGAAAATAAAAAAAACAGTCAAGGTCCTAATTACTATTACATGTCCGGAGCAATTACATGATAATCGAACAAATTAAATACGCGCGAATAAATTAACCGGGAAAGTCTAAGGGTGTTGACCCTTTTAAGAAAAGGAAATTAATTTTTTTGGTCTTTTTTGGTAATTAAATGAAATTAAAAACTAATTAATGATTAATTAAGAAAAGAAATGCTTTTATGTTTTTTTGTATTTTTTATGAAATAAAATAGAAAAAAAAGAAATAAAATTCTAGGTTAACCTAAATCTAAATCTATTTTAATTATTAAAAAGAAGGTTAAAATGGCCTAATTAAAAACTAATTCAATTATGGTTTATTTACAAAAATAAAAATAATAATAATAAAAGTGTTAATTCTATTTTTTTTGGTTTTTTTATGAAAATGGTTAATTGATTAATTTAATGATAGAGTAATTATTTTTGGTGTTTTTTGGATCAATTTTGATAACTAAAAACAAATAAAAGTCAATTAATGATTATTTAACAATTAATTAAAATATGCATGCAAAAATATTATTTTTAATGTCAAAAATTAAATAAACATTTTTCTGATTAAAATGCAAAAGGAAAATAATTTTTGTGAGTTTTTAAATGCATGAGAAAATTATTTTAATATAAATTAAATTAGGATTAAAAATATAAAAAAGGGTGAAAAACAAAGGAAACATGTTAATTATGGAAAAGGTGAAAAAAATGCCTGAACCAGGACTTGAACTCGTGCCTTCTGGGAATGTCCACTAACGCGTTGCCATCTGAGCCAGCTGTTTCAATTGACATAACATTAAACACTTAATATTATATTGATAAGCGAATAAATCCTGGGAATTAAAAATAAAACGCGCGCGGAATTTTGAATGCACCAACGCTTGCTTGCCACGTCTGTCTTCTTCAAGCTTTCCTGCAAATGTAAAAATACATAGCGGGGGTTTTAAACCCCCCCAAAACACAAGCCTGCAAATAATAGCGATTAGCTCCTCGTTAGTCATAAATTAGGCGCGATGGGTCCGTTTGCTTCGTCTCATCCTTCTCAATTCAACCATGGTGGTCTGAGGTTCCAATTTTTCAGTATGGGGAAATCCCCAATTTGAAGCTTGAAAAAAACCTAAAATGCTTTAATGGTGAATCATGTTATAACGCATTAGAATGCAATTGGATCATCCTATTAGCTTCATAAATCCCCTAGCAATACAAAACAATAAAGAAAATGAATCAAATGCTTATGAAAGGTGATATACAGTTTTGAAAAATGAAGCAAACCAAATGATGTCTATGGAACAATTTCTTGAGTGATTGTGCTTGGTTCTGATTGCCAAAGCTTCCTAGGAATGCCAGGAATATGTTTTGATTGAAATGGAGGCTTAAAATGCGCTGCAACTATGATTACAGATTTGCTTTTTTTCTTGAAAATTTGAAAATGTGTTTGGCCGTTTCTCAGCTTTTTAGGTCGTGAATTCACTTGTGTTAGCTTGCATACATGTTATGTAATGTGTTTTGATCAGAGTTAAGGCCAATAATGCAATGCATTCATGCTTGGGATTTTCCATAAACTCCATTGAAGCACTTTCCATTTTTGAGCCAAAATTTGAATTCTTGCTTCATTTAGACCTTTGCACGAAATTGGAATGATCATGATGATGTATCAAAGCATTTCAATACAAGAAATATCCCCTTAATTAACTTCTTTGATTTTATTTGATTTTAAATGATTTAAAATGAATTAAATCAAATAAAATTAAATAAAAATGAAAAAATAAATTTTAAATCTTGATATAATTTGTGGGACACGTGGGAAGCATGGCCAAGCTGAAACAAGTGGAAAAAGTGGGCCCCTTTTGTCAAAAATGAAGTTTCAAGGATAATTGACTTTGGCCCTTTCACAAAAATTTCCCAACTTCTCCAATGCATATCTTGCTCAAATTTTGAAGCTATGAACATGTTCTTGGACATTTTGGAAAGGTCTTGAAGTCCTCTAACCAATGCCTTTGGTCCCATGTCATTTTGATTTACCAATATCAAGTTATGGTCTTTGACTTAAAGTGCCTTTTTGTTGACTTTTGAAAATGACCTATAATGTTGAAATTGATAATTTTTTGTGAGAGCATTTCTTGGACTTGGAATGTGAAGATGAGTTGTAGGAAATGTATTCCCCTTCAAAATGAGCATTGGATGGGATTTTTCTGATGAACCATGAAAAAGTTATGCCTTGGTCAAGGTACAGTTGACTTTTCAACTGTCCAAAAATAGAAACTTTTGACACCTTGATGATTTTTGAGCCATGCTTGAGGAATCATGATCAAGATTTGACCAAATGATGATTGTGGCTTCAAAATAAGATGTTGACTAAATTTTTTGACTTTTGACTGCCAAATGACCATTTGCCCCTACAGTTGACTGTTGAGCAAATGGGACTTTTGACTGTGCAACTTGACCTTGTGAGCCTTGAAACTTGACATGTAGGTGCTTGACAATGTATATGAGTATGTGGGACTTGATTGAGCCCTTGAAAACCTCAGCTTCCTTGCAAGAACCAAAACCCTAGTTTGACTGGCTTAGGAGGATGGTTGACTGTGTAGCCTTTGAGTAGACTTTGAACCATTTGAGGTGATGCTTGTCAAAACTTTGAAGATTATGGGAGGGCAAATTTTGGGGTACAACAGTATGATATCCTTCCAAATTTGGCCTAATCATGCCATTCTTGTGCCAATTATTTTTTATATGATTTGATTCTAATATGCCAGCATAATGAGCTTGTGATTCTGTCCAAAAATCCAATCAAAACAAATCTTTGCTATTATTTACCAATTATTTGATTTAATTTAATTTTAATAAATAAAAAATCAAAGCAAAATAAATAATGAAGCAAATAACATGTGAGTGAACATTTGGGTCGTGGACCATGTCATGAGTGAGGTGCAAGCATAAAAAGTTAGGCCCATTTGGCATAAAATGCATTTTGAACACATTTGACTTTTGGCAATTTTGCAAAAAGGGTCAATTTTGACAAGGCATATCTCTTCCAATTTTAACCCTAGAAAGGTGTTCTTGGACTTTTTAGAAATCTTAGGATGTCCCCTAAGCAACCCTTATGGTCTCATCTCAATTGGGTCTTCCATGTTCATGTAAGAAGCTTTGACCCAAAAAGTGTTTTTGTTGACTTTTCAAAAGGACCTATAATGTGGAAATTCATATCTTTTTCTGGGTGCATATTTTGAACTTGAGGGATGAAGATGAATTGTACGGAATTGTATTATCTTCAAAATGAGCCTTGGATGGAAAGTTTATAATAAAGTATGAGGAAGTTATGCTTGGTCAAAGTTTGGTTGACTTTTCCTAAGAAACCCTAATTTAGCAACTTTTGGGTTTTGATGAATTTAGGGCATTCCTTGAGGAATCATGATCAACCATTTATCAAATGATGGATATAACTTCAAAATGTTGATGTTGACCAAAAATCTTGAAGTTTTACTGTATGTGGGCCACAGTTGACTTTTGACCTAATATAGTCGATTCTCAAGCATCTGAGCAATTGAATGAGCAAACTTCTCGTGCAAGGCTTGAAATTTGACATGGAAGGTCTTGGGAACATATTAGGACCATGGAAAGAATATGAAGTCTTTGGAGTTCACCCATCTTGATGAAAATGGAAACCCTAGTTTAAGATACATTGCCTTAGGAGAGAGTTTGTCTGGTCAACTCTTGGGCAACCTTGAGCAAATGGAGGATCTCTATGGGCATGTTTTGAGTAAGATGAGAGGGAAAATTTTGGGGTACAACAACTGCCCCTGTTCAATCTTCTTAAGCTTGGGGATGTAGATTAGCTTGTCTGCCTTTCGTGATCTGAAGGTGGAAGATGATTGAACACTAAAGTGCCCAGAAATTTGCACTTGTATGAAGTGACACTTGATTTGATGATGTCGGGAATGGGCTTAAAGATGCCATTTGGAGAAGATGACAGAAGATCGTCAGGGATGAGCTTAAAGATTCCATCTAGGATGTGACAGAGAATCGTAGCATCGTCGGAGATGGGCTTAAAGATGCCATCTAGAGGATGTTGATTTCCTGAGATATTCCTTTGATGAGAATTCATGTTCTTGTCGCTGAGGAGGAATCTGTTGAGGGATGTTGGTATCTGTCTTGGGAGAAATAGAATTTTAGGAGCTTCAGTTGTCCGTTAATCTACTGGAGGAATAACTCATGGTTGCGAAAGCAGAAGTGAACTTCATATCTGGTCAGGGTACAGGCTGCACCGAGACTTACCGGGGAAATCCGAAATCGATCGTGTTTGATTAGGTCCAGGTCTTGCAATGTTGTGAACTGTTGTCTAGAGATAAGAGAGAAGAAACCTGAATGGTAAGGTTATGAGAAGGAACCTAGGTCGTAGGGTTACTTCGAAATGAAAGCCTGGATAGTAGGGCTGTGAGAAGGAACCTGGATAGTATGGTTACTTCGAAATGAAAGCCTGGATAGTAGGGTTGTGAGAAGGAACTTGGATAGTAGGGCTGTGAGAAGGAACCTGGATAATAGGGTTACTTCGAAATGAAAGCCTGGATAGTAGGGTTGTGAGAAGGAACCTGGATAGTAGGGTTAATTCGAAATGAAAGCCTGTATAGTAGGGCTATGAGAAGGAACCTAGGTCGTAGGGTTACTTCGAAGTCATAGCCTGGATAGTAGGGCTATGAGAAGGAACCTGGATAGTAGGGTTACTTCAAAATGAAAGCCTGGATAGTAGGGCTGTGAGGAGGAACCTGGATAGTAGGGTTACTTCGAAATGAAAGCCTGGATAGTAGGGATGTGAGAAGGAACCTGGATAGTAGGGTTACTTCGAAACGAAAGCATGGAGAGTAGGGCTGTGAGAAGGAACCTGGATAGTAGGGTTACTTCAAAATGAAAGCATGGATAGTAGGGTTGTGAGAAGGAACCTGGATAGTAGGGTTACTTCAAAATGAAAGCCTGGATAGTAGGGTTGTGAGAAGGAACCTGGATAATAGGGTTACTTCAAAATGAAAGTCTGGATAGTAGGGCTGTAAGAAGGAACCTGGATAGTAGGGTTACCTCGAAATCAAAGCCTGGATAGTAGGGTTGTGAGAATGAACCTGGATAGTAGGGTTACTTCGAAATGAAAGCCTGGATAGTATGACAGTGAGAAGGAACCTGGATAGTAGGGTTACTTCGAAATGAAAGCCTGGATAGTAGGGCTGTGAGAAGGAACCTGGATAGTAGGGTTACTTCGAAATGAAAGTCTGGATAGTATGGCTGTGAGAAGGAACCTGGATAGTAGGGTTACTTCGAAATGAAAGCTTGGATAGAAGGGCTGTGAGAAGGAACCTGGATAGTAGGGTTACTTCGAAATGAAAGCCTGGATAGTAGGGTTGTGATAAGGAACCTGGATAGTAGGGTTACTTCGAAATGAAAGCCTGGATAGTAGGGTTACTTCGAAATGAAAGCCTAGATAGTAGGGCTGTAAGAAGGAACTTGGATAGTATGGTTACTTCGAAATGAAATCCTGGATTGTAGGGCTGTGAGAAGGAACCTGGGCCGTAGGGTTACTTCAAAATGATAGCCTTGATAGTAGGGTTGTGAGAAGGAACCTAGGTCTTGGGGTTACTTCAAAATGATATCCTGGATAGTAGGGTTGTGAGAAGGAACCTGGATAGTAGGGTTACTTCAAAGAGATAGCATAGAGTAGTTGACCCGTTTGGTTTCGGGAACTGAGTTTCCATTAGTCGTTTGCAGACGTGATTTGTATAACTGTTGGATTTGTCGAAGCTAACCATCTTTTCCTAAAAACATATCAGGATTAGTTATATGCGATGCATGAAATGCAGGGTGAGATGATCTTCTCAAAATAAATGAGATTATGTTGTATATGATATGTATGCGTATGTCATGATGTATGTTCATGAAATGCTATCAGGGTATGCCCGTGTTTGGGAAAATAAATCCCTGACGATTGTTGGAGATTTGTAAATATTCTGTCGGGAAGAGATGCTGCTTGAGTTGTAAATATTCTGTAGGGAAGAGATGCTGCTTGAGAATAAACTATGCGGGGAATGAACTTAAAAAATGTAGTTTTGTAGCTGAAGTGATGAACTCTGTCGGGGATTGAGCCTCTGTGTCCAGAGAAATAAACTCTGCTTGGGGATGAATTTTACTGACTCGCCTGCGAATATGGGAATCGATTGGGGGACATAGCTGTCAGGTTTCAGAATGACCCTGGCTGGGGAAGTCAAGTCCTATCTCGGGAAAGCTGACATCAATGCTTTTGGATACTTTTACTCTGTGGGGAGTGTATGTACCCGTGATGATTGTGCTCCAAAGCTGGCTCTATCCCGATACCTGCTGGGCAGAGTAACTGTCGGGTTTGGCACTTCTTGTTTTTTCCCTGTTTCTAGAATTACGAGTAATTTTCTTTTGTTTCTCATGTAAATGTTTATGAGCAACAATCATTTTCAAATGCATATATCAATAATAAGTCATTGGACGTTCTTGCAAAAAAAAAAACAGAAAACAAAAACAAACTCGAAGTGAAAATAATTTTGTATTGATTTTTGAAGTCGGCCTGTAATAGGCATTTTGTACAAAGAGGCTAACGCTCTAGTAAGAGAACGCCGCCGTAAAAATAGAAGCTATACAAATTTATATAAAAGAAAAAACAACTATGTGAAACAACCCCATTGGGTTCCACTCTCTAATTGCCTTTATATCCTCAAGCGTCTCATCACTTTGCTTCTTGGCCGAAAGTTGATCAGATTGATTGGCGTCGTCCGAACATGATAGTCGATACTGAAGTCTGGTCGCAAGATGATTCAATGAGACATAGTGGTATGCTTTATATCCCTAACTTTTTTATGGACCGCCCTTTAGGGTTTTTAGTCCACCAGGATACCCTTTTTTTCCTAAGCCGCCCCTTCGGGTTTTCGACTTGCCGGGTGTACAGATTTTTTCATTTTCATCCCTTACTTTTGCCCGAACCCTTTTGGTTCTCCGGGAAGCCCTTATTTTTGCCTAGGCCAGTCAACCTAGCGGGTCTTTTAATTAGGCGTAGTATCTTTTCACTATGTCTGCATTGACGGGGTGAGGAAGGTCGTCACCATCCATGGTGGTTAGAATCATAGCTCCTCTCGAGAAAATGTTCTTAACCACAAATGGCCCTTCGTACGTGGGGGTCCATTTTCCCCTGGAATCACCTTGCAGTAGTATGATGCGTTTGATCACTAGATCCCTGACTTGATATTCTTGGCATCTGACTTTCTTGTTAAAAGCCTTGATCATTCGATTTTAATACGTTTGACCGTGATAGATAGCAGTAAGTCTCTTTTCATCAATTAGATTTAATTGATCAAGTCGGGTTCGGATCCAGTCGTCTTCGTTCAAACCCGCATCCTTCATGATCCTGAGAGAATGTATCTGGACTTTGATGGGTAGGACTGCCTCCATGCCATACACCAGAGAGTAGGGTGTTGCCCCTGTCGAAGTCCGTGATGAGGTACGGTACATGTGAAGAGCAAATGGTAATATCTCATGCCAGTCTTTATATGTTACCATCATCTTCTATACAATCTTCTTGATGTTCTTGTTAGCTGCTTCAACAGCGCCATTCATCTACAACCGGTAGGGAGAAGAATTATGTTGATGTATCTTGAACTGCTTGCAGAGCTCGATGATCATCGTGTTATTGAGATTTGTACCATTGTCAGTAATAATTCTCTCTGGCACACCATACCGACATATCAAGTTATGCCTGATAAACCGCGCAACAACGTTCTTGGTCACGGTAGCAAAAGAGGCTGCCTCAACCCACTTCGTGAAGTAATCAATGGCTACTAGGATGAAGCGATGTCCATTAGAAACGGTGGGCCTGATTTCTCCGATCATGTCGATGCCCCACATTGCAAAGGGCCACGGAGCTGTCAAGACGTTTAAGGGGACTGGGGGCACGTGCACCTTATCAGCGTATATTTGGCACTTATGACAAATTTGAGAGTGCTGATAACAATCGGCTTCCATAGTGGACCAGTAATATCATTCCCGTAGGATCTTCTTTGCCATGGTATGTCCATCGGATTGAGTGCCAAAGGTACCTTCGTGTAGGTCTGCCATGATCCTCTCTGCTTTGCTCTTGTCTACACACCGCAGTAAGGTAGAGTCAAGATTGCGCTTATAGAGGATTCCATTGCTAAGGAAGAACTTTGCAGAAAACCTTCTCAGAAACTTCTTATCGTTGACAGATGCCCCTTCAGGATATTCTTGAGCCTCAAGATACCTTTTGACTTCGTGAAACTAAGGCTTGTCTGCCACCTCTTCGGTATCGATTTCACAGCAGTGTGCTTGTTTATCCAACCTCTCAATGGTGATTTGGGGAGCTTCATTGTCCCACCTCGATGACTTTATATTTAGAGATTTAAAAATTTGTCCTACCTCGATGACTTTATATTTAGAGATTTAAATTGAAGAAATATTCAACTAAAGACGGTACAACAATATCTGATGGTCCGTCTTTATCCGACTAGGGGGTGTACCTTAAATTCAGGAGAATGGGGATATCTAAATCAGAGAGACTCATGTATCTGTAGGCCCATTTACGAAGCATGTTGGCCAATGGCCCATGCGATTCGAAAGTGGAAAATTATTTCAAAATTAATTAGTAAGTTTAATTAAACTAAGCCCATTTAAGGTGTTGTTTACATTCATTAAAAAGTGGTGCACTTATTAACTAAGCCCATTAAGTTTCTTTAGTTGGCCCGTTTGATGTTTTTTGAGAAAAGAAATATTTTTACTATCATTAAAGAAAAATTGTTCATTATTATTATTTTAAATAATATGTTTTTATAAAAAAATAAAAACATTTTTATACTAATGGCGAACTTGTTTGTAAACCTGTTTTCTTGTTGAGTTTGATTAAAGAGTATTGTTCTTAGGAAAAAGAATATTATTAAAGAAAAAGGGGCGTTGTTATTAAAAAAAATTCTCGTTAGTTTTAATAAAAAGTGTATATATTTATTTTTGTTTCCAATATTACTCTTAACTTTTTCTTATTAAGAAATTTTAATATTTCATTTTTTATTACAAGGCACTGTGTTAAATATTATTTTCTTGTTAAAGGTTTTTTTTAGCCAACTAGCATTGGATCAGGAAGGTCAATTGGGCCTAGAAAATGTTTTGTTGTAATAAAAAAATGTGTTATTGCTGGATAAGATGAACCAGCTAGCGCAAAGCCCACAGGTGGTTACTCAACGCGTTGGGCTGGAAACAGCAGTGCAAGGCCCATATTGAATAACACTCACTGTGCTAATCAAACCAAAATTAGCACATGTTTTTCTCCACAAACTAGTACTGTTCAAATTAAAGAAAATCCAGAATGCCTTTTACAGTACAAAACATGATAAAACAATTAAAATCAAATCTATTAATCCAATCCAATATTACAAATCTAGATATGCAAAATCATTTTTCTTTACAAATCGAATCAAAGAAAATACGTAATCAAATTTCTGCAAATCAAATCCTATTCAGAATCAATTACAACTATATTGAATCAATTACAATAAACTCTAACAAATTTCTAAAACCCTAAATACTAAACTAATACAGGAAATTAATTACAGGAGAAAAAAAAGAGGAGAGGGTGGATGTACGAATATAGAAGAAGAAAATATAGAAAGGGGGATTCTTCTTGGACAGAAGGTACATGGGACAGAGGAATTGAGGCCGTGATACCGAGAGATTCTGGAAGAACCAAAGAGGGTTGGAAGAAGAACATGCAGAAGCCAATCAACTCGTTTGTTGTTGAAGACTAGAGAAGAAGAAATTAGGGTTTCCATTTCTGAAACCCTAATTGTGTTTCTGCCACCGGGAAATCTTCCATCGCTGTCCACTTCAAAGCTCTCGCCGGGACCTGAAAATAAGAAGGTGAACAAGGATTAACGGCAATCGGACAGACGCTCGACAATCAGAATCAAAGGAAATTGCAAAGGGGTAAAGTAGAATTAGCATTTTTCTTGTTGTTGTTATTTTATATTTTGGTTGGTTTAGGTTGAGGATGGATATAGAGGGTTAGCGGTGCTACCGGAGATGAGGTTAGGGTTGAGAAGATGAAAATGAGAGAAAGGGAGAGGCAGAGTGTTTTCTGTAAAACATAATGAAATGAAAAACAAAAAATGAAATAAGAAAAGTTATATTCTAAATGATTCGATACCTGCGCGCCTACCACAATTATCATGCGCCTTTAGATCTCATTCGTTTGATCATGATCGGACAGCCAAAGGCCAAGTCCCATAGTAAGGCCATACACCCTCGCCGCATTCAATTACGTAGCTTCCTTTCCAACTCGTTGGGCCTGAACCCAATGCTCTTAGCACCCCACTAATTGCTTTTACTAAAATATCAAAACCAATCACCCCCCCCCCCCCCCCCCCGTCAAAACTGCGTTGGGCTTAGCCCAAATTTCTAGTCAAACCCCTTGTTTTACTCGTTAGTTAGAGACTACACCACCCCTGAGTTAAATTATTTAATTATAATTCAATTATTATTTCTATTTTTTTATACATACATATATATATATATATATATATATATATATATATATATATATATATATATATATATATATATATATATATATATATATATATATATATATATATATATATATATATATATATATATATATATATATATATATATATATATATATATATATATATATATATATATATATATATATATATATATATATATATATATATATATATATATATATATATATATATATATATATATATATATATATATATATATATATTATTTATTTGCAGTAATCATTATTATTATCAAATAGTGTTTTTTATTATTATTATTATATATTGTTATAATTACTTAATTTTTTTATCATTGTTTATAATTATCATTTATTATTTATAATCCCTTTTATGTAAATATTATTAATATATTTTATTTACTATTTAAATATTACTATTATATGATCAAATAAATTATTTTATATCAAAATTGCATATATTATTTTATATATTATTTGCATTAAATCTTTTCTAATCATGCATTAATTAAGATATACAATTAATTCGATTAAAAAACACAAACAAATCATCAAATTATTTTTCGCAATAAACTAAACTAATCAACTGTTTTTTTGCAAAAGGGTTTCAAACTAATTTTGACTTAATGCGCATTCAGTCAAAATCTCCGCAATCACTTCAAAATCAAGTATCACCAGTATGTTCACCTCCAGAGTTAATTCCCCAGTAGATATGCAGTTCACCTCCGGAGTTAATTCCCCAGTAGAGTAACGGACAACTGAAGCTCCTAAAATTCTATTTCTCCCAAGACAAATACCAACATTCCTCAACAGATTCCTCCTCAACGACAGGAGCATGGACTCTCATCAAAGGAATATCTCAGGAAATTAACATCCTCTAGATGGCATCTTTAAGCCCATCTCCGACGGTACGCCGTCACATCTTGGATGGAATCTTTAAGCCCATCTTCGACAATTCTATAGCAACTTCCAAATGGCATCTATAAGCTCATTCCCGATATCACAAATCAAGTATCACTTCATGTGAGTGCAAATTTCTGGGCACTCTAGTGTTCAATCATCTTCTACCTTCAGATCACGAAAGGCAGACAAGCCAATCTACATCCTCAGGTTTAAGAAGATTGAACAGGGGAAGCTATTGTACCCTAAAATTTTCCCTCTCATTTTACTCAAAACATACTCCTAGAGATCCTCAATTTGCTCAAGTTTGCCCAAGAGTTGACCAGACAAACTCTCTCCTAAGGCAGTGTGTCTCAAATTAGGGTTTCCATTTTCATCAAGATGAGTGAAACCCAAAGACCTCATATGCTCTACATGATCCTAATATGTTCTCAAGACCCTCCATGTCAAATTTCAAGCACTGTACAAGAAGTTTGCTCAGTCAACTGCTCAGATGCTTGAGAATCGACTATATTAGGTCAAAAGTCAACTGTGGCCCACATACAGTCAAACTTCAAGATGTTTTGTCAACATAAATTTTTTGAAGTGATATACATCATTTGATCAAGTTTTGATCATGATTCTTCAAGGAATGCCCTAAATTCATCAAAACCCAAAAGTTGCTAAATTAGGGTTTCTTAGGAAAAGTCAACCAAACTTTGACCAAGCATAACTTCCACACACTTTATCAGAAATTTTCCATCCAAGGCTCATTTTGAAGAGGATGTAATTCCCTACAACTCATATTCATCCCACAATTCCAAAATATGCACTCATAAAAAGATATTAATTTCTACATTATAGGTCCTTTTGAAAAGTCAATAAAAAACACCTTGTGGGTCAAAGCTTCTTACATGAACATGGAAGACCCAATTGAAATTATACCAAATGGGTTTCTTAGGGGACATCCTAAGCTTTTTAAAAAGTTCAAGAACACATCTCTAGGGTTAAAATTGGAAGAGATATGCCTTGTCAAAGTTGACCTTTTTTGCAAATTTGCCAAAAGTCAAATATGCTCAAAAATGCATTTTTTACCAAATGGGCCTAGCATTTCATGATTTCACCTCATTTATAACATGGTCTACGACCCAATTACTTATCCACATGTTATTTGCTTCATTTTCCATTTTATTTTGATTTTTTATTAATTAAAAATTGAATTAAATCAAATAATTGGTAAAGTAATAGCAAATATATGTTTTGATTTGATTTTTGGACAGGATCTCAATCAAATTATGCAGAGATATCAAGACCAAAACGAATCAGGGCTGATTGGTAAAAGAAAGGGATGATTTGGCTCAATTTAGAAAGATTACCTATGGCATGAAAATCATATCAAATCTTCTTAATTCCAAAAGATTCAAGCCAATTTTATAACCCTAATTCACTCAAGGGTATATAATGAACAAGAACCAAGCATAAAACAAGGGCTAGCAGTCGTGAAAGAGGAAGAAAAAACTCCAAATTTTCAAAGAAAAGTGTGAATCGGTTTCAGTCATACAGGCCATCTCAAGCCATCCTAGCATTGTCAATCGATTGCCGGACGTCTCAGAAGCTATTCGAATCAATTATAAGTCCTTTCACGCTCAGAAACAGCTTGTATGAACATTACGGTTTGCCATATTTTTCAAATTTGACTATCATGATGTATACATTATGAGCATGTTGTAATGGCATATACGAGTTTATTATCATGTTTGCAATATGTTGGTTTGGTTTAATTAACGTTTTGATGCCCATACTGATGAATTCCATAGCTAGGGTTTGAAGCCACGTTTTGGGGCTTCTTGATACAGGTTAAATTAGGCCAAGAGAGGAATACCATGATGTTCACGAGATCAAAGCGAATTGATCTATATAGTTAGAAGTAATTTATCATGTGTTTTATGCATTTTGGAAATTTACAGGGTTATAGCAACGGAAGGTGTCCGTAGGTAAAAGGGCGTTATCTAAGACGACGGACTAAAGGTAGAAGAAGGTGATTTGTCACCACCTCATTGGACTATTCAAATCAGCGTGCGTGTTTTGTTTTTTTCCCACTAATCCACTTGTTTTTTTATATTATATTTTGTTTTCATTATTTGTACAACAAAGCATTATGGCCTAGTGGTGAAGCGCGTTGGTGGGGAGTATGAAGACCTGGGTTCGATCCCAGGTCCCAACAATTTTCTTTGTTTTACTTTCACTTTGCAGATCCAGTGCATCATCATCTCGCGCATGTACCTTGCACCCTTGGATCCAGCCATTGGATTGTTCATCATACAGATCCAACGCACTTGATTTGCAGCCCCATGATGAACTTTCCAAACATGACAACACCAGATCTCACGCCAGCCTGGGCCACCAACCTTGGGCCCAAAGTCAGATTCAGAATGACACCCCCCTTTTTCATTCAACACAGACCCAATTTAATTTCTTTCAGTTATTTCTTTTATTTATTTTATTTGTTTAATCATTTATGTTTACAAATTAAATTTTTTTAATTAATAAAATCAAAAATAACAAAAACACCAAAAATCATTTTTTCATAAAATATTTATTTTCTTTAATTAATTAATTTAATTAGAAACTAGGTTAATTTAATTCTTTTTGTAAATAAAACCAATTAGAAATTAGGGTTTAAATTTGTATATAGTTTAATCTTTTCTCAAATAAAAAATGCACAAAAATATTTTTTCTCAATTAGGTTTTTAGGCTATTTTTAATCATCCCTCGTATTTAATTCGCCGCGCGCATTTTAATTCTTTTTTATTATTTATGTAACTGCAGATGGTTTGTAATAGTTAAACTAGGGTTTTATTTATTGCTTTTTCCCAGTTTTGGTTATGTAATCCCCTCCCCGAAGCCTTGTAATAGCTAGGTTTTATTTTCTCGCACTTTAAATTCCTACAAATCTTTAACTGTCTAGATGCATGGCTAATAGGATTGTATGGGAAGATTACTTGAAAATTAAAACGGTAGATCACCTAAATGTGCAAAGATTAAAATAACTGAAACATAAACACATGCACATATTCACTCCTAGGGTTTGCCTCACTTCGGTTACCTACGGTAAACAGTCATTAAGCATAGGAGATTTTAGTTGTTGCCCTCCAGTCTAAAAGATCAAAATGACCCATTCAAATGTTGCATCGGAAGATCTTTAGGACTTTAGGGTTACTACTAAGGTTTCCTAATCGTTGCTTTAGTGACTGTACTTGTCCCTTTCGAACGTCCCTTAAAAACTCCAACGACGGGGCTACCTACTCCTTAATAGTAGGATAGTGCTGTCTAAAGGAAACGAGAATGAACAATCCTTTTTTCGAGTAGGTAGAAATCTTAAGTACTTGCTCAAATAAAACTTTTCCCACAAACACCTTTCTAAACAATTTTCAAAAACAACTTTGTCACACCCTTGAGGACTTATACAAGGGTTATCACGAAGTAAAATTTTTTTCAAAATAAACACACACACAAGCAATTTTAAAAGATGAGAAAGTACCTAAGAGCCCATGGAAAACCATGGATAGAAAGGGTGCTAGCACCTTCCCTTTCTATAATCTACCCCCCGTACTCAGAAATTCTCGAAAAAAGGTTTTTTCTGTTCTTTTTTCCTTTTCCATGATTGGATGAAATAAAAGTCGGTGGCGACTCTTGCTTACCGCGACATTTGCGAACATAAAACGCAAACCAGTATTAACAGTCGGTTCTGCTACCGTATCACAACTTCCAAGTGACAAACCTTCCACAGTCCAAGGGGCATGACATGTTATTGTCTAACTCATCTGTGGCAGTCAAGTTTAGATTCAAAGAATCTCTCAAAAGTGTTGAATAGCCAGAGGCAGATCTCCATCTGAACCACTTGGGGGATGTTACATTCATCAGGGGTTCCAACAAAAACAACTTTGAAATTTGAATATTCGGTATCATCAAATTTCTTATCTGTGCTAGTAGTATCAGATGGTATCAGTATCATGTCTTCGGATCCTTCCGTGACAGTTCTTAGAAAGATACCGAGGAAGGTCAAGACTATCAGAAACTTGATCAAAAACTTCAAACATCAGGTGCACCAGACTAACCCCAGGGGAAAAAGGGATCCCATATATGAAAGGACATGTGAGATCAAGTGAACATTTTCTGGCAGTGCTACAACACTTACTAGACAGTGACAACTCTCCACACCCTGTGAACGTGGACATAGTCGGAAGATACTACGCATAAAAGAGACCCGCTAGTTTGACATGCCTAGGAAAAAGTAAGGGAATCCCGGTGAACTAAAAGGGTTCGGGAAACAATTAGGGATATATGTACATAAAGATGGTACACCCAGCAAGTCGAAAATCTGAAAAGACAGTCCAGGCAAAAGTTAGGGATTAAAGCGTACGGATATGTCTCATTATCTCATCACTCGTCTATCAGTAAAAGAATTATCATTCTGATCAGCATTTACCGAGGACTCTAGGAGATAGGACAATGTTCAAGTCATCCCCAGAGTCATCTTCACCAGCTTATCTTTAACAAAGATACATTCCCCGACAAGTCTAAAATGCCTTTGAATAGAAAGTGGGGCATCTTCCATCTGATAACATAGTCATAATCACCAGTCGATTCCCCTAGCAAATAAAGGAGCATGACCTTCTCCCCGATAATATCGCCTGCCTACAGAGTTCCAATCAGTACAGTTCATGGGAATTCTCTTCCCCAACTGAGTTTGAAAACTATAAAACTCTTGCAAATTTCTTCTCTTTAGCAAATTCGAAATCCCCAGGAGAGTTGGTTTCCTCAGCAGAGCATTTCTCTGACAACAGGGTTTATTTCCCTAACAAGGTTTACTTCCCCAACATATTACAAGTCTCCTCATCTTGAGTCAATTCCTCTGACTACTATTAATCACTAACAAACTCTTATCCCTAGTAAAGTCATCACTATCCCAAGAAAGTTGCTGCTAAACCTGGAATCCGACCAGATACCAGTTAACTTTGTCCTCCACAGAAAAGTCGGGAGGTTATCCATCTTTTTTATCCCCATTCGGGGTATATAAGAACTAATCCTCCCCAGAAGAGTCAGAAGTTTAACCATCTCTTTTATCCCCAGTCAGGGTATATAAGAATTATCCTTCCCGGATGAATAAGAAGGTTATCCATCTCCTTTATCCCCAGCCAGGGTATATAAGAAATAAATTCCCCAGTAGAGCAATGGACGACCAAGGTCCCTAAACTTTACTCCCCAAAGCATAAATCAATACATCCCATGTAGAGTTTCCTCAAACAAGCAAGCAGGAATCTCCAACGGAAGCATTCTAGACAAAGTTGAAGATACACATACTCTTCATCCTCAACAATAGTCAGGGATTTATTTTCCCAAACAAAGATACTGCACGAGCTTACAAATGCAGTTCAACGACATTCCACATTCATACATCATAACATATGCATATGAAATGCATATAGCACAATCTCATTTATTTTGAGAATATCATTACACATGCATTTCATACATCATGACATTGAATACAACTAACTATTTACCTTTTCAGGAAAGATCAATCAACAGACGAATATCATCAACAATTGTCAAACAGGTCCAAGATTAATTCCCAAAACAAGATGGGGCAACTATCTACGAGACCCGGTTAGATATTAATTCCTGAAACAAGACACGGCAACTATCTCAACAGCCAACAAAAAGCAGGTTCCAGATTAATTCCTGAAACAAGATAGGGAAACTATCTGAATGACCAGTCAAAGATCAAATCCTGAAATAAGACAGGGAAACTATCTGCGAACAACAAATTATCGATCAATTCCCGAAACAGGACAAGGAAACTATCTATATAACAAGCAACTATTTAAACGCCTTTCCCAAAGGTTCATTATGAAAAGTACTCTTTTAGATACAATCAGGCATAGACTCATTCTAATATATTTTTCAGATATAGTCAAGCATAGACACCTTCTGGCTCAGTTCAAATCGACCAAAGATTTATTCTGATACTTCTTCCAGTAGATACTTTTTCTGGCTCAGATTAAATTGACCAAAGATTTATTCTGATACTTCTCTCAGTTAAAGACAGACAAAAACATCTTCTGGCTCAGTTTAAATCTACCAAAGATTTATTTTGATACTTCTTCAAGTAGATACTTTTTTTGTCTCTGATTAAATCGACCAAAAATTTATTCTAATACTTCTTCCAGTTAAAGACAGACACAAACATCTTCTGGCTCAGTTTAAATCGACCAAAGATTTATTCTGATACTTCTTCCAGTAGATACTTTTTTTGGCTCAGTTTAAATCAACTAAATATTTATTCTGATACTTCTCCCAGTTAAAGACAGACAAAAACATCTTCTAGCTAAGTTTAAATCAACCAAAGATTTATTCTAACACTTCTTCCAGTAGATACTTTTATGGCTCAATTTAAATTGATCGAAGATTCATTCTGATACTTCTCCCGGTTAAAGACAGACACAAACATCTTCTGGCTCAGTTTAAATCGACCAAAGATTTATTCTGATACTTCTTCCAGTAGATACTTTTCTGGCTCAGTTTAAATCAACCTAAGATTTATTCTGATACTTCTCTCAGTTAAATACAGACAAAAACATCTTCTGGCTCAATTTAAATCAACCAAAGACTTATTCTGATACTTATTCCAGTAGATACTTTTTCTGGCTCAGTTTAAATCGATCGAAGATTTATTCTGATACGTCTCCCAGTTAAAGACAAATACAAACATCTTCTGGCTCAGTTTAAATCAACCAAAGATTTATTCTGATACTTCTTCCAGTAGATACTTTTTCTGGCTCAGTTTAAATCGATCGAAGATTTATTCTAATACTTCTCCCAGTTAAAGACAGACAAAAACATCTTTTGGCTCAGTTTAAATCAACCAAAGATTTATTCTGATACCTCTTCCTGTAGATACTTTTTCTGGCTCAGTTTAAATCGATCGAAGATTTATTCTGATACTTCTCCCAGTTAAAGACAAACACAAACATCTTCTGCCTCAGTTTAAATCGACCAAAGATTTATTCGGATACTTATTCCAGTAGATACTTTTTCTGGCTCAGATTAAATCGACCAAAGATTTATTCTGATACTTCTCCCAGTTAAAGACATACAATTATCTTCTGGCTCAGATTAAATCAACCAAAGGTTTATTCTGATACTTCTCCCAGTAGACCTTTACTGGCTCAGTTTAAATCATAGATTTATTCTGATACTTCTTTAGATACATTCGAGTGTAGACTCATTCTGACACCTCTATCAATACTTACTTTGGATGGCATCCATAAGCCCATCTCCGATGATTCTCCGTAACCTCTCCAAATGGCATCTTTAAACCCATTCCTGGTATGATCAACCAACAGCATTCTTGCACAAGCGAATGCAAATTTCTGGGCACTTAAGTGTTCAATCATCTTTTACCTTCAAGTCACAAATGGCGAACATGCCAATCTAACTCTTCAGGTTCAAGAAGATTGAACAGGGGAAATTGTTGTACCCCAAAATTTGCCTCCCTTTTCTTCAAGACATTACCTTAGGGTTTCCAACTACTCAAGGCTACCAAGGCTTCTCACGCCTCAAGACTAGGGTTGTTCAAAATCAAACCGGCCCAATAGAAAACCACAAAACCGAACTGAACCAAACCGAAACTGCAAAAAACCGCATTTGGTTCAGATGTGTTTGGGTCATTTCCTCAAGGAACCGCGCGGTTCGGTTTAGTTTGCGGTTTGTATTTTGTAAACCGAACCAAACCAAACAAAACTGCATTATGTTATAAAATCTTACTAACCAATATATATTTATTTAATTCTTTAGAGAAATCAACATGTATTATGTGTATATTTTATCATACTTTGTATTATATTTATTTTAATTTACAAATCATAAAAAAATAAAATATTATTCATTTATAAATATTATTTTCACAAAATATATTTTATCGTATTTTTTGTATAGTATTTATTTAAGAATGCAATCTTGTCTATATCATTCTTTAGATTTAGGTAAAATTATAATACACAATTTTATGTATCAAATTATAAACTTATTTTGACAATTATAAAAAAATTTTATAGTAATGTATGAACAATTAAATGAAAAATTATATTTTCCTCTTTATCTGCTTAATAATTTTTTTATAAAAAACCGAACCAACCGAACCAATCCAAACCGCATTAGCTTGGCTTGGTTTGGTTCAAATTTATTTTTAAAATCCAACCGAACCAAACCGAACCATATATTTATTTCTCTTGTGGTTCATGTGATTTTTTGCTTCAAAGCCGCCCAAACCGCACCGCGAACACCCCTACTCAAGACACCTCGACTTGTCTATCGTTTCATCTAAAGATTCGAGACAAGTATTGAAATGTGAAATTAGGGTTTCACTTTGTTCTGGGCTTTTCTATCAAATAAAGGTTGATTCTTTGTTTCTTCTAAGATTTGGATTTTGAAGCTAGGGTTTTGAGGGTTTTCACCAAGATATTTCGGCTAAGATTGTTTGAATTAGGTTTTTGTCCCTCTATCATCAAGGGACCCTTTCTTCATAATTTGGGTTTGAGTTTGCTTGAGATCTTCCATCAACTACTTGCAATATAAGTCATTTAACTGGAATTCTTATCAAGGGTTGGAATAGAGAGAAGAAAATTCTTCTATGGTTCATGGGTCAAGATACGCTCTCTTATGCTGGTGTTCATCAATTTTGATTAGGGCTTCGACCAAGATCATCACTTAATGCACATCGTGGATAAGGTTTCATTGAATGTTCTTATGATAAGAGCCTGCATCTAGTTGCCTGAGTTACAAGACATTGGTCAAGATATGAGACATGAATTCAAGGATACTTTCTCCAATCAACCGTTTCTTTAGATACAAGGATTTGAGAATGATTGCTTATGGTACAAGTTATCATTTTTAACTTCGCGCAAGAGGTTGAATTCAAGTTTGGCAACTAATGTTCATTTTAGTCGAGCGCGACATACAAATTTATTTTGAGCACAAGATCTCATGAAACCGCGAGATGATATACAAATGTTGAATTCAAACCAAGTTCAAGCAACATCCACATTATTTTATTCATCATCTTCAAGTTAGAACAATCATTCAAATTCAAAAAATCATGACTATTCAAGTACATTGAATATTTATCAAGTTCATTCATCAATTTCCACTTTTGAATATTTTGGATGCAAGGAAAGGATTATATTTCAAATCAAATAAATTCATGTTGTGGAGTCCAAAATCACATTCTATTCAAGTTCTAAGGTTACAAAGAAGAATTATATTATGCTCATAATTCCAAATTACATCACAAGAATTTCAATACTTATATGCCTATTTTTCTATCAACAAGTCTACAAAGCCACAATAGTTTTCATGTCAATCATCCAAACCATTCAAGTGGGGGATTTCAAGAATCATCAAGACAAAATATAAGGATTCAAATGTCAAGTGATTCGAGTGTTTTTCATTCATCCAAAATTCGTACAATTACAAAGAAATTGAAATAGAATTACATTCAAGTCTAGTTTTCATAATACTACAAGATTACATGGATTATTTTTTAAGCCTAAACTTCACTTTTTAAAACTTGAACCATCTTCATGCTTTGACTTTCATGACAAGTTGTTGTCCCAAACTTGCATACCCTAAAAAATAGAACCTGTTGCTGCCCCATACTACTCACAAAATGCCACAAAACCTGCTGCCAAATGCTTTGCCTCAAATCCTGCATAAAATAGCCCAAAACACTCTGCTGTCCATTGCACATTGATGTCCAAAATTTTTCCACAAAACCTATCAAAACAATCCAAAAAACCTACGAAAAAACCCTGATGTTGCTGCCTATACCAATCCAAAAAATATGGATTGTAGCAGTCCAACAATTGCACAAAAATATTCCTGCTACTGCTGCATAAAACTTGCATCAAAGCCCTTGTGTTGCTGCTCCAAAACCTATCATAAACATCCAAACATTGCACCAAATTAGAAGAAACAGAAATTGCATTAGAAAGTGCTAAATCAGTGCATCAAATTAGTTCAAATGTCATTCCATTTCCCCCCTAAAACCTCACTCCATTCACCCAAAAAATCCCCCCTAACCTCTTCTTATATCACTCTAATATCATCCCTGAATCTGCACAATTCATGCAGCAAAAATACCTCACCTCAACTTTATCTGCAACCAACCTCACAAATTGACCTTCATATAACCCCACAAATTCTTACTCATAAAAAACCTTAAATTTACCCTATCAAACTAACCACTCACCTTTACACTACCTCAAACCACATGATTCCTACCATTGCCTCTGCATACGTAAACCCACTCAATCCTTAACACTACAACTTACGCAGACCTACATACATCATTCAACAACACCTTCACTCTGCATACCTGACCTCACTACCATAATTCCTCATTCAACACACTTAATCGCAATTCACAAGCAGACAACAATATTTTAGACTCAAAAACTCATAACCAAAGAATCAGACAGAGAAGAAGGCGAAGACGATAAAAGGCGAGTCAGAGAACAACATACCTTTTCCCTCTATTTTTCCACTTTCCTTTGATTGCAACTGTGTAACAAGTTTCGTTGGAGTGAATCCATGGCCACAAGATGAACATGATGAAGCCGAGATGTTTGAGAGACGAACTTCGTACCATTTCCCTTTCCTATTCTTTAGATCGATCCACTTGTTTGAGAGAGAATCTGGGAATTTGGGTTGGAGATTCGGGTTCTATGTGAAAAAAGAAAGAGGGTTGAGTTTGGGTTTTTTTTTGTTTTGAATTAGAATCGTCGTGACGCCGCCATCGACCGCCACAGTTTGCTGGAAACCTAGTTCCTTTTTTGTTTTTCATTGTTTTCATTTGGAGAACATTGAGAGAAGAGAGTGAATTCATGTGACGATTATTTTGTTTTGATTTTTTTAGGGTTTTGATAACCCGTTTGGGTTTAAGAACAGGTTTGGGTCTGGACCCGACCCGGTCCAGCCCATCAATTTCTTTTTTTATTTACTTTTTTTTAGTTCAATTGGCACAACATCTGGGCTCTAGCCCTTAAGCCCCATCCGGGTTACACCTCCTTCAAAGCCCAATCCGCGTACACTCTCATTTTATTTTATTTTTTTATTTCAGCAAAAAAAACTATATTATGCTTTAATATGATTTTCACCCAATTTTCAGCCTACGAGCGAAATTCACCATTCACCCCCAACATTTTCTGTTTGCACCTTTTTATTATTATTATTATTATTATTATTATTATTATTATTATTATTATTATTATTATTATTATTATTATTATTATTATTCATGATTTTCTTAGTTTAGTTTAGATTTTAAATTCATGTTTTTCTTAACTTAATAATTTCCTATTTTTCTTAGTTTTAAAAATTTGTTTAAGAATTTTGTGAATAGTAAATTTTGTTAGTTAGTCATTTTATTCTATTTTTAATAGTTTTTAGTTGATTTCTTCTAATTTTTTTATTTTCTTCATGATAAACAAAAATTTCAAAAAAATAGTAGAATATGTATTTTCTTTTCGAATTTTCTCACAAACAAAATGACAAAAATAGTATTTAGAATTTTAATTCTTGAATTTTCATTCATAGCTTTTTATTTGATTTAATTCCCTTACTTGATAAAATCATAAAAAACAATTTCCCTTTTCCTTCTATTTTCATATAGTCTACTATCTTCGCATTTTTCCCGATTATTGTAACTACTTACGGTTTGTAATAGTTTAATTAGGATTTTCTTTCATCCCCATTCATAAATTTGTACCCCCATTCCCGAAGCCTTGTAATAGTTTCCACACCTTTAATTTTCGCAATTTATTGCGTTCTTTATATTGTATAGTAATTAGGCGTGTATGGAAAGGTTTAAAATCAATCGATAGATAACCCTAATCAAGACAAATTAAACTTGAATCAATCACTTTTCACACGCGCACCTCTGGGGTAACCTCGCTTGTTGCCTCAGAAAAATAGTCATGTCCCTCGAATATGAGATGCTTTAGCAAAGACCCTCGATTAAAAAATATCGTAGTCCCTCGATGACCCTTCGATGTTGCCTTTGATAAACGATCTTAATCCCTTACGAAAATTGCTAAAGCGTCTCACAAGTTGCCTTCTATGACTGTACGATAACCCACGTCTGTCCCTCACATCCAATGATATGGATCTCTACCAACCAATGGTAAAATATCATTATCTACAGGAGGAGGAAAAGAACAAAGAATTCTTGAGTCAGTAGATTGATCGTGATTGCTCGCTCATAAATCAAAACAATCTTCACACCTCACACTTTCAAAAATATCTTTCAAACACTTTCAAAATAACAAATATTTTCAAAACTAACACTTGTTATACATTCTCAATGATACTAGAATCATTACAAAGTTTTCCGAATGAAGGTGTTTTCAAAATATTTTCAAACTTACACAAACACAAAGCATTTCAAAGTGAGCTAGCAATTAAGAGCCCGTAGATAACTACAGATGAAAAGGATGCTAACACCTTCCCTTTTCATAACCTACCCCCCGAACTCAAGAAAAGTTCTCAAAAGGTCTTTCCTGTTCTTTTCACCCTTTCCTTTATTGGATAAAAGAAAAGTCGGTGGCGACTCTTGCTATCCGCAACATTTGTGATAAAACGCAAAACACCTAAGTCATTTCTCTCACCGTATTACACTAGGGGATGAATAAAACAAAGCTTGATAATACATTTCCATATGAAGACTAGCACAATGATTTATATCGTAGAGGGATAGTTAACATATTGCTGCTTTGAGACTACCATAATGAGTTACATCGCAGACTTTGTGTATTTACTACAACCTAGAGAGTAAATAATACGAGGATAGGCTTATGTATTTATCACGACCTAGAGGATAAATAACATAACATGATAATTCGCATACCTACCACAACCCAGAGGATAGATAATATGAGGGAAAACTTGTGCATTTATCATGACCTAGAGGATAAAATGACACAAGGATATGCTTATGTATTCATCATGACCTAGAGGATGAATAACATGACCTAACAATTCACATACCTACCACAACCTAGAGGATAGATAAAATGAGGATACGCTTGTGCATTTATTACGACCTAGAGGATAAATGACACAAGGATATGCTTATGTATTTATCACAACCTAGAGGATAAATAACATAACCCTGATAATTCGTATACCTACCACAATATAGAGGATATATAATATGAGGATGAACTTGTGCATTTATCACGACCTAGAGGATAAACAACAACAAGGTAGGCTTACGTATTTATCACAACCTAGAGGATAAATAACGTAATCCAGATAATTCACATATCTAGCACAACCTAGAGGATAGATGTTTGAAAAGTATTTTGACAATCGAATCTTAGATAATTGATCCAAGGATAAGATCGGAGTTTACCGGTTATGTCTGTTCTCAACCAAGGTGTTTATTTATTTTGCGGATAAGATAGTTCAACAATGGGCCCCAAGAAAATTTTGTAGTTTTAACCAAAGTAGCTTTGAAAAAATGATATGCATGATATATATGCATAATTCCCTAGATTGATATAGAACCCAAAATGTATATGCACTGAATTTTTTCTGTATATGCACCAAATGCTTGTATATGTACCAAATGTTTGTATATGCACCAAATGTTTGTATATGCCCGAAATATTTTTTGTAAATTTTTTTGATATTCTTTCCTTCTAAACCATTGGTTTTTTCTTTGTGTACAGACTCCCCAACATTGTATGTTGCATTGTCATGGTATCTTTGAGTTGATTTAAACCAGATGAATATTGTCAGCAAGATTTTGATAATTGTATTGCAGGCGTAGGCGTGGACATAGGCATGGACGTAGACATGGACACAAGCATGGACCTAGTCGTGGACGTAGGCGCATATTTTCTTTCGATGTTTTTTCTTAACCAAAATTACTTTTTGATGTTTTGTCAAATGCTTCTATTTGTTTGGAAAATCCCCAAAATGATTTCAATGCAGTATTCACAAAAAATAGTTGTAGTATTTTGGAAACAAGTCCGAAAAGAAAAGAAAAACACAAATTGAAAAGATTGAAAAAATAAGTGTTTTATTGATAAACATGCCTTTGAATAGGCAAGAGTACAAGATGTAATTCCTAGAAAGAGGTAATCACATAAAGTTTTAACAAAACTGAAAATGGAAATGAAAATAATAATTGCTACTTTTGTTTCTCCAATGTCCTTTTAATAGCTCTAATCTCCTTTGCTTCCGAGTCAAATGATTTGGATTAATCCCTCTCCTTCGTGGTCGTAGTCATGATTCTTAGATCACAATCTTTTTGTTCTTTATTTGAGTAAGATCCCTAATTTTTTCCTGGACTTCCCTTTCAGGTTTTCAATCCTCCGGGATAATTTTTTTGTTTATGTCCCTAATTTTTGCCTGAATCGTCCTTTCGGGTTTTCAATCCACCGGGACGCCCCTTTTTGCCTAAGTCGCTATGTTACGGTCTGACTTAGCAGGCTTTTTATACATAGTATTTTTTTACTACGTTTGTGTTTGTTGGATGCAGTAGTTCTTCCCCATCCATTGTCGTGAGGATAAAACCTCCACCTAAGAATTTTGTTTGACAATCGCTTATTCCACACCACTATTTGATCTTTTCGAAGTAATTTGAATATAGGCTCGCACATAGCACTTAGGTGCAATATGAACCTTGAAATGTAGTTCAATCTTCCTAAGAAACCATGAACCTCATTCTCTGTCCTTGGAGATGACATTTTTTGTATGGTCTTCACCTTGTCGGGATCCACCTCAATACCTTGCTGACTTATAATAAAACCTAATAACTTTCCTGACCTAACACCAAATGTACATTTGTTCAGATTCAACCTCAATTTGAACTTTCACAAACTCTCTAATAACTTTTGTAAATGTATGATGTGATCCTCCTCTGTATGAGATTTGACAATCATATTATCTACGTATACCTCAACTTCTTTGTGGACCATATCATGAAATTGTGTGACCATAGCTCGTTGATAGGTTTCCTCTGTGTTCTTTAGATCGAAAGGCATTACCTTGTAATAGAAAGTGCCCCAAGGAGTCATGAAAGTAGTCTTTTCCATATCTTCGGGTGCTATTTTGATCTGATTATAACCTGAGAAACCATCCATGAATGAGAATACTGAAGCTTGAGCAGTATTATCCACCAAAACATCTTTGTGAGGTAACAAAAAAACGTCTTTGGGACTGATCAGTGCATTTTGATGCATATTCTTATATGTTTGTACTTAGGCATTTCCATGGTTTGTTTTGTTTATTTTTCTATTTTATGATGTTTTTATAATTTAGTTTATTTTTTCCTTTATTTAATTTTCGTATTTTATTTTCAACATTAGCAGTTTTCAATGAAAAAATGATAACTGGAGCTACAGGAATCAGATTGACGCATTCCAATATTTGTTGTAAAGTTAATAGAAATAGCTACAACTTTCATGTTGGAGTCAAAAGCTTATTCGGTGTGCATAAGTCCCCGTAATTCATTGAAGTTTCAGACATCAGAAAATATATTGTTTCGGGTCATTTTATGGGTCTGGTTTATGTTTCCAACCCAATTTGACTTATTATTGAAAAACCCTATTTTGTTTATAAGGTTTTCAGCCGTGATAAAGTAGTTAACCTTATTTTGACAATAGGAATTTTGATTGTACAAAATAATTCATGGTGAACTAATCCTAAGGGAAATTTTCCGAATTCGAATTCCACAAAACTTTGAGGTTCTTATCAATTTTAATTCAATTCATTTCTAATTTATTCTAGGATTTTTGTTTGCTTAATTTGTTTATTATAGAATAGATTGGATTTGATTCGGTTGAGATATATGTTCCTTACTCTAATCGCGTTTAACTTAGCTTCGTTAATTCGCGCTATCTTTAACCGTTTGCTTAATTCGGTGAACCGTTTGCTTAATTCGATGATTAGGAACATAACTCATGTAGTATTGTTCATGCTTGTTTCATCAATATTGCAATCAAATAGGAATGGTACCGCTTAGGGAATTAAAATTGTAATGACCAATGATAAGTTGAAAGTAGAATCGGTAGATTAAATTGTTATAATCACTTATTTTATAATCACTTACTTTTGCATTGTTTTCTTAAATCGAACTTTAAACCAAACCACCCTCAATTAGATTTCTATTAGTTAATGACAATTTCAAGAATCCTTGCGATACGACTCGAGCCATTGTTGTTATCTACAATTTTAAAAACACTCGTTTTGATTCGCACGCAATAGCGGGTCAGGGGCTTGCTTTATTTAGATCCTTATAATCTACACACATGTGTGCTTTGACGTCCTTCTTGGGCACTGGCACAATGTTAGCTACCCAAGGTGGACAATTTACCACTTCTAAGAACCCCACATCAAATTGTTTAAGGAATTCTTCTTGAACCTTGTTAGACATGTCTGGACGAGTTCTTATGAGCGTCTGCCTAATTGGAGAAAAACCTTCCTTGAGAGGTAGTCTATGCACCACAATATTTGTATCTAATCCTGGAATATCTCTGTAATACCAGGCAAATATATCCACATATTCATGTAATAGCTTGATCAGTCTTTCTTTGACACTTTCCTCCAATGTTGCCCCTAGCTTGATCTCTTTTGAGTCTTTCTCTGTGCCAAGGTTGGGAGTCTCAATAGATTCTTGGTACGGTTGTATAATGTCATCTTTTTCTCCAATACTCTCTCCAATTCTTCGGAGAGTTCAAAATCTTCATCATCTTCCTCTTCTGTTTGGTTGATGGGTGCATCAAAATTATATCAAATAACAGCAGTAACATTATCGGTGGGTTTTGGTATGGATCTGCACATTTATCATGTTTTGATGCAACTTAATATGTGAATTTGGAAAATGCATATGAAGAAAAGTATTTCCATTTTTAAGTATAAGAGATAAATGTAAGAGAAAGACAGGGATCTTAATTGAATAAAAAAAACTCTTATTAATTGAAAACACTATTTGAAACAAATGGATTACCCTTACAAGCCACCCCTATGCCTCAGGCGTGACATAGGTTCTTTTAAAAACAAGAAAAATTACTTTGGAAAGAAAAATATCTTTGGAATCTGCACGATCGTCCAATTCTTGAGTTCTTCGCCTGGAGCACACTCAACAGATGAAGTCAGATGCTCTTTTGGTGTTGCTCTTTTTAGATATCATCTCCATTCAACCATCATGCTCTACCCCTTTGTTGATGAAGGTTTCTTGGATGGGAGGAAATTTCCCCTTGCCTTTCAAAGTAGCCTTTAATGATTTGTAGCCAAAACCAAAACAATTTTTCTTCTCAGGTATCTCCACAAGTTTACCCTAAACTTTTTAGATACCATCTTCCACAACTGTTTGTAAATTTCTCCACGAAGTCACAGTAGGTTTCTTGATTTTCTCCACTGGTAGGGTTACCATTGAAGCAACCTCTAAGACTTGAAATGGGTTGCTATGCAGTCTTCATTCACACTGATATATCTATAGTACTTTATGTGACTTACAAAGATGTCCTCTTCACCATCATTTATAACCAATCTTCCTTCAACGAGGAAATTCAATTTATGATGTAGAGTTGAAGTAACAGCTCCCGCGTCATGAATCCAAGGTCGTCCGAGAAGACATGTATATGCTGGCTCTATATCCATTATTTGAAAGGTAATATAAAACATATGCGGATCGATCTTGACAGGAAGATGAACTTCTCCAATCATTGAACTTTGAGAACCATCAAAGGCTTTAACAATCGTATAAATTGGCCTTATAACAACATCATCTAGTGTTAACTTCATCAGGCTAGATTTTGGTAAAATATTGAGGGTAGAACTAGTATCGGTGAGTACCCTGGATAGGTTAGTTGTACCTATCTGAATGGAAATATGCAACACTTTGTTGTGAACTCTACCTTGTGGAGGAAACTCATTGTTATTAAAACCTAGATATGATCCAGATGTTAGATTTTCTACGACATTATCGAACTGATTTACTGTAATCTCCTTTACAACATGAGAAGAACTTAGAGTCTTCATCAGAGAGTCTCGATGCGCTTCTGAATTGATGAGCAACGAGAGTATAGAAATTTTGACCGGGGTTTGGTGTAGCTGATCCACCACCCTATAATCAATTTTATTGATTATTTTCGAGAATTCTTCTTCCTCTTGGTCGGTAAAATCCTTGCTTGGGGGTTCTTGTTTTTGGCTTGCCTCTATCACAACTTTCCATTTATCCTTAACCACAACATCATTCTTCTTTTGTGGTTCAGGACCATAGATTCAACCACTGAGAGTCATACCCCATGTTCCTGCTATATTTGTGATTGTAGGTCCTCAACTTGTCGATGGCTCACATTCTTGCTTTAAACCATTGATATAGACAGTAGAATCATAACTCCACAGTTCCGCTTTGTTACTTTCTTATGGATTGGGAGATGGCCCCCTAATCACCATTGTAGTCTTTGGAATTACTGTAATTCTCATAGTCTGGCGTGGTATTATGACTGGTGTTTCTGTTGACTCTCTCCTCATGCAATCACGAGAGTTTCCTTTTTAGGACTTGGCCCTTGGCAGGGAATAACCAATTTCTTCTTTGTGTTTCTATTGATTGTAACTACGTATTCTTCTTTAGGGTATTGCCCGAATTTGACTATCCCCTGATCCACCAATTTTTGTAAAGTCTTCTCAAAAGCTTCATTGTGTTCCAAGAGGAAACCACATTCAAACAAATATTCTTTCAAGATGTCTATTAGAGCTTTTACTCGTCTGGCTACCCCAAAGTCAGTCATCACTTCAATTGCATTCACAGTTGGCCTACCATGCGAAGGCATGTGGTTTGTCTTGATGTTCGGTTTGTCAAAAGTGATATACTGAAAATCCAACAACTCTTGAACCTTATGTCTGAAGGCTCAACATTTTTCTATGGTATGCCCTGGAGAGTTGGCATGATATTTGCACCTGGAATTTGTATCATACTTTGGTGGGAGTGCCCCAATTGGAGGAGCTAGAGGCTTTAGCTCTACCAAAGATTCTTTGATTAGGTGTTACGATAGTTAACTATGTGGAATGGGGAGAGGATCAAACCTTCTCGGAGGCTTTTCAAACTGGTTTTGTTGTTGTTGTTGTTCTCGTGGAATCACCAATGGCTGTTTTTCCCTCGGATGCGATGCTACAACATTAATTTCTCCTTACTTCTTTTTCAAGAAGTTAGGAATATGTCTCTTTGAGTTATATGGGGTACTAGATGATGCCCCTTGTATCTTTACACTCTTTATTCCTGCTTCGATCCTTTCACCAATGGTTACTGATATTACCGTTTGATCAGAACCTGTAAGGTGTCTAGATGATGATCTTCTGTTGGGCTGGAAAGTCGAGGAGAAAAAATGGGGGTTGTACCTGCAAGGAACTCCGATGATAAAGTAAGTGTGGGAGCAAAGAGATACAAGTAGAGTATTAGGGTTTTAGTGGTGAATAGTGAATATTCGATACTTGAACCTCACATGCGTGAGGTTTTATATAGTGCCACTAACGCATGGCCATTGATTCCTATTTTTGGGCCTAGATATGCGGGTCCACAAAAATAGGTAACTGCCAGAACTTATTCAAACTAGTCAGGCGTGTCCGCAACTAGCTGTTATTCCGAGGAGGAGATAGGTTACAGGCAGCGATCTAGTCGATTCCTAGCTATCTGGCTAACTTGAGGTCGGGAAGACTGAGAGGCACTCGCCAGATGTCGTAGGTCAGTGTCGTTCCAGAATTACAAACGAAAGATGGTTCCCGATGGAGGGCGGGGACACCTGGGCCGCGGTCGTGTCGACCGTAACGAGGGAGGAAGTTAGGTTGGGCCCACTCTAGCTGTCGAACTAATCCATAACATTAGCCCCCAAGTTGTTGCTTCTGGGCACAAGAGTGATGACTTTAACACCTACTCGTGGGATTGGGAACTTCTTACGGGGAGTGTGAGCATCGCCCGTTGCACCTTTCTCTCGGGGAGATGATGAGTTGGTTGTTTTAAGCTTCGAAAATCGAAAAGGTAGTGTGTTTCAAGTAATGTGCTGACGAAGCGTCGCAATGATGGTCTAGGGACTAAGTAGCAACAATGATGATCATATGGTTCCCTAGGCGTGTGTCTCTCACGCGTGGGTGATTTCAGCTATAAATACGAGAGGAGTAGGGCATTCTGTACTTTTTGTTCTTTACTTTCATTGCTCGTTATTTATCTCCTGTCGACCACCGTTGTTTCTTGAAAATTAATTGCCCACTGTCTATGAATAGGTCTATCCATGCTCTCCATATGAAGGAAAGAGTATTTATAGAGGTATTTTGAACTTAGAGTT
Source organism: Vicia faba (assembly GCA_948472305.1). Taxonomy (NCBI): domain Eukaryota; kingdom Viridiplantae; phylum Streptophyta; class Magnoliopsida; order Fabales; family Fabaceae; genus Vicia; species Vicia faba. The sequence continues at coordinate 680,930,488 of OX451737.1, read as the reverse complement.
TGAGTTTCCTTAGTGGTGACAACCACTCCCCCTTCTTATCAGGGGGAATTATTGACTACCTATCTTCCATGGATTAGTAGAGACTCTATCTTTCTTAACTCACACGTCATGGTCGTTTTTGGGTGAGTCTTATAATCTCTACTTGGTGGACACAATTCTTGGATAATGGCGTACTATTTTAAGATTTTCATAAATATAACACTACATAATTGAAAGAAAAAATGAATATAACATTCACTTCTAAAAATATAAAATAATATAATATCTGACCTTTAATATGTTTAATCAATAATTTTTTTGTTAAATTACTATTGAGATATTTTTAAAAATATATTATTAATTTTGCTACTTTATGAGTATATTAAAGAAACAATAATTTTTCTATTAATTTTTTTAGTCCAATATATATATATATATATATATATATATATATATATATATATATATATATATATATATATATATATATATATATATATATATATATATATATATATATATATATATATATATATATATATATATATATATATTTATATATATATATATATATATATTGGGGATATGATTAAATGATGTCAAGGTGTCAAAGTTTAATTTGACATCAAATCTCAACCGTTAATAGTACTCGATCATACTGTCATATAAATAGCCTATTTTTTACGAAATAAAATAGATTATATATATATATATATATATATATTATATATATATATATATATATATATATATATATATATATATATATATATATATATATATATATATATATATATATATATATATATATATATATATATATATATATATATATATATATATATATATATATATATATATATATATATATATATATATATATATATATATATATATATATATATATATATATATATATATATATATATATATATATATATATATATATATATATATATATAAAATTTTATTTTATTTAATATAACCGTTTGATCAATTCTTTTAATGGTTGAGATTTGGTGTCAAATGATCTCTTCCCATATATGAATCTTATATAATGCAACCAAAATTTTCTATCAATAAAGATCAACAAAAATTACAATCCTTTGAAAATATTTGATAGTAAATTATTAGTCCTTCATAAACTATATAGTTAAAATCTTGATAGATAATGATCATGAAAATTTATTAGATAGACAATCCTTTGAGAGAATTTATAGTACTTCGTGTGTTAAATTGTAATTCATAGTGTCAAAACTATGGTGTGTCAAAGAACACACTATTGTACCCCAAAATTTTCCCTCTCATTTATTAAATATTTTCTCACAAGATCTCCTTTGGTTCAAGACTGCACAAGGATTGATCAGCTTAAGCCACCTCCTTAAGCACTGATGACTGAAATTAGGGTTTGAGATTGCACAAGGATAATTGAACTTTAAATGCCTCATATGACTTTCATGGATCATTATGAACCCCCAAGATTACTCATGTCAAGTTTCAAGCCTTGGATCACATTTTTGCTCAGTCAATTGAACAGTTGACCTAAAAATCAGTTGTATTAGAGAAAAAGTCAATTGTGGCCAATTTACATTCAAACTTCATAAATTTTTATCCATATCAATATTGTGAACTCATATATGTCATTTTATCAAGTTTATACCACAATTCCTCAAGAAATTTGATCAGATCATCAAAAGGGGAAAATGGTCAAAATTAGGGTTTTGACTGAGAAAGGGCAATTTCTGATTTTTGACCTAGCAAATAGTTAATTGGTTTGAGGCATGATCTAAAGAATTCAATTGCATCATTTTTTCCTAATGGCATGATGCAAAACATTGCTCAAGGTCATTTGATTGATAGTTGATTTTCAGTCAACTGATCAAAAGTCAATTGTACACTGAAAAGTCAAACTTTGACTTTTTGGTCAAAAATCAAGTGTCAAAGATCACAATTCATCAAAACATGTCAAAATATGAAACTCGTTCATCAAGAAATAAAAAAGTCAAGATTTCATTTTGAAAAGTCAAAGTTTTCAAACTTAGAAATTTTTCTAAGTGTTGAAAACTTCATATTTTTTCACAACTTTGAGCCAATTTTTCACCATGATACAATATGATTCAAAAGAAACTTTCAACGTGAAAGTTGTAGATATCCATGAGATCTAAAACATTGGTTTACACAATTTCTCCTAGAAATTCTTGGATCTCAAGTTATTAATCCATGAAGTCATGGTCTTGAAACTAAACACTTAGTGAATATTTTGCCCTAGTTTAGGCAAGATTTTGACCTAACTTCATGACACTTTTTAACATGGTTCCAAGGGGAATTTTCAAAAGTGATTCAAAGAGGGGTTGTAGGGCACATTAAAAGCTTTCAAAAATGTCCAAGAACTCCTTAAGATCATTTGTGAGCAAGGAGAATCGAAGGCCAGAAGTTAGGATTTCAAGTTGTTTTGCAAGGCAAAATTTGTGATGCAACATGAACCAAATCCATAGCCATGCTGCATAATCTTCACTTTACAGGCCTCAAACTTGTGTTTCACTCTATAATTAATGTTTTACACAATTGATTAAGCCCTTACCCAAGTGTTTGAAGCTTTGTCCAAGTTGGTTTTCCATTTATGGAACAAAGTTACCATTGCTATTTTGATAAAGCATTGCTTTTGCAAATGTCAACTCTCCATGAGCTCCTAACTTGTTGTCTCTGTCCATACTCAAGATAAATGACCAGAAGCAAACATGTTTAAAGTGCCTAACCACTCTACATGCTTGTACTTTCTACCTTGAAACTAGATTTCTCACTTTTCTTCAAAATCTAGCAACTTACCCATAACCCTATAACTCAGAAATCCCTTGTGCAAAACATCTCCAACCTTTTTCTTATAGATACACAAGTCATTTGCAAGAAAACACACGCATACACAAGCTCTAAAACATACAAGAACTCAGAATTGAATCAAAAAATCACCATTGTTTCATATTCTGACCAAAAACTTGAAACTCACATCTCCCTCGTGCGTTTTCAAGCCTTTTGGTTCCTAAAGCTTCTAAACATCAAATACAACTCATCCCTGACCCTGTTTTATAACTGTAACATCTCCATCATCAAGTTCCATTTTCAAAAACAGAGCTCTGTAAGTGGACTTCTCCAGAACTCCTCAGCCACTTTCAGCTCAAGCCAAGCATCACATTAGCTTCCTGGGAACTTGAGGAAGCTAACCCAATCACTGGAACTCATCAAAAGCTGCTCAAACTCAAAACACGATACCTCTTGCAAAGTGAGTTTTCTGACTTTTGAACTCTTCATACAAGCATCGTTAATGATTTATTTGTGAATAAGAAATGTAAATATCATTGTCCTGGAGCTAACCATGTCCTTAGATTTCATTATTGTTGTCTGAGTAGTTAGAATTTTGAATTTGAACCTCTGAAAATATTTAGGTCGGAATTTGGTACCATTAGAAATTCGTGCTCATTTTTTAGAATTATCTTAAGTTATTTATATATTTCGAATCGTGAGAAAATTTCTAACAAGTTTGATGTTGGAAGTTTTATGAATGGTTGAGAAATGATGAAGTTACAGGTCCTATGGCTGGAGGTTGAAGATGAAGTGTATTCATGACTCATTTTGTATTATATATTTATCATTTCAGTTAAGTTAACAGATGTATAGCCACCCCAGTGGTAGAAGCACGCGTCTTTCACCTTTAGAACCTGGGTTTGAGCCCCGGCGTCCATTTTGTCATTTTTTCTTTCATTTTTTGTTCTTTTTGTTTGGCAGTTAGCGCGTTGGGCCCTCTCCCTTGGGCCTGAGTCATTTTTACTCACTAATTTCCCCCTGTTTGCTCATATCACACAGCCCATATAATTTTTTTTATTTTCTGATTTCCAAACAAAAATATCATTTGGGCCAACTTCAAAACTGTTTTTTCTAATAAACCTCCCAGATTCAACTTTAACCTCCCTGACTTTATTTTTTATTTTATTTTATTTCATATTTTATTATTATTATTATTAATATTATTATTATTTTCACTAATAAAAAAAATCCAAAAAAATATTTATATTTTATTATTTATATTTATTTAGTTTATTTTTCTTCATAACTAAAAGAAAAAAGGCATTTCCTTTAATAAATTAATTTTCCTTTTTTTAATACTTAGATAATTAGTCTTAATTACTATTATATTATTTTCTTGTAAACTAAAATAAATTTAGAACTTAGGACTTTTTATTTTGTTTACTAGTTTAATTAAATTCACAAAAAAACCTAAAAAACTTGTTTTCTTTAATAAATTAATTTATTTCATTAACTTAACCTTAATTTTCTTTGTTAGTTAATTATTTTATTTTAGTTAATTAGGTCAAAAACCCCTTTTTCATGAAAACCAAAAAAAATCACATTTCTTTTTACATTGACATTCTTACATTTTTACATATTCATTTTTGTACATTTATTCAAATTCAATATGATTCTAATAGATAATTAGATTTAATTTTCTTGCAATCCCCCATTTGTAATTTGTACACCCCCTCCCCTAATGATGTAATAGCATGGTAATTTTAATTTCGCAATTTAATGTTTTATATACAAATGCTAGTAATTAGGACTTGTATGGCAAGAATAAAACCAACAAGTAGCAAACCCTAGTCAAGACAAATCAAGCATGTAAACTAATACACTTGCACACATACACCCTTAGGGTAAATCCACTTTGTTGTCTTACAAAAATGGCCATATTATGCATGTGAGGTATCTTAGCAAAAACAAGTAAAAAATACAAGATCATAGTCCCTCGATGACGCTATCCATGTTGCCTTTCAAAATGATCTTAGTCCCTAAAGAAAATGCTAAGATATCTTACAACATTGTAAATCATGGCTATACAATGACCCTTGCCCATCCCTTTTACATCCAAATATAGGGTTACTTACCAAATCAATGGTAAGATAACAATGTTAAAGGAAAGAGGAAATAAATATGAAATAATTTTGAGTAGGTAGATTATTCTTAGTTGCTTGCTCAATTTCAAAACTAAAACATCCTTGCTATTTTCAAAACAAACACCAACACTTTCAAAAACAACTTTCAAACTTGAAAACATTTTCAAAAGATCAACACTTTGTATACATTCTTATGAACGAGAATCATTACAAAGTTTGTCTAAACGATGGAACCTTTTCAAAATACTTTCAAAAAACCACACAAAGCATATTTTCAAACAAAACAAGTGATCTAGCAAGTAACTAAGAGCCCATGGTAAACCATGGATGGAAAGGGTGCTAATACCTCCCCTTTTCATAATCTACCCCCCGAACTCAAGAAAACATCTCAAAGGTCTTTCCTGTTCTTTTTAGCCTTTCCTTTTGGATAAAAGAAAAGTCGGTGGCGACTCTTGCTAAACCACAACATTTTCGATCAAACGCAAAACAACCAAGTCAGTTCTCCCACCGCGTTACAGAACTGGCGACTCTGCTGGGGAAAATCTTAAAAGTGTGGTTACCTTAGGGCTAGATCACATTTATTTGCTTCCATTGTTTGACTTGTATGCTTTACATTTTGGTTCTTTGTTTGGGTTTGAATCCTCTTCCCGGATTAGGGATACCTTATAGGTAAGTAGCAATACATTGTGGAAACTGTGCGGGGTATACCGACATGGTCTAAGCAATAGTTATGTTAGTGTTACATATTTGTGGGTACCGGTAGCCCTTGAGTAGTCAAGGAGAATACGGGGCCGATGTGTGATGTCATGAAGCACTAACTAACTTCTAGAACCTTTACTTGACCAACTTGGCCATTAGGACGTAGTGAGATGATCGGCTTTGGTGCAGTCCAAAGTTGGTAGATACTCGATACTACACTCATTGAGGTTTGGTTTTTTGGGATATTTCGGTCGCCATTAAAGAGGCTTGCGCTGAAACAATTCCCGAGAAAACAAGCCAGTGATATTGAGCTCACTTAGAACTCGGTTACTATTTCTACAACAGGTTTGAGCCAACTAAACTTCAAGAGGGTACTTAGCTATGAGACTCCATGCAAGCCTAAACCTAAGGACTTGTTTGTTTTGTTTGTATATATTTACTTGCACATAACATCATAAACATCATAACATCATACTCATACTCACTAGCCATTTCAAGGATTTTGGGATTTATTTTTGTTTCTGTTTTGTAGGACATGGATTCTATTCACATGAAAACCATTCAAGTCAATCTTGTAAGGATCCCTTCTCAACTTAAAGAGTTAGCATCAAGGGTTCCCAAAAATTCTCCATTTACCGAAAGACATGGTCGCCTCCTAAACTTGGTTACCTCCATCACTGATGAAGACATGATGAAGGTGCTCTACCAGTTCTTTGATCCTCTACACCATTGCTTCACATTTCCTGATTATCAACTTGTGCCAACTTTGGAAGAATTCTCCCAACTCTCGAGGATTCCCATTCTCAATCAACTACCTTTCAATGGTGCGGAAAGAGATCCAAAGCCAGAAGAGATTGCTTAAGCCCTACACTTGCAACCATATGATGTCACAACTAATTGGGAAACAAGGAGTGGTGTCAAATGTTTCTTAGCCAAGTTCTTGTTTGAGAAAGCTCAAAACTGTTGGAACTCCTTGGACTTGCAAGCTTTTGAGGAAATTATGGCTCTCCTCATCTATGGGATGGTTTTGTTTCCATATCCTGACCAACTCATAGATGTAAACACCGTTAAAATCTTCATGTCTCGTAACCCGGTGCCTACTCTATTAGGAGACATCCTACATTCTTTTCACACTCGCACTATGAGGAAAAGAGGTATCCTTATGTGTTGTACTCCTCTTTTGGAAAGATGGTTTATTTCGCATCTTCCCTAATCTGTATTGAAGAACGAGCAAGGTCCAAGGTGGTCACATAGGTTGATGACGCTCAAACATTCAGACATTCATTGGTGTTCCGATCTATAAAGAATGTTACTATCGTCAATCGTTGTGGAGAATTCCCTAATGTCCATTTACTTGGAATTAGAGGAGGTATCACGTACAACCCCTGCTTAGCCTTAAGACAGTTTGGTTACGCCCGAAGGGATGGTCCACATGAGATGCTTATTCAAGGTTTGGTATTTGACTACAAGAATGACGATCAAGGTCACCGCCAGAGGTTTATCCGAGCTTGGAGGATGTTGAATAAGGTAGATAGAAAGACATTGGGGCATAATAATTCCATCTCTCTTGAGCCTTATCTCAAATGGGTACGAGCTCGTGCTCGAAGTCTTATGATGACTTACCCCTCTATTCTCCCGGTCATCATAGAGCCTGTTATGGAAGGAGATGTCCCCTACACTATCCTTCATCCTGACATGCCCACCTCTCTTGAAAACTTACAAAGGGATTGGATACAGCTTAAGGGGGAGAGAGACACCTTCAAGGCCCAATTCTACGCCAGCAAGAAGAAGGTTCTGGAACTCACCAAGCAGCTTCATGAGGAGCAGAGTCTGAACGCCTACATCGCACCAAAGAGGATGCGTACAACTTTTTTATCTTAGAGTTTTTGTATTTCTTTGTAAGCCCAAAGAAGGCATGATGTACTCAAACTTTGATTTATTAATATAACGTGTGTTCCTTTTTGGTCTAAAGAAAATCTAAGTCTCTAATTTCCTTTAAATCATTGCATATGCATCTTCATTCATCATAACATAAGCAGGTTTCTTACCACAAGTCTCCTCATCTTTCTACTGTTTATTTCAGTAAGACGGACATGGAACAAACAGTAAAAGATCTCCAGGTGCAGAATGCTCAGTTTCAACAAATGTTCTTGACTCTAGCCAAAGGAAAAGAGGATTTGAAAACTTTGCTGATCGAAGAAAAGAAGAAGAAAGCAAAGAAAGCAACCGGTGTTCTGAATCTAAGAAGAAGGTTCGCAGGGCCAGCCAGACGGACCTTAAACTTCGCAACATCATATGGTGAAAAGGACAATTAAGAAGGGAAAAACAAGGAAGTGATTGCCCATCCAGAATTTGAACAAGAAGAAGAAGAAGAAGATTACTCTGAAGAGCAGTATCCTCCGGTCGACGACAAATACAAACATCTGGAAGAGCTTCTAAGTGCAATGGAGATTCAGCAAGTGCTTGGGCTGGACTTTGAAGAGCTGGGTTTGGTGTATGGGATTGTTATTCCACCAAAGTTCAAGGCAACAGTGTTTTCTAAGTACGACGGGGTTTCGTATCCCAAGATGCATCTCCGATCTTATGTGAGGAAGATACAACCTCACACTACTGACAGAGATTTGTGGGTCCACTTCTTTCAGGATAGTCTATCCGGAACTCGGCTAGATTGGTTCTATCAACTGGAAAGAGCCAATATCCATAATTGGGAAGACCTTGCCGCTAATTTTTATAAACTGTATCAATACAACGCAGACCTTGCCCCTACCCGTACTCAACTCCAGAGTATGGATATGGTTTCAAGCGAAGGTTTCAGAGACTACGCTCAGAAATTGAGGGATTTAGAAGGAAGAGTCCAGCCTGCCCTGTCTGAAAGAGAGCTAGTATACATGTTTATGGGTACCCTGTCTGATCCTTTATTTAATCATTTAATTGGAAGCTCCTCAGCAGGCTTCACTGAATTAATCTTGATCGGGGAAAGAGTGGAAGCTGGGATTAAGAGTGGAAAGATCCAAAAAGACGCATCCTCTAGTGCTGTGATATAACCATTTATTGGGAAAAAAGAAGTTAGTGTTGTGTATCCTTAAAGGAATCAAGATAGAACTAAACTCCGTCCAATGGTAGGGGCTGTCATGACCCCTAAGCCTGCACCTACTCAACAAAGGAGCAACCAGCCTAAAATAGAAAGACCAGTAAGACAATTTACCCGGATAAATATGACATTGTCTCAAGTCCTACCACATTTATCGAGATCTAATCTGGTAAATTTGAAGGAAGCCCTGAAGAATCCCAACACCCGTCTTTCCTCATTACCATCCTAATTCTCGTTGTGCTTACCATTCAGAAAACCCAGGCCATGATACCAACAACTGTTGGGCTTTGAAAAACAAGGTGCAAGACCTTCTCGAAGCAAAAGAAATTGAATTTGATGCTCCTGAGATCCCAAATGTTATCACTGCTCCTATGCCCAAGCATGGTCGTGATGTTCACACTGTTGAAGATGATGTGTTTGTTACTGTCATTGATGAACTTGTTACTCCTCTCCTGACTTTCAAGAGGAACCTGTTAAAGGCCGATTTATTTTCGGGCTGTGACGAAAGCTGCCACCTTTGTTTATCCCTACCAACTGGCTGTCATTTACTGAAAGCAGGTGTTCAACTCCTGATGGATGGCAAAGAGATTTTATTTGAGAAGACTCATGTTCCAACCATTTCTTACAATGATGTTTCAATAGTAACCATTTCCGCCAATCCTTCCAGGGTCTCCACCAAAAAACCCGTTAGGATTACATCAGTTCCTAAGGTGACTCCACTGATAATTACTATGCCAGGACCAATCCCGTACTCATCAGATAAACTGTCCCCTGGAATTATGGGGGCAACGTCTACTATCACGGTGTCAAGCATGATTGGCTGGTTGATGAAGAATTGATTTTTTAGAAGGCTGGCCCCGACATCGGCAACATTGTGGGAACCAACAAAATAACCCAAAGTGGAAGAGTATTCTCCCCAGAGATTGCTCCTCCGAAAACTGTTACCAGTCCTGTGATCATCCCTGATTATTTTCGTACTACTATAATTCCTATGGTTACCCCTACTGCCGAGTCGACCAAGACTCGGGGAAAAGGCATTCTGGTTGAGCCTGTCCGGATGAATGCGCAGTCAGTATCTATCCCGGAAGCCTCCAAAAAGGAGATGGAAGAAATTCTGAAAATTATAAAGAGAAGCGACTACAACATAGTCGAACTGCTAGGGAAGACTCCATCAAAGATCTCTATGTTGGGTTTAATGTTGTGCTTCGAGGCTCATGCGAAGGCCTTGGTGAAATTTCTTAAAACTGCCCACGTTCCACAAGAAACCTCTGCTGATCAATTCCAAGACTGTGTGGCCAGTTTGACCGCGGACAACAGTTTAGGCTTTTCTGATGTTGACCTAATACCTAGAGGGAGGAAACACAACGAGGCATTGCATGTCTCTGTCGAATTCAGGGGTACAACTTTGGCCCATGTCCTGGTTGATACTAGTTCGTCTTTGAATGTGTTGCCTAAGAAAGCTTTGGATAGACTCAACTTTGAAGGTTTGACCTTAAAACCCAGCAACATAGTGGTACGGGCCTTCGATGGATCGAAGAGAATGGTGCATGGGGAGGTGGACATCCCCATAAAAGTTGGAACTCAAACCTTTGTTTCCACTTTCTATGTGATGGATATTCTCTCCTCCTATTCCTGTTTGTTGGGCCGACCTTGGATTCATGACGTTGGTGTCGTCACCTCTATATTACATCAGATGTTGAAATACCCAACCAAGGGGAAAATCATTAATATCCATGGAGAAGAGGAATATATGGTCAGTCACTTGAACTCCTTCAGATACGTGGAATTGGATGGTGAATTCATTGAAACTCCATTTCAGCATTTCGAGGAAGTCCCACAAACAGTGGCAACTACCAAGATTGTTTCCCAAGTCCCTAAGATTACAAGACCTCCGCTAAAGATGTCTTCACTAAAATATGCCAAGGCAGTGATCGAAGAAGGTGGGCGACTATTTGGGGCCAACTCCCGGATATCCCTTACAAATCTGAAAATTTTGGTTTGGATTTCACTTCAGGAGCCCAGAAAGTTATTCGTCGTGCTCGTGTCGGGGGACCACCTTTGAAGCTTAGCAACCACAGAGTCAATGCAGTGGAGGATAGTGATGATGGTTGTGACCTGGAAGAATGGATTTTTCTAACTATCAATGGAGCACTCACCAACTGGGAAGCCAAAGATTTTGTCCCAATTACTTTTATCCAAAAGTAATTGTCTTTAAATTTTGTCGGACTTGTAATAATTAAACAATTCAGACTTTTAAAACCTTGTGTTTTACCCGAGGCACAATGGTCCATCTGTAAGGGTTGTTACTTCATTTTCATATGTCATCAATGAATCATGGACGTTTTTTCATACAAATTTTATGCTCTTTGTCTTTCTTTTTCTACATTTTTATTTCTTTCAAAGATAGTTATACTCTTACACACACTCACATTCAAAATGCAGATCTACATCCACTCGGGATCCCATGGGTAACGATTCTGCTATGGCCTTTTGTGACATTAAAAATATAATCTACCAAGCCAAAGACGAAGGTGAGGAAGATTGTGAAGTGCCAGGGGAACTATCCAGGTTACTATAACATGAATAAAGGACCATACAGCCCCACGAATAACCAGTGGACACAATCAACTTAGGTACCGAAGAGGACAAGAAAGAAGTCAAGGTAGGAGCCAATCTGGAACCCAGTGTCAAGAAGCGTTTAACTTAGTTACTACATGACTATGTTGAGGTCTTTGCATGGTCGTATGAAGACATTCCAGGGCTTAATGCTAATATTGTGGTCCATCGTCTACCAACAAAAGAAGACTGCCCTCCGGTAAAACAAAAAGTCTGTCGCATGCGGCCAGACATGTCAGAGAAGATCAAGGCTGAAGTCATGAAACAATTCAACACCGGATTCTTAGCCGTCACCTCATATCCACAATGGGTCACCAATGTTGTTCCAGTTCCTAAAAAGGACGGCAAAGTACACATGTGTGTGGACTACCGAGGTTTGAATAGGGAAATCCCTAAGGATGATTTCCCACTTCCCCACATTGATATTCTGGTTGACAATAACGCACAGCATACATTATTCTCATTTATGGATGGTTTCTCAGGCTACAATCAAATCAAAATGGCACCTGAGGACATGGAGAAAACGACTTTCGTCACACAGTGGGGCACATTCTGTTACAAGGTTATGCCATTCGGGTTGAAGAACGCTGGGGAAACCTATCAGCGTGCCATGGTAGCTCTATTTCACGACATGATCCATCACGAAATAGAGGTCTATGTAGACGACACGATAGCTAGATCTCAAACTGTAGAGGAACATCTTAACCATTTATAGAAACTGTTTGAAAGGCTAAAGAAATACAAGATAAGGTTGAACCCGAATAAAGGCACATTTGAGGTGAGGCCTGGTAAACTCCTAGGCTTCGTTGTCAACGGTAAGGGTATCGAAGTGGACCCTGCCAAGGTGAAAGAAATACAAGAAATTCCTGCTCCTCGCACTGAGAAGGAAGTCAGAGGGTTCTTAGGATGGCTTAATTACATCGCCAGATTCATTTCTCACCTAACTGCTACTTGTGAACCAATCTTCAAATTACTGAAGAAAGATAAAGTAGTCAAATGGAATGATGAATGCTAAGTCGCCTTCGACAAGATCAAAGAGTACCTACAAGAGCCTCCTGTTTTGATGCCTCCAGTCGAGGGAAGACCTTTGATCATGTATCTAACTGTTTTGGAAAATTCAATGGGGTGTGTGCTGGGGCAACATGACGAGTCTGGCCGAAAAGAGCATGTTATTTACTACCTGAGCAAAAAGTTTACCGACTGTGAAACAAGATATTCACTGCTCGAGAAAATTTGTTGCGCTCTGGCATGGGCTGCTCGCCGGATGAGACAGTATATGTTGACCCATACTATCTTATTGATATCCAAGATGGATCCAATTAAATACATATTCGAGAAGCCTGCCCTCTTTGGGAGAATAGCAAGATGGCAGATGATTCTGACTGAATACGACATTTAGTACACTACCCAAAAAGCAATAAATGGCAGTGTGCTAGCCGATGACCTTGCTCATCAGGCTGTGGATGACTATCAATCCATGAAATTTGAATTCCCAGATGAAGACATCATGATGGTAAACAATTGTGAAAAACTCAGACCATATGACGGACCTGAACAAGGATCCCGATGGACCTTGGTTTTTGACAGAGCCTCCAACGCACTCGGAAATGGCATGGGTGCTGTAATCATATCCCCTAAAGGATGTCATACTCCCTTCACTGCATGACTTTTCTTCAACTGTACCAATAACATGGAAGAATACGAAGCGTGTATTTTTGGTCTCAAAGCTGCCATAGATTTAGGAATCAAGTCTTTAAGTGTATTTGGAGATTCAGCCTTAGTCATCAGTAGATCAAAGGGGAATGGGACACGAAGCACCCTAACCTCATCCCCTACAAAGAACATGTGTTGACATTTATCCCACATTTTGAGGAAATTACCTTTGAGCACTTTCCATGAGAGGAAAATCAACTAGCGGACGCGCTAGCCACCATGTCATCCATGTTTAAACTCAAGTGGGGTAACGAGGCTCCCCAGATCACCATTGAGTGGATGGAAGAACCATCTTACTGTCACGAGATCGATACTGAAGAAGTAGTGGACCAACCTTGGTTCCATGAAGTTAAGAGGTATCTCGAGGCTCAAGAATATCTAGAGGGAGCTTCAGTCAATGATAAGAAGTTCTTGAGAAGATTATCTGCTAAGTTCTTCCTCAGTAATGGCATTCTATACAAGCACAACCATGACTCTGTTTTGCTTCGTTGCATATACAAGGTTGAGGCAGAAAGATCATGGTTGATCTACATGAAGGCACTTTTGGCACCCATTCTAGTGGGCACACGATGGATAAAAAGATCCTACGGGCAGGGTACTACTGGTCTACCATGGAAACAGATTGCTATCAGCATTCACGAACTTGTCACAAGTGTCAGATCTACGCTGACAAAGTGCATGTGCCTCCAGTTCCTCTAAATGTCCTGACTGCTCCCTGGCCATTCGTGATGTGGGGCATCGATATGATTGGAGAAATCAAACCTATAACTTCTAATGGACACCGCTTCATCTTGGTGGCCATTGAATACTTCACAAAGTGGGTTGAGGCAACTTCTTTCGCTCCTATTACCAAGAATGTTGTGGCCCGATTCATCAAACAGAATCTCATATGTCGGTATGGTATCCCGGAGAGAATCATCACGGACAATGGTATAAATCTCAACAATACTATGATCACCGTACTGTGCGTGCAATTCAAGATCCAGCACCATAATTCTTCCCCTTACCGGCCAAAGATGAATGGCACTATCGAAGCCGCAAATAAGAACATCAAAAAGATCATACAAAAAATGACAGTAACTTACAAAGACTGGCATGAGATGCTACCATTCACTCTCCACGGCTACTGTACCACGACACACACATCAACATGGGTAACTCCCTTTTCTTGGTATACGGCATGGAAGTTGTTCTACCAATTGAAGTCCAAATACCTTCTTTGAGAATCATAAAGGATGCAGGGCTGAATGAAGATGATTAGATCCAAACTCGGCTTGACCAGTTGAACCTAATTGATGAGAAGAGGCTTACGGCTGTCTATCATGGCCAGATGTACCAAAAACGTATGACCAAAGCTTTTAACAAAAAGGTCAGACGTCAGGTATATCAGGTTGGTGACTTGGTAATCAAGCATATTATATTACCACAAGGTGATCCCAGGGGAAAATGGACTCCTACATACAAAGGACCATTTGTGATCAAAAGCGTATTCTCTGGTGGAGCAATGATCTTAACCATTATGGATGGCGAAGACCTTCCGCACCCTGTGAACGCGGACATAGTCAAAACATACTACACATAAGAGACCCGCTAGGTTGACACACCTAGGAAAAACAAGGTCATCTCGGAGAACCACAATGGTTCGGGAAAAAATTAGGGATAAAATACAGAAAAAAATATGTACATCCGGCAAGCTGAAAACCCGAAAGGGCGGCTTGGGCAAAAAAAGGGTATCCCGGTGGACTGAAAACCCGAAAGGGAGGTCCAGGCAAAATTTATGGAATTAAAGCGTACGACTATGTCCCGTTGGATCACCTTACAGACAACTTAGCATCGACTGACAAATTCAAACGATTCTAATCAATTCAATCAGCTTCAGACAAGGCAGCAAGTGGATAAGACGCTCAGAGACACAAAGGATATAGCAGAATGGGAACCCCATGGGATTATTTCATATAGCTATCTTTTCTTTGTATCAAATTATCATTTTTCTACGACGACATTCTCTTACTGGAATGCTCGTCTCATTGTACAAAAAATACTTATTCAAGTTAATACAAAGATATCCCTTTGAAAGTGCAAAACTATCTGTTTTTTCTTTTTTCCGTGTTTTGTTTGTGAAAACGTCCAATGATTTATTTTTGAACATATGCATTTGAACGTAACTACTGTTTACAAGTGATAAAAAATAGGAACAGAAAATAGAAAGACAATCACTAATGGCTTTAAGAAATAGGATAATATCTTTAGACTATTCCATAAAATCCCCCGCAGATACTTTCCCAACAAGAGCGAAAAACAACACATCCCACTACAGGATCACTAACGTATCTCCAATATACAACTTAATGATATCAAGCTCTCTCACATCCCAGACAGAACAAGACTTCCAGTAGTCGCTCCTAAGATTCCCCAATGAAAGTCGCCCAATTTCTCAGGATTCCCCCACAGGATTTCACAAGGTCCATAAGCAATACACGACTTTTCCCTTTCACAATAGAGTTTATTTCTCTAATACACAGAAACTCATCAACAATTCAACTTCAAAATATGATGACTTACACTCCTCGTACCCAGCAGCACTCCGGGATTTATTTTCCATGACTCCAGTAATACGGCGGCATAACAATTAATGTGTCCATACATTGCATCCATATGTCATAACATTGACAACACAATTACATACGACACAATCTCATTTATTTTGAGAACATCATTACACCATGCATTTCATACATCATGACATTGCATGCAACTAACTTTTCATCTTTTTCAGGAAAGATCAATCAACAGAAAATTATCGTCAAATTTTTCAGCAAGTCAATTATAGATCAATTCCCAAGAAAGGGCTGGTCAGCCATCTACATAACAGACATTTCTTTCAGACTCCTTCCTTTTCAGTTTAAATCTCTCAATGATTTATTTTGATTCTTTCACGCAAATATATTTTCTGGTTCAGATAAATCTCTCAATGATTTATTCTGATTCTTGTCCACATCCCTGCCAGTTTAATTTAAATCTCTCAATGGTTTATTCTGATTGTTTCCCGCAGACACTTTCTCTGGTTCAGATAAATCGCTCAAAGATTTACTCTGATTCTTCCCAGTTAAAGAATATTCAAGATCTCTTTTGGTTCAGTTTAAACCCCTCAACAGTTTATCCTGATACTTTCCAAAGGAATACTTCGGGTTCAATTTAAATCTCTCAACGGTTTATTCTGATTCTTTCCCGCAAACACTTCGGGTTCAGATAAATCTCTCAATGATTTATTTTGATTCTTTCTCGCAGACGCTTTTTCTGGTTCAGATAAATCTCTCAATGATTTATTCTAATTCTTCTCCAGATCCCTTCTGGTTCAGTTTAAAATCTCTCAACGGTTTATTCTGATTCTTTTCCCGCAGACGCTTTCTCTGATTCAGATAAATCGCTCAAAGATTTACTCTAATTCTTTCCAGTTAAAGAATATTCAAGATCTCTTTTGGTTCAGTTTAAACCCCTCAACAGTTTATCCTGATGCTTTCCAAAGGAACATTTCTAGTTCAGATGAATCACTCCAAGATTTATCCTAATTCTTCCCAGTCAAACAACATACAAGACTTCTTCTAGTTCAGATAAGTCGCTCCAAAGATTTATTTTGATTCTTTTCCAGTTGAAATCAAGTTCAGACTTAGTACATTCTCTGTCAACAGTCACCCTTGGATGGCATCTACAATCCCATCTCCAGAAAATCTCCATCATTCCTCCAAATGGCGTCTATAAGCCCATTCCCATTTCATCTTCGAGTGCAAATTTCTGGGCACTCTAGTGCCCAATCGTCTTCCACCTTCAAGTCACGAATGGCGGATCCGCCAATCTAACTCTTCATGTTTAAGAAGATTGAATAGGGGCAGCTATTGTACCCCAAAAATTTCCCTCTCATTTATAAAAAAATTTCTCACAAGATCTCCTTTGGTTCAACACTGCACAAGGATTGATTAGCTCAAGACACCTCATTAAGCATTGCTGACTGAAATTAGGGTTTGAGATTGCACAAGAATAATCGAACTTTCAATTCCTCATATGACTTTCATGGATCATTATGGACCCCCAAGATTACTCATGTCTAGTTTCAAGCCTTGGATCACATTTTTGCTCAGTCAATTGAACAATTGACCTAAAAATCAACTGTATTGGAGAAAAAGTCAATTGTGGCCAATTTACAGTCAAACTTCATAATTTCCGATCCATATCAACATTGTGAACTCATATATGTCATTTGATCAAGTTTAGACCATAATTCTTCAAGAAATTTGATCAGATCATCAAAAGGGCAAAATGGTCAAAATTAGGATTTTGACAGAGAAAGGGCAATTTCTGATTTTTGACCTAGAAAATGATTAATTGGTTTGAGGCATGATCTCAAGAGTTCAATTGCATCATTTTAACCTAATGGCATGACTCAAAACATTGCTCAACTATACACTGAAAAGTCAAACTTTGACTTTTTGGTAAAAATCAAGTGTCAAAGATCACAATTCATCAAAACATGTCAAAATGTGAAACTTGTTCATCAAGAAATTAAAAAGTCAATATTTCATTTTGAAAAGTCAAAGTTTCCAAACTTAGAAATTTTTCTAAGTGTTGAAAACTTCATATTTTTTCACAACTTTGAGCCAATTTTTCACCATGATGCAAGATGATTCAAAAGAAACTTTTAACATGAAAGTTGTAGATCTCCATGAGATCTAAAACATTGCTTTACACAAGTTCTCCTAGAAATGATTGGATATCAAGTTATTAATCCATGAAGTCATGGTCTTGAAACTAAACACTTGGTGAAAATTTTGACCTAGTTTAGGCAGGATTTTGACCTAACTTCATGACAATTTTTCACATAGTTCCAAGGGGAATTTTCAAAAGTGATTCAAAGAGGGGTTATAGGGCACATTACAATATTTCTAAAATGTCAAAGAACTCCTTAAGATCATTTGTGAGCAAGAAGAATCGAAGGCCAGAAGTTAGGGTTTCAAGTTGTTTTGCAAGGCAAAATTTGTGATGCAACATGAACCAAATCCATAGCCATGCTGGATAATCTTCACTTTGCATGCCTCAAACTTGTGTTTAACTCTATAATTAATGGTTTACACAATTTATTAAGCCCTTATCCAAGTGTTTGAAGCTTTGTCCAAGTTGGTTTTCCATTTATGGAACAAATTTACCATTGTTATTTTGATAAAGCATTGCTTTTGCAAATGTCAACTCTCCTTGAGCTCCTAACTTGTTGTCTGTGTCCATACTCAAGATAAATGATCAGAAGCAAACATGTTTAAAGTTCCTAACCACTCTACATGCTTGTACTTTCTACCTTGAAACTACATTTCTCACTTTTCTTCAAAATCTAGCAACTTAGCCATAACCCTATAACTCAGAAATCCCTTGTGCAAAACATCTCCAACCTTTTGCTTATAGATACACAAGTCATTTGCAAGAAAACACACGCATACACAAGCCCTAAAAAACACAAGAACTCATAATTGAATAAACAAATCACCATTGTTGCACATTCTGACCAAAAAATTGAAACTCGCATCTCCCTCGTGCGTTTTCAAGCCTTTTGGTTCCTAAAGCTTCTAAAAATCAAATATAACTCATGCCTGACCCTATTTCATAACTGTAACATCTCCATCATCAAGTTCCATTTTCAAAAACAGAGCTCTGCAAGTGGACTTCTCCAGAACTCCTCAGCCACTTTCAGCTCAAGCCAAGAATCACATTAGCTTCCTGGGAACTTGAGGAAGCTAACCCAATCACTGGAACTCATCAAAAGCTGCTCAAACTCAAAACATGATACCCTCTTGCAAGGTGAGTTTTCTGACTTTTTAACTCTTCATACAAGCATCATTAATGGTTTATTTGTGAATAAGAAATGTAGATATCATTGTCCTGAAGCTAACCATGTCCTTAGATTTCATTATTGTTGCTTGAGTAGTTAGAATTTTGAATCTGAACCTCTGAAAATATTTAGGTCAGGATTTGGTACCATTAGAAATTCGTGCTCATTTTTTTAGAATTAGCTTAAGTTATTTATATATTTAGAATCGTGAGAAAATTTCTAACAAGTTTGATGTTGGAAGTTTTATGAATGGTTGAGAAATGATGAAGTTACAGGTCCTTTGGCTGGAGGTTGAAGATGAAATGTATTCATGACTCATTTTGTATTATATATTTATCATTTTAGTTAAGTTAACAGATGTATAGCCACCCAAGTGATAGAAACGCGTGCCTTTCACCTTTAGGACCTGGGTTCGAGCCCCAGCGTCCATTTTGTCATTTTTTTCTTTCATTTTTTGTTCTTTTTGTTTGTCAGCCAGCGCGTTGGGCCCTCTCCCTTGGGCCTGAGTCATTTTTACTCACTAATACCCCCCTGTTTGCTCATATCTCACAGCCCATATAACTTTTTTTATTTTCTGATTTCCAAACAAAAATATCATTTGGGCCAACTTCATAAATGTTTTTTTCTAATAAACCTACTAGATTCAACTTTAACCTCTCTGACTTTATTTTTTTTTTATTTCATATTTTATTATTATTATTAATATTATTATTACTATTATTATTATTTTCACTAATAAAAAAATAAAAATATATTTATATTTTATTATTTATATTTATTTAGTTTATTTTTCTTCATAACTAAAAGAAAAAAAACATTTCCTTTAATAAATTAATTTCCCTTTTTTAATACTTAGATAATTAGTCTTAATTACTATTATATTATTTTCTTGTAAACTAAAATAAATTTAGAACTTAGGACTTTTTATTTTGTTTACTAGTTTAATTAAATTCACAAAAAAACCTAAAAAAACTTGTTTTCTTTAATAAATTAATTTATTTCATTAACTTAACCTTAACTTTCTTTGTTAGTTAATTATTTTATTTTAGTTAATTAGGTCAAAAACCCCTTTTTCATGAAAACCAAAGAAAAATCACATTTCTTTTTACATTGATATTCTTGTATTTTTACTTATTCATTTTTGTACATTTATTCAAATTCAATATGGTTGTAATAGATAATTAAATTTAATTTTCTTGTAATTCCCCATTTGTAATTTGTACACTCCATCTCCTAATGATGTAATAGCGTAGTAATTTTAATTTCCGCAATTTAATGCTTTATATATAAATGTTAGTAATTAGGATTTGTATGGCAAGAATAAAACCAACAAGTAGCAAACCCTAATCAAGACAAATCAAGCATGTAAACCAATACACTTGCACAAATACACCCTTAGGGTAAACCCACTTTTTTGCTTTACAAAAATGGCCATATTATGCATGTGAGGTATCTTAGCAAAAACAAACAAAAAATACAAGATCATAGTCCCTCTATGACGCTATCCATGTTGCCTTTCTAAATGATCTTAGTCCCTAAAGAAAATGCTAAGATATATTACAACCTTACTAATCATGGCTATACGATGACCCTTTCCCGTCCCTTTTACATCCAAAGATAGGGTTACTTACCAAATCAATGGTAAGATAACAATGTTAAAGGAAAGAGGAAATAAATATGAAAGACTTTTGAGTAGGTAGATTATTCCTAGTTGCTTTCTCAATTTCAAAACCAAAACATCCTTTATATTTTCAAAAAAACACCAACACTTTCAAAAACAACTTTCAAACTTGAAAACATTTTCAAAAGATCAACACTTTGTATACATTCTTACGAACGAGAATCATTACAAAGTTTACCTAATCGATGGCACATTTTCAAAATACTTTCAAAAAACCACACAAAGCACATTTTTAAACAAAAGCAAGTGATCTAGCAAGTAACTAAGTTCTCATGGAAAACCATGGATGGAAAGCATGTTAATACCTTCCCTTTTCATAATCTACGCCCCGAACTCAAGAAAACATCTCAAAGGTCTTTTATGTTCTTTTCAGCCTTTCCTTTTGGATAAAAGAAAAGTCGGTGGCGACTCTTGCTAAACTGCAACATTTGCGATCAAACGCAAAACAACCAAGTCAGTTCTCCCTCCGTGTTACACACACAAATTAGATTTGTTTTAGATTTAAATAGATTTGATTTAGATCTAAAATAGAATAGATTTGATTTAGTACCAAAATTGATATTTTGGGCTTTTATAGTTTTGGGATTAGGGAGCAACCTAAATCTAAAAATAGAGGGAGTAACCCCTATTTTTGTAATCAAGACAATCTAGTCATTCACAGTATTTTGCAGTTGCAAAGTGAATAAGAAAGTTTTCCAGAGATTGTGGGTAGAGAGAAACTCTACAGAAAATAATTGTCTTCTTTCTTTTCTTTTTTCCCCCTCATAATTCATTGTGATTGTGTGGTGATATCAATCTTGTTCATCAAGATTGGTAAAAATTCATCATAGATAGTTGGTGGATTTCCAATATCTGGTATCAAGAACTCGATTTTGATTCAAGGGAAGTATCGATCAAGAACGATTGAGGAAGAAAAAGAATTCACGATGGTGAATTATGGGAATGCAAATTATCCAGCAACTCTACCAATTATGAAAGTAGACAACTATGAGAATTAGTGCAAATAGATGAAAATTTTATTCAGGTGTCAAGGTCTTTGGGATCTTGTAAAAGATGGATTCGAAGCGCTTGGAGAAAACGCTTCAGAAGAAGAAAAGAAGAAACATACAGAAATTGAGAAGCTGAATTATAAAGAACTCTTTATAATTCATCAATGTGTGAGTCCAGAAAATTTTGAAAAAGTGAGTGATTCAGAATTTGCAAAAGAAACTTGGGATGTTCTTGAGAAGTCCTTTTGTGGTGCAGAAAAGGTGAAAGAAGTGAGGTTACAAACTCACAAGAGAACGTATGAATTGCTTCAGATGGAAGATAGTGAAAGCATATCTGATTTCTTCACTAGAGTTACAAAACTAGTGAATCAAATCAAGGCATGTGGAGAAACATTAACAACAAGAGCTGTTGTTTCAAAGATCTTGAGATCTTTGGCTCCTAAGTTCGACCACATGGTGGTGGATATGGAAGAGGGGAAAGATCTATTGAAATTGACAAAGGAAGAGCTTCAAGGGACGCTTGAATCTCATGAATAAAGAATGAATTAAAGAGATGTAGGCAAGTTGAAGAGTGATGTGTCTTTGCAGGCACATTCAACAAAAGAAACCAAAGGCAAAGGAAAGTGGTTCGACAAAGGTAGAGGCGGCTACAACAAATTGACTGGTAGAGGAAACGAGAACGAAAGAAACGTGTCGAATCAGAGAAGACCATACCAAGGCAACCTAAGAGGTGGTGTTGCAAATAGAGGAAGATGTGGTGGTCGAAAACCTAATAAGAGTCACATTCAACATTACAATTGTCAGAAGTATGGTCACTATTCAAGTGATTGTCCAAAAAAGCAAAAGAATCAAGAAAGTGATGCAAAGTTTGCAAAACATGAAGAAGAAGAGATGACGTTGATGTTCACAACAAGAGATGAAGATAGATTCAAGGACCAATGGTACTTGGATTCAGGATGCTCATCACATATGTCTGGAAGGAAAGACTAGTTTTTCAACATAAAACCCTCAATGAAAAATATGGTAAAATTTGCAAATGACAATACCCTAGAAGCTGAAGGTATTGGTGATGTTATAATTATGAGGAAAGATGGCAAGAGGTCAGTAATTTCCAAAGTGTTTTACATACCAGGCATGAAGAACAATTTGCTCAGTATAGGGTAGATGGTCGAAAAGAATTATAAAGTGTTGATCAAAGATAAGATAATGAGAGTCGTCGACACAAATGGAAGATTAATCTTGAAGGCTTCTATGTCTCAAAATAGAACCTTCAAGATCGAACAAAATGTGATGGAGCACAAATGCCTTTCGACTGCAGCTAGCAGAGATGAATGGATATGGCATTATAGACTAGGCCATCTCAACTTCAGAGACATCAGAGATTTGAAGAGAAGAAATATGGTTTCAGGATTGCTAGAAATTGACATTCCAAATGAGGTATGTGAGGAATGTGTGCAGGCGAAGCAGCACAAGAATAGCTTCAGCAAGGATGCAGGAAGCTTGTCGAAGGCTATTATTGAAGTCATATACTCTTATGTATATGGATCAATCCAGGTGGATTTGATGGGAGGTAAAAAATACTTTGTTACTTTCATAGATGATTTCAGTTGAAAGTTGTGGACTTACCTGATCAAGAAGAAAAGTGAAGTGGTCGTAGTATTTGCCAAGTTTAAGTCTATGGTCAAAAGACAAAGTGGTCAAAAACTCAAAGTTTTGAGAACTGATGGTGGTGGAGAGTATGTGTCGAAAGACTTCGACATGTTATGTGAAAAGGAAGGGATTATGTATGAGGTGGTGCCACCCTATACTCCACAGCATAATGGAACTGCAGAAAGGAAGAATCGAACCATTATGAATATGGTGAGAAGTATGTTGCAAGGCAAGAATTTATCTAAAGAGTTTTGGGGTGAAGTTGTTTCGACTGTGTGATACAGTGGCAGAACCGACTGTTTAATACTGGTTTTTTGCGTTTGTGTTTGCAAATGTTACGGTAAACAAGAGTCGCCACCGACTTTTCTTTTATCCAACTTAAGGAAAGGGTGAAAAGAACAAAAAAAGACCTTTTCGAGAGTTTCTGAGTAAGGGGGTAGATTATGGAAAGGGAAGGTGTTAGCACCCTTTCCATCTGTAGTTATCTACAGTCTCTTAGAGGTTTGCTCATTTTTGAAATACCTTTGTGCTTTGTGTATTTGAAAATGCCTTAGTATGGCAAAATTTGTAATGTTTCTCGGGATAGTGGAGAAAATATACAAAGCGTCTTGAAAATGTTTTTTTGAAAAGTAGTATTTGTGTAAGTGCAAAATGTTTTGAGCAAGCTTCTAACAACTATCTACTTTGTACTCAAAAAGGGCCGTTCTTTTCCTCTTTTCCTTTAGACAGTGTTATCCTAATATTAGTGAGTAGGTAGCCCTAGTCGTTGGAGGTTTGAGGGACAATCGAAGTGACGTTCCGGTCACGAATACAACTTGGCAAGAAATTTTAGTAACTGTCCTAAAGTTCTAAGATCACTTTTAACCGAGGCAACATCGAGAGGGTCATCGAGGGACTTATGATCTTTCAAACTAGAGGACAACCACTAAAAACTTATCACGTTTCGAGAATTGTGACCGTTTTCTGAAGGCAACCGAAGTGGGATACCCTAGAGGTGCGCATGTGCAATTGTGTTTAGTTCAAGTATTTATCTTGCGCATTTAGGTTTGCTAGCATTTTAATTTCAGTATTGCCATACATGTCTTGTTACTAGCAATTAATATATACAGAAAATAAAGTGCGAAAATATAATCCTACGCTATTACATGGCTTCGGGGAGGGGATATTTACAATGTACAAAATTGGGTGAAGAAAAATAAAGAAAGCGGATAAAATCCTATTAACTATTACATCCAGTGTACAAGTACAATAATGTAAAAATACGAAAAATAAATAAATAACACGCGAAAGTTAAAAGTACGTCTAAAAACCTAGTAAGTAAAAATGAAATAAGAAAATATTTTTATTGTTCTTCTTTTTTTTATTTAAGAAAATAATTAAAATTAAATTAAATCCTAAATTCTAATTCATTTTAAATTAATAAAATAGTTAAAATTTAATTAATTAATTAATTAATTAAAGAAATTAATTATTTAATTAAAAATTCTAAGCCTAATAATTTTTTTGTGAGTTTTTTTATTATTATTTGTTTAATTAAATAAAGAAAATAAAAGAAATTAAAAAAATACAAAAAAGAAAAGAAAAAAAATGGGCCTAGGTATGTAAAAGAGAAAAGTGGGTGTTGATTTGAAATTTCGCTGGGTCCAGATTGTGAAGCCCAGATTTGTGTTTGATCTGGTGAGATGAATCCTTGAGGGCATATGCTGGATCTGGGCGTTGAAGCCCTTTGATCTAGATCACCCTAATCTATTGGTTGCAAATTGAGGGTGTATAGTATACTCCTGGCCATTGAAGCATGAGATCTGCATGAATATATTAGGAAAAGACAAAACGCTTAATATGGGACTCGAACCCAGGTCCTCTCCTCGTACACACACACCTTGTCTGCCATATGAGCTGCAATTTCATTCGTTTATATATATGAAACAATAATAATATATTAGCAAAACAACGCAAATATTTGATATTCAAAAAAACGCGCGCGCTGACTTGGACTGGCCAATGAGAGTGAGACAAGTTTGCGCCAGAGTCAGCCCACCAGAGTCAACTCTCCGGTCATCTTCTCCGGTGGGCTTGAAAAATAACCTGCCAAAATAATGAGATTCAAAGATCCAAATTGATCCTACCCGCCTTAATTTTTTCTCCTGATTTAAAAAATGAGGTCCTTTTGACTTGAAAACCCCTGATTATTGATAACACGAAAATGTATCGCTTTTTTTAGGTCTAATTTACACGAGTTAATTGTATGTTTTTATCGAATAATATGCATCACAAAGGTATTTTTATTTGTTTCAGGTAAACTATATTTCCCAAGGCATGAAATGGCGAATTAGTTAAAAAGAGCAATACAAACTAGGAAATGGCAAGAAGAAAGAAGAAAAAAAGGGCAGTCTGATAAGAAGTTCACTCCAAAAAGGACGTAACAAAGACCCCATGCTGTTACGAACGTAATGAGTGCCATTACGAATATAACGTCTTAAATACCCAGTCTACGCAGTAACACACGAAGCGGCCACACGAAGTCCACGCGAAGTTTTTGGCACCTCGTTTCACCAGCCAAGAATATAGGCACGTACGAAATTAATGGAAGAAGGCAGTTACAACCAAAGGCCTATATATATCTTGAAGAATTCACTTTGAAAGGGTCGGAAATTTTACTACAGAGCCAAACTTTTGCCTTTCTGCATTATTTTGTATTATTTGCTTTTGAACCATTATAGCCACTGTAACGTTCAGTTCCCAAAGGCAGTTTCCAAAATTAGTTTCCTAAAGTGTTAATTCTTCATCTAAGGATTAACACAGTTAGTCATATATTTCAATTAATCTCAAGGATACTGTACGCACTCAAGATTACCACAACAACATAATTACAGGGTTTTTTTATGCAATTGGTTTTTATTATTCTTATGCTATGTTGATTATTTTTATGAATTGTATTTTACGTTGCATGGTTACTAAATACATTATGTCTGGCTAATTTCATTTGTACCGGTATGTGACTCCTAAGCACCGAAGGAATTCGGTGATAACTTGGCTAAAAACTTTTATAAATAATTTTTGGCTTCCAATTTCCATATTTAATTTAACTACCCTTGTCACGAGAGTGAAAGGATATTTAACACGATTTTGCCACGAGAGTGGGAAATTAATTAAGGCAAGAACCTGCATGCGAGAGCTGGGGTTCGACCCAAATAGTGGTAACGAAACATTAATTTTTAAATACACGAGAGTGTTTTAACAAATTAAGTAAACTCAAGTTGTTTTCAAAAAGTGTTATTAAATTTAAAGTGCATCCACTAGGTTTAGTAGCATAACTTAATTCATGAACACGAGAGTGTATGTCTCAGGTTTTTAAACAATTCGTTTTTACCGAAATATTTTATATGCCAAGTGATTCACCGAGTTCCCGAAGTCTGACTATCACATACCGGTATAACTATTACTATTGTTTTAATTAAAATCCTTTTCCCCCAAAACCAAATATTCATCACTTAGTTAAACAATTGTAACATTAGATCGTATGCGATTGATCCTCAGTCTCTGTGGGTTCGATAATCATTTAAAACTAGAACGACTAAACTGTATACTTGCAGTTATTATCCCAATAGACTCATAAAGTCCCGATCAATTATTGAGATACGATGAAGAAAATCAGATCATGCTCTAAAATGGCACGATCCTATTATGGCCCTTATTCTTGCATGTTCTACGTTAGTTATGTCCTATAAATCAACCTGATCATGAAGCAAGCATGGAAAAGTATTAATACATCATGAAATTACAAACATAAATTCCAGAAAATTACCAACAATAAGGGTTTCGGTTCATGGATTATGGGCATGGAATTTCTTGAATAATGGTTGGGTTGAGTTCCTGGAAGTCTCAGGAAGGTATTTGAAACCATGGTTTCGGTTCAGGGAATGCATGCAAAATAAAGGAGAAATAATGTAGGGAAAATAAAAGTTGTGCTCGCTCGGGCCCTACCCCAATGCCTATGTATCCCTTTTAAGGAATCAGAGTAGCCGTAGTTCGGCTCATATGTTTTGGTTGGTTTGTGTTTTTTAGTTAAGAAAACAAAAGAAATAGTCAAGATAGCAAAACATCAGATAAAACAACAAATAAATGCGATGGCGAAACATCGGCTAAATGATAACAAAGTATCATGGCAAAGATGGCAAGACATCAACAAAGCCGATGATAAAACATCACACCTAGCATCGACATAGAGAATCAAAGTAGAATAATAAACATGTGCAATGGCGAGACATCGGCTTAAAAAAATATGCGATGGCGAAGCATCGGCTAGAAGATAACAAGGTATCATGGCAAAGATGGCGAGACATCAATGAATCAAATGATAAAACATCACACCTAACAATGACATTGAGAATCAAAGCAGGATAACAAACATGTGTGATGGCGAGATATCGACTTCAAACAAATATGTGATGGCGAAGCATCATCTAGAAGATAGCAAGGTATCATGGCAAAGATGGCGAGACATCAATCTGATAAAGTTTAAAATAAAACAGGAAGGCGCACAAGAAATTAAGATTGGTTTGTATTTTTTACCTTGAAAAGGGGTTTAAGTTCATTAGAGATGTTTTATGATT
This sequence comes from Vicia faba, assembly GCA_948472305.1. NCBI lineage: Eukaryota > Viridiplantae > Streptophyta > Magnoliopsida > Fabales > Fabaceae > Vicia > Vicia faba. The sequence continues at coordinate 680,902,642 of OX451737.1, read as the reverse complement.
TTCCAAGAGAAATAAATTTTAATTTTAAGATGCAATATGCAAAGAAAAAGAAAAAAAACTAAGGGAGACCATCCTAATCTCTAGCCCTAATGTTATCATACAATGGTTTGTCCTAAAGTTGAGGATGAAAGAGGGAATATTTTCTACCCTAACTTATCATGCATGGTTACCTATCCTAATGTCTAGCTCGAGAACTAAACCTGCACGAGCGATCCTAAAGGAGCATGGTGAGGGTGTGCCAAATCAAAATATACACACAAATATGAAATCAAGCAAACAAACCAGAAAGCTCAAAAGAGAAAACCTAGAGATCCTATCTAAGTTAGTGTTGTACCCAAAAATTTTCCCTCTCATATTTCTCAAGACATTGCAAGAAAAATCTCCAAGTGGCTCAAGGTTGCTCAAGAGTTGGACAGTCAAGTTACCTCCTAAGGCAGTCAACCCCAAATTAGGGTTTTGTGTTGCATCAATATACTTGAATAAAAATGACCTCAAGTGCTCCCCAATGTCCTAATATGTTCTCAAGGTCATCCATGTCAAGTTTCAAGCCTTGCAGAGGAATTTTACTCAGTCAATTGCTCAAAGGGCCCAAAAATCGACTATGCTAGGGCAAAAGTCAACTGTGACCTACAAATAGTCAAACTTCAAGTTTTTTTGTCAACATTCTCATTTTAAAGGATATTTCATCATTTTATCAAGGGTTGATCATGATTCATCAAGGATTTCTCAAAATTCATCAAGACTCAAAAGTTGCTAAATTAGGGTTTTGGAGGAAAAGTCAACTCAACTTTGACCAAGCATAACTTTCTCATACTTTATGAGAAATGACCCATCCAAATATAATTTTTAAGAGGATGCAATTTCCTACAATACATATTCACACCCCAAGATCAAAAAATGCACTCACAAGAAGTTATAAATTTGGACATTATAGGTCATTTTTGAAAGTCAACAAAAACACCTTTTTTGCCAAAGCTTATAACTTGAGCATGGAATATCAAAATGAGATGAGACCAAAAGGGTTGGTTAGAGAACATCTCAATATTTCTAGAAAGGCCAAGAACACCTCCAAAAGTTCAAAATTGAAGAAGTTATGTATTGTTGAAGTTGGACATTTTTGCAAAGTTGCCAAAAGTCAACTATCCCCAAAACTTCAAATTTTGTCAAATGGGCCCATTCTTTTCCACTTGATTTAAGCTTGTATCATTGCCCACGTGTCCTAGCTTCATCCATGAGCCCATATTTTACTTTTATTATTTAATTTGATTTTTATTTGAATTTATTCATTTTAAATCAAATAAAATCATATAAAATCCAAAACTTTGATTACATGAGATTTTTTTGCTGTTTCAGGCTTTAATCATCATCAGTAACATCATCAAAATCGAATCAAGCAACTCATGTGCAAAAAGATTGAGATTTGGGCAAATTTGGCAAGTTGTAAAGAGGAGATCAAATCAAATTCCAAGGCATTGATATGGGAAGATTCAATCCATAATTCTTACCCTAATACACTCCATAGTACATAAGCAAGCAAGAGGAATCGAAATAAGGGTTGGAAGCTACAGGCAGAGGCAGAATCAGAAATTGGAAAATTGACAAAAAGTGAGATATCAAAGTTCAAACTAGAGGCGTTTTAAGGACTTGGGGGTTGTCTCAATCGACTGCTGATCATCTCCAGAAGCTTTTGCAATCCAGACCACGTGTTTTCAAGCACTCTAAAGCACTGTAAGTACCACACGGATCCGCTTCTTTCTTGAATTTGTAAATCATCATTCTGGCATCATTTAGACAAAGTAATTGCATATTTGTGATCACAAAGACATTTGCAAACTTTTTGTATTATTGAATTTCGTTTATATGATCTGTAACAAGAATCACCATAGCTAGGGTTCTTGGAGATTTTTTGGGCGTTTTCTTTTCAAGAACAATTTACCATCAAGAGAGGTATGGTTGTGACCGGGAGGGAAGGACGAGTACAACCACGCCTTTAGAACTCATTTTTGTGGCCTGGAATGAATTTTGGAACAAGCCTGCGCATTTAGCTGCGGATTCAAATCCGCAGGTAATATTATTACAGGCCTGAGGACAGGGATGCGTGCGTGTCATCCTCCGGTTGGCCTATTCAGGCGTTCCAATCACTTTCAGGACCTGGGTTCGAATCCCAGGTCCCCCAATTTCTCAATGTTTTTTCTCTTCAGGTGTTCCAATGCGCGTGTTGGCGTGCAGCTCACCATGCATCTTCATACATCCAATAGCCAGATGGCCTAAAGGCCAAATCTGATGGTTCCAAGCTGATAGTCCACATGGAGCCAAGTCAACGCATAGGCACCAGATCACCAGGAGTCAAACGAGGCCAACACTAATGGGCCTCCCATTTGCTATCTACACCATAAATCTCAGGCCCATACCCCTTCATCTCTCTCTTTTATCTTATTTATTTTGCTTTATTTAATTGTTTAATTATTTTTATTTAACTTCTAGCCAATCAAAAAAATTATATTCTTTATTAAAAAAAAACTAAAAAATATTTATATTCAATCAAAAATTTTATTTTTATTAATAAACACTAATTAAATTAATTTAGATTTTTAATTAGAATAACTTTAACTTTTTTTTGTAAACAATTAAAATTAAATTAGAATTAATTTAGGTTTTAATTACTAACATTAATTATTTTATTTTTCTTTCTTAAAATAACAAAAACCCAAAAATAATTTATTTTTATTAATTAATTTATTCAATTCAATTTAGTAATTAATTTAGGTTAAGTTTTTTTTTCTTTTCTCAAAATAAAAACAAAAAAATATGTCTTCTTTAAAGGATCAAAACCCTAAACTCGCACCAGGTCTAATTTCCCGCACGCGTTATTTATTTTTATCATATTAATGTACTTGCCTCCGGTTTGTAATAGTTAATAGGACCTTTATTTTTATTTTTTATCGCTTTATTTATTTTTAAAGGGTTTGTCTTTGGCGATGTAAATACCCGACGCCTTGTAATTTAAATTCCTCATTTTATTTCCCGCAAATTATAACTGTTAGATGTTTGATAATAGGATGGCATGACAAGACTGAATGTTTTAACCTAAAATCAACTTAGATCACCCTTAACATGTTAAAAGACAAAAATAACTGAAAACGACACACTCGCACATGCGCACTCTTAGGGTACACCCCAATTGGTTTCCTTCCTACGCGGTCATTAAGTATAGGTCGTTTTAGAGGTCGTCCTCTTGTATAAAAGATCATAGTCGCCTCGAAACAGTTGCCTCGGATATTGTTGCCTCAAACAAATGATCTAAGACATTAGGGTTACCGCTAAGGCATCCTAACATTGCTTTTGTGACCGTAAGTCCCGCATTCGAATTGACCCTTAAACTCCAACGACAGTGCTACCTACTTATTCAAAGTGGGATAGCATTGTCTAAAGGAAATTAGCATAGAACGGTTCCTTTTTCGAGTAGGTAGATGGTTCTTAGATACTTGCTCTTTCAAAAACAAAAACTTTTCGCACTTACACTTTTCGAACAAAGTTTTCAAAAACACTTCATACACTCTTGAGGACAAAAGCAAGAGTTAAATCGAAGTTTTTAAAACAAAAACTTTTTCAAACCCACAAGCACAAAGAAAGCAATATTTTGAAAACAATATGAGCAAGTACCTAAGAGCCCGTGGATAACCACGGATAGAAAGGGTGCTAACACCTTCCCTTTCTATAATCTACCCCCCGAACCCGAGAAATATCTCGAAAAAGGAATTTTTCTGTTCTTTTTTCCTTTCCTTGTTGGATAAAATAAAAGTCGGTGGCGACTCTTGCTTACCAAGACATTTTGCGAAAACAAACGCAAAACGCAAACCAACATTCCAAAAAACAGTCAGTTCTTCCCACCGTATCACAGAACTGGCGACTCTGCTGGGGACGCTTATAAGTGGGGTGTACCTTAGGAATAGTTCATATTGTTTTCAATTGCTTGACTTGTATGCTTTATCTTTGTGGGTTTGAATCGGAGTTACTATAGATCCTAACCCGGTTCTGGGGGATAACCTTTAGGTAAGTAGCAATAAACTGTGAGGGAATTGTACGGCGTAGACCGATACGGTTGAAACAGTAGCTACGTTGGTGTGGTACTTTAGTATGTATCTATATCCCTTGTGGCGCAACGAGGAGAATATGGGTCTGCTAAGGGGTCATTAAGCACCAACTGACCTTAGAACCTTTAAATTGACCAACTTGGCCATAGAACAGTGGCAGTATGCTACACTCATTGAGACTAAACTCTCGCGATGATTCCGGCCGTGAGAAAAGGTTGTTAAACTGGAATTATGACCGATCGAGGGTAGTCAGTGATATTTAGATCCTCTAGAACTCGGTTACTATTTTTAGGACAGGTTTGAATTAACTGAACTAAAAGAGGGTAGTACCTAAGCTCCTTGCCAGCCTGAAATCTAAGGGTTATATGTGTGACTTGCTTGCCCTTACCATGTTTGCTATTTGTGGATACTTGTCGGTTATTTTCTATCATGACATCATGACATCATGACATTACATGCATCTTGCATTGGACTAACCTATTTCAAAGACATGAGGGATTCATCTTTGTTCTGTTTTGTAGGTCATGGCACCCATGCGTAGAAACACCATCCAGATCAACTTTGTCCAGGTTCCCACTATGCTTAAAGAATTGGTTGCAAAGATGTCAGATACTACCTCCTTCATCAGAAGACATGGGAACCTTCTTTGTTTAGTCACCTCCAAATTGGATGAACAAATGATGAGTGTCTTAGTCCAGTTCTTTGATCCACTATACCATTGCTTTACTTTTCCGGACTACCAGTTGGTCCCCACTCTGGAGGAGTTCTCTGATCTGCTTGGTATCTCTATTCTGGATCAGACCCCGTTCACAGGTTGGGAGAAATTCCTTAGGCCAGAAGAGATTACTTTAACCCTCCATCTGACAAAGGCTGAGGTAATGTCTAATTGGGAGACTCATAGTGGAGCAAAAGGTTTCTTGACTAAATTCTTAGTTGGTAAAGCTAATCAGTTCTTGGACAGTCTAGACTTCCAGGAATTTGAAGACATTCTGGCTCTGCTCATATATGGTTTGGTGTTGTTTCATAATTTGGATTCCTTTGTCGACGTGAATGCAATAAAGATTTTCATATCCGGTAATCCTGTGCCCACCCACTTGGGTGACATTCTTCATTCTCTTTATGCCCGTACTGCTCGGAAGCGGGGAACCCTTATGAGTTGCGCACCATTGCTGGCGAGGTGGTTTATTTCTCACCTCCCCAAATCAGTTTTGAAGAACAAGGAAGGCATGGGCTGGGCCTACATGATTATGTCTCTCTCTCATAATGACATCATTCAGACTATCAAGGGCATGGAAGACGTGGCTATTATTGATCGTTGTGGGGAATACCCCAATGTTCCACTGATAGGAACCAATGGAGGGATCACTTATAATCCGTGCTTGGCCTTACGTCAGTTTGGGCGAGCTATAAGGGAAGGACCTCATGAGTTGCTAATGCCTAGTATTGTCTTTGATTTCCAAGGGGATAGTGACGAGCAACGTTGCAGATTCATAAGAGCTTCAGATAGGGTACACAGGTCTGATCTACACGAGCTGGGTGCGAAGACTTCTCTTCCGATGGAGCCATATCTCCGATGGGTTCGAATCCGTGCCCAAAAGCTGGGAATTCTGTACGAAGCCGTCTTGCCTATCATTGTTGAGGTTGCTGATGAAGAAGGGGTTCCTCCCACCATCCTACACCCTTACATGTCTACAGACATTGGGGCATTAAAGAGATCGTGGATGCAGCTGAGAGAAGAACGGGATACTTATAGATAAAAGTATCACGAGCAAGAGCAGAAGATCCAGAAGTTGACAAGGCCGCTGGAGAACGAGTGGATCCTCAATGACTATGTCCGCACAGACAAGAAACGACCATGGGACCACTGATTGTCTTTTTGATTATTTTTAGTTAATTTACTTTTCAGTTTTTCTTTCTTGTAACGCCTTAAAGGCATCTGTTGAACAATTGAATTTCAAGTTTATCTAATAAAAGTGTGTTTCATTTTTTTGTTTACGAATTTGAATCTCTCGACGTCTTTGAAATCATGTCATACGCATTTCATTCCATGCACCTCATAACAGGTACCCCTACAGGTTTTCTCATCTTCTTCGCTGTTTATTTCAGCATCATGTCTTCCGAACCATCAACTGAACAAGCAATCGAGGCTCTACAGACTCAAAGCGCCCAGTTCCAGGAATTGTTCATGAGCTTGGCTAAGGGTCAGCAAGATCTGAAGGCCCTTATCTTGAAAGAGAAGAAGAAGAAGAAGAAGAAGGTCTTATTTAATATGGGTCGCAAATTCGGAAACGATTTGTGAGAAGAGGTTGATTTGACCCACTCATCTGAAGGGGGAGATAATCAAGAAGAAAGGAGGGCTCCTAGCCATGTGGTTTCAGACAATGAGACTGACATCGACGAAGACTAGTATCCTCCGGCTGAGGATAGATATAAGTAACTGGAAGACCGGTTGAGCGCGGTGGAAGTTCAGAAGGTTCCTGGTCTGGACTTCAGTGATTTGGGTCTGTCATCTGGGGTGGTGATCCCCCACAAGTTCAAAGCACCAGCCTTTGCTAAGTACGACGGGGTTTCTTGTCCAAAATTGCACCTCTGTTCGTATGTAAGGAAAATTCAGCCGTACACCGCTGACAAGAATCTCTGGATCCACTTCTTTCAAGACAGTCTCTCAGGGACTCAGCTTGAATGGTTTTACCAGTTGGAAGGAGCCAGTATCCGTAATTGGGAAGATTTGGCCGCTGCTTTCTACAAGAAGTGCCAATATAATGCCGACCTCGCTCCCACGCGTACCCAACTCCAGGGTATGTCTATAGGTATGGGCGAAGGTTTCAAAGATTATGCTCAGAAGTGGAGGGACCTTGCTGGAAGAGTGCAACCTCCCTTGGCCGATAGGGAGCTAGTGGATATGTTTCTGGGGACCTTGTCTGGTCCGTATTTCAACCATCTGATCGGAAGTTCTTCGTCCGGGTTTATAGAGCTGATTATGACCGGGGAAAGGATTGAGGCCGGTATCAAATCCGGTAAAATACAGAAGGGTGCCTCATCAAGCACCGAAAAGAAGCCTTTTAAGAAGGAGTTGAGTGCTGTTTACAATTCAAAAAGCCAGAATAGACCTGAATGCCGCCAAGCTGTTAATGTGGTTGTTATTTTAAAACCTGCTGGTGCCGCTCAACGCAACAACCAGCCAAGGGCCGAGAGACCGTGAAGACAATTCACTCAGCTCAACATGACTTTATCCCAAATTCTGCCGTAGTTATTAAAGACCAATCTGGTGATTCCAAGGGAGGCCCCGAAGAGTCCAAATATAACATCACCAATGTACGATCCGAATGCCCGCTGTGCTTTTCACTCTGATAGCCCGGGGCATGATACGGATAACTGTTGGGTCTTGAAGAACAAAGTAGAAGACTTAATTGATGCCAAGGAGATCGAGTTCGGAACACCAGAAAAGCCTAAACAAGACGCAGGAGTGAATGCTATCGGGGATGACGATGATGAAGAGTTTGATATTGACAGTTGGATCTACCTGATTGTCGATGGTGGATTAAGCAATTGGACAGCGAAGGATTCTATGCCCATTTCTGTTATCACCCAGTAATGAGACTTTTTGTTTTGTGTTTGTAACAGACAATGTTTTAAACTTTACGGCCCGGTGTCTTACCCGGGGCACCGTGGCTTCATTTGTGAGGGCTTTATGTGTGTCATCTACATATATCATTAATAAAAGCATTGGACGTTTCTTGCATTTCAAATCTTGTGCTCCTTGTTTTTTCTTTTATTATATATTGCAAAATAACTATTTTACACACACTCACATATACAGGTCTACATCCACTCTGGATCTCACTGGTAACGACTCTTCTACTTCCAGTTATGACTTCGAAAGTCCGATTAACTTAGCCGAAGCCGAAGGTGAAGATGATTGCAAAGTGCCTGGTGAACTTGCTAGACTGCTACTTCAAGAAGAGAGGGCCATACAGCCGCATGAAGAGCCCGTGGAATCAGTGAATCTGGGTATAGAGGTAGACAAGAAAGAGGTCAAGATCCGTGAAAATCTAGAAGCTAGTGTTAAACAACGGCTGATTCAGATGTTGCATGACTACATGGAGATCTTTGCCTGGTCTTATGAAGATATGCCTGGGTTGGATACCAATATTGTGGTTCACCGCTTGCCTACCAAGGAAGACTGTCCTCCAGTAAAACAGAAAGTTCGCTGAATGCGCCCAAAGATGTCTGAGAAAATCAAGGCTAAAGTTATGAAACAGTTTGACGCCGGTTTTCTAGCAGTTACTTCTTACCCACAGTGGGTGGCCAACGTGGTTCCTGTGCCGAAGAAGGATGGTAAAGTCCGAATGTGTGTTGACTATAGGGATCTGAACAGGGCGAGTCCCAAGAATGATTTCCCTCTGCCTCATATCGATGTTCTGGTTGACAACACCGCTTAGCATAAGGTTTTCTCCTTTATGGATGGTTTCTCCGGTTATAATCAGATTAAAATGGCTCCCGAAGATATGGAGAAGACAACTTTTGTTACTCAATGGGGCACCTTTTGCTACAAGGTCATGCCTTTTGGATTGAAGAATGTTGGGGCAACGTATCAGCGCGCCATGGTCACCTTGTTCCATGACATGATCCATCATGAGATTGAGGTATACGTCGATGATATGATTGCAAGATCCCAGACTGAGGAAGAACATTTGGACCACCTTCAGAAGCTATTTGACAGGTTGAAGTTGTACAAGCTGAGGTTAAACCCGAACAAGTGCACCTTCGGGGTGAGGTCTGGTAAGCTGCTGGGTTTCGTTGTAAGTGATAAAGGTATTCAGGTGGATCCTGCAAAAGTGAAGGCTATACAGGAGATGCCAGCTCCCCGAACAGAAAATAAGTCAGAGGCTTTCTGGGACGTCTGAACTACATTGCCTGATTCATCTCACACCTGACTGCTACTTGTGAACCAATCTTCAAGCTACTGAAGAAATATCAAGTGGTACGTTGGAACGATGAATGTCAGGCTGCTTTCGAAAGGATCAAAGAGTATCTCCAAGAGCCACCTATTTTGATGCCTCCAGTTGAAGGGAGACCTCTGATCTTATACTTGACAGTACTCGACAACTCAATGGGGTGTGTGATGGGTCAGCGTGACGAGTCTGGCTGAAAAGAGCATGCTACTTATTACCTTCGCAAAAAGTTTACCGACTGCGAGACCCGATACTCGTTGCTCGAGAAAACTTGCTACGCTTTGGCATGGGCTGCTCGCCGGCTGAGACAATATATGCTGACTCACACTACTTTATTGATATCAAAGATGGATCCAATCAAGTATATCTTCGAAAAGCCTGCCTTGTCCGGAAGAATAGCAAGATGGCAGATGATTTTGACTGAGTATGACATCCAATATACGACCCAAAAGGCAATCAAGGGAAGTGTGTTGGTAGAACATTTGGCACATCAGGCAGTGGATGATTACCAGTCTATGAACTTTGAATTTCCGGATGAAGGACCCGAGGAGGGATCTCGATGGTCTATGTACTTTGATGGAGCTTTGAATGCTTTGGGTAATGGCATTGGCGTCGTGATCATATCTCCTGAAGGCTCTCATACTCCGTTCACCGCCCGACTATGTTTCAACTGCACCAACAACATGGTGGAGTATGAAGCATGCATCATGGGTCTTCGAGCAGCCATTGACCTAAGGATTAAGTTCTTAAGTGTTTTCGGAGATTCCGCTCTCGTGATCAGTCAGATCAAAGGTGAGTGGGATACGAAACACCCAAATCTTATTCCTTACAAGGAGTATGTATTGACGTTGCTTCCCCATTTCGAAGAGATAACCTTTGAACATTTCCCTAGAGAGGAGAATCAGTTAGCGGACACGCTGGCTACGATGTCTTCTATGTTCAAAGTAAATTGGGACAACGAAGCTTCCAGGATTATCATTGAAAGATTGGACGAACCGGCACATTGCTGTGATATTGAGACTGAAGAGGTAACAGAAAAACCCTGGTTTCATGAGGTGAAGAGATACCTTGAGGCTCAGGAATACCCCGAGGGTGCATCTGTTAATGACAAGAAGTTTCTGAGGAGGTTCGCGGAGAAGTTCTTCATCAGCAATGGCATTCTTTACAAGCACAACCATGATTCAACCTCACTGCGATGTGTGGATAAGAACAAGGCAAAAAGGATCATGGAAGATTTACATGAAGGTACTTTTGGAACTCATTCCAGTGGACACACCATGGCAAAGAAAATCCTTCGGTAAGGATACTATTGGTCCACTATGGAAGCCAACTGTTATTAGTATTCTCGGACCTGTCACAAGTGCCAAGTCTATGCTGATAAGGTGCACATACCTCCAGTACCTTTGAACGTCTTGACGGCACCTTGGCCTTTTGCAATGTGGGGCATTGATATGATCGGCGAGATCAGACCTACAACGTCCAACGGGCATCGTTTCATCCTGGTAGCAATTGATTACTTTACGAAGTGAGTGGAAGCAGCTTCCTTTGCTACTGTAACCAAGAACGTCGTGGCACGGTTCATTCGGCACAATCTAATCTGTCGATATGGTGTACCAAAGAGGATCATTACGGACAATGGTATGAATCTCAACAATAAGATGATCACCGAGCTCTGCAAGCAGTTCAAAATACAGCATCATAACCCTTCTCCCTATTGGCCGAAGATGAATGGGGATGTAGAAGCGGCTAATAAGAATATCAAGAAGATTGTGCAGAAGATGACGGTGACATACAAAGACTGACACGAGATGTTACCATTTGCTCTTCATGGGTACCGTACCTCAGCACAGACGTCAACAGGGGCAACACCTTATTCCTTGGTATATGGCATGGAGGCAGTCTTGTCTATTGAAGTTCAGATATCCTTTCTTCGGATTATGAAGGATGCAGGTTTAAGCGAAGATGACTGGATTCAGACCCGGCTTGATCAGCTGAACTTAATCGACGAAAAGAGACTTACTGCTATTTGTCATGGTCAAATGTATCAGAAGAGAATGATCAAGGCATTTAACAAGAAAGTTTGACGACAAGATTATCAAGTTGGGGACCTGGTTATCAAGCGCATCATACTGCCACAAGGTGATCCCAAGGGAAAATGGACCCCTACTTACGAAGGGCCATTTGTGGTTAAGAACATTTTCTCTGGAGGAGCTATGATTCTAACCACCATGGATGGTGACGACCTTCTTCACCCCGTCAATGCAGACATAGTGAAAAGATACTACGCATAATTAACGACCCGCTAGGTCGACTGGCCTAGGCAAAAATAAGGGCTTCCCGGTGAACCAAAAGGGTTCGGGCAAAAATAAGGGATGAAAATGAAAAATCTGTACACCTGGCAAGTCGAAAACCTGAAAAGGCGACTTGGGTAAAAAAGGGTATCCTGGTGGACTGAAAAACCCGAAAGGGCGGTCCAGGCAAAAATTAGGGATCAAAGCGTAACACTGTGTCTCCTTGGATCACCTTGCAACCAGACTTCGGTATCAACTATCAAGCTCGGACATCACTAATCAATCTGATCTACCTTCAACCAAGTAGCCAAGTGATGAGATGCTCGAGGACATAAAGGCAATAGCAGAGTTGGAACCCAGTGGGATTACTCACATAGCTGTTTTGCTTAAGTTTTTCACAAATTGTGTAAATTCTATTATTCGACGGCGTTCTCCTACTAGGACGTTAGCCTCTTGTACAAAAATGCCTATTTACAGGCCAAACTTCAGAATCAATACAATTCATCTTCAAAGAAATTTCAAACTGTTTTTTCCTTTTTCTATTTTGTTTTGCAAAGAACGTCCAATGTTTCATTTTTGATATATGCATTTGACATTAATTGCTACTCATAAATATTTACATGCGAAACAAAAGACGATTACTGGTAATATTAGAAACAGGGGCAATAAAAAGTGTCCAAGCTTTACAGTTGCTCTATCCACCAGGTACAAGGTAGATCCAGCTGAAGAATATCGCCAAGGTACTTTCACTCCCCGCAGGGTAAGACAGTAATGATAGCTCTCCCCAGCTGAGACTTGCAGCTGCAAATGAATCGGTAATATCCTCCCCAAGCAGAATTTATCTACCATCAACACTGAAAAAGCTTAATATCCCCGGCAGTCTTAATATTCCCCAACGGAGTCTAATAACATTCCCCGGCAGAATACAAGATATCCCCAACGGAGTTAAATTTTTTCCCAGTGCAGTCTGAAAAAGCTTCCCCAATGGAGTTTGGAGAATCATCCCCAGTAGACTTTGGAAGATTGTCCCCAATAGAGATCAAAGGATTGTCCCCATTAGAGTCTAAAAGGTCATCCCCAGTGAAGTCGCAACCGAAAGTTCATCCCCAACGGAGTTCTTTCCTTTCACAAACAGAAGTCAATCCCCAACAGGATTCAGTATCACCAGCAACGGTAATTCATCCCCAGCGGAATTTATCAGTGGAATCCTCTACAGAGCATCTCTTCCCCACAGAGTAATCTCCTCATCAGTTTATTCCCCAACAGAGTTATCCTCTTCTGCAGGTTTATTCTCACAGTCATCTTCGTTCGCTATCCCCAGTGGAAACGAAGAATCCAACTCTATTCCCCAGCAGCTATCCGAGATTTATTTTCCCCAGCTAAAACATCACATTCCCATACATCACGACACATGCATATACGCATCATACAAACACAGTCTCATTTATTTTGAGAACATCATTTCTTGATATATATCATGCATTGCATACGACTGACCTTTACCTTTCAGGAAAGATGCAGTTAAGTTCTCAACTATGTCGAACTACTGGTCGGTTCTTAAATCTCAACTGAATTAGTCTCGGTTGAATTACAGATAAGGTTCTAAATCTTGGCAATTTTCCTCCGTCGAAGTGTGGACGAGTTCTTAAATCTCAACAGAATTATCCTCCATTGAAGTACAGACAGTTCCTAGATCTCGATGAAGATGTTTCCCTCAGTCGAAGTACTGACCGATTCTTAAATCTCAACTGAACTAGTCTCGGTTGAATTACATATAAGGTTCTAAATCTCGACAATTTTCCTCCGTCGAAGTGTGGACGAGTTCTTAAATCTCAACAGAATTATCCTTCATTGGAGTACAGACAGTCCTAGATCTCGATGAAGATGTTTCCCTCAGTCGAAGTACTGGTCGGTTCTTAAATCTCAACTGAATTAGTCTCGGTTGAATTACAGATAAGGTTCTAAATCTCGACAATTTTCCTCCGTCGAAGTGTGGACAAGTTCTTTAATATCAACAGAATTATCCTCCGTTGAAGTACAGACAGTTCCTAGATCTCGATGAATATGTTTCCCTAAGTCGAAGTACTGACCGGTTCTTAAATCTCAACTGAATTAGTCTCGGTTGAATTATAGATAAGGTTCTAAATCTCGACGATTTTCCTCCGTTAAAGTGTGGACGAGTTCTTAAATCTCAACAGAATTATCCTCCGTTGAAGTACAAACAGTTCCTAGATCTTGATGAAGATGTTTCCCTCAGTCGAAGTACTGACCGGTTCTTAAATCTCAAATGAATTAGTCTCAGTTGAATTATAGATAAGGTTCTAAATCTCAGCAATCCTCCTCAGTCGAAGTACTGACCAGTTCTTAAATCTCAACTGAATTTAGTCTCGGTTGAATTATAGATAAGGTTCTAAATCTCGGCAATTCTCCTCAGTCAAAGTACTGACTGATTCTTAAATCTCAACTGAATTAGTCTCAGTTGAATTACAGACAAGGTTCTGAATCTCGACAGATTTCCCCCCCAGTTGAACTACGGACAAGTTCTTAAAACTCAGCAGAGGTATTCTCTCAGTTGAAGTACAGGCAAGTTCCTAAATATCAACAAGATCAGACTTTCCCAGCGGAATCTTCCATAACAACAGGTATGCAAGTTCTCTCTAAGGAATCTCTTATGCAGTCGATACTCCTGCAGATGGCATCTTTAAGCCCATCCTCCCGCCAGCAACCTCCAAGTGGCATCTGTAAGCCCATTCCCGACATCACAAGCCTGATACCACTTCATGCGAGAGCAAATTTCTGGGCACTCTAGTGTTCAATTATCTTCTACCTTCAGATCACGAAAGGCACGAAAGTCAATCTACATCCTCAGGTTTAAGAAGATTGAACAGGGGAAGTTGTTGTACTCAAAAATTTTCCCTCTCATATTTCTCAAGACATTGCAAGAAAAATCTCCAAGTGGCTCAAGGTTGCTCAAGAGTTGGACAGTCAAGTTACCTCCTAAGGCAATCAACCCCAAATTAGGGGTTTGTGTTGCATCAAGATCCTTGAATCCAAATGACCTCAAGTTCTCCCCAATGTCCTAATATGTTCTCAAGGTCATCCATGTCATGTTTCAAGCCTTGCAGAGGAAGTTTGCTCAATCAATTGCTCAAAGGGCCCAAAAATCGACTGTGCTAGGGCAAAAGTCAACAGTGACCTACAAATAGTCAAACTTCAAGATTTTTTGTCAACATTATCATTTTAAAGGATATTTCATCATTTTATCAAGGGTTGATCATGATTCATCAAGGATTGCTCAAAATTCACCAAGACTCAAAAGTTGCTAAATTAGGGTTTTGCAGGAAAAGTCAACTCAACTTTGACCAAGCATAACTTTCTCATACTTTATTATAAATGATCCATCCAAAGCTAATTTTGAAGAGGATACAATTTCATACAATCCATCTTCACACCCCAAGATCAAAAAATGCACTCACAAGTTATAAATTTGGACATTATAGGTCATTTTTGAAAGTCAACAAAAACACCTTTTTTGCCAAAGCTTATAACTTGAGCATGGAATATCAAAATTAGATGAGACTAAAAGGGTTGGTTACAGGACATCTCAAGCTTTCTATAAAGCCCAATAACACCTCAAAAAGTTCAAAATTGAAGAAGTTATGTATTGTTGAAGTTGGACATTTTTGCAAAGTTGCCAAAAGTCAACTATCCCCAAAACTTCAAATTTTGTCAAATGGGCCCATTCTTTTCCACTTGATTTGAGCTTGCATCATTTCCCACGTGTCCTAGCTTCAGCCATGAGCCCATATTTTATTTTTATTATTTAATTTGATTTTTATTTGAATTTATTCATTTTAAATCAAATTAAATCATATAAAATCCAAAACTTTGATTACATGAGATTTTTTTGCTGTTTCAGGCTTTAATCATCATCATTAACATCATCAAAATCGAATCAAGCAATTCATGTGCAAAAAGATTGAGATTTGGGCAAATTTGGCAAGTTGTAAAGAGGAGATCAAATCAAATTCCAAGGCATTAATATGGGAAGATTCAATCCATAATTCTTACCCTAATACACTCCATAGTACATAAGCAAGCAAGAGGAATCAAAATAAGGGTTGGAAGCTACATGCAGAGGCAGAATCAGAAATTGGAAAATTGACAAAAAGTGAGATATCAAAGTTCAAACTAGAGGCGTTTTCAGGACTTGGGGGTTATCTCAATCGACTGCTGATCATCTCCAGAAGCTTTTGCAATCCAGACCACGTGTTTTCAAGCACTCTAAAGCATTGTAAGTACCACGCGGATCCGCTTCTTTCTTGAATTCGTAAATCATCATTCTGGCATCATTTGGACAAAGTAATTGCATATTTGTGATCACAAAGACATTTGCAAACTTTTTGTATTATTGAATTTCGTTTATATGATTTGTAACAAGAATCACCATAGCTAGGATTCTTGGAGCTTTTTTGGGCGTTTTCTTTTCAGGAACAATTGACCATCAAGAGAGGTATGGTTGTGATCGGGAGGGAAGGACGAGTACAACCATGCCTTTAGAACTCATTTTTGTGGCCTGGAATGAATTTTGGAACATGCCTGTGCATTTAGCTGCGGATTCAAATCCGCAGGTAATATTATTACAGGCCTGAGGATAGGGATGAGTGTGTGTGTCATCCTCCGGTTGGCCCATTCAAATGTTTTTTCGTGCATTTTATTTTTCTGATCAATAATGCTTGTTTTGTTTTATTATTATTATTTTGTATATTGTTAACAAAAAAAACAAAGCAGCGTAGTGGCAAGGCAGGCGTTCCAATCATTTTCAGGACCTGGGTTCGAATCCCAGGTCCCCCAATTTCTCAATGTTTTTTCTCTTCAGGTGTTCCAATGCGCGTGTTGGCCTGCAGCTCACCATGCACCTTCATACATCCAATAGCCAGATGGCCTAAAGGCCAAATCTGATGGTTCCAAGCTGATAGTCCACATGGAGCCAAGTCAACGCATATGCACCAGATCACCAGGAGTCAAACGAGGCCAGCACTAATGGGCCTCCCATTTGCTATCTACACCATAAATCTCAGGCCCATACCCCTTCATCTCTCTCTTTTATCTTATTTATTTTGCTTTATTTAATTGTTTAATTATTTTTATTTAACTTCTAGCCAATCAAAAAAATTCTTTTCTTTATTAAAAAAAAACAAAAAAATATTTATATTCAATCAAAAATTTTATTTTTATTAATAAACACTAATTAAATTAATTTAGGTTTTTAATTAGAATAACTTTAACTTTTTTTTGTAAACAATTAAAATTAAATTAGAATTAATTTAGGTTTTAATTACTAACATTAATTATTTTATTTTTCTTTCTTAAAATAACAAAAACCCAAAAATAATTTATTTTTATTAATTAATTTATTCATTTCAATTTAGTAATTAATTTAGGTTAATTTTTTTTTCTTTTCATAAAATAAAAACAAAAAAATATGTCTTCTTTAAAGGGTCAAAACCCTAAACTCGCACCCGATCTAATTTCCCGCACGCGTTATTTATTTTTATCATATTAATGTACTTGCCTCCGGTTTGTAATAGTTAATAGGACCTTTATTTTTTTATCGCTTTAATTATTTTTAAAAGGTTTGTCTTTGGCGATGTAAATACCCGACGCCTTGTAATTTAAATTCCGCATTTTATTTCCCGCAAATTATAACTGTTAGATGTTTGATAATAGGATGGCATGACAAGACTGAATGTTTTAACCTAAAATCAACTTAGATCACCCTTAACATGTAAAAAGACAAAAATAACTGAAAATGACACACTCGCACATGCGCACTCTTAGGGTACACCCCACTTGGTTGCCTTCGTACGCGGTCATTAAGTATAGGTCGTTTTAGAGGTCGTCCTCTTGTCTAAAAGATCATAGTCTCCTCGAAACGGTTGCCTCGGATATTGTTGCCTCAAACAAATGATCTAAGACATTAGGGTTACCGCTAAGGCATCCTAACATTGCTTTTGTGACCGTAAGTCCCGCATTCGAATTGACCCTTAAACTCCAATGACGGTGCTACCTACTCATTCATAGTGGGATAGCATTGTCTAAAGGAAATTAACATAGAACGATTCCTTTTTCGAGTAGGTAGATGGTTCTTAGATACTTTCTCTTTCAAAAACAAAAACTTTTCGCACTTACACTTTTCGAACAAAGTTTTCAAAAACACTTCATACACTCTTGAGGACAGAAGCAAGAGTTAAATCGAAGTTTTCAAAACAAAAACTTTTTCAAACCCACAAGCACAAAGAAAGCAATATTTTGAAAACAATATGAGCAAGTACCTAAGAGCCCGTGGATAACTACGGATAGAAAGGGTTCTAACACCTTCCCTTTCTATAATCTACCCCCCGAACCCGAGAAATATCTCGAAAAAGGAATTTTTCTGTGCTTTTTTCCTTTCCATGTTGGATAAAATAAAAGTCGATGGTGACTCTTGCTTACCGCGACATTTTGCAAAAACAAACGCAAAACGCAAATCAGCATTCCAAAAAACAGTCAGTTCTTCCCACCGTATCATAGTTAGCATACCTAACAAAGTCTAACAAAACTATCCTATGGGGAACAGGAAATGAGAGCGAAGTCGTGATCTCAATATCTAAATTGAGTGACTCATCGATCAATAATTAAAGAAAACAATAACAATCCTATAGGTAACATGCAATGAGAGCGAAGTCGTGATCTCAATTTCTAAATTGAGCGACTCATCGATCCATAATTCAGGAAAGCAATAACAATCCTATAGGGAACATGCACTGAGAGCAAAGTCATGATCTCAATTTCTAAATTGAGTGACTCATCGATCCATAATTCAGGAAAGCAATAAAAATTCTATAGAGAACATGCACTGAGAGTGAAGTCGTGATCTCAATTTCTAAATTGAGTGACTCATCGATCCATAATTCAGGAAAGCAATAACAATCCTATAGGGAACATGCACTGAGAGCGAAGTCGTGATCTCAATTTCTAAATTGAGTGACTCATCGATCAACAATTAAGAAAGTAGACACAAACATAACACATATAACAAATAAAATGCAGAATGCCTGTTACAGGTCTTTAAAGAAATCAGAGGGCCTCCTGACATATATAAGCAATAGAGGTCCCATCATGCAAGAGAAAATGATAAAGAACAGAAACAGTAAAAAGGAAATAGTGCAATAACAAATGGATAATTATTTGTAGCAACTGAACGAGAAGAAAAAAGAAACCCAGATAACTTCAAGCAAGCTAGCATCAGTAGATAAATCAACTCAGAAATTACGCCATCAAAAGTAAGCACAGAGGCTTTCAAATATAAGCATATCCCACAAATGATGTACAACAATCATAATCACGTATATATCCTGCAAAGACTATCAAATGTGCCAAGCACAAAAATGGTGCAAGCATAGCCAATTGTGTTTCATAAATAAAGTGGAACACTGCAGCCTCAAGTTAATAATGGAAAACTTTTCTCAGAGTACCTCGCACATTCAACAGACAAGTTAGTGCTCTCGCAGATAAAATGATGAATCACATAAGGGATGGATGATGACACAATAATGGAAATGGGGAAACATGATAGAAAATATCATAGCATTAGACATGAGAAACACCAAGTAGGCATAGGCAACAATTTGGCCAAAGCTAAAAGACTGTTGCTCCTTTTAATCACCATGTTGAATTGACAAGTAAATATCAATCAAGGATTAAAGGAGCTGGAGAAGGATACAATTAAATACCTTGAAAGTCAGTAGCAAACACTACTCAACCATGCATACATATTTCATTATGGTTCACAACCATACTAGAAGAGGGATTCTACAAAAATGTACCACAAAGTTTGGATCACAAGTTAGCACTGAAAGAAAGTTAAACAAAACAAAGTTAGAGAGCTTAAACCATTCAAAGATTTGAAATAAAGCTTCTAACATATTATAAGGATATGATTAAAAGGTTAGAATGTTGATTCTAATACATGTTGCACAAGTGCATTCAATATACCTCAAAGATTCAAAATGAGAAAAGGAAGGAACATCAAATTCATATATGAATGAAAATGATTCAAGCACTAGAGATCAATTATTATCAAGTCCTTATGAGACTATCATTTAAGTGTCATTTCTCTACATATTATCATTGACCACTTGATGACCTCAAACTCAAGCTAAAACCCAAGTTTCAAAGTAAAAAGCAATAAGAAAACAAAAGTTACAAAGCATGCATTAAAAGGCTCAACATTCAATTATGAGGAAATTAAATGAATTGACTTGAGTTTACATGAATAAACAGAAACAACATGATCATTAGGTGTCCAAATTACAAGCCTCACATAAGTTCATTGGCCAATGAACAAGTTGCAATAAAGAATGCAAACTCAATTGGTCACCTTCACTTCAAGAATACATCAAAAGTAGAAACAAGGATCAACAAATCACACAAAAAAATATTAACATCTTTGAAGTGTATAGAAGTCAGAAAACAAGTCTTAAGTTCATGAATAGTTGAGGAGGGGATCAAATAAGGATCAAAGTTCAAAATTAGTTGGCCAAACTAGCAAACTAGACAAGTTCTCAAAATATTTTATGGAAAAATATCAAACCAATTCCAATAATCCAAGAAAAATTAGATTTAGATCCTCAACCCATCTATGAACCTCAAAAAAGATCCAAATCCCATTGAAAAACAAGGGAAAAGTGATTTTAAAATTGAAACTTGCACAATAAACAATAAAACCCTAATTGTTTGACTTTTAATCCTAAATATTAATTAGGCAAGATCAAAATTCAAACAACTCAAAACAAGTACACACCAACCATGAGAAAACTCAAGAGATCATAATACCTAATTTTTCCATTTTTTACAATTAAAGAAAAGTCAAAGAAATCAAATTCAAACAATTTATCAATTAAACAAATCAACTACATTTCAAAATAAAATTCTAATTAAAAATCAGAAGAAAAATAGACCCAAAATTAAGATTCAAATATTAGAATTAAAACAAACATCTCTGATTTTTTGTAGTTTTTTTTATTAAGGAAAATATTAAAATAAAATAAAATACCAACAAATATGCCATTAAACCATTATTTAGATCACAAAATGTAAACCCTGACAAAAAATTAGAAGAGGATCAAAACAAAATTATATTCAAATACTATGATTAAAAACAAGCTTCTATGATTTTTTAATGAATTTTTGGGTCAATGAAAATATCAAAACAAAAAGGATCAAATAAAACTCTCAAATTAAATTTCTAATCAAAAATAGGAAAAATACCAAACAAATTTCAGATTCAAATTCTAAATAATTTTAAGAATCCAAAACATTTTTTGTGGAATTTTCCCATATTAAGAGCAAGGTTAAAATAATTGACAAAAACAAAAGAATCAATTTAAACCTATTAATTAATTAATCTACTAAAAGAAAGAAAATTCTAAAATAAACTTCATAGTCCTAAAAAGGACTAATCAAAGTATCCAAAATATTTTTCACATAATTTTTGTACAAAGGAAAGGTCAGAAACAAAAAAAAAAACTATGTAAAAATTAATTAAATAAAATTAGTTAATGCACGAATTTTTTCAACCAATCAAATGATTTTTAAAAACTCCAGAAAAATTAAGACAAATACTAGAAATTAATATCAGCCTATGGTAATTTTTTTAGAATTTTTAAAGGTGTTTTGATCATAAAATAAAATAATAAGAAATCAATAAAAATCAAATAATATAAAATGCATTAAGAATTCAAATCATCCAATCAGGGTGCGCCACCTCACTTCATCTTCAACCTCTAGCATATCAAAACATGTTCAACAAAATAGGTCACGAACCTATATTCATATCCACCATGCGCGCTCATTTCTCAACCAAAATCCACGAATCAAAGTGCAATTTAAAGTTGAAACTATCATCTATCTCATGATGTTCATAGATTTCTCAAAGATTCAGTGATCTAAAAGAAACACGCAAGCAAAGTTGCTGAAAACATGGAATATACAATTTGCAGAAAAATCACATAGCACAGATTGAGCTCCAATCAAGCAAACCAAATACCTCAGACCTATAGTCTGGCTAGCTAGAACATCATAAACATGAATTGATTTATCAAATCAAGTTGAAAAAGGAAAAATGAAGTTTGAGAAAATCACCTCAATGTAGAAACTGAAATCACTATTCCCTTGTTATAGATGAGAATAAACCCTGCAACTTTTATCTACACACTTCCTTCAAGTTGTCTCCACCAAGAATTTGAAGAATGCACGGTTGAATCTCCAGAATTTGCAAAAACTTCAGAGAAGAGCAGAAAACTTCAGATCTGGATTTCTTCTAATGATCAGTGCGCCCCTTGCAAATGAGGCTTAAAGGGCATTATATAGAGCAAGTATAGAAGGTTAGAAGAGGAAATTGGTCCTCAAAGCTGTTAGAGGGCCTGATTGGAAAATTTGGCCAAAAAATGAGTGCACATGGGCCTCAACAATTTGCCCAAGCGTTCTCTCCTTTTCTTTGCATTCCATGATCCAAATGACCTCAGAAACAAAACCTCAAAGGGCCAGGTCATGATTATTTGAAATGAGAGAGTATGGATGAATTTGCCAAATCGAGCCTGTTTGTGATTTTTTCAATCAAACAAGTACAATACCAAATGAGGCATGAAATGGTGAGTGTAATGGGCCTCAGCATGTCACAAATTGGTCATGGGCTTGATTAGAAACAAAAGGAATGGTTAAAACTCGAGTTCTCAAGAAATTGCAATTGCTTGCTTGGCCAAAATTCAATAAAATGCCTCAAAATTTCAAAGCCTAACTTGCTCATATTTTTTAATTTTGACACAAATTAGCACTCTTTGGAAAGGTCTTACAATGATCTTCAACCATGTGGCAATTAGCTTCACATTTGATTCCATTGAGTCCTTCAAAATATGGTATGAAAATCATAAATTTTGAGAAATGACCCATAATTTTGTGACTTCCAAGCTTCATAACTTACCACCACTTCATGCATTGTTCTCAAAAATGGAATCATGTGAAAGAGCTCCCTCTTAGCTTTCCAAGCACACTTCATTTTCATTTTTTGATCAAAGATGAATAAAATATGAATTTTCAATGTTTGATACTCATTTTCCAAATTTAGAAACTTTTTTTGGATTTCTTCATGAACAAGTTTCAATCCAAACCTCAATCTTCTTGATCCAATGATTAAAATGGACTTGAAAAATTAAAATTACACCCTTGAATTGATGGTTGACCAAAATTTCACTTGGTCAACTTTGACTTTGATTGATTCTGGCCAAAATGACCATTTTTCCCCTTTGAATCAATTGATCCACTTCTTTTAAAAATTGATGATCAAGACTTCAAACATATGATCTTCCAAATATATAGAGGCCGTGTACAAAGTTTCATCTCAAAATTCTCAAGAAATCCTTATGGAATCCTAAACCCTAGATTTGGCCAACACCTTAGGAGAATGATTAATCATCTTTCAAAACTTCAAATCCTATGGATATCTTAGCCAATTCCTTGTACAAAGATATTTCAAATGTTAATGAGGTGTTGTAGTTTTAAAATCAAGACTTGCACATTCATTAATAGCCTTGATCAACCAAAACCCTAATTTTGACTGATGAACCAAAAAGATATGGTCCTCCTTATAATCAACACAATCTTAATTCTTCTGATGACCCAATGAGATGGATAAGATATCTTGAGATATGTGATACCTTTGAGCTTGAAAGATCCAAAGGCTTATATGATAAGGCTCTACTTGAGCAACTTGTCAACACAATCAATCTTCAAAATCTTGAGGAAAACTTGATAACCAGAATACTTTGATCCCATCACAACGTATGAATGCAATGTAATATGATGTTTATGATGGAACATAAGCCTGAATCAAGAGGGTAAATTTTGGGGTTCAACAGACATCAATGGCCTTCGAATGCCTTCAGTTCCTGCCCTTCGATTGGACCTCTTTTACATCCTTCGAATGGGTCTTTAGATGGACCTTTTGTGTACCCTTCGAATGGGCCTTTGGTTGCCTCCTTCGAATGGTCTTTTTGAGTGTCTTTCATATGTATGATTTATTCCCTCTTCGAATGGGCTATCATGCGTGTTAAAGTGTGTACAACTGTTTCAAAGGGGGCCATTGCCCAGTCAAAGCTGGCACAAAGGCAGCCTATGCCTTGGGGATGCTAGCATGAGGCAGGTCAAAGCAAGCGTAAAGGAGGCCATTGCCTAGGCGAAATTGTCACAAAGGTAGCCAATGCCTTGTGGGTCGAAGGAAACTTTTTTGCCTGGTGGATCAAAAGAAGCTTTTTTCCTGGTGGATCGAAGGCAAATCTGAAGGAGTTTTGGCCTTGTGTGTTGAAGGTAATCTGAAGAGGGGGTATTTGCCTTGTGAATCGAAGACCAGTGAAAGGGGCCTTTTTCCTTGTGAATCAAAGGCATGCTGATGGGTCTTTGCCTTGTGAAACCAAGGCAAGTATGAAGAGGCATACGTGCGCTTGTGACAAGATGAGGGGCCTTTTGCCCAGTGGGAGCTTTGTGAACTGGGCTTGATCGAAGGATACTTAGCGCCTAATCGAAGTTGGTATGCAGAAGTTCATTGCTGGTGAATCGAAACAAACTTGTAGGGGATTCTTGCTTTGTGCTCCGAAGGCACACATAGAGGGAGAATTTTCCTAGTTGAAGCAGGAATCAAGCTTGCTCCAAAGAAATCAAATGCCCAATCGAAGCAGGAATTAAGCTTGCATGCAGGTAGCCATTGCATTGTGAATCAAGCCAGCATGTAAATCCAATGGTGCAATCGAAGGATGTATGCAGGAGGCCATTTCCTTATGCTTGCTGGCATGAAGGAAGTTTATGCCTTATGAATCAAAGGCAATCCTGAAGCAACCAATGCGTAGTCGAAAGCTTTGTGATTTGAACTTGATCAAAGGGGGCCCAGCACCCAATCAAAGCTTGTGAATCAGGCTTGCGTCAAAGGAAGTTCAGCGCCCAATCGAAGCTTGCTCAAATGCCAATCAAAGTACCCTGTTCATATGCCAATCGAAGGACATTGCTGAATTGCCAATCGAAAGACACTTTCATTAAAAAAATTCATTTTCTTTAGGCAAGTGCTTGTAACCACCCATATAAGAGAAAAACCTTGGAGGAAAATGAGAGGGCAAATTTTGGGGTACAACAGACTGCAACATACATTTTGAACAGATGTCCTACAAAGAAGCTAGAAGGAATTACTCCAGAAGAATGTTGGTCTGGTGTGAAGCCTTGCTTGAGTCATCTAAAGGTATTTAGATCTATTGCACATAGACATGTTCCAGATCAGTTGAGAAGAAAACTTGAGAACAAGTCAAGTCAAATGATTCTAGTTAGATATCATTCGACAAGAGGCTACAAGTTATTTGACTCAGTGAACAAGAAAATTGTGATCAGCAGAGACGTGATTATAGATGAGTTTAAAGAATGGGATTGGACTTAAAATGTCAAGAAAAATTCAGTGGGAATCCTACTTTAAGAACCAGAGAATCATGTCGAAAGAGAAGTTCGACAAGAGGAACCAACAGTTATAGATTAACCAAGTACAAGCAGGCCTCAAAGAACAAGACGCATGCCTGCAAGATTGCAAGATTGCAAGATTGTGTGATTACACCAGATAATGTGATAGATAATGAAGGTGAGTTGGTACAATATGCTTTCTATGCAGATGTCGAACCTGTCAATGCAGCTGAAGCATTGAAAGATTCGAAGTGGGTGAAAGCAATTAACGAAGAAGTGAAGTCTATCAAAGACAACAACACTTGGCCACTTATTGAATTGCCTTAAGGAAAAAAGGAAATTGATGTCAAGTAGGTATACAGAGTGAAAACGAATTCGAAAGGGGAAGTAACTCGACACAAAGCAAGGCTTGTTCGAAAGGATTTCTATAGAAAGAAGGAATAGACTTTGACTAAGTTTTTGCACCTGTTGCTAGGATCGAAACAATTAGGCTGGTTGTTGGTCTAGCAGAAATAAACATATGGCACATATGTCAGATGGACGTAAAGTGTGCATTCTTGAATGGACCCTTAGACGAAGAAGTTTATGTTAAACAACCAGTTGGGTTTGTGAAACATGACGAAGAGATAACAGGGAAAGATCATGGAGCAATTACCATGAAGATCGACAACATGTCAGCTATCAATCTGGTGAAGAACCCGATAGCATATGGTCGAAGTAAGCACATCTAAATGAGGTTCCACTATCTTCGAGAGTAGGTAGCATATGGGAAGATGAATTTGGAACACTGCAGAACTGAAAATCAGATTGCAGACATCATGACGAAGGGAGTGCAGGTCGAAGTATTCAGAAGACTAAGAGCCATGATGAATATAGATAGTTTAGACACAACGAATTAGGTGGGGTGTTAAATTGTAATTCATAGTGTCAAAACTACGGTGTGTCAAAGAACACACATATTAGATTTATTTTAGATTTAAATAGATTTGATTTAGATATAAAATAGAATAAATTTGATTTAGTACCAAAATAGGTGTAATACGGTGGGAGAACTGACTTGGTTGTTTTGCGTTTGATCGTAATTGTTGCGGATAGCAAGAGTCGCCACCGACTTTTCTTTTACCCAATCAAGGAAAGGGTGAAAAGAATAGGAAAGACCTTTGAGATGTTTTCTTGAGTTCGGGGGGTAGGTTATAAAAAGGGAAGGTATTATAACTCTTTTCATATGTAGTTATCTACGGGCTCTTAGTTGCTTGCTAGATCACTTGCTTTGTTTGAAAATGTTTTTTTGTGATGGGTGTAAGTTTAAAAATATTTTGAAAATGCCTTTGTTATGGCAAACTTTGTAATGATTCTCGTCTCTATAAGAATACATATAAAGTGTTGGTTTTGAAAATAGTTCAAAGAGATGTTTGTTTTTGAAGATGTTTTTGAAAGTGTAAGTGTGGAAATGGTTTTTGTTTAGTGAGCAAGCAACTACGAGCATCCTACCTACTCAAAAGGTCTATGTTCTTTTCCTCCTCCTTTAGATGTTTCTATCTTACCATTGATTGGTAGGAAGCCCTGTCGTTGGATGTGAAGGGACGGGCGTGGGTCAATTATATAGTCATAGAAGGAAACCTGTGAGACGTTTTAGCAATTTTCGTTAGGGACTAGATCATTTACCGAAGGCAACATCGAGGGACATCGAGGGACTACGATCTTTTTATCGAGGGTCTTTGCTAAAATGCCCATATTCGAGGGACATGACTATTTTCCGAGGCAATAAGTGAGATTACCCTAGAGGTGCATGTGTGTGTAGTGTGTTTGATTGCATGCATTTAGTCTTGAATTTGGATTGTCTACTTGTTGATTTTAACTCTTGCCATACACAACCTAATTACTAGAATTTTATATAAAAGCGGTAAATTGCGGAAAAATAAATGTCCTACACTATTACATATTTTGGGGATGGGGTATACACATTTACAAATGGGGTTTGGAAAGAGATAAAAGTCCTAATTATTACAACCATATTGAATAGCAATAAAATAAAATATATAGAAAAATATAAAACAAGAATAGTGCAAAAGAGAAAAAGAAAAGAAATTCTGAATCGAAGCATGTGTCCTTCGATTCACACCATTTTTCCTTATTTCGTTTGGGCCTGCAACCAGTGTGTATTGAAGCATGCATCCTTTGATTCACACACTCTTTCCTTTCATTTTGGCATGCAAATCAGTGTGTATCGAAGCACACCCTTCGATTCACACACCTTTTTCTGTTTTCTTTCATTTGGGACATGATAGCTGTAACGCCCGTTAATTTAATTAATTATTTAATTAAATTAATTATGGATTAATTGTTGGAATTGTTGAAAATGTTGATTTAAGTTGTCATGTTGTTAGTTAATTATTTGGTTGATTAGGTTGTAGAAATAGTATTGGAATAATACTAGATTTATTGTTGGGCTTAATTATATGGTTGTATGTAGTAAAGGTGGGGGTGTGAAAGTTAAGCCCAATAAGAATATTAATAATTATAAGGTTAAGCTAATTATAAGGAGAATTAGGTTAATTGAATAAGTCTTGGAGAATTTTGTGGGAACGTGAGAAGCTTCAAAGTTACAGAGAAGAGGAAAAGGTTGGAATCTTTGGCAAGGCTTGGCTCGATTGAAGAATTATAGAGCGGTCTCCAATCCAAGGTAAGGGTGGGATTCTGACTCTATAATGAAAATTATGATGAATACTATGTGGGGTTTGGGTTGCTAAAATTATTACTGTGTTTTGTGTTGTTTGTTGTGATGATTTTAAAATTGATAATAAATTGGTTTTGTCAATGAATGGTTTTGCAAAAAAGAAATTGTTTTGGATTGATGTGGTATGGTGTTATATTGCTGCAATTAAACTATTGGATTGATATGAGATAAGCCTCGAAGGAAATTTGCAGAGTAGCAGGTTGGGTCACTGTAAATGATGTATGCCGAGGGGGAAGACTTAAGGTGTCGATCGGCACATGAAATATGGCAAGGGTGCCGCTAGGCACATGAACATATGCCGATAGGCATGGAAAAATAGGAAAGGTGCCATTAGGAACTGCATGTATATATATTTTCATCTTCAGAAACTTAATTAATTTAAGTATATTAGTGGCTATAGGGCTAGTTCATGTTTTAATGATAGGCGCACTTAATTATAAGGGGTGTGCCGAGTGGCACACCATGTTTGATGTAACAGACTTAACTTTTGGTTATACTGTTTGTTGTTTTTCTTCCTGTAAGCATCTGATATATATGTTTATATGAGGAAACCAATAATGAAACATAGGAAGCTGATTAATTAATCTAGTAGAGTAGTATATTAATAACAGATGCAATAATTTAGCAGAGAATCATCGGTAGAAGTAATTAGTAGAATAAATTGGCAGAAGATCAATGTGGTAATTAATAATAGTTTATTAAGTGGATAACAGGTAGTGTATGTTGGTAGAAAGTAGTATTCTTAATAACAGAGAGTAATGGTACTAGTTTGGCAGTGAGAAATTAGTAACAAGTATTGCCTATACTAGCAGTAACTGTATAGACTAAATACGAGTAGCATAGAGAAGAAAATGTTGGTAATTTAGTGAAAGATTAATTAATCGGAAAACAGTCGAATTGTCCGAACAAATTCGCGGAACGTTTGTAGTATATTTTGGTTGATGTGGTGTATTGTATACTTTGCTGAAAAATATGAATTTCAGGTGGTATTGAATTGCTAGGCTTATGGCCAATGTTGTTTTCTTGTTGATGCTGTTACCAAATTACTATTGCTAATATGATATAGTTGTTGTGACGTATTAAGTTGTAGGTTTATGCCAACGTTGTGTTAATTGTTTCTGTTGAAATATCAAGTTGTCCGCCCATGGCCAAACTTGAATTATGTTGAGTTGATATTGAATCATTGATTGATGTGGTATGCTTATAACCAATGTTGATTTATGTTGAGTTGTTGTGTTGTTGTGATTTTCGTTGTGGATTCTTGTTGGTAATGCAAAGTGGCAGGGAATTTTAAATGATGATGAATTACCTCTATGTACTGATAATAATGGTGATGTGGGCTTATACCTAGTGATGAATGGGGATTGTTATGAGTATGTGATAGTGCATTCATTGAGTCACATACATATGCATACTCTGTGATGGCCTGGATTGGCAAACTGCGAAGAAGGCTTTTGCCTTGTTGATGCCTCTACTAATTGGCAGATTTTTAAGATGGGAGTTCTACTCCAATGGTACCACATGCATGTGCATTGTAATTGAGTCACATTTGATATTGCATCTTGAGTTGTGGTGAAGATAGATTTGTTGTTGCTTTATGTTGTTGACTTGTTGTGACAAGTATTATCTAAAATCTGTGAATTTAGTAGTTATGTCGTGTTGATGTATTGTCGTGATTAAAGTTGTTTGTAAGTTGTGAAGTGTTGATTTTATATGATCTGATTTAATATATTAGTTATCATATGACTTATTATATTGTCTGATATCTCACCCCTTCTGTTTGAATGTTTCCCTCTGTTGGTAACGTGCAGGTAATCAAGAAGGATAGTTGTTACCTCGTTAGTTCGAGTCGGTGTCGTCGCTCTGATACGTAACACTCGGAGGAATGAACGCTTGATGTTTAGTTATTGATATTTATTTCATTTGCTGAACTTTTAAGTTGGTTACGTGAAATAATAAAGCGGCGTGCATGTTCCTATGTTGTTCTCGAGCAGAAATTGTACCGAAGGGGATTCTCCATTCCCCTCCTGAAATGCATTGACGAGTCCTCCATCCCCGACGTACTGCGGGAGATACACGAAGGCATCAACGCCCAGCACATGGGCGGTAAATCCTTGGCAAGGAAAGCCCTTCGAGCAGGATACTACTGGCCGACGATGCAACAGGACGCCAAGGAACACGTGAAAAAGTGTGACAAATGCCAGAAGCACGGAGACATGCACCTCGCCCCCCCGCACGAGCTGAACACATTGTCGTCCCCATGGCCGTTCGCCTGGTGGGGCATGGACATCCTCGGGCCCTTCGTGCAAGGGACCTATCAGAACAAGTTTCTAATCGTCGCCGTAGATTACTTCACGAAGTGGATCGAGGCCGAGGCACTCGCAAAAATCACCTCACACAACATCCTCCGTTTCTACAAAAGAAACGTGCTCGCCAGGTTCGGAATTCCGCAGGCACTGGTGACCGACAACGGTACCCAGTTCACCGACCACGGATTCCGAGACTTCGTCACCAAACTGGGGACCAAACAACACTTCACGTCGGTCGAACACCCTCAGACCAACGGGCAGGCCGAGGCCGCGAACAGAGTCATCCTCCGAGGGCTCAAACGTCGACTCGGCGAAGCCAAAAGAGGATGGGTCGAGGAGCTCCACAGCGTCCTCTGGGCATACCGCACCACACCCCACTCAACGACTGGGGAAACACCATTCCGACTGACCTACGGCACCGAAGCCGTCATCCCGGTCGAAATCATGGAACCATCCCGACGAACGGAGGAACCCCTCGACGAAGAAATGAATGACGAAGCACTAAGGGATGAGCTCGACCTAGTCGAGGAAATCCGATCGGGGGCTGCCCTGCGCGAAGCCACCCTAAAACAGCGAGTGGCTCTACGCCACAACGACAAGGTCATCAAGCGCGAGTTCGAAATAGGCAGCCTGGTACTACGCAGAAACCAGAAAGACTCCCGCGAAGGGAAGTTGGCCGCGAACTGGGAAGGACCTAACCGCGTCCACGGCACCACGGGTACCGGGGCGTACTACCTCGAGCAGTTAAACGGAGAGCCATTACCAAGACCCTGGAATGCTGCTAAGTTGAAGCAGTACTACAGTTAGAAACTGTCAACACCTAGGACCCTCGACCAGAAGCAACCACGCTCGGGCAACGAGGAAAAACGTCCAATTTCGTTTAAGGCTAAGGTACAGGCCCGACACACGACCAAATTGGCACGGCATCGCGCGGTAA
Organism: Vicia faba; assembly: GCA_948472305.1. Lineage (NCBI taxonomy): Eukaryota > Viridiplantae > Streptophyta > Magnoliopsida > Fabales > Fabaceae > Vicia > Vicia faba. The sequence continues at coordinate 680,871,786 of OX451737.1, read as the reverse complement.
ACGTTGACGATCGATAGTGCCCGACGTGGACAGCTGTACCGAGCCCCACCGTCGACGTACCCATAAGGCAGAACACCCAGCTCGCGATGGGCAGTTCACGCCAAGGGCGAATTGTCCCTAACGGGCTCCACGCCCGACTGAGCAACCTCGCTCCGAAATGCCCGACATTCCATCAAGAATAACGGGACATCTACAAGGGTCAAAAGAAAATCTCTCCCCTCGAGCGCAACACTTGGGCAACCCCGGCCAATCAAAATAAGGCTGAGATTGCATACAAATGGAGACGAGCATATTCGCTCGCCAAATCAAAGCCACCTACGGGCACTCCTCGGGCCCGGGACTTGGGCTAAATTCATACAAGCATGTGAGTTCAAACAAGGGCAAAAAATACAAAACGAATAACAAGGTATAAACGCCCGAAGGCGACAAAGAAATATTAAACCGACCAAGAAGGCCGACGATGTTTATAACATACAATAAACGGGCACGCAGGCCCAAAGAGTACAAATATCAAGGGCACGCAGGCCCGCTATCCTACTCAAACTTCCACATTATCATCATTGTCGACGCCAGGAGAGTCGGGCGGAGGAACGATCATGCCACCTACAACCCGGTGTGTGTGACCGATACCCTCAGTAACCAGACCGGGGTTTAGCAATGAGAGCTGATCGACTGCCGAATTGAACCCATCTTCCAGAGCACCGACGCAGTCCGCCTCGAGGAGCCGGATGTGGGCGACCAGCTCAGCCCGACTCTTCAAAGTCACTATGTCCTCGGGCTCATCTTCAGCAGGTTGCTGGACAGCATTCATTTCCTCAACCTGTTTACCCAGGCGTTCGACTTCAGCAGCCAAGCGATCCCTGTCGGTCCGGAGCAACTCCCCTTCCTCAGTCAACCTCCCCGACTTCTCCTTTTCCAGGGTCAGCATCTCCCTCTCGGCATCAAGTATCGCGGTCTGCTCTCGGAACATCTCCTCGGAACGTTCCAGAGCGACCTTCAACTTCCGCGAACTCGCAGTCAAGGCCGCCTTCTCCTGCTCGAGCTCTTCAACACGAGCAGCATCCCCTGCATCCTCAGATAACACCAAAGCCATTTCGGCCATTTTCACCAGCCCGTCCACGCTGGCGGCCAGATAGGCCTTCCTTTCCTCTTTACTCATCTTCTTGATGGCCTCAGCTTCATGGGCGACCACTGTCGGAGGGAATCGCTCGAAAAAGCCCGCCTCTTCGAAGCAAGGGGGGAAGGCAAAAGATTGAACAGCACCGGCATCCTCCCCGACAGTCGAACCGCCTTCCACGCGGGTCCTCTTCCTCTGAGTCAAAACGGCGCTGGGGTCAATCTCCTCGACCTCTGGATCTGACGCGGGTCCCGAGCTCGACGTCGAGTCCACCCTCACCGGCTGGGGAGCGGTCGTACCTTGTGGTGGCCCCATTCTCGTCGTCTGCGGGGCCTTCACGACCCTCTTGCCTCGCCTCTGGTCGGTTGACAATTTCAGGAGCCTTTCATGTCGGCTAGCCATCGTACCTGCACAAAATAAAGGAAAAGTCAGTATCGAGCAAACTGCATAAATAAATGACGAATAAAGAATTTCAAGGGAATAACCTAACAGGCGGGCTGCCTGCCTATATGACGGACATTCCACCAGCGCCTTGGTGTCGATCGGGCGAGACTCGAACGTCGGGTAACCGTCTTTGTCGAGGATATCATCCCCTTCCCGCGTAACCCATTGGGCGGGATGAAAACTGTCGACAAACCGGCAAAGAGCCTCGTACGACCGCTGATCTTCCGAGCACATGTCCCCGACAGCGGTATGGAAATAACCTGTCCCATGCTCGTAATTTCGGGACATCCAGTACACCGGGAACTTAGCCCTACGACCTAACACGGGGCTCCCGTCGTCGGCCACCATCGCTTCCCCATCATCGTCGCTCACTGGCCCCTCCTCCTCGAAAAGGGAATCTAAAGCAGAGTCGGTAATAGGGCGCACCACATACCACTTGTCCTTAAACCCCCTCACGGAGTCCATATACATCTTAAACAGCCTCCTCGACTGCTTCAGGGACACCCAGCTGTGCTTCCCTCCTCGGGACTGACGCTGTAGGTGAAATACCCGAAAGAAAAGAGGGATGGTCGCCCCTATCCTCAAGTAGCGACACGTCAACTCAAACGCCCGGATAAAGGCGAGAGAGTTTGGGTGTAGCTGGGACGGGGCCAGCTCCAAGTGCGTGAAGACCCCGGTCTGAAAATCGGTGAACGGCAGCCGCAGCCCTAAGTCTTTAAACGCGATCTCATACATCGCGAGGCTGTAGTTCGGATACACCGAGCAAATTCTTGCATTGGTCGACGGAAGCATGACCACGAAGTTCTGCTGGAAGTCGGGCTGGTCTTGACCCTCTTCAATGACAGTGTATGGATGTCGGTCATCCCTGCTATATATCGACGCTGTCCCGCGAGGCTCGACACCCACCCATTCCAGCAATGGGTCAGTCACAGTATCTATAAGGGTGGCCGACTCGTCGGCACTCTGTTCTTCGCGATCACGACGTCCGGAGGAGCTCGGCTCATCCGCCATGGTTACCTGCAGAGCACGGGAAACCAATCAGTTGAGCATGAAGTCCTATGCTCGACATAATCATGTCGTCCCATACACGACTTCACAAGTCCGTTTTCACAAATGGATGTTTCCCCGACTCTCCTGGACCCACTGTTCTTCCTCAAAACCAACTGCGCGACCACTCTTCAAGCATGTCGGCCCGAGCTATGAACATGGCGAGCCGCACTATGAAGCCCACGGCCACGACCATAAACATACCGGGCACCGTCATGAATCAGGCGCCCAGGATCATGAAGACCCCGGGCAGCTCTGAAGTTTTTCGCCTAAAACTATGAATATGTCGGCCACAAACATGCGTTTGCCGGTCCTAGACATGAATCTGTCGGGCAAAACGCGAGTTTACCGGGCTAATCCCACGCGCACGGTCCTAAAACGTCTACAAATTCCAGGAATCATGCATTCTAAACAGAAAAATGAAGAAAGTAGATTACTTACTTGGATCAAAGTTTGGGATTTGACTAAGAAATGGAAGAATCTGAGACGGGAAGTCGCAACTGGAGAAAGTGTTGAGAGCGGCAACGGAGAGAGCACGGAGAACGGAAAACGTATTATGGGGCCCAAGGACCCTATTTATAGTGATGACGTGGAATACCAAACGTCACCTCGTTCAACCACGGACTCCATCTCCTCGACGCGCTGCTCCCAACGCAATGATGGCCCTACCCCCCTAGGGTGGCGGCACAGCTCCCGAAAGATGCCTCGTGTGCTCGACCGACGCGCCCGGTACGGATCCTCCACGCATCCACCACCGAGGAAGTCTCCGAGCACGACACGAGGAGGCCCCTCGAGGGCCCACACCTCCATCCCGGGCGCGAGACCTCAGCGACGGAACAACTTGGCTTCAAGTCACGGCTCCTCGCAAAGGAACCGCGACTTGGGGGGCTCCTGTTCTGGACTGGGCCCGACAGGCCCAAAAGCATTACTAAGGCCCAGTCCAAAGGGACTCACTAAGGACCACACTGGGCAAAGGGGGTCACATCCATGCCCGACACCCTGATGTCCACCTCGACATCTCGATGTCCAGCCCCACGCGGTGAAGTCATGCTCGACACCTTGCCGTCCGGCTCTGTGTCCTGGCGTCCAGCTCGACACTCGCTGTCCAGCCCACGCGGTGAAGTCATGCTCGACACCTTGCCGTCCGGCTCTGTGTCCTGGCGTCCAGCTCGACACTCGTTGTCCAGCTCGAGGTCTTGGCGTCGAGCTCGGCACCGTGCTGCGCAGCTCGACATGGCTCGAGCTACCCGGCTAGGGCAGACTCAGTCCACCGTTGCCCCAACGATACTCCGGAAAGACCGCGTCTCCGTCCGCCCGCACTTCACGCATCACATCCAGGAAGGGGACCACGTGCTGGTCCCCACTACCCACGTAGAACCTGGCAGTTCCTCCATTGGGCCAAATCCGCCCGGCCCAATGAAGGAACCTTGGCCCAGCACTGGGGGCTATAAATACCCTCTGTTTCCAGAGGGTCAGGTATTCATCATTCTAACCTCAACTCTATTATCTGCTCGTACTCCCACTGACTTTAGCATCGGAGTGCCTTGCAGGTACCCCCCCCCCCCCTCCTCGTTCAAAAAGCTTTCAGCTCGGAGCAAGCCGTGACGGTCCAAACCTTCTGATCAGGTCAGATCAAATAGTATGTGGGGTTTGGGTTGCTAAAATTATTACTCTGTGTTTTGTGTTGTTTGTTGTGATGCTTTTGAAATTGATAATAAATTGGTTCTGTCAATGAATGCTTGTTTCAAAAAAAAAGTTCTGGATTGATGTGGTATGGTGTTATATTGCTGCAATTAAACTATTGGATTGATCTGAGATAAGCCTCGAAGGAAATTTGTAGAGTAGCAGGTTGGGTCACTGTAAATGGTGTATGCCGAGGGGGGAGACTTAAGGTGCCGATCGGCACATGAAGTATGGCAAGGGTGCCGCTAGGCACATGAACATATGCCGATAGGCATGGGAAAATAGGAAAGGTGTCATTAGGAACTACATGTATATATATTTTCATCTTCAGAAACTTAATTAATTTAAGTATATTAGTGGCTATAGGGCTAGTTCATGTTTTAATGATAGGCGCACTTAATTATAAGGGGTGTGCCGAGTGGCACACTATGTTTCATGTAACAGACTTAACTTTTGGTTATACTGTTTGTTGTTTTTCTTCCTGTAAGCATCTGATATATATGTTTATATGAGGAAACCAATAATGAAACATAGGAAGCTGATTAATTAATCTAGTAGAGTAGTATATTACTAACAGATGCAATAATTTAGCAGAGAATCATCGGTAGATGTAATTAGTAGAATAAATTGGCAGAAGATCAATGTGGTAATTAATAATAGTTTATTAAGTGGATAACAGGTAGTGTATGTTGGTAGAAAGTAGTATTCTTAATAATAGAGAGTAATGGTACTAGTTTGGCAGTGAGATATTAGTAACAAGTATTGCCTATACTAGCAGTAACTGTATAGACTAAATACGAGTAGCGCAGAGAAGAAAATGTTGGTAATTTAGTGAAATATTAATTAATCGGAAAACAGTCGAATTGTCTGAACAAATTTGCGGAACGTTTGTAGTATATTTTGGTTGATACGGTGTATTGTATACTTTGCTGAAAAATATGAATTTCAGGTGGTACTGAATTGCTAGGCTTATGGTCAATGTTGTTTTCTTGTTGATGTTGTTACCAAATTACTATTGCTAATAGGATATTATTGTTGTGACATATTAAGTTGTAGGCTTATGCCAACGTTGTGTTAATTGTTTCTGTTGAAATATCAAGTTGTCGGCCCATGGCCAAACTTGAATTATGTTGAGTTGATATCGAATCGTTGATTGATGTGGTAGGCTTATAACCAATGTTGATTTATGTTGAGTTGTTGTGTTGTTGTGATTTTCGTTGTGGATTCTTGTTGGTAATGTGAAGTGGCAGGGAACTTTAAATGATCATGAATTACCTCTATTTACTGATAATAATGGTGATGTGGGCTTATGCCTAGCGATGAATGGGGATTGTTATGAGTATGTGATAGTGCATTTATTGAGTCACATACATTTGCATACTCTGTGATGGCCTGGATTGGCAAACTGCGAAGAAGGCTTTTGCCTTGTTGATGCCTCTACTAATTGGCAGATTTTTAAGATGGGAGTTCTACTCCAATGGTACCACATGCATGTGCATTGTAATTGAGTCACATTTGATATTGCATCTTGAGTTGTGGTGAAGATAGATTTGTTGTTGCTTTATGTTGTTGACTTGTTGTGACAAGTATTATCTAAAATCTGTGAATTTAGTAGTTATGTCGTGTTGATGTATTGTCGTGATTAAAGTTGTTTGTAAGTTGTGAAGTGTTGATTTTATATGATCTGATTTAATATATTAGTTATCATACGACTTATTATATTGTCTGATATCTCACCCCTTCTGTTTGAATGTTTCCCTCTGTTGGTAACGTGCAGGTAATCAAGAAGGATAGTTGTTACCTCGTTAGTTCGAGTCGGTGTCGTCGCTCTGATACGTAACACTCGGAGGAATGAACGCTTGATGTTTAGTTATTGATATTTATTTCATTTGCTGAACTTTTAAGTTGGTTACGTGAAATAATTGTTCTCTTGAAGTGTTTTTAGTTGAATAAAAGATGTTAAGTGAATTGAAGTTGAGTATGTAGATTTCGCTGCTTATCAATAAAAAGTTGTTTGATATTAAAGAATAAATCAGGTTGTTAACGGTTCATCCAAATTAAGTGTTATGTATCTGTTTTATATGCGATTAAATAAAGTTTGATTTTAATTTGAAAATGTAGCATCCTATTTATGTCGAACTCTGATTTTCTTATTATCCGCCGGGTATAAATCGGGTGTTACAATAGCAGTATGGGTCAAAGCCATGCTAATATTGTTTCATGGTCTATACAGGTTAGTCTCTAACATATATTTAGACAAGAAAAGCAAACAAACAAAAGGGTAGAAATGAAAAATAAGCAAAAGGTTATTTACATGCTTGAAACGAAAGGGTTAAAGTCAGGAAGACTTACCTTTAATCTGGAGTTGGTGCTTTTGGACTTTGAGTGATTGCCCTGGATATCCTTGAATTCGAAAGCAGAGAACAAGGCTATTGTGTTTCTTTGATTCTGGATTTGAAAGCAAAGAAAAGTAGAGTTGTGTTTCTTTGGTTCTGGATTCGAAGGAAAATAAACAAGTGTTGTATTTCTTTGGTTCTGGATTCGAAAGAACAAAAACAAAGGTTTGGGTTTTTGATTATGGGTTTGAGAGTGTTAAGTGTTCTCTCCTTTCTTTGCCTTACCAACAAATCTCTCTCCAACCACTAAAAAGCCACCCTTAGATGTGTTGTGAAACATCTTATTTATAGAAGAGTTTGGCTGAGATTTGGGCGGGGGGGGGGGGGGGGGGGGGAGGGAACAAAATAAATTTGAATAAATTGGGTATGCTGTCTTCGTAGCCTTCAAGGTGCAGCTCTTGTATGCCAATTTGGTGTAAATATGGGAGCAGCATAGCAGGACTGCTTTGCAGCAGTTTTGGAGTGTTGTGGTAGCTTGGTGCAGGACTGTTTCACAACAAGGCAACAAACTTGGACTTGGAAGCACATGGGACTTTGTCCAGCAGCCTTCGACCAGACTCATCAAGAGACAAAACATAAATTGTGTGTTTTTCGAATGGACCAAATATGCGTTCTTCGAATCCAACAAATTCATGTTCTTTTGATGGGCCACAAACCACGTGTTCTTTTGAATCCACCAACTTCATGTTCTTTCAAATCCACCAACTCCATGTTCGTTGGATGAGCCACCAAATATGTGTCTTTCGAATCCACCAACTTCATGTTCTTTGAATGGGCCTTTTGCATGTTCTTCGAATGAGCCAGTTGTGTGTCATAGTGTAGAAACTATGTGTGTTGAAGGGTTTAAAGGTGGAATCGAAGCATGAGGGAAGCCATTGCCTTATGCTTACTTGCATGAGGGAAGCCCTTGCATTGTGAATCGAAGCAAGCATGCAGGAGGCCACTGATTTATGAATCAAAGAAAGCATGTAGGAGGCCACTGCTTTGTGAATCGAATCAAGCATGTAGGAGGCCCCTGCTTTGTGAATCGAAGCAAGCATGTAGGAGGCCACTGTTTCGTGAATCAAAGCAAGTATGTAGGAGGCCACTGCTTTGTGAATCGAAGAAAACATGCAGGAGGCCACTGCTTTGTGAATCGAAGCAAACATGCAGGAGGCCACTGCTTTGTGAATCAAAGCAAACATGTAGGAGGTCACTACTTTGTGAATCAAAAGCAAGCATGTAGGTGGCCACTACTTTGTTAATCGAAACAAGCATGTAGGAGGCCACTGCTTTGTGAATCGAAGCAAGCATGTAGGAGGTCACTACTTTGTGGATCAAAGCAGGTTGCTTCGAAGGAAAATATTGTCCAATCGAAGCTTGTAAATTGAAGCAAGCTTGCTCTTCTTCGATTTGTCAAAATATGCCCACCGCTCTTTTCGATCAGTCATATTGCCTGAATCATATTTTGAATTCAACGTAGTTATCTGCATCTACGCACCCTTTTTGTCTGCTTTGTACTTGTGCAAACTTCAGCTTTTAAAAATCTTTGTGAGAAATGCCTTAATAGTTTGGGGTACAATGTATTTTTGGCTTTTATAGTTTTGGCTTAGGGAGCAACCTAAATTTATAAATAGGGGGAGTAACCCTTATTTTTGTAATCAAGACAATCAGGTCATTCACAATATTTTACAGTTGCAAAGTGAATAAGAAAGTTTTTCACTAATTGTGGACAAAAAGAAACTCTGCAGAAAATAATTGTCTTCTTTTTTTTCTTTTTTTTCCTCGTAATTCATTGTCATTGTGTAGTGATATCAATCTTGTTCATCAAGATTAATAGAAATTCATCATAGATCGTTGATGGATTACCAACATCGTAAACGATATCTCAAATGATTAAAAAAAAGAATTCTTTAAGCAATTCTTCTCAAAATGTCTTAAATTTTATTTAAGAATTAAATAACACATCTTCAAAATAAAAATAATTTTTTTATACGATACTTCTGAAATGCCTAATTGTTAAACTCTTCTAAAATTTGATAAAACTAAATAAGAAAGATATTATAATTATATAAACAAAAGAAATTGCTCAACAAAATGTATGCATGAAGTAAAATATTGACATGAAAAAAATAATGAGATAAAACATAAAACATACTAATAAAAATAAACATAATTATAGAGAAGAATATACATCTTAACCGTAAAATTAGTCATATTTATGTGATAGAATTTCTTGTTAGCAATGTGATATGAACAGGAACTATAAGCAAAAAAGATAAAAAGTTAGAGAGGTAAATCAAAATCTTTATATTATGTTTTTCATTAGTGTGACATTACAACAATACATATTAAATGAGATAAGACATAAATAATATATTTAATGAAATAAGTTTAATAAAAGCCAGAGACAAAAAAAAAATTAACATCTACTATTTATAACTTTTTTTAACGGAATCTACTATATATAACTAAAAATATAATAAATTAAATATTTTCAAATATAATAATTCAATCATATTAAGGAGAAAATTCTTATTAGTTTTAAAATCCTTTTCTTTAAACTCCAAAATAATGTGATTGATATATTTGGATCGAATGATTATGATTCTTTAAAAAAAAACAAATTTGTTACAGTTGATAAATGTCAAATTACATTAATTTAGACCCTATATTATAAAAAATATAAAAAAAAACCCTAATCTCTTGTTCTTATAAGACAAGATAATGATATTAACATTCCAAATGATCTCGCCATTAATTTTATCGATCTGGAGCATTTTCCCAGCTTTCTTCCTTTTATCTTCCTTTTTTCTTCATGATTGGTGAATGTGACACAAAACTCTTCTTCTTCATTGATGCTACTTTGTCTGGTGGAAGTGTACCTTCTAACTCCATTGATGCTACTTTCATCATCTTCTTCTTCAGCTAGTAAATGCGGTGGTGGATATAAATCCAAATCTCTACGTTCCAATTCTTCAATACTCATGCCATATTCCTCGTAATTTACACCTGCCATGGCCAAAGCTTCTAAAGAAACCATCGTTCTCAGTATAACACTCAATTAAGGATACCTTGAATATTTACAAATTTGCTATATATAGAAAAAAGAAACCTTATCATAAGGAGAACGGTTTTGATCCTATAAAATACATTTGACTTGGCTTTGTTAAAATTAAACACGTCATAGTTTGAATAAGGAAGTATTCAAAAGAGATGAGAGAGAGTAAAGGCGTTACACTCGTGAGCAAGAATATTCCTAGTCAAATCAAATCATCTTTTATTTCTCTGAAGTAATTGTTTATTACACTTCAGAATTTTGGATAATCCACGCAGTGATGCAAATGCAAACATATAGTATATATTATATCATGTCTCAAATTTTGGAAATATCAATTGTTACTTTGTAAATATTAATTGACATTAAAATCACTTATTAAATTTGTTCTTATATTTAATCAAATTAAAAAAATGTCCACCACAGTATGATGTGTAGTGTAGCAATGTAGCTATTAAATATGTGTCTTCTCTCGGACAGATTTATTTTATTCACATCTATGTATTTAATAAGGTAATCTCAAATGATTCTTTAATAGTTAATATTTAGAATTGTCATATAATATTGATAATTATCGAATGAATTCATATTGTTTTAATTCAGCTAGCTTTGTTACAAATCTAAAACAAAGATCTTTTTCGTTTGACAAAGCTTTATTAAAGAAGGGCCAAAAGCCCAAAAACAAAACAACTATAGAGATGAGATTTTTTTTGTTTGTCAATTTTGTTTGTTACAAGTTTTTTGTATAAGTACTCTTATTATCGAAGTTAATGAAAATAAAATTAAACAATTTGATATGTGATATCATTTGTTATGTTTTTCTATAGATTTTAGATATTGTTTGATTTGAATGGACGGTGTTTATGATAGTGCGTAGATATTTTTAGTGATGAGGGAATAATAAAGAAAATAAGAATTTATATTATTGAATTGTATAAATAATGATACAGACTAAGATTATTTATATACACTCCTAATTGAGTTTGAGTCTACACAACTTATATTATATTTAAATATTAAATTTAATTAAATAAAATATAATCTAATATTTTAACAAATCTAATTTAATATTTCAACACACCCCTATAATCCAAGTTGTCGAACATCCTCAAAAATAGTCAATCTGAACTATTCCTAATTTCTTTCTCAAATTCAGGAATTTGTCAATCTTCAATCCTTTGGTAAAAATGTCGGTCAACTGTGTTTCACTTGAGCAATACCTTACTTCAACTTCACCTCAATTTACCTTTTCCCACAAGAAGTGAAACCTTGCTTCAATATATTTACTTCTTCCATGCAGAACTGGATTCTTCGCCAGGTTTATGGGTGACTTGTTGTCGATTTGCATTACAAGAGGTTTCTCACTTCGACCTTTATTTCTTCAAGTACAAACCTGATCCAAATTGCTTGACATGTAACATATGATCTTTCTATATATTCAGCTTCACAAGATGATAATGCCACCATAGGTTATTTCTTCGAACACCGTGATATTGGGGCACCAAATACTTGAAAGAAATATCCAGTTGTGCTTCTTCGATCTTCCTTATCTCCACACCAATCAGCATCTAAAAAACAATTAACTATTGCTTCTAAGTCTTTAGAATCTCGTTGAAATAGTATTCCACAGTTTATCGAACCCTTCAAATATCTCAGGATTCTTCTTGCAGCCTTCATATGTGACACTCTTGGTTCACTCATATATTTGCTTACTAATCCTATAGCAAAATCTATATCAGGTCGACTGTTACACACATACCTCAGAGATCCCACAATTTGCTTGAACAAAGTTACATCGACTTTGTCTTCCTCTCCATTCTTCTCCAATTTTACATTTGGTTCGACAGGTGAGGATGCAGGATTTGAATCATCCATTCTGAATCTCTTGAGTATTTCTTTGACATACTTCCTTTGATGTAGCATCATACATTGCTTCGACATTTGAAATTCGATACCTAAGATATTAGACAATTTTCTCAGATCAGACATTTCAAATTCCTTCATCATCAGCTCTTTGAACTTCGACAAGTTCTCCAAGCTATTTTCAATCATTAGCAAGTCATCAACATATAAGCAGATGATTGTTATATCTTGTGCTACAACCTGAACATAGGCACCATACTCAGATTTGCATATGGCAAATCCCAATTCGACTAAGTATGAGTCGATCTTCTTGTTACACGCCCTAGGTGCCTGCTTGAGGCCATAAAGCGCTTTGTGCAACTTATATACTTTACTGGCTTCCTTCTGAATCACAAACCCTGGAGGTTGTGCTACATAGACCTCTTCGTCTAAAGGACAATTCAGAAATACTAATTTCACATCTAAATGAAATGTCGACCAGCCTTGGTTGCATACCAATACTACCACTAGTCGAACAGTCTCCAATCTTGCTACTGGAGAAAATACATCAGAGTAGTCGAGTCCTTCTCTTTGAAGAAACTCTCGGGCTACTAATCTTGCTTTATGTCTTGCTATCGAGCCATCAACATTATGTTTCAACTTGAATACCCACTTTACTTCGATAGCTTTTGTATGTCCTAGCAATTCGACTAACTCCCATGTGTTGTTTCTTTCGATTGCACGTAACTCTTCGACCATAGCTAACTTCCACTGTTTAGTTTTTAAAGCTTCACTATGAACTAATTCTCCACCTGGTGTGACTTCATCATCATCCACCACTTCATAATCATGAAGTCTTGTTGGAAGAACTCTATTTCTTTGAGGTCTTTGACTTGTTTCAGCCACAACCTCTTCGACTTCGACTGTATCGTGAATGTCAGCAACTTCTCCTTCTTCGACTTCGGCTGGATTATCAATAATTCCTTCGACCTCTACTTCATCAGTTTCTTCATCAACATTATGGTCAGTAACAGTTTTCAAACATTGAAATTCAATCGAACTGATCATAGTCTTAAATGTCATGTTCTTCGACAACGGAGATTTTAAGACCAAATTATTCTTGGTGTCGAACAATTTCAAAACTCCATCTTTCATGACAAGTGAGAAATCTTTTTCGACTAGTTGTCCAACACTTAGCAAGTTGCACTTTATTCCAGGTACATAAAGCACATCTTTGATCATAGCTTTCCCTCCATTACTCATTTGAAATACTATATTTCCAGTACCTTCTGGTTGTAACGAACTATTATAAGCAAGTTTTAACTTGCACTTCTTCGACTCGTCAAAATATGCCAACCACTCCTTTCAACCATTCACGTGGTTCGAGCAGCCTGAGTCGAGAAACCAGATTTTTGATTCGACACGGTTATCTGCAACTGCAGCCATAACTACCATACCACTTTCAGAATCATCTGAATCTTAACGTGCAAAGTTCGCTCCTTTGTCCTTGCTTGTCGATCCCTTGTATTTTATGTACCAACAATTCTTGGCTACGTGACCCCAATTTTCACAGTTATAGAACTGCACACCTTTTTTATCTTCTTTGCCTTTTCGATAGTTTCCTCCTCCTCCTTTCGAGGATTCAGAAGCTCCATCTTTGACCTGATGTTTGTGATATTACGACCAAGACTTATTACCCCGAGTCTTGTCGAACTTGCCTTTGAATTTTTTGGAACCACCATCCTTTTTCCATGACTGAGCTTGCAGAGCCTGTATCGAGTCTTGCACTCCTTTCCTTTCGACAATCCTCATCTCATCCGCTTCCAAGGAATCAACCAAATCTTCCACTTTAGTGGTTTCAAGATTGTTGGATTATTGAATATCTACGATTATGTGATTAAAGTGAGAGGTCAACATTCTCATCACCTTCTCAACTATCATTTTATCGGCAATGGTTTCACCATAACCCTTCATGAGATGAACGATTTTCTGAACCTTCGATACATATTCTGCAACTTTTTCATCTTCTTCCATCGAAAACAACTCATATTGTCGATGCAAGGTTTGTAACTTGACAACCTTGACTTTCTCACCTCTTTCGTAATACTTCACCAAAATATCCCATGCCTCTTTCTCCGTTTCATCATTTGAGATTCTGTCAAAATTAGCAGCATTGAACGTCGTCTGAATGCAATAAGCAGCCTTGCAATCTTTCTTATTGACTTCATTGTGGGATTTTTTCTATTCGTCAGTTGTATTTGTAGCCAACACAGGAACGTCGTCGGTAACCACTTCTAGGGTTTCATGGAAGCCAAACAAGGATTACATCTGTTTTTTCCATCGGATCTAATTCTTACCGTCAAGCATTGAAAGAGAATTCAGAATGCCCTTATCACTAGCCATCTTCGCAGTGGTTGATTTATTTGTCCTAGAAACACGATCTCTGACGTGAAATTCTTGAAAACTCGATAAAAAATAATAAGTGGAAGCTTTGATACTGATTTGTTAGTGTGTGAGGCACTTTTAGAGATATTATTATCTAGTAGCGATGAAACTACTTATACAAATGAAACTCATACAAATAATGCTTAATCTAAAAACGGAAAACAGAAATAAATACAAGAGGTGTCACGATGATGGCCAAATTATAAAAAGCCCATAAGCAAATTACAAATATCCATTCGAGTTTAGTGTCATATATATGATACTTGATAGTCCTCATTATTCGCTTTTTAAGAGTTATGTTGTGTTTCTTGGACATAGTTGTTTACCATGAAATTTGATAAACAACCCCTAATTTCTTTTCTAAAGTTTACTAGTAGGATCGACTAGTAAATCCTAAAATATAGGGTATAAATTCTTCTAATTTTTGTGCAAGTTTGTGAGATAAGTAAAGGATTTTGATGTAAGCAAAACCTTGGTACTAAAATAAGAAAAATGAAAGTAAAATTACTATAAATGTAAAGGACTTCGACATTGGTCAAAATATTGATAAATGAAAAGTAAATGAATTGGAATATAAAGAAGATGAATTTAAATTAAAATACTTTTCATTGAATGAAATTGGTGTTCAAATATGTACATTACACTCAATTGACTCGTTTCTCACTTCGCTTGGGTACTTTGAGTATTATGAGTTTTTGTAGTAAACTTAACACCCTGAATCCTAACACTAGAACTCCTATTTATACAAATGTAAAACTAACTTCTTGTAACATTCTATGCCTAAGAAAATGACATTTCATTTCTACATGCATTTTGCATTCAGTGCTTCTTCCACATGTGTCTTCCGAAGCAGTTAAGAGTAAAAGGTAATTATTTGCCTTTGCTAAATCTCTTGACCGTCATTGTCGAAATATTCCCATTCGTTGCACTGAAAAATACTAAGTCCCAACTGCTAGCACCGAGACTTCAACATTTTCCTACTTGAATGACCATGTTGAAATGTCTGTCGAAAGACCCACATAAACATAAAAAAATTCCACTAAATGTTTCTTCAATTTCTCTCTTGATATGCTGAGATTTGAGGATATCGAAAATTCCATCTAACAGTAGCAAAGTTAGTATATTGATAAATGATTGTAAATATGTATCAACGGATATGAAAGAGAGCATATGGACAAACATTAAGGTATTAATTTTAATTTTCATCAATTTGATATTACTTTACATACTTATTAACGTAATTGTGTATTTGATGTTTGAGCTTTTCGATGATTCTAAGTTTTAAAAAAATGGATCACTTATGCTGGTACGTGTTGAAGAGGATTTATGTCACAAATCACACGTAACTACATTAGGGAGCCTAAGCCTTGTCATGAGTTTCGGTGGGTGAGATATAATTTTCTTAACAAGAAGGTTTGAAAAAAGTTTATGAAGTCTCGTAGTTCTGAGGAGTTCCTAGTTAGTACTAATTGTATTTTCTGATAATTCTATGTGTGATACGGTGGGAGAACTAACTGTGGTTTTGCGTTTGTTTTCGCAAATGTTTTGGTTGAGCAAGAGTCGCCACCGAATTTTTATTTTATCCTAAGGAAAGGTTTAAAAAGCACAGCAAAAACCTTTTGAGATGTTTTCTTGGGTTCAGGGAGTAGATTATAGAAAGGGAAGGTATTAGCACCCTTTCTATCCATGGTTATCCATGGGCTCTTAGTTATTTGCTTAGATCACTTGCCTTTTGTTTCATTTGTTTGAAATGGTGCTTTGTGTGCGTGGGTTTGAAAATGTTTTGAAAAGAAGCCAATGTGGTGGCAACCTTTGTAATGATCCATGTTGGGATGTATACAAAGGTGTATGTCTTTTGAAAAGGTTTTCATTTGTTTTTGAAAGTTGTTTTGAAAGTGTAATGAGGTGTGGTTTTAGAAAATAGGCAAGTGTTTTGTTTTTGCAAGCTTGATTCAAGTAACTAAGAGGTTATCTACTCCTAAATTTCTCAAAGATTATTGCTATATTTTAACCCTTTTAACAAGTTTATTCCACCATTGTATTTGGTGGACAATCTTGTGTTAGGATGTGAAAGGGACGGGCGCGGGTCATCGTTTAGACCATAATTGCAATGGTGCCAAGTATCTTTGGGCAATTTTTCTTTAAGGGACTTGATCATTTGTTTAGGCAACTTTTTGAAAGCGTCATCGAGGGACTATGATCATTTGATTTGTGTTTGTTTTGCCCAAAGAGACCTAACATGCAATATGGCCCATTTATTGAAGGCAACAAGCGGAATACCCTAGGGGTGCAAGTGTGATAAGTGTTGTCCATTTTCATGCTTGTTTATCTTGAAATTAAGTCAAACTATTTTGTCGTTTTGATTCGCATACAAACCCTAATTCTAACATGGTATAATTAGAAAGCAATAAAGTGCGAAAAATAAATTTACTAAGCTATTACAACACAATATATGGGAAGGGGGGTACAAATGTTCAAATGGGGATTTTTGACAAGGAATTTTAAACCTAAACTATTACATCAATATTGAATTATTTACAAGATATTTAATTGCATAAATTAAATAAAATAAGAATAAATATGCAAGATGCAAAAAGGTTTTTTTTTTGTATGTATGGAAAAAGGTATTTTTATATGTCAAAATAAACAAAAATAAAAGTATTATTTTTTTGGAGTTTTTATGTTTAGGGCAAAACCCTAATTTTATTAAATAAAATGTATTAATTTATAATATGTATAATATTTTTTATTATATACAAAAATAAAATAAAAATGAAGTATATTTGTAAAAAGGCATTTTTATATTTAAATATTAATAAAAATGAAAAGTGTATGTATTTTGCATTTTAACCCTAAATATATTAATATATATATATATATATATATATATATATATATATATATATATATATATATATATATATATATATATATATATATATATATATATATATATATATATATATATATATATATATATATATATATATATATATATATATATATATATTATTTACTAAATATGTATTATATATATACAAAATAATAATGTTTAATATTTATAAAAAAGGTATTTTTTATACAAAATATTTTCAGAAGATAAAATGAAATAAAATGAAAATAAAAATGTATTTGCACTATTTTAACATTTTTCAAATAAAAGTATATCTATTTATTTATTTATGTTCAAAAAACTAATCTAAACAAATAAATACCTAATAAATAGGAAAATGGTGAGAAAAATATTTTTTATATTTTTAATATCATAAGAAAAAATAAACAAGTCAAACCAAAAAAGAAAAAGTAAAAAAAAAAATCACTAAAATAAACAAAATGGGCTCAGGGGGTGTAAAAGTAAACAAGTGGTGCAAAAAGAAAGAACATTCCAGGCCCAGCCCAGAACCTGTCTTCTTCAACCTCTGAACCTATATGAACACTCAAACACGCGTTTTCTATCTCCCAATTTCTGGACTTTCAAGCAAAACTTTCAACATGAAAAATGTAGAGCATGAGAAGACGAATCCAGGGATATAAAGAACTTTACTTAACTCTCTAAGATGAGGGAGAACTTCTTCTCCCCCAATTCCTGACCTAGTTTTTCATCAATCTTCAGACTCAAAATTCTCTAAGCATACATAATATAAATGAAATCTAATCACATGGGCATGTTCAGGGCTATGATTGTGACATGTTTCCTTCACAAACCTAAAGCTAACAATGCCTATATTGAGAGATAGAACTTCATGAATATACCTGTTCAGTTGGAACCGTGCCTTGCAATGGAGGAGATTTCAGGGCAAGAGGATGATTTGTACAACTTCCTTGAAGTGTGAGGATGCTATTCCAAGCTTTACTTTGTCTTGAAACCTTTTGAATCGTGCTATAGAACTTCAACTGCAAAACAAGAAAATGAAAATGGTGATGATGCCTGGGAGTGTTACAGGTCGTGTTTTAGGTTTTGGTTAGCTTCAAGGGATGTTATGGAATGTGTTTGATGAGTCTTTAGCAAGAAAGCATGGAAGGTTTGAGTTATGGAACTCAAACTGCAGCAAATGCCCTGTTTGGACAGTTCAATGGTGATTTTTGTGAATGAGAGTGTTTGGGACTGTTAGGGTCGTGTTCTAGCTCAGAATGAATTTTTTGAATATGCTTGATAACTTTCTCTAAGCCTTGGTTCACTGATATGAGAGCTGTCCAATGTTATGCAATGTTTCTTACACCTTAAGCAAGCAATGGCCACTTGGTGTTCTAGACAGGTAGAGGCCCCCTAAACATGCTGAAAAATCTTTTCTTGATCAGAGTGATTAACTCATAAACTTGTGCCAAAGAGATTTCCTTTGTACCTTCTTGATTTACCAATTGACATAAAGTGTAACTTTTGCAAAAATGGATATAATGCTTTTTCCAATTTGGGATTAAACCGTTAGGCAATGCTTGAACATATAGAACATGGTCTTGGCACAAAGGATTAGCATTAAATTTATGAGTGTAATTGAGATAAAAGACCTGTAATCAAGTTGTGCAAGCTGAGATTGAAAATGCATAGTGTTATGAACATGTAACTTGGCCAATTCAAAAGTGAGTTTTTCCCATATTGTCAAATTCGATTCTCCCTAACCATGAGGTTGTTTGATGAGTTCTTGGAAATTTTGGAAAGCTTGGAATGTGTACTACAATCCATCTTTGAAACGAAAATTTAAATTCCAAGTGGAAGTGTATGAAAAATGGTCTTGAAGTTAGGTAAAAAACTTGCCTAAAATAGGTCAAATTTTCTATAAGTTAAGAATGGTTTGGTACCCTTGTTCCAAAAATTGTAACTTGAGCTACAAGCTTCTTTTGGGAAAACTTTGTGAATCAAAGTTGTATATTATGCAATAGGCTACAACTTTCATGTTTTGACTTTTGCTTGAATCCAAATGAATCTTGGTGAGAAAGTGGGACAAAGTTAGGAAAAAATTAGGGTTTTTCATAACTTAGAAAAATTCTAAGTTATAAAAAATCTTCATTTTAAACCCTAATTTGCATTTCTTGATTTCTTGATGAACAAGTTTCATGATTTTGCATGTTTTGGTGAAAAATGAATCTTGACCCTTGATTTTGACCAAAAAGTCAAAGTTTGACTTTTTAGTATACAGTCAAAATTGATCAATTGACTGGGAAATTCAACTGTCAATCTTGTGTATTTGGGATCTTTTGAACTTGTTGAGCATGTCAATATAATTCCATGGGGTCCTTGAGTCCATATGTGAGCTTGGTGTGCCATTGGCTAGGTCAAACAGTCAAAAATTGCCTTTGTGCAGTCAAAACCCTAAAAATGACCATTTTGCCCTTTTGATGATCTGATCAAATTTCTTGTGGAATTGTGATCCAAACTTGATCAAATGGTCCATGTGAGTTCATAATGTTGATGTGGGTCAATTTTCATGAGATTTGACTGTCAATTGGCCACAATTGACTTTTTCCCCAATACAGTTGATTCCTAGGTCAACTGTCCAATTGACTGGGCAAAATTTGGAATCAAGACTTGAAACTTGGTATGGATAAACTTGGTAGTCCAACATGAAGCATGAAAGTCATCTTAGGCATTTTAGGTCAAAATATCTTTGTTCAAACACAAACCCTAATTTGGGTCAACAGTGCAAGGAGAAGTCTTGAGCAGAGGAAACCCTAATTGGATCTTGATCTTCAAGGGTCTTGTGATGAGAAAATGTTGAGGAAATGGGAGGGAAAATTTTGGGGTACAACAGTTGCCCCTGTTCAATCTTCTTGAACCTGAAGAGTTAGATTGGCAAGTTTGTCTTTCGTGACTCGAGGGTAAAAGGAGATTGGACACTAGAGTGCCCGGAAATTTGCACTCGCATGTTGGAGTATCAACAATGTGATGTCGGGAATGGGCTTATAGATGCCATTTGGAGAGGTGGTGGATAGGGAGATGGGCTTATAGATGCCATCGGGAGATGTGGCAGAACCTTGTCGGGAATGGGCTTATAGATGCCATTTGGAAGTGTTGATCGCATAAGAGATTCCTTAGCGAGAACTTGTGTATTTTAGAAAGACAAATGTTTTCCTGGCTTGTTATAGGTGTTTGATCTTCAATCTCCTCATGCAGATATGCCCTGGCTAGATACAGGTATCGAATCTACAATCGGTTGCTCACAGATGTGCCCTGGCTGGATACAGGAATCGAATCCGGAAATAGTCGTCAACAGATATGCCCTGGCTGGATACAGGAATCGAATATGGAAATCTTCAGACGTGCCCTGGCTAGATACAGGAATCGAGTCTGGAAATGTGGTCAACAGATATGCCCTGGCTGGATACAGGAGTCGAATCTGGAATTGAGGTAGTTGCTAGATATGCCCTGGCTGGATACAGGAATCGAATCTTCGAACTCTTCAGACGTGCCCTGGCTAGATACAGGAATCGAGTCTGGAAACTGATCACTCACAGATGTGCCCTGGCTAGATACAGGTATCAAATCTGGAATTGTGACAGTTGAAGGTAGTTGTCTTTGGGATTGTCTTTTTCCCTGAAAAGGCAAAAACATCAGTTGTATGCAATGTCATGATGTATGAGATGCATGATGTCATGATGTTCAACATGAGATAGTGTTGTATGCACCTTATCATGTATGTAAATGAGATGTATGAAAATGTGAAATGTTTATGAATGTATTTTCGTCTAGGAAAATAAATCCTTGATGACCGGCCGGGGAATTAAATCCTGGGCTGACATTGAAGAGTAGAGCTCTTCGCTTCCGCTGGGGATAATGATGATAAACTCCGCTGGGGGATACCAAAGATAAACTCCGCTGGGGATGATGTTGATAAGTTATATTGGGGAACTTTGTTGAACTCCGCTGGGGGATAGGAAGAACTTTGCCGAGGGCGATCTTCCGTGGTAACTAGCTAAGGATAACCCAGTTATAAGCCCTTGTGAGGAATAACTTTGAATAAAGCTCAGGAGAGACGTCCGTACTCTGCAGGGGATAAGCTTCCAGAATCTACTGGGGATAAGCTTCAAAACCTGCTGAGGATAAGAATTCCATCTTCCTGGGGAAACTTTTGGAATTGCACTGGGGTATTGATATTCTGCCGGGGAACGTTGCTATCTTGTCTTATTCTGCGGGGAGTTGAGATAACTTGGTCACATTCTTCAGTTAAATCTACCTTGGTACCTTGGCGGACAAAGCAACCAGACTGCATTAGACAACTCTACATTGCCCCTGTTTTTGATGTCACCAGTAATTAGCCTTTTGTTTCATATGCAAACATTTATGAATCAACAATTTAATGTCAAATGCATATATCAAAAATGAACATTGGACGTTCTTCGCAAGACAAAACAGAAAAAGGAAAAACATTGGCAATTTGTATGGAAAAGTGAATTTGCATTGATTTTGAAATTTGCCTGTGAATAGGCGTTTTTGTACAAGAGGCTGACATCCTAGTAAGAGAATGCCGCTGAATAACATAGAATTTACAATTTTGAAAAGGAAACAAAACAGCTATGTGTACAATATTCCCACTGGATTCCAACTCTGCTATCGCCTTTATGTCTTCAAGCGTCTCATCACTTTGCTGCTTGGTTGAAGATGAAGCTGATTGGTCGATGCCGAAGTCTGAGCCAAATAGTTGATGCCGAATTCTGGATGCAAGGTGATCCAATGAGACATAGTGTTACGCTTTATCCCTAACTTTTGCCTGGACCGCCCTTTCGGGTTTTCAGTCCACTAGGATACCCATTTTTGCCCAAGCCGCCTTTTCAGGTTTTCGACTTGCCGGGTGTACAGATTTTTTCATTTCATCCCTTATTTTTGCCCGAACCCTTTTGGTTCGTCGGGAAGCCCTTATTTTGCCTAGGTATGTCAACCTAGCGGGTCTTTTATTCATGCGTAGTATCTTTTCACTATGTCTGCATTGGCGGGGTGAGGAAGGTCGTCACCATCCATGGTGGTTAGGATCATGGCTCCTCCTGAGAACACATGTTTAACCACAAATGGCCCTTCGTACGTAGGGGTCCATTTGCCCCGGGGATCACTTTGAAGAAGAATGATGTGTTTGATTACCAGGTCCCCAACTTGATACTCTTGTGGTCTGACCTTCTTGTTAAATGCCCTGATCATCCGTTTTTGGTACGTCTGACCATGAAAGATAGCAGTGAGTCTCTTTTTGTCAATCAAGTTTAATTGATCAAGTCGAGTCTGGATCCAGTCATCTTCACTCAAGTCCGCATCCTTCATTATCCGGAGAGAGGGTATCTGGACTTCAATTGGCAAGACTGCCTCCATACCATAGACCAAGGAAAAGGGTGTTGCCCCGGTTGACGTTCTTGCTGAGGTACGGTACCCATGAAGAGCAAATGGTAACATCTCGTGCCAATCTTTATAGGTCACTGTCATCTTCTGCACAATTTTCTTGATATTCTTATTAGCTGCCTCTACAGCCCCATTCATCTTCGGCCGGTAGGGAGAAGAGTTGTGGTGCTGTATCTTGAATTGTTCGCAGAGCTCAGTGATCATTTTGTTATTGAGATTGGTACCATTGTCCGTAATGATTCTTTCCGGGACACCGTACCGACAGATCAGGTTATGCCGGATGAAACGTGCCACGACGCTCTTGGTTACCGTGGCGTAGGAAGCTGCCTCAACCCACTTCGTGAAGTAATCGATCGCCACCAAGATGAAGCGATGCCCGTTGGATGCCGTCGGTCGGATTTCACCGATCATATCAATGCCCCACATTGCAAAAGGCCAAGGTGCCGTCAGGACGTTCAGAGGAACCGGAGGGATGTGCACCTTGTCAGCATAGATCTGGCATTTATGACAAGTTCGAGAATGTTGGTAACAATCGGCTTCCATTGTGGACCAGAAATATCCTGCCCTAAGGATTTTCTTTGCCATGGTATGTCCACTGGAATGTGTTCCGAATGTACCTTCATGCAGTTCTATCATGATCTTCTCTGCTTCAGCCTTATCCACACAACGCAGTAGAGTTGAATCATGATTCCGTTTGTAGAGAATGTCGTTGCTGAGGAAGAATTTTGCCGCAAACCTCCTCATGAACTTCTTGTCATTGACAGATGCACCTTCAGGGTATTCCTGAGCTTCCAAGTACCTCTTCACCTCATGATACCAGGGTTTTTCAGTCACCTCTTTGGCCTCAAGATCGCAGCAGTATGCGGGTTCGTCCAATTTCCAGATAATGATCCGAGGAGCCTCATTGTCCCATTTAACTTTGAACATTGAAGACATCGTAGCCAGTGCGTCCGCTAGCTGATTCTCCTCTCTTGGGAAGTGTTCAAAAGCTATCTCTTCAAAGTGGGGAAGCAAAGTCAGCACATACTCCTTGTAAGGAATAAGATTTGGGTGTTTCGTATCCCACTCGCCTTTGATCTGATTGATCACGAGAGCGGAATCTCCGAAGACACTCAGAAATTTGATCCTTAAGTCGATTGCAGCTTGAAGACCCATGATACATGCCTCATACTCCGCCATGTTGTTGGTGAGTTGAAACACAATCGGGCGGTGAGTGGAGTCTGAGTTCCTTTGGGAGATATGATTACAGCTCCGACACCATTACCCAAAGCGTTGGAGGCTCCGTCAAAATGCATAGACCATCGGGATCCTTCCTCAGGTCCTTCATCCGGTCCAGGTACTTCACAATCAGTTACCACCATGATGTCTTCGTCCGGAAAATCAAAGTTCAAGGATTGGTAATCGTCCACAGGTTGGTTTGCCAAATGATATGCCAGTACACTTCCTTTGATTGCTTTTTGAGTTATGTACTGGATATCATATTCTGTCAAGATCATTTGCCATCTCGCTATTCTTCCAGACAGAGCAGGCTTTTCGAATATGTACTTGATGGGATCCATCTTTGAAATCAACAAAGTGGTGTGAGTCAGCATATACTGTCTCAGCCGGCGAGCAGCCCATACCAGAGCGCAGCAAGTTTTCTCGAGCAGTGAGTAACGAGACTCACAGTCGGTAAACTTTTTGCTCAGGTAATAAATAGCGTTCTCTTTTCGGCCAGACTCGTCATGCTGCCCCAACACACACCCCATTGAATTGTCAAGCACAATCAAGTATAGTATCAGAGGTCTCCCTTCCACTGGCGGCATAAGAATAGGTGGCTCTTGGAGGTACTCCTTTATCTTTTCAAAAGCAGCCTGACATTCATCGTTCCAACGTACTACTTGATCTTTCTTCAGTAATTTGAAGATTGGCTCACAGGTAGCAGTTAGGTGCAAGATGAATCGGGCAATGTAATTCAGTCGTCCTAGAAAGCCTCTGACTTCTTTCTCTGTCTTGGGAGCTGGCATCTCTTGTATGGCTTTTACCTTGGCGGGGTCCACCTGAATACCTTTATCGCTCACAATGAAACCTAGCAATTTTCCGGACCTCACCCCAAAGGTGCATTTGTTGGGATTCAACCTCAGCTTGTACAACTTTAGTCGGTCAAACAGTTTCCTCAGATGATCAAGGTGCTCCTCCTCAGTTTGGGACCTTGCAATCATGTCATCAACATATACCTCAATCTCATGATGGATCATATCATGAAATAAAGCAACCATGGCACGTTGATAGGTTGTCCCAACATTTTTCAACCCGAACGACATGACCTTATAACAGAAGGTGCCCCACTGAGTCACAAAGGTAGTCTTTTCCATATCTTCCGGAGCCATCTTGATCTAATTATACCCTGAAAAACCATCCATGAAGGAGAACACCTTGTGTTGAGCAGTATTGTCGACAAGAACGTCGATGTGAGGTAGAGGAAAATCATCTTTGGGGCTTGCCCTGTTCAAATCCCTGTAGTCGACACACATTCTGACTTTACCGTCCTTCTTCGGTACTGGCACCACATTGGCAACCCACTGAGGGTAAGAGGTCACTGCAAGAAACCCGGCATCGAATTGCTTCATAACCTCAGCCTTGATCTTTTCGGACATCTCTGGGCGCATACGACGGACTTTTTACTTTACCGGAGGGCAGTCTTCCTTGGTTGGCAGGTGATGAACTACAATGTCGGCATCCAAACCAGGCATGTCTTCATAGGACCAAGCAAATATCTCCATGTAATTATGTAGCATTTGGATCAATCGTTGCTTCACGCTGAGCTCTAGATTGGCACCAATCTTGACTTCCCTCCTATCTGTCTCAGTACCCAGGTTAATTGTTTCCACCGGCTCTTCATGCGGCTGAATGGCCCTCTCTTCTTGAAGTAGCAGTCTTGCGAGTTCACCAGGCACTTCGCAATCATCTTCACCTTCGTCTTCGGCCAAGTTGATCGGATTCTCGAAGTCATAACTGGTGGTAGCAGAGCTGTTACCAGTGAGATCCATAGTGGATTGAAACCTGTATAAGTGAGTGTGTGTAAATATAGCTGTTTTGCAATATATAACATAGAAAGAAAAAGAGCACAAGATTTGAAATGCAACAAACGTCCAATGTTTTGATTGATGATATATGGAAATGTCATACAAAAAGCCCTCACAAATGGAGCTACGATGCCCCGGGTAGGACACCGAGCCAACAAAGTTTTAACATATTGTTTGTTACAAATTAAAAATCCAAAAGAGTTAATTACTGCGTGACAAATGTGATAGGTGTAAAATTCTTTGCCGTCCAGTTGCTTGGTCCGTTGCTGGTGGTTGGATAGATCCAACTGTCAAACTCTGCTTCCTCTACGTCCTCCTCGATAGCATTCACCCTTGGGTTGGAGATAAACACCGGAGCCTTTCTGATCTTATCCTTGCGCACTGCCCTCTGAGCCTCTGCAGTAAAGCCCAGCCCAAACTTGTCATTCTTTTGAGTGAAGTCAGGAAGCTGACCCCAGTTTGCATATTTGCCTTTCTCGATTACAGCCCGGGCATCCTTCAAGGACGCCATCTTCAACGGAAAGTCTTCTTCAACCACTGTTTCAGTTGATGCCAACGTTGGAGGAACCTCCTCAAAATGCTGAAAGGGGGTTTCAATAAACTCCCCGTCCATCTCGATATACCGGAATGAATTCAAGTGACTAACCATGTATTCCTCCTCACCTTGCACAATAACAATCTTCCCTTTGACAGGGTATTTGAGCTTTTGGTGTAGAGTGGATGTTACTGCCCCAGCCTTGTGAATCCAGGGTCGACCCACAAAGCAGGAATAAGATGGACGAATATCCATTACATAGAACGTTGAGTCGAAAACTTGGGAACCCACACGAATAGGAATGTCTACTTCACTGTGCACCATCCTTTTAGAACCATCGAAGGCTCTAACAATGATGTTACTAGGTTTCAATTCCAGGCCCTCACAATCCAAGCGATCCAATGCCTTCTTGGGCAAAACATTCAGGGAAGAACCGGTATCCACAAACACGTGTGCGATAGTAGTGCCCCTGCATTCTATGGAAACATGCAGGGCATCATTGTGATTTTTCCCTTTGGCGGTGAGGTCAGCATCCGAGAACCCCAAACCATTGTCGGCTGTCAAATTGGCCACATAGTCAGTGAATTGATCCGCGGAGGTCTCTTGCGGCACATGGGCCGTTTTCAGAAATGAAATCAGGGCTTTTGCATGGGCCTCTGAGCATAGCAGCAATGATAGCATAGAGATTTTGGAGGGAGTATGCCCCAACTGTTCAACAACATTGAAGTCACTCTTTTTAATGATTTTAAGGATTTCCTCCATTTCTTGTTGGGAGGCTTCAACAGCAGTCTTTTTTGGTGCCTCCGTCCTGGAAGGCAAATCGGTAGCAACTTCTTTGCCCTGAGTATTAGAGGACTCGACGGCAGTAGTAGACACAGGAACTTGAATTGGAACATGCACACTTGCGGGTGTGATGATAAACGGCTTTCGGATAACTGGCGGTGCAATGTCAGGCGAGAAGAGCCTGCCACTGCGAGTAATCTTGGCGGAACTAGTGATGTTACTGATACTGGTACCGGTGTTGAACTCCTGCTTCATTCCAAGCACATACACGTCGGCCCTATAATGCCATGGGACAGCTTTATCAGACTCATAGGGGAGAGGCCCCAGAACAGTAATAGTAATGGGTGCAACAGACATAATTTGGACTGGCTTCCTCGGGGGAGCTTTGGTAGGATTGTAAATTGTGACAACAGATACTTCTTCAGCGGAAACAAATGGAACAGCAGTTTTCTTGAACAGAATTTCTTTGCTATCCATCAGGCTTTGGATGCCTGATTTCAGCAGCGGACAACCGGTAGGGATAACAACACACAGGAGGCAACCCTTGCTACAACCCGGAAATAAACCGGCTAGTAGTAAGTTCCTCTTAACAGTCAAAAGAGGGGTAGCAACATCATTCACCGAAACATCATACAAATCTTCCTCAATGGAATTTACTCTATGCTGGGGCATAGGAGCAGTTACAACATTTGGTCTCTCAGGCGCTTCAAACTGAATTTCCTTCGCGTCGATAAGGTCTTGCACCTTATTTCTCAAGGCCCAACAATCATCAGTAGTATGCCCGGGGCTATCGGAATGATAAGCACAACGGGCATTTGGGTTATACTTAGGAGATGCAGTATTCACGACCTTTGGCGCTTCTTTGATGGTCACCAAGTTGGTTGATAATAGTTGCGGTAAGATCTGTGACAGGGTCATACTCAACCGAGTATACTGCCTCTTGGGCCTTTCACCTCTTTGTTGATTGTACTGCTGAGGAGCAGCAACAGGTTTTGAAATGACCAAAGCATTGACGGCTCGGCGGCTTTCTGGCTTGACTTGTCTTCTAGGACCATAGACTGCACTTGCTTCTTTCTTGAAAGGCCTCTTCTCAGTACTTGGGGAGGCAGCTTTTTGTATCTTTCCTGACCTGATGCCAGCTTCAATTCTTTCTCCCGTCAGAATCAAATCCGTAAACCCAGCGGAGGAGTTACCAACCAAATGATTGAAGAATGGACTAGACAAGGTCCCTAGAAACATATCAACCAGCTCACGATCAGTCAATGGAGGCTGCACCCTGCCAGCCAAATCTCTCCATTTTTGTGCATATTCTTTGAACCCTTCGCCCGTTCCTAGAGACATACCCTGAAGTTGGGTACGCGTAGGAGCGAGATCAGAATTGTATTGATATTGTCTGTAAAATGCGGTTGCCAAATCTTCCCAATATTGGATACTAGTTCCATCTAGTTGGTAGAACCATTCAAGCTGTGACCCCGAAAGACTATCTTGGAAGAAGTGAATCCAAAGGTTCTTATCTGCCGTGTAAGGTTGGATCTTCCTTACATACGACCTTAGATGTAGCTTTGGACAGGAAGCCCCGTCGTATTTGGCAAAGGCAGGCGCCTTAAACTTGTGTGGAATTACTACCCCAGAAGATAACCCCAAATCTCCGAAATCCAGCCCCGGCACATTCTGAATCTCCATGGCACTCAAGCGGTCCTCCAATTGCTAGTATCTGTCAGCAACAGGTGGATATTGTTCGTCATTGTAGTCTGTCTCGTTGTCAGAGACTGCAGGACTAGGAGCTCCTCCCCCTTGGGGACTGTCTTTCTCAGCAGAAGAAGTAGTTGGATCAGCCTCATTATGGAGTGTGTTCCCAAATCTGCGTCGAGTGTTGAATAACGCAGTCCTCTTTTTCTTCTTCTTCTTCAGGAGTAGAGTCTTCAACTCTTGTTGACCTTGGGCCAGGCTTAGGACCATCTCTTGAAACTGGGCACTTTGGGCCTGAAGGGCCTTGATTGCTTGCTCACTGGATGAATCTGGATTCATGATGACTATTCAAATAAACAACGAAGAAGATTAAGCAACCTGTGAAAAAGGGTACCTGCTATGCGTATGGTGCAATGAGATGCGTATGTTTTATGTTTTCAAAGACAAACAAGATTCAACTTTGTAGACAAAAGGGAAACACACTTCATTAGATTCAAATTTTAAATTGTTCAACAACTCGCCCTTAGGCATTACAGGAATGAAAAATACTGAAAAGGAAATAAAAGCTGTAAAAGGAAATATCCAAAGCCCATCAGTGCTCCCATGGCCTCCTCTTCTCAGTGTGGATGTAGTTATTCAGGACCCGCTCCTCCTCCAATTGCTTAGTCAGCCTCTGGATCTTCCGTTCCTGCTCGTTGAACTTTTCCCGATAGAAATCCTGTTCTTCCTTTAGCTGCGCCCAAGATCTCTTCATTGTGTCAAAATCAGTGGGTATCTGAGGAGGGAGGACAGTTGGAGGAGCCCCATCTTCATCAGGAGATTCAAGAATGATAGGTCTGACAGCTTCGTACGGCATACCTAACTTCTGAGCACGGATGCGGACCCATCTGCAATAGGGTTCCATTGGTAGAGAAGTCTTTGGTCCCAACTCATGTGGGTCAGCTTTGTGAATTTTGTCCCAAGCCTTAATGAATCCATGGCGTAGTTTGTCACTGTCTACCTGAAATTCAAAATGGAAGTGAGGAACCAACATTTCATGAGGCCCAACTCTTCTGGCTCTTCCAAACTGGCGGAGAGATAAACATGGATTATAAGAGATTCCTCCTTGGATACCAATCAACGGAACATTAGGGTATTCTCCGCAATGATCAATAACAGCTACTTCATCCAAACCTCTGAGAGTCCAAGTGATGTCATTATCAGTGAGAGACATCAACATATGAGCCCAACCCTTTCCTTCTTCATTCTTCAGCACGAACTTAGGAAGGTGCGAAATAAACCACCTCACTAGCAAAGGAGCACAACACCACGGAGTTCCCCGTTTTCGGGCAGTACGAGCGTAGAGTTGTTGCGGGATATCACCCAAAAGAGTGGGTACAGGATTCCGAGACATGAAGATCCTTATGGCATAGATACTGATAAAGTTGTCAGGATTGGGAAATAGTACCAGGCCATAGATTAAAAGAGCCAGAATGTCTTCGTATGCCTTGAAGTCCAAGTCATTCCAGAAATCATTAGCTTTGCCAACCAGAAATTTGACCAAAAAGCCCTTAACCCCACTTCTAGTTTCCCAGTTAGCCAATACCTCTTCTTTGGTCAAGGGGAGAATTGCAGCAACCTCTTCAGGCCTAGGAGTCTTTTCCAAACCAGTGAATGGAGTTTTCTCCAAGACAGGGATACCAAGCAAATAAGAGAATTCTTCCAGGGTAGGGACCAGCTGGAAGTCTTGAAAGGTGAAACAATGATACAGGGGGTCATAAAACTGGGTCAGGACACTTATCAGTTGTTGGTCCCATTTTGCAGTGATCAAGCCAAGGAGAGAACCATGCCTGTTGATGAAGGAAGTAGTGTTTGGAATCCTACCCACCAAATCCTTGAGCAAAGTTGATGGTTGAACAAAGTTGAGCCGGACAGTATTCCTACGCACGGGCATCATGATGTCCTGTAAAACAGAGCAAAGATGAAACTTTTTTGTCTTTGAAATGGGTTAGTCCTTTATACAGGATGCATGCAATGGTATGATGACATGATGCTATGATGAAGCACACCACAAGTATTCACACAGGCAAGCATGGTAAGGCACACAAGTCACACAAGACAACCCTTAGGTTTCAGGCCAGCATGAAGTTTAGGAATTACCCTCTTTTGGTTTTGTTGGTTAAAACCTGTCCTATCAAAAGTAACCGGGTTCTAGAGGATCTCAAATCATTGGCTACCCTCAATCGGTTATAACTCCAGCATCGCAATCTTTTCTTGCGGCCAGAACCATCACGAGAGTTTAACCTCAATGAGTGTAGCATACTGCTACTGTTCTAATGGCCACGTTTGGTCAATTTAAGGTTCTAAGGTTGGTTGGTGTTTAATGACTCCTTAGAAGACCTATATTCTCCTCATTGCAACACAAGGGATATAGGTACAGACCAAGGTGTCACACCAACGTAGCCACTGCTTCACCCATGTCGGTCTACGCCGGACAGGTCCCTCACAGATTATGCTACCTAAAAAGGGTATTCCCCAGATCCGGGTTAGGATCTATGAAACTCCGATGCAAAGCCCACAAATATAAAAGAAAGCAAAGCAAATAATTGAAAACAAGGGTGATCTAAGCCCTAAGGTTACTCCACTTTTAATTTTAAATCCCCAGCAGAGTCGCCAGTTCTGTGATACGGTGGGAGAACTGACTGTGGTTTTGCGTTTGTTTTCGCAAATGTTTCGGTTGAGCAAGAGTCGCCACCGACTTTTTATTTTATCCTAAGGAAAGGTTTAAAAAGCACAACAAAAACCTTTTGAGATGTTTTCTTGGGTTCGGGGAGTAGATTATAGAAAGGGAAGGTATTAGCACCCTTTCTATCCATGGTTATCCATGGGCTCTTAGTTACTTGCTTAGATCACTTGCCTTTTGTTTCATTTGTTTGAAATGGTGCTTTGTGTGTGTGAGTTTGAAAATGTTTTGAAAAGAAGCCAATATGGTGGCAACCTTTGTAATGATCCATGTTGGGATGTATACAAAGGTGTATGTCTTTTGAAAAGGTTTTCATTTGTTTTTGAAAGTTGTTTTGAAAGTGTAATGAGGTGTGGTTTTAGAAAATAGGCAAGTGTTTTGTTTTTGCAAGTTTGATTCAAGTAACTAAGAGGTTATCTACTCCTAAATTTCTCAAAGATTATTGCTATGTTTTAACCCTTTTAACAAGTTTATTCCACCATTGTATTTGGTGGACAATCTTGTGTTAGGATGTGAAAGGGACGGGCGCGGGTCATCGTTTAGACCATAATTGCAATGGTGCCAAGTATCTTTGGGCAATTTTTCTTTAAGGGGCTTGATCATTTGTTTAGGCAACTTTTTGAAAGCGTCATCGAGGGACTATGATCATTTGATTTGTGTTTGTTTTGCCCAAAGAGACCTAACATGCAATATGGCCCATTTATTGAAGGCAACAAGCGGAATACCCTAGGGGTGCAAGTGTGATAAGTGTTGTCCATTTTCATGCTTGTTTATCTTGAAATTAGGTCAAACTATTTTGTCGTTTTGATTCGCATACAAACCCTAATTCTAACATGGTATAATTAGAAAGCAATAAAGTGCGAAAAATAAATTTACTAAGCTATTACAACACAATATATGGGAAGGGGGGTACAAATGTTCAAATGGGGATTTTTGACAAGGAATTTTAAACCTAAACTATTACATCAATATTGAATTATTTACAAGATATTTAATTGCATAAATTAAATAAAATAAGAATAAATATGCAAGATGCAAAAAGGTTTTTTTTGTATGTATGGAAAAAGGTATTTTTATATGTCAAAATAAACAAAAATAAAAGTATTATTTTTTTGGAGTTTTTTATGTTTAGGGCAAAACCCTAATTTTATTAAATAAAATGTATTAATTTATAATATGTATAATATTTTTTATTATATACAAAAATAAAATAAAAATGAAGTATATTTGTAAAAAGGCATTTTTATATTTAAATATTAATAAAAATGAAAAGTGTATGTATTTTGCATTTTAACCCTAAATATATTAATATATATATATATATATATATATATATATATATATATATATATATATATATATATATATATATATATATATATATATATATATATATATATATATATATATATATATATATATATATATATATATATATATATATATATATATATATATATATATATATATATATATATATATATATATATATTATTTACTAAATATGTATTATATATATACAAAATAATAATGTTTAATATTTATAAAAAAGGTATTTTTTATACAAAATATTTTCAGAAGATAAAATGAAATAAAATGAAAATAAAAATGTATTTGCACTATTTTAACATTTTTCAAATAAAAGTATATCTATTTATTTATTTATGTTCAAAAAACTAATCTAAACAAATAAATACCTAATAAATAGGAAAATGGTGAGAAAAATATTTTTTATATTTTTAATATCATAAGAAAAAATAAACAAGTCAAACCAAAAAAGAAAAAGTCAAAAAAAATCACTAAAATAAACAAAATGGGCTCAGGGGGTGTAAAAGTAAACAAGTGGTGCAAAAAGAAAGAACATTCCAGGCCCAGCCCAGAACCTGTCTTCTTCAACCTCTGAACCTGTATGAACACTCAAACACGCGTTTTCTATCTCCCAATTCCTGGACTTTCAAGCAAAACTTTCAACATGAAAAATGTAGAGCATGAGAAGACGAATCCAGGGATATAAAGAACTTGACTTAACTCTCTAAGATGAGGGAGAATTTCTTCTCCCCCAATTCCTGACCTAGTTTTTCATCAATGTTCAGACTCAAAATTCTCTAAGCATACATAATATAAATGAAATCTAATCACATGGGCATGTTCAGGGCTATGATTGTGACATGTTTCCTTCACAAACCTAAAGCTAACAATGCCTATATTGAGAGATAGAACTTCATGAATATACCTGTTCAGTTGGAATCGTGCCTTGCAATGGAGGAGCTTTCAGGGCAAGAGGATGATTTGTACAGCTTCCTTGAAGTGTGAGGATGCTATTCCAAGCTTTACTTTGTCTTGAAACCTTTTGAATCGTGCTATAGAACTTCAACTGCAAAACAAGAAAATGA
The DNA here is from genome assembly GCA_948472305.1 of Vicia faba. Classification (NCBI taxonomy): domain Eukaryota; kingdom Viridiplantae; phylum Streptophyta; class Magnoliopsida; order Fabales; family Fabaceae; genus Vicia; species Vicia faba. The sequence continues at coordinate 680,838,271 of OX451737.1, read as the reverse complement.
AAATGGTGATGATGCCTGGGAGTGTTACAGGTCGTGTTTTAGGTTTTGGTTAGCTTCAAGGGATGTTATGGAATGTGTTTGATGAGTCTTTAGCAAGAAAGCATGGAAGGTTTGAGTTATGGAACTCAAACTGCAGTAAATGCCCTGTTTGGACAGTTCAATGGTGATTTTTGTGAATGAGAGTGTTTGGGACTGTTAGGGTCGTGTTCTAGCTCAGAATGAATGTTTTGAATATGCTTGATAACTTTCTCTAAGCCTTGGTTCACTGATATGAGAGCTGTCCAATGTTATGCAATGTTTCTTACACCTTAAGCAAGCAATGACCACTTGGTGTTCTAGACAGGTAGAGGCCCCCTAAACATGCTGCAAAACCTTGTCTTGATCAGAGTGATTAACTCATAAACTTGTGCCAAAGAGATTTCCTTTGTACCTTCTTGATTTACCAATTGACATAAAGTGTAACTTTTGCAAAAATGGATATAATGCATTTTCCAATTTGGGATTAAACCTTTAGGCAATTCTTGAACACATAGAACATGGTCTTGGCACAAAGGATTGGCATTAAATTTATGAGTGTAATTGAGATAAAAGACCTGTAATCAAGTTGTGCAATCTGAGATTGAAAATGCATAGTGTTATGAACATGTAACTTGGCCAATTCAAAAGTGAGTTTTTCCCATATTGTCAAATTCGATTCTCCCTAACCATGAGGTTGTTTGATGAGTTCTTGGACATTTTGGAAAGCTTGGAATGTGTAATAAAATCCATCTTTGAAATGCAAATTGAAATTACAAGTGGAAGTGTATGAAAAATGGTCTTGAAGTTAGGTAAAAAACTTGCCTAAAATAGGTCAAATTTTCTCTAAGTTAAGAATGGTTTGGTACCCTTGTTCCAAAAATTGTAACTTGAGCTACAAGCTTCTTTTGGGAAAACTTTGTGAATCAAAGTTGTAGATTATGCAATAGGCTACAACTTTCATGTTTTGACTTTTGCTTGAATCCAAATGAATCTTGGTGAGAAAGTGGGACAAAGTTAGGAAAAAATTAGGGTTTTTCATAACTTAGAAAAATTCTAAGTTATAAAAAATCTTCATTTTAAACCCTAATTTGCATTTCTTGATTTCTTGATGAACAAGTTTCATGATTTGGCATGTTTTGGTGAAAAATGAATCTTGACCCTTGATTTTGACCAAAAAGTCAAAGTTTGACTTTTTAGTATACAGTCAAAATTGATCAATTGACTGGGAAATTCAACTGTCAATCTTGTGTATTTGGGATCTTTTGAACTTGTTGAGCATGTCAAGATAATTCCATGGGGTCCTTGAGTCCATATGTGAGCTTGGTGTGCCATTGGCTAGGTCAAACAATCAAAAATTGCCTTTGTGCAGTCAAAACCCTAAAAATGACCATTTTACCCTTTTGATGATCTGATCAAATTTCTTATGGAATTGTGATCCAAACTTGATCAAATGGTCCATGTGAGTTCATAATGTTGATGTGGGTCAATTTTCATGAGATTTGACTATCAATTGGCCACAGTTGACTTTTTCCCCAATACAATTGATTCCTAGGTCAACTGTCCAATTGACTGGGCAAAATTTGGAATCAAGACTTGAAACTTGGTATGGATAAACTTGGGAGTCCAACATGAAGCATGAAAGTCATCTTAGGAATTTTAGGTCAAAATATCTTTGTTCAAACACAAACCCTAATTTGGGTCAACAGTGCAAGGAGAAGTCTTGAGCAGAGGAAACCCTAATTGGATCTTGATCTTCAAGGGTCTTGTGATGAGAAAATGTTGAGGAAATGGGAGGGCAAATTTTGGGGTACAACACTATGCGTATGCTTTATAGATAAAACCGTGCAAGTTAATATTTTTCCTATGTTTAAAATAGGTTAAAAGTAAAGTAGGAAAGATGTACAAGAAAAAAAAAAGAAATACTCTCATAGATTGTCTCTTGGGAGATACATGAAACTTGAGAAAATAATGATTGCTAAAAAAAGACAACAATTAGGAGATGAGGACTCTATGAGTTGTGATTGCAACCCATCTCCACCATCACAACATGATAAGTGGAAGAGGGCTCTACAAAGACCAAATTGAGACTACACTTAAATTTCCTGAAGATTAGTTGTTGAAGAAATTGTAAGTAGGACTTTTTGTGTGCATGTTATGTGTTATTTAAATTGCTTTAGTAATTAACAATGTATATCTTATCATGTTGTGTATGATTCATTGATTATGTCGACCCGTGAAGGTTCCTTTGTTCTAGAACCACGATATGGTATATTAGTAGAAGCAATCAAAATAAAGGAGCATGTTGGGTGTGTCTGTGGTGATAGAGATGGAATCAGTCTGAGAATATAGTTTGGTACATCTAGAAAAATCATTGGACATGTGCAAAAAGAAATGGTAGAAGATTTTGAGAGGAAGTTGGAAAGTTAAAAGAAAGAATTTTATGATGCATTAGATGTGGAGCAGGAAAGTTGCAGTAAATACATGGAAGAGTTATATACGGTATGTAAGAATATTGTGATATCTGAAAAATATGATATTGTTGACAAGCAATTTTTGACAATGTTTATCCCTCAATGTGATACGTCGACCAAGTCAATTTGTTGACAAGCAATTTTAGACCCGGGAAGTAAGCCCTCAAGTTGTAAGGTATCTTTGTTTAGAAAGGCATGTTTCCAGAAAGAACAATGGGATGCGTCGACCAAGTCAAAGAAGTATTAACCAGGAAGGTTGGTCGACAAAGACATCAATTTCGGAGGCATGCTCAACAGACATAAATGTCGACAAGCAATGATAAATGGCGGCAAGAGAAGTTATCAACTTACAAGCCGGTAAGAATGTGGGGATGTTTCAAAGCATTTTATGGCAGTTCTCCATGAATCCCAACGTGGGACTAGTAGACATCGACGATTATAGTTTTAGAATTTATATTTAAGCAAACATTTGTATTTGTGTTAAGGATCACATTTTTTTCACATTTAGAGCATTACACTCAAAGTACCCGCATCTAAGAGAGAAAGGAGTTCAGGATTGACAATGTATGAATGCTTCCACATTTTAATTCAAAGCAATTTCCAGTTTTCACTTTAAATTACAAGTCTTATTATTTATTTTCTTTACTTTGCAAATTTCCCTTTAGATTTGCCCTGTTATACCTACGAATCCCATATCAATCAATTTCAAACCAAAACACTCAAACACTAAGTCTAAGATTATTTTAGCGGATCCTGCAAGTAACCTTTAATAAGAGGCTAGAGATTGTTCGCGAGAAACAAATTGGCACACCCAGTGGGACACGTTGTGTTTGAGTCTTTTTCGTTTTGTGCATGAAATTGAGAATTGAGAGAAAAATGGTAGATCCTAGAACTCTTGAAAGGAATCAAACTCTGGGAGGAAATACTAGCACGACGACGAGTATAGGTTCAAGTTTGATGGTAGTGTCTTCGACTGCCTTGAACATAGTTACCATAACTCAACCAGTAACTGCAAGATCAACAATGGTCACAACTCCTGAGCAGTATGTGCCTAGTTTCACAAGGGAAACACACAGTGGTGTTGCCCCAACCTCTGGCCAGTATGTGCCTAGTTTTGCAAGAGATACGCATAATGTTGAACACGAATACGGAATGCCAACGACAATGATGGAAGACCGACATAGTAGTAGTTCAAAATTTGGTGAAAACGTTGCGTATAACTTGCATAAATATAAAATAAATTCATTTCTGAAAATTTGAACATGGCTTCATCTTCTTCATTCGCGCGCGTAGGGATGCATAACTCCATTGTTAAGCTTCGAAAAGCTTCATTTCTCAGTCAAATCGAAAGATGTAAATATCAAACCTGCCTAAAATTTGAATACGAATATAACCACATAATTTTCAAAAGTTATGGGTCGAAGGTTAGCATGAATATTATTCAGTACTAAAACTAAAACCTAACTAATCAGAGAAGAAATTCTCAATGTACAAGCAAAGATAATCAAAACCATGGACATGGTCAGCTTCCTAGACATGATATCTACATCTTTTCTTCACAATGTATATACAAATGATGCTTGAATGAAGAGTTCCAAGTTTGACAAAACATACCTCTTGGAGTGAAATTCGAAGGACTTTTACACGAATTCCATAAATGTTTTGATGATGTATTAAGCTTGCCTGGACCTTCTTGAATCTACTCTAATTGCTAGAATGTCTTGTAGCTTTCCCAACTTCTCTGGACAAGTCAAGCTGCAATGGTGGATTTTTGAAAATGGTGGATGAGGAAGGAGGATTTACAGAAGTAGTTTAAGGGCTGGGATAGTTCCTATGTGGTGTATGGAAGCTTAGTGAATCGAAAGCCAAAAAACTCACAAAGGGATTTGAGATTTTTTGTGTGAAGTTAGAATGCTCCAAGTTTCGTGCTTGTGTGCAGGTACTGAGTTTTTGAGAGTTTTGGAGTGTTTGAGGATTTCTCAACACACAAGAATCTGGCCCCCTTACCTTGAAAATGGCCTCTCTATTTATAGAGAAAAGGTTTTGGAAATTGAAGTAATCAGATTTGCAAGATAACAAATTATGGTTTGATTGGAATGCAAATATCAAGTTATGTCAAGTCTTCCATGATCCCAAGATGAAGTACCAAATTTGTTGGTATAGAGGGGCTACTTTCCATGATTTATGGTGGAGTATAATCAGAAGTAAGCAAGGTATGGGCTCAAGAAAAATTTTGTACTAACAAGCTTACTTTATGGAAAGATCTTTTGGACAATGGATTAATAACTTGGGTAAGAGCTTAATTCATTGTGTAAACAATTAATTATGGAGTGAAACACAAGTTTGAGGCCTGCAAAGCAAGATCATGTAGCATGGTCTATGGATTTGATCAATGTTCTTCAAAATTCTGTCTTCGACTTGATTCCTTCTACAAAGATCTTGAATCTCTGTAGAACTTTGATCTTTTTATTTACTGTGGTCGAATACTTCATCCTTTCGTTTTGATAACATAGATCGACAAATTTCAACCAAACTCATCAACGGACAAAACAATATTTGTTTCCACCAATTGTATGTTCTTCGAATGGACTACATTCATCTGAATGTACCACCTTGAGTATGCAAGATGATTTCATTGGCATAGTCAAAACGAAAGAACTTCTGGATTGCTTTCAAGCTTCACAAAGTTTTTGCAAGCATCTCAAGACTTGGAAAACCATATCTTGAGTAATCAGTTGATTAAGTGGTCAAAAGTTTAAATGTCCAAACTTTAAATTCCACAACCAATTATCCTTGTGGTCGAACAGTTTTCAAACATTGAACTTTTGTTAAATTGATCATTGTTTTGCAATGAACTATTATCAGCAAGTTTTTTTTGTTAAATTGTAATTTATGGTGTCGAAAATATGTGTGTCGAAGGGTTTAGAGGTGGATCTAAGCAGGTTGCTCGAAGGAAGTCATTGCCCAGTCGAAGCTTATGGATTGAAGCAAGTTGCTCAAAGGAAGCCATTTCCCAGTCGAAGCTTGTGGATCGAAGCAGGTTGCTCGAAGGAAGTCATTTCCTAGTTGAATCTTGTGCATCGAAGCAAGCATGAAGATAGACTTGTAATTCGTAGTGTCGAAACTATGTGTGTCGAAGGGTTTAGAGGTGGATCGAAGCAGGTTGCTCGAAGGAAGCCATTGCCCGGTCAAAGCTTGTGGATCAAATTAGGTTTCTCAAAGAAAGCCATTGCACAGTCGAAGCTCGGGGATCGAAGCAAGCTTTCTCTTCTTCGACTTGCCAAAATCTTCCAACCACTCCTTTCGATAAGTCATGTGGTTCGAACAGCCTGAACCCGATTTTGAATTCGACATGGTTATCTGCTTTTCCCTTTCGACAGTTTCCTCTTCCTCCTTTTGAGGATTCAAAAGTTCCATCTTCAACCTGATGCTTGAGATCCCAATATAATCCATGGAAACTATATGGGGCATTAAAAGTCCAATTGTACTTGTCCAAACCCAAACCTTAATTTGACCCATCAGTGTTGAGGAAGTGTCTTGAGCTGATTAAACCTTACGCAATTTTGAATCAATAGAGATCTTGTGAGAAAATTTCTGAGAAATGAGAGGGAAAATTTTGGGGTACAACAGCTGCCCCTGTTCAATCTTCTTGAACCTGAAGAGTGAGATTGGCAGATCTGACTTTCGTGACTTGAAGGTGAAAGATGATTGAACACTAAAGTGCCCAGAAATTTGCACTCGATGATGTGCTAGCTGATTGTGTATGAGGTGAACTATTTGTTGATTATCGGGAATAAGCTTAGAGATGCCATTTGGAGAAATGGTGAAGATTTTGTCGGAGATGGGCTTACAGATGCCATCCAAATGTGATGGTTGATAGAAATTAGACCAAGTTTAAGCTTGACTGTAACTGGGAGAAGTATCAGAATAAATCTTCAGTCGATTTAATTCTGCAGATCAAAGCATACTGGCCATAGGTATAATTCTGAAATTCGATTTCATAATCTAAGCGAATCTATTAGTTCTAATGTGTTTGTGTGTGTTTGTAATGAAGCCTTAGGCAGGTTGCAATCCTCATAAACCTGCCATTGTTAGGGAACATGAGTTTGGTTCCTTCGAATCATTGTTTAGGGCTTCGAAGCAGCCAACTTCGAGCTGAGTAACGCAGGTGCATTTTGTCATTTCTTAAACCCAGATTCGAATCTCAGGATTTTGGGTATTGCAGGATGAAATGACTTCAGATCCTAATCAGGGAGGGAATCAAAAGACCTGGGTTCAACACCCAGGTCTACTTTTGTTTTGTTACTAACATTTGTTATAGGTCCAGTATAAGTAAGGTCACAGCGCGCAAGATCCGAAAGACCTGGGCTTAGCACCCAGGTCACGCTCTTCATTTCTGCTAACCTACCTTTACAGAGCCATTGTATCATAGCATTCCCCCTGGGTCGAAGGGCACTCATCTCTTCTGGATCGAAGCTTCCCTTTCCTCAGAATTGAAGGATAAGACTTTTCATTGGATCAAAAGACAGCTCCAACCTCTTTCAATCCAGGCCTCTTGAATTACACCTTTTTATTGCCTGTTTCTTTCGATTTCAACTTTTGTTTTAACCATTTCTATTCCTTTTTTTAATCAACATAAAAGTCATTCAAAAAACTACAAAAACATTAGGATAGTTTTTCTTACTAAATTAATTTCATTAATTAATCTTTTTAATTACCTTAACATTTTCTCAACAAACTAAAATTAAAAAAGATTGAGATTATTTTTCCAAATTAAACAAAACAAAAATAAGGATTTCTTTTCTTTAGGATTTTTTTAGACGCCTTTTATGTTTCGTACGTGTTTATTTAATTTCATGTTTTTACTATTTAATGTATCTGTTCACCGGATGTAATAGATAAAAATTTGGATATTTTAGTGCTTTATTCCCCATTATCCTTGTATAATGTAAATTCCCTCCCCTAAGCATTGTAATAGCGTAGGACCTTGTTGTACCCCAAAATTTGCCCTCCCATATTCTTCAAGATTTGCCAAGTCAAAGCTTCAAAATCTCCTCAAGGGTTGCATAGTTCAAGGGCCTCCTAACAGTCAAAAACTAGGGTTTTGGTTCTGACAAAGAAATTGAAGTTTTCAAGGGTCCAATCAAGTCCCACATGCCTACAAACATGGTCAAGCATCATCATACCAAGTTTCAAGACTTACAACACAAAATTGCACAGTCAAAAGCCCTAATTGCCCTACAGTCAACTGCATGGGCAAAACGGTCATTTGACAGTCAAAAGTTCAAATTTTTGGTCAACATCTCATTTTGAAGCCACAAACATCATTTGATCAATTCTTGATCATGATTCTCAAAGCTTGGCTCAAAAAGTCTCAAGATGCAAAAGTTTCCATATTTGGACAGTTGAAAAAGTCAACTGTGACTTGACCAAGGCATAACTTCCACATGGATTATCAGAAAAATTCCATCCAAATCTCATTTTGAAGAGAAAGACATTTCCTACAACTCCTCTTCACACTTCAAGTCCAAGAAATGCTCTCACAAAAAGTTATCAATTTCAACATTATAGGTCATTTTCAAAAGTCAACAAAAAGGGACTTTAAGTCAAAGGCCATAACTTTAGATTGGTAAATCAATATGACATGGGACCAAAGGCATTGGTTAGAGGACTTCAAGACCTTTCCAAAATGTCCAAGAACATGATCAAAGCTTAAAAATTGAGCAAGATATGCCTTGTGGAAGTTGGGAAATTTTTGGGTATTTTGAAAAGTCAACTTTGCTTCAAAAGCCTTAAAATTGCTAATGGGCCACATTTTCTTCCAAGATTCATCATCCAAAGCATATGCACGACCATTTGGCCCAAAGGGGATTTTTTTTCATCATTTTTATTATTTATTTGAATTTTTAAATTACAATTAATTCCTTTAATTAATTAAAATGTGGAAAAAATACTAAACCAATGTAATCAAATCTTTTTATGCAGTACAATCACTCATGATTCACTCAAGATTCGTGCACAACTCAAATGGGGAAGATTGGACATGATTGGTATCAAATATGCATGGAAAAGATTTGAAGAATTATGCATGAAAATCAAATATTTGTTCTCATCAATGCAAAGATCTTTTGATTGAAAACTCAACCCTAATCCATCCTCATATAAGACTGATCAAAACCCTAGTGCAAGAGACCTCTAAGCTGCGCCAGAATTCAAGAACAACTTTTGCACTTTTTGTGAAAAATTCCAAAACTGAAAACGTGGTTCCAAAGCATTTCAAGGCAAGAAAGCTATCCCATTGCATTCCCGAGGCTTTAAGGAACGTGTCTGAATCAAAATCACCAACTCTAACATCAAGAAACGGTAGAACTAAGTGATCCTGTTTCAAATTTTATACATATTCGTGTTTCAGTTTTCGAGCATTCTCATTGCATTTTTTTGTGGATTTATACTAATTGATTCATTCTAAAGCTAACCACATACTTTAATTGAGTTTTCGTGCAAAATTGGAGGATCCACCATTGAAGCTTTCTAGGTTTTCAGAGACCTTGAATTGGGGATTCTGGCATAGGGTAAAATTGGAACACGAGACTTAGACCATTAAAATCAGGACCTTCAGACGAACTCAATGCTTAGGTCGCGCCTAGTTTATGACCCAGGGATTTCTATTCGCTATTTTTTGACACAGCATATAGTGGGGGTTTAAAACCCCCGCAATCTTGTTTTGTTTTTTTCAGGCAAATAAAGAACAGGGGAAGAAGATGCTTAGGTGTCAAGAAGTGAAAGGGTAATTCAAACTTTAGCGCGTTTTTGAGTTAATTGCCACTAGCATGTTTTATTGTATGTATTATTTATTATCCACTAATGTTACAAAGAAAGCAAATGGTGCAGATGGTTGGTGCGTTGTCCTATAACCACTGGGACCTGGGTTCGATTCCCAGGTCCCCCCACACTCTCTTCATATATTTTGTTTCAGCATAATCTCATGCAGCTTTCCCTCAAAGGCCTACCATACACTCATCATCCAAACGTGCCACACGCCTACTGATCTCAATCCAATGGTCCAGAATCAAGGTCTATGGAAAGTCCTAGTCAACGCTTACACAGGTGAACACTGAGAAGTCAAAAGAGGCCTCCCATGATGGGCCAAAAATGCTGGACAACACCTCCTGATTGGGGCAGAACCCCCCCTTGTAATGTATTTCTTTCTTTTTTTTTTTTCTTTATTCTATTTTTCTTTATTATTTGTTTTAATTCAATTATTTTCTTTCTAATTCAATAAAAATTAATTTCACATAAAAATAGTAAAAAATCAGAAAAGACAAAAAATTAAATATATTTTATTTAAATGCTATTTTGTTGTAAATAAATCTATTAATTAATTAGTTTTTAGTTGAGGATTAATTTTAACATTTTTTCATAAACTAAAGTTGTAGAATTAGGGTTTTGATTATTTTTACCTTTTCTTTTTCTCATTATTAATAATTAATTATTTATTTTTGTAAATAAAATAGTATTAATTAATTAGGTTAATTTTAGATTAAATTTTAATGCTTTTCTTAATAAATTAAAAAATAACTAGAATTAGGTTTTAAATTCCATAATCTTCTCATTAAAATTCCATAAGTACAAAAAACTCTAAAAAATCTTTTCTTTTTTTATTTTAATTTAATTAATCCGTTGATCATAATTTAATTTCATTAAAAAGGGTTCAACGCCCTCGCTTTCAATTATTAATTTGTTTCGCACATTTTATAATATTTATGTAATTCTCCCAAAGCCGTGTAAATTCGATATTTATATTTCTCGCACTTTACTTTATTTTATGTCAAATCGGGTCCTGGATTTAATTTGGCGATGTGGACCCGCGCCTTTGTAATAGTTTAGGAACTTTAATTTTCGCACTGCTTTAACTGCTAATAAATTGCATGCAAGAATGAATGTTAAAATAAAAACAAAAGCGTAGATCACCCATGACATGAACAAGACAAAATATCTGAAAACGACACACAAATCACACACCACCCCTAGGGTACGCCTCACTGTTGCCTTGCCCCTCGAAAGGTGATCGTCGAGTAGAGGATGTTTTAGTAAGTCCTCATGATCCGGGAACCTGGCATGAGGGTAGCTTCTAAGGTATCTTCCTATTGCTCTGGTGATCACCATGTCCCGAACCTTCGAATTGACCCGAACACCTCCAACGGTGGTGCTACCTACCTCTCAATGGTGGGATGGTACTGCTTTAAAGGACATTTACACAGACGAATTCCTTAGGGTAGGTAGACAACTCTAGATACTTGCTCTAATTTCAAAACAAATCAAAAAATACTTTTCACACCGACACCTTTTCAAAAAGCTTTCGAAAGCAATTTTTCAAACACTCTTGAGGACTGATACAAGAGTCGAACTGGAATTTTCAAAGAAACTTTTTTAAAACCCACAGTTGAAAAGCAAACAAACCATTTTTGAAAACACAATGAGCAAGTATCTAAGAGCCCATGGATAACCATGGATAGAAAGGGTGCTAACACCTTCCCTTTCTATAATCTACCTCCCGAACCGAGAGCAATCTCTATAAGGAATTTTTCTGTGCTTTTGTCCTTTCCATTTGGAGAAAATAAAAGACGGTGGCGACTCTTGCTTCCGCGACATTTCGCGAACCAGCGTTAAACAGTCAGTTCCAGATCCACCGATCACAGAACTGGCGACTCTGCTGGGGATTTTACTTAAAGTGAGGTGTACCTTAGGACTAAGATCACTGTGTTTTCAATTGTGTTGATTTGCTTGCTTTAAATTGTGGGTTGCATGGGAGTTACATAGATCCTAACCCGGATCTGGGGATACCCTGTTTAGGTAGCATAAGCTGTGAGGGACCTGTCCGGCGTAGACCGACACGGGTGAAGCAGTGGCTACGTTGGTGTGGCACCTTGGTCTGTACTGATATCCCTTGTGTCGCAACGAGGAGAATATGGGTCTTCTGAGGAGTCATTAAGCACCAACAGACCTTAGAACCTTAATTGACACAACTTGGCCATTAGAACAGTAGCAGTATGCTACGCCCATTGAGGCTAAACTCTCGTGATGGTTCTGGCCGCAAGAAAAGATTGCGATGCTGGAGTTATGACCGATTGAGGGTAGTCAATGATATTGGGATCCTCTAAGAACCCGGTTACTTTGATAGGACAGGTATGAACCCACAAACTGAAAGAGGGTAGTACCTAGACCTCATGCTGGCCTAAACTTTAAGGGCTTGTCTTGTGTGACTTGTGTGCCTTACCATGTTTTCCTTTGTATCTATTTGTGGTGTGCTTTACCATGACATCATAACATCATGAGCATTGCATGCATCCTGCATAAGGACTGACCATTTCAAAGACAAAAGGGTTTCACCTTTGCTCTGTTTTATAGGACACCATGATGCCTGTGCGAAGGAATACTATCCGGTTCAACTTTGTTCACCCACCTGAGTTGCTTGAAGAGTTGGTTAGCAGAATTACAAATACCATTTCCTTCATTCAGAGGCATGGTTCTCTTCTCAGTTTAGTCACTGCAAAGCGGGATCAACAGTTGATGAGTGTCCTGACTCAGTTCTATGACCCTCTGTACCAGTGCTTCACCTTCCAAGACTTCCAGCTGGTCCCTACTCTGGAAGAGTTCTCTGATTTGCTTGGTATCCCTATCTTGGATCAGACTCCCTTTTCTGGTTGGGAAAAGACCCTCAGGCTCGAGGAGGTTGCTGCAGCTCTTCCCTTGACCCATCAAGAAGTAATGGACAACTGGGTGACTAGAAGCGGAGTCAAGGGTTTCTTGGCCAAGTTTCTGATTGGTAAAGCTAACAGTTTTTGGAATGACTTGGACTTTAAGGCATATGAAGACATCCTAGCTCTCCTAATCTATGGGCTAGTCCTGTTTCCTAATCCTGACAACTTCATTAATGTCACTGCCATAAGGATCTTTATGTCTCAGAATCCTGTGCCCACTCTCTTGGGTGACATCCTGCAACAACTCTGTGCCCGTACTGTCCGAAGACGAGGAACTCTATGGTGTTGTATCCCTTTGTTGGTGAGGTGGTTTATTTCTCACCTCCCTAAGTTCGTGCTGAAGAACCAAGAAGGAAGAGGTTGGGCTCATAGGTTAATGTCTCTCACCGATAAAGACATCATTTGGACTTGCAGAGGTTTGGATGAGATAGCTATTATTGATCGATGCAGGGAATACCCTAATGTTCCTCTGATTGGTACCCAAGGAGGAATCTCTTACAATCCATGTCTAGCACTCCGTCAGTTTGGAAGAGCCAGAAGAGCAGGGCCTCATGAAATGTTGGTGCCTCACATCAGTTTTGAGTTTCAAGTGGATAGCGACGAGCTGCGTCGTAGGTTCATCAAGGCTTGGGACAAAGTTCATAAAGCTGACCCACAAGAGTTAGGACCAAAGACTTCTCTACCTATGGAAGTCTACTACAAATGGGTTTGCATCCGTGCTCAGAAGTTAGGTATGCCATACGAAGCCGTCAGACCTATCATTCTTGAGTACCCTGACAAAGATGGAGTTCCTCCAACTGTCCTCCCTCCTCGGATACCTACTGATTATGAGACATTAAAGAGGTGTTGGTCGCAACTGCGAGAAGAACGGGATTCTTACCGGGAAAAGTTCAACGAGCAGGAATTGAAGATCCAGAAGCTGGCGAAGCAGTTGGAGAATGAGCGAGCTCTGAATGATTACATCCGTACTGAGAAGAGGAGACCATGGGATCAATAAGGAGCTCTGGATGTTCTTTTACAGTTTTGTTTCCCTTTTTAGTATTTCCCTTTCATGTAACGCCTAAGGGCAACCTGTTGAACAATTTAAGTTTCAAAGTTGAATCTAATGAAGTGTGTTCCTTTTTGTTTACAAAGTTGATTCCCGATTGTCTTTGAAAACATAAATCAAACGCATTCCATTCATCATGTGCATAGCAGGTTTTCTTCTTTTCAGGTTGCTTACTGTTCTTCGCTGTTTATTTCAGCATCATGAATCCTGACTCATCATCAACCAAGATGTCCATCAAGGCTCTTCAGGTGCAGAATGCGCAATTTCAGGAACTAATCATGGGTTTGGCTCAGGGCCAAGAAGAGCTGAAGGCTCTGCTCCTGAAGAAGGAGAAGAAGAAGAGGAGGAGAACTGTTCTTTTCAACTCGGGCCGAAGGTTTGGCAACACTCTGCAGAATGAAGAGGCTGGTTCTTCTATAGGCAAGAGAAGTCCCCAAGGGAGAAAAGGTCCTAGTCCGGTAGTCTCTGACAACGAGACTGATTTTGATGAGGAACAGTATCCTCCTGCAGAAGACCGATACAAGCAATTGGAAGACAGGCTGAATGCAATGGAGATCCAACAAGTGCCTGGGCTGGATTTCGGAGACTTGGGTTTGTCTACTGGTGTGATCATTCCTCATAAGTTCAAAGCACCATATTTTACCAAGTATGACGGGGCGTCTTGTCCCAAGCTACACCTCAGGTCTTATGTGTGGAAGATTCAGCCGTACTCAGTGGACAAGAATTTGTGGATCCACTTCTTCCAGGAGAGTCTTTCAGGGACTCATCTCGAATGGTTCTATCAGCTGGATGGGACCAAGGTTCGTAACTGGGAGGAGTTGGCTACTGCTTTCTATAAGCAGTATCAATATAATGCCGACCTTGCCCCTACATGTACCCAACTCCAGGGTATGTCGCTAGGGTCAAGCGAAGGTTTTAAAGAGTACGCACAGAAGTGGAGGGATCTGGCTGGCAGAGTGCAGCCTCCGTTGACTGACCGGAAGTTGGTAGACATGTTCTTGGGGACCCTATCTGGGCCATTTTTCAACCATCTCATCGGTAACTCATCTGCAGGGTTTACTGATCTTATTCTGACTGGAGAGAGAATAGAGGCCGGGATGAAGTCTGGTAAAATTCAGAAGGGAGCATCGTCAAGTTCTGAGAAGAAACCCTTCAAAAAGGAGGCCAGTGCTGTATACGGGTCTAGAAGACAAGAGAAACCTGAGCGCCGCCAATCTGTCAACGCGGTGATGATTGCCAAGCCTGCTGCCGCTCCTCGGCAAACCAATCCTCAGAGGGATGAAAGACCCAGGAGAGAGTTCGCCCGTTTGAGTATGACCCTATCGCAGATCTTGCCGCAGTTGCTGTCCACCAACCTGGTGACTGTTAGAGAGGCCCCGAAAGTTGTGAACACTGCCTCTCCAAAATACAATCCAAATGCCCGTTGTGCTTATCACTCCGATAGCCCGGGGCATTCCACTGATGACTGTTGGGCCTTAAGGAACAAGCTGCAGGACCTTATTGATGCGAAGGAGGTACAGTTTGAGGCATCTGAGAAGCCTAATGTAGTGACAGCTCCCCGCCTGCTCATGGAGTGAATGCCATCGGGGATGAGGATGAAGTGGATGAAGCTGAGTTTGATAGCTAGATTTACCCGGCAACCGACAGTGAACCTAGCAATTGGATTGCAAAGGACAACCTACTTGTTTCTCTTGTTACTGAGTAATGAATTCTTCTGTTTTTGGTATTTGTAATAAACAATTAAAACTCTATGGCCCGGTGTCTTACCCGGGGCACCGTGGCTTCATTTGTGAGGGCATATAAATTGTCATTTCATATATCATTGTTGTACCCCAAAATTTGCCCTCCCATATTCTTCAAGAAATTGCCAAGTCAAGCTTCAAAAATCTCCCCAAGGGTTGCACAGTCAAAGATCTCCTATACAGTCAAAACTAGGGTTTGTGTTCTGATCAAGAGATTGAAGTTTTCAAAGGTCCAATCAAGTCTCATATGCCTATAAATATGGTCAAGCATCCTCATATCAAGTTTCAAGACATTCAGCATAAAATTGCACAGTCAAAAACCCTAATTGCACTACAGTCAACTGTAAGGGCAAAATGGTCATTTGACAGTCAAAAGTTCAAATTTTTGGTCAACATACTATTTTGAAGCCACAAACATCATTTGATCAATGCTTGATCATGATTCTCAAAATTTGGCTCAAAAATCATCAAGATGCAAAAGTTTCCTCATTTGGACAGCTGAAAAAGTCAACTAAAATTGACCAGGGCATAACTTTCACATGGATTATCAGAAAAATTCCATCCAAATCTCATTTTGAAGAGAAAGACATTTCCTACAACTCATCTTCATACTTCAAGTCCAAGAAATGCTCTCACAAAAAGTTATCAATTTCAACATTATAGGTCATTTTCAAAAGTCAACAAAAAGGGACTTTAAGTCAAAGGCCATAACTTGAGATTGGTAAATCAAAATGACATGGGACCAAAGGAATTGGTTAGAGGACTCAAAGACCTTTCCAAAATGTCCAAGAACATGAGAAAAGCTTAAAAATTGAGCACGTTATGCCTTGTGGAAGTTGGGAAATTTTTGGATATTTTGAAAAGTCAACATTGATTCAAATGACCTAAAATTGCTAATGGGCCCATTTTTCTTCCATAATTTATCATCCATGACATGTGCACGACCACTTGGCCCGAAGGGAAGTATTTTTTCATTTTTTATTTATTTATTTGAATTTTTATTTATAATAATTCACTTAAATCAATTAAATATGTGAAAAATATGTAACTTAACCTAACAAATCTTTTTGTACATGTTTTATTCTCTATAATTCGTGCACATCCCAATATAGAAAGATTTGGAGAGATTGGAGATGATTTGAACAAAAAGCACATGGAAAATATTTGGAAAATAATGATGGAAAATCAAATCTTCAAAACAATGATTGCAAGAGATTCTGATCAAATTTGTTAACCTAATTGATCCATTACATAAGCATAAACATAAACCTAATCATGCTAACCACAGAGCTGCGCAGAAAGGCATCAAAAGAACTTGAAATTTTCTCTAAAAAACTCAATACTGAAAACTGATTTGCAGGTTGATTCAAGGCACGATTTCCATTCCATTAGCTTCCTTGAAGATTACTGAACGTGTTCCAATCAATATCATTCCTCAAAGCTTAAAGAATTGGTATATTGAACCGGACCTGTGCATAAAAAATTTCAGAATCGTGCATATCAATCCATGCATTCTTTGAGAATTTTAAAGTTTGATTCATGTTAATTACTTTGTTCTGAAGCTAACCCAATGTTTTGATTGAATTATTATGCACTGTGTACGATTTCGCCATGACTGTTTTCTAGGGTTTACAAAGCTTCAAATTAGGGGTTTCGTAACAAGGAAAAATTGGAACCCCTAACCACCACCATTCAAATCAGCGCATGAGGACGAAGACCATGGAACCCTCGCGCTCAATTTATGAGCGTTGTAGGGCTAATCGCTATTTTCTCAAAGGTCCCATTCTGAAACGGTGAAAAAACCATGGCTTTTGTTTTTGTATTTCAAGCACGCGAAGAAGACGAATTTGTGGCCAGCAACCATTGGCTCTTTTAAATTTCGCGCGTTTTTAAACCACTAACCATTGTTTCTTATTATATTATTCTTCGTTTATTTTATATACAAAGCGCAACAATTGGTTCAGTGGCAAGTCATAGTGGTAGCAACAGTCCTGACCTGGGTTCGAGCCCCAGGTCTACGTTATTTCCATATTATTTTGCAATACATGTTCATATGCAGTTTCAAAAGTGGAGCGCACCGTACATCTTCCTAAATCAAGCGTCCACGTGCCCAACTTCAACAATCACAAGGCTAAGAATTGAGGAACATAGTGGATCCCAGTCAACGCCTCTGCACGTGAATAAAAAAGTCCACAAGGCCAGGAATTGAATTGGGCTCAAAATGCTGGGGCTTAACCTCCATGTTGGGGACTGATAGCCCCCTGGTTTGCAATTCTCTATATTTTCTTTATATGTTTTTTTTTATTGTCTATTTTCTTTATTGTTTTGAATTAATTAATTATTTTCACAAAAACATAAAAAACCCATAAAAAAATCAGAAAAGAATTAAAATAATAAATATTTTTATTTCTAGTATTTTTATAAATAACTTTGCATGTAATTAAATTTAGTTTTAAATTAGGTTGTAATTTTAATTCTTTTCATAATAAAATCTAAAAAACATAGAATTAGGTTTAATTAATGTTTTTATTCCTTTTTTAATTTTTTCTTTTTTATAACAATATTGTTTATTTTATTTATTTTCATAATTAAATTTGTATATAAAAATTAGGGTTAATTTAGGTTAAATTCTAATGTTTTCTTAATAAATTAAAATAAAATAGAATTAGGGTTAGCGTTTAATTGCAATTAATTTTTTCTATTAAATCCTAAAATACTAAAAAACACCAAAAAATAAGTCCTTTCTTTCTTTTAACTCTAATTAATTAATTAATTTCATCATGTAATTTAATTTTGCAAAAGGGTCCAACGCCCTCGTTTCGATAAATTTCCAATTCGCGCACTTATTTTATTTATTGTAAATATTAATGTATCTCCCCCGAGGCCTTGTAATTACTTCTCGCACTTTTAATTTCTTTATTTTCTGTCAAATCGGGTCCTGGTTAATTTTGGCGATGTGGACCCGCGCCGTTTGTAATAGCTTAGAATTTACTCTTTCCGCAAATTTTTAACTGTTAACAAATGACATGAAAGAATGTATGGACAAAATAAAAGCAAGCGTAGAACACCAATAACATGAACAAGATAAATGCAAATGAAAACGACACACGAATCACACACACCACCCCTAGGGTACGCCTCGCTGTTGCCTTGCCTCGAAAGGTGATCGTCGAGTAGAGGATGTCTTAGTAAGTCCTCATGATCCGGGAACCTGGCATGAGGGTAGCTTCTAAGGTGTCTTCCTATTGCTCCGGTGATCACCATGTCCCGAACTCTCGAATTGACCCGAACACCTCCAACGGTGGTGCTACCTACCTCTCAATGATGGGATGGCACTACTTTAAAAGACATCTACACAGACGAATTCCTTAGGGTAGGTAGACGACTCTAGATACTTGCTCTAATTTCAAAAACAAATCAAAAAATACTTTTCACACCGACACCTTTTCAAAAAGCTTTCGAAAGCAAATTTTTCAAACACTCTTGAGGACCGATACAAGAGTCGAACTGAAATTTTCAAAGAAACTTTTTTTAAAACCCACATTGAAAAGCAAACAAACCATTTTTGAAAACACAATGAGCAAGTATCTAAGAGCCCATGGATAACCATGGATAGAAAGGGTGCTAACACCTTCCCTTTCTATAACCTACCTCCCGAACCGAGAGCAATCTCTTTAAGGAATTTTTCTGTGCTTTTGTCCTTTCCATTTGGAGAAAATAAAAGACGGTGGCGACTCTTGCTTCCGCGACATTTCGCGAACCAGCGTTAAACAGTCAGTTCCAGATCCACCGATCACAGAACTGGCGACTCTGCTGGGGAATTAACTTAAAGTGAGGTGTACCTTAGGACTAAGATCACTGTGTTTTCAATTGTTTTCCTTGTGTGCTTTAAATTGTGGGTTGCTTGGGAGTTCTATAGATCCTAAACCCGGATCTGGGGGATACCTTCTTAGAAAGTAGCAACAAGGCTGTGAGGGAACTGTGCGGGGTATACCGACATGGTTGAAACAGTCTGCTACGTTGATGTGGCACTTTGGTGTGTACCGGTAACCCTTGAGTTCAGTCAAGGAGAGTACGGGGCCTCCGCGTGGTGTCATGAAGCATCAACAGACCTTAGGAACCTTAATTGAACTATCTTGGCCTCTTTAGGGTAGTGAGATAACTGACTTTGGTGCAGTCCGAGGTTGGTTGATACTCGATACTACACTCAATTGAGGGTTGCTTTCCTGGAATATTTCGGTCGCCAGTTCAGTGGCTAAATCGAAACGATGAATAATGAAAGCAATCCCGTGATATTGGGACCCTTATAACCCGGTTACTTTGATTAGGACAGGTTGAACCCACCAACTTCAAGAGGGTACTACCCAGACCCCATGCTGGCCTTAAACCTTAAGGGCTTGTCTTGTGTGCCTTGTGTGCCTTACATGTTTGTCTTTGTAAATATCTGTGGTGTGTTTAATCATAGCATCATGACATCATCCAACATCATATGCATTGACTAACCATTTCAGGGGTTCGAATTTTCATCTTTGTTCTTGTTTTGTAGGACATGGAAACTGTTCGTAGAAAGACAATTCAAATCAGTCTTGTAAGGATCCCTCCTCAGCTTAAGGAGCTTATATCCAGGATTCCTGAGAACTCTTCATTCAGTGAAAGACATGGAAGCCTCATCAGCTTGGTCAATACCAATATTGAGGAAGATATGATAAAGGTCCTGTTCCAGTTCTTTGATCCTCTGCATCACTGTTTTACCTTCTTGGACTATTAGTTGGTACCTACATTGGAGGAGTTCTCCCGGCTCCTGAAGATCCCTATCCTTGATCAGCTACCCTTCAACGGTACAGAAAAGGAACCTAAGCTTGAAGAGATTGCTAAAGCCTTGCACCTACAATCATCTGACCTCAAGGGACATTGGGAAGTTAGAAGTGGTATCAAAGGGTTCTTAGCCAGGTTTCTGTTTGAAAAGGCCCATGAATGTTGGAACTCCCTTAACTTGCAAGATTTTGAAGAGGTTGTGGCCCTCCTTGTCTATGGTTTGGTGTTGTTCCCTAATCCAGATCAGCTTATAGATATCAGTGCTGTCCAGATCTTTATGTCCAGGAATCCTATACCTACGTTGCTGGGGGACATCCTTCACTCATGTTACACTCGAACCATGAGAAAAAGAGGTGTCCTTATGTGTTGCACTCCTCTCCTGGGAAGGTGGTTTATTTCGCACCTTCCACAATCAGTCCTGAAGAATGAGCGGGGTTTGAGATGGTCACAACGGTTGATGACTCTTACACATGCAGATATACATTGGTGCCCTAGGTCCAGAGAAGATGTCGCTATCATTGATCGTTGCGGGGAGTACCCTAATGTTCCTTTACTTGGAATCAGAGGAGGTATTACTTATAGCCCATGCCTGGCTTGGAGACAGTTTGGTTATGCTCGGAGGGATATGACATGTTAATTCCTGACATAGTTTTTGACTTCGACAATGATACTCAAGGACTTCGCCAGAGATTTATCAGAGTCTGGAGGATGCCAAGTAGGATAGACAGCAAGACACTGGGGCACAGGAACTCCATCCCGTTGGAACCTTATCTCAAGTGGGTACGAGCCCGCTCCCAGAAGTTAGTGATGCCTTACCCCCATATGCTCCCTATGATCAAAGAACCAGTCTTAGAAGGAGAAGTGTCCTACACTATTCAGCACCCTGATATGCCCACATCCTGGGAAGAGATGCAGAAGAGCTGGATCCAGCTTAAGGAGGAAAGGAATTCTCTTGAGACTAGTCTACATGCCAGTGAAAAGAAGGTCTTGGAGCTCACCCGCCTGTTGCATGAGGAGAGGAATCTCAACACTTATATAGCTCCAAAGAGGATGCGTAGTATATTTTGGGATTGATTTGATTTTTATATTATTTTGCCCATGAGGCTTTGATGTACTAAAACAGTTATGTCCTTAATGATAACGTGTGTTCCTTTTTGTCTACAACAAAGTTGAATTTTCGAACCCTTGAATGCATTGCATAAATACATTTCATACATCATGTGCATAGCAGGTTTTCCCCCTTTCAGGTTGCTTACAGTTCTTCGCTGTTTATTTCAGCATTATGAATCCTGATTCGTCATCAACTGAGACTTCCATCAAGGCTCTTCAGGTGCAGAATGCACAATTCCAGGAATTAATCAAGGGTTTGGCTCAAGGCCAGGAAGAGCTGAAGGCTATGCTCCTGAAGAAGGAGAAGAAGAAGAAGAGAAGAATTGTTTTGTTCAACTCGGGCCGAAGGCTTGGCAATACTCTGCAGTAGGAAGAGGCTGGTTCTTCTGTTGGCAAGAGTAGTCCTCAGGCAGAAGAAAGGGTTCCTAGTCCGGTAGTCTCCGATAACGAGACTGATTTCGATGAAGAGCAGTACCCTCCTGCAGAAGACAGATACAAGCAACTGGAGGATAGGTTGAAAGCTATGGAGGTTCAACAGGTACCTGGGCTGGATTTCGGAGACCTGGGTTTGTCAACTGGTGTGATTATCCCTCATAAGTTCAAAGCACCATCCTTCTCTAAGTATGACGGGGCGTCTTGTCCCAAGCTGCATCTAAGGTCCTATGTTCGGAAAATTCAACCGTACTCTGCGGATAAGAATTTGTGGATCCACTTCTTCTAGGAGAGTCTTTCAGGGACTCATCTCGAATGGTTCTATCAGCTGGATGGGACCAAGGTTCGTAACTGGGAGGAGTTAGCTACTGCTTTCTATAAGCAGTATCAATATAATGCCGACCTTGCCCCTACACGTACTCAACTCCAGGGTATGTCGTTAGGTGCAAGTGAAGGTTTTAAAGAGTACGCTCAGAAGTGGAGAGACTTGGCTGGCAGGGTGCAGCCACCATTGACTGATCGGGAGTTGGTAGACATGTTCTTGGGGACCCTATCTGGGCCATTTTTCAACCATCTCATTGGGAATTCGTCTGCTGGGTTCACTGATTTGATTCTGACCGGAGAAAGAATTGAGGCTGGGTTAAAGTCTGGTAAGATTGCGAAGGGTGCATCATCTAGTTCTGAAAAGAAACCCTTCAAGAAGGAGGCTAGTGCCGTGTATAGTTCCAAGAGATCAGAGAGACCTGAGCGCCGCCAATCTGTCAGTGCGGTAATGATTGCTAAGCCTGCTGCCGCTCCTCGGCCGACCAATCCTCAAAGGGCTGAAAGACCCCGGAGAGAGTTTACCCGGTTAAGCATGACCCTGTCGCAGATCTTGCCACAGTTGCTATCCTCCAATTTAGTGACTGTCAGGGAGGCCCCAAAGTTCCCCAATACTGCATCTCCTAAGTACAACCCGAATGCTCGTTGTGCTTACCATTCAGATAGCCCGGGGCACTCTACCGATGACTGTTGGACGTTAAAGAATAAGGTGCAAGACCTTATCGACGCGAAGGAGATACAGTTCGAAGCGCCTGAGAGGCCGAATGTAGTTACTGCTCCTATGCCTCAACATGGGGTAAATGCCGTTGACGAAGACGTTTATGCTGTTTCTATGGATGATCTAGCCACTCCTCTGAAGACTGTCAAGAAGAACCTGCTGCTGGCCGGTTTATTTCCGGGTTGCAGTGAGGGTTGCCTGTTCTGTGTTGTTTCCCCATCTGGTTGTCCCTTGCTGAAGATAGGCATCCAAAGCCTAATGGATAGCAAGGAGATTCTGTTTAAGAAGTCTGCTGTTCAGTTGGTTCCGGTAGAAGAAGTCTCTGTGGTTACTATATTCAACAATCCGATCAAGGCTCTCCCGAAGAAGCCTATTCAAATCATGACCGTCGCACCTGTGGTTATCACTGTTCCGGGGCCCCTGCCCTATGTATCTGATAAAGCTGTCCCCTGGCATTATGGGGCAGATGTATATATAAATGGGGTTAAACAAGAATTCAACGCTGGCGCCAGCATCTGTGACATCACTGGCCCAGCCAAAGTCACCCGCAGTGGCCGGCTCTTCTCGCCTGACATTGCACCTCCTGCTGCTCGAAGATCACTTCTCATAACTCCTGCAAGTGTACCTGTTCCTGCTGCTGATCCAATTGTTTCTCCTATTGCCGAGTCATCCAATGCTCGGGACAAAGGAATTGAAGTTGAGCCTGCCCAGATGGAGGCACCTGTACCTATAACTGCTGAAGCCTCCGAACAAGAGATGGAGGAGATTCTGAAAATTATAAAGAAGAGTGACTTTAATGTTGTGGAACAGCTGGGGCACATGCCCTCCAAAATCTCCATGCTCTCTTTATTGCTGTGCTCCGAGGCCCATGCCAAGGCCTTAATCTCATTCCTCAAGACGGCCCATGTGCCACATGAGACATCTGCAGTCCAGTTCACTGATTGCGTAGCAAATCTGACAGCGGACAATGGCTTGGGTTTCTCAGATGCTGACCTGACTGCGAAGGGAAGAGACCATAATGATGCTCTGCATGTCTCTATCGAATGCAGGGGCACTACCTTGGCACATGTGTTGGTGGATACTGGTTCGTCCTTGAATGTGCTACCCAAGAAGGCTTTAGACCGTCTAGATTGTGAAGGCCTGGAATTAAAACCCAGCAACATCATTGTCAGGGCCTTTGATGGTTCAAAGAGGATGGTTCATGGAGAGGTTGACATTCCGATTCGTGTGGGCTCTCAGGTGTTTGACTCTACATTTTATGTGATGGATATCCGTCCATCTTACTCTTGTCTATTGGGTCGACCTTGGATACATAAGGCTGGGGCAGTGACCTCTACCTTGCACCAGAAGCTGAAGTACCCCGTCAGAGGGAAGATCGTCACTGTGCAGGGAGAGGAGGAGTATATGGTAAGCCACTTGAACTCCTTCAGATACATTGAGATGGATGGGGAGTTTATTGAAACCCCCTTTCAGCATTTCGAGGAGGTGCTTCCAATTACGGCAGCATCAGAAACAGCAATGGAAGAAAGTGTTCCTTTGAAGATGGCTTCCCTAAAGGACGCCCGGGCTGTGGTTCAGAAGGGTGAAAGTGCCAACTGGGGCAGACTTCCAGACTTTACTCAGAAGACTGATAAATTTGGGCTAGGTTTTACTACAGAGGGGCAGAAAGCTATGAGGAAAGCAAAGATCGGAAGACCTCCTGTGATCATTATAAATCCAGGAGTAAATGCTGTTGGGGAAGACAACGAAGTGGACGAAGCTGAATTCAACAGCTGGATCTATCCAACGGCTGAAGGCGGGTTGAACAATTGGATTGCTAAGGACCATACTCCTGTTACCTTTGTGACGCAGTAATAAATTTCTTTGTTTCGTTATTTTGTAAATAAACAATAAATAAACTCTACAGCCCGGTGTCTTACCCGAGGCACCGTGGTTTCATTTGTGAGGGCATATAAATTGTCATTTCATATATCATGAATGAAAATCTTGGACGTGTTCCCGCATTGCAAATATTGTGCTCCTTTTCTGTCTTTCTTTCCTTTACATATATTTCAAAACAGCTGTATTTACACACACACTCACTCATACAGGTTTCAATCCACTCTGGATCTCACTGATAACAACCCTGCTACTGCCAGTTATGACTTCGAAAATCCGATCAACTTAGCCGAAGACGAAGGTGAAGATGATTACGAAGTGCCTGGTGAGCTTGCAAGACTGCTGCTTCAGGAAGA
The DNA here is from genome assembly GCA_948472305.1 of Vicia faba. NCBI lineage: Eukaryota > Viridiplantae > Streptophyta > Magnoliopsida > Fabales > Fabaceae > Vicia > Vicia faba. Next base: position 680,813,601 of record OX451737.1, on the reverse strand, counting down.
GAGGGCAATTCAACCCCATGAAGAGCCAGTGGAAACCATAAACTTGGGTACTGAGGCAGACAGGAAAGAGGTAAAGATTGGTGCCAACCTAGAGCTCAGCGTGAAGCAACGGTTGACTCAGATGCTGCATGATTATATGGAGATCTTTGCCTGGTCCTACGAAGACATGCCCGGGTTGGATACCGATATTGTGGTCCATCACTTGCCAACTAAGGAAGACTGCCCTCCAGTTAAGCAAAAGGTCCGTCGGATGCATCCAGAGATGTCTGAGAAAATCAAAGCCGAGGTCGTGAAACAGTTTGATGCTGGGTTCCTTGCAGTGACTTCTTACCCTCAGTGGGTTGCTAATGTGGTGCCGGTACCTAAAAAGGACGGTAAGGTCAGAATGTGTGTCGACTACAGGGATCTGAACAGGGCCAGCCCCAAGGATGACTTCCCCTTACCTCACATTGATGTCCTTGTTGATAATACAGCTCAGCATAAGGTGTTCTCTTTCATGGATGGCTTCTCAGGTTACAATCAGATCAAGATGGCACCTGAAGACATGGAAAAGACTACATTTGTTACTCAGTGGGGCACCTTCTGTTACAAGGTCATGCCTTTTGGATTAAAGAACGCTGGGGCAACCTACCAACGTGCCATGGTTGCCTTATTTCATGACATGATCCATCATGAGATAGAAGTGTATGTGGACGACATGATCGCAAGGTCTCAGACTGAGGAAGAGCACTTAGGTCATCTGCAAAAGTTGTTTGACCGGTTGAAACTGTACAAGCTGAGATTGAACCCGAACAAGTGCACCTTCGGGGTAAGATCGGGAAAATTGCTAGGCTTCGTGGTCAGTGACAAGGGAATTCAAGTGGACCCTGCCAAGGTCAAAGCTATTCAAGAGATTCCAGTTCCTAAGACAGAAAAGGAAGTCAGAGGCTTTTTAGGGCGCCTGAATTACATTGCTCGCTTCATCTCACATCTGACTGCTACCTGTGAGCCGATCTTCAAGCTACTGAAGAAAGATCAGGTAGTACGTTGGAATGATGAATGTCAGGCTGCTTTTGACAGAATCAAGGAGTATCTCCAAGAACCACCCATCCTTATGCCACCGGTTGAAGGGAGACCTCTGATCCTATATCTGACAGTGCTTGACCACTCAATGGGGTGTGTGCTGGGGCAGCATGACGAGTCTGGCCGAAAAGAGCATGCCATTTATTACCTTAGCAAAAAGGTTACCGACTGTGAGACCCGATACTCACTGCTTGAGAAAACTTGCTGCGCTTTGGTATGGGCTGCTCGCCGGCTGAGACAGTATATGCTGACTCACACTACCTTATTGATCTCAAAGATGGATCTTATAAAATACATATTCGAAAAGCCTGCTCTGTCTGGGAGAATTGCAAGATGGCAGATGATCTTGACGGAATACGACATTCAGTACACGACCCAGAAAGCCATCAAGGGAAGTGTATTGGCAGACCACTTGGCTCATCAGGCCGTAGACGACTATCAGTCAATGAACTTCGAATTTCCAGATGAAAGCATCATGATAGTGACAAATTGTGAAGTAACTGGACCGGATGAAGGACCTGAACCAGGATCCCGATGGTCTATGCACTTTGACGAAGCCTCCAATGCTTTGGGTAACGGTATCGGCGCCATAATCATATCACCTCAAGGTACTCATACTCCACTCACTGCCCGGCTGTGTTTCAACTGTACCAACAACATGGCGGAGTATGAGGCGTGCATCATGGGTCTTCAAGCTGCGATCGACCTAAGGATCAAGTTTCTGAGTGTCTTCGGAGATTCCGCTCTTGTGATCAATCAGATCAAAGGAGAGTGGGATACGAAACATCCCAACCTGATTCCTTACAGAGAATGTGTGTTGACCTTGATCCCCCACTTCACAGAAATAACCTTTGAACACTTTCCAAGAGAAGAGAATCAGCTGGCGGACGCGTTAGCTACAATGTCTTCAATGTTCAAGGTCAAATGGGATAACGAGGCTCCCCGGATCATCATCTGGAAATTGGACGAACCGGCGTACTGCTGCGACCTCGAGACTGAATTGGTAACTGAGAAGCCTTGGTACCATGAAGTAAAGAGATATCTGGAAGCTCAGGAATACCCTGAAGGTGCATCTGTCAATGATAAGAAGTTCCTGAGAAGGTTCGCAGCAAAGTTCTTCCTTAGCAACGGCATCTTGTACAAGCGAAACCATGATTCAACCTTACTGCGTTGTATGGATAAGACTGAAGCAGAAAGGATCATGGAAGAGCTACATGAAGGGACCTTTGGCACACATTCCAGTGGACACACTATGGCTAAGAAAATCCTACGGGCAGGATACTACTGGTCCACAATGGAATCTGACTGCTACCAACATTCCAGGACATGCCACAAGTGCCAGATCTATGCAGACAAGGTGCATGTTCCTCCGGTTCCCCTGAATGTTCTGACTGCGCCATGGCCGTTTGCAATGTGGGGCATAGACATGATCGGCGAGATCAAACCTACGGCATCTAATGGGCATCGCTTCATCCTGGTAGCAATTGATTATTTCACGAAGTGGGTTGAGGCAGCATCCTATGCTACGGTAACCAAGACTGTTGTGGCACGGTTCATTCGGCACAACCTGATCTGTCGGTACGGCGTCCCTGAGCGGATTATTACAGACAACGGTACCAATCTGAACAACAAGATGATAGCTGAGCTCTGCGAATAGTTCAAGATACAGCACCACAATTCTTCTCCTTACAGACCGAAGATGAATGGGGCTGTAGAAGCAGCAAATAAGAACATCAAGAAAATCGTGCAGAAGATGACAGTGACTTATAAAGATTGGCACGAGATGTTACCGTTCGCTCTACATGGGTACCGTACCTCAGCTAGGACGTCAACCGGGGCAACTCCTTTCTCTCTGGTTTATGGCATGGAGGCAATCTTGCCGATCGAAGTGCAAATACCCTCTCTCCGGATAATGAAGGATGCAAATCTGAACGAAGATGATTGGATCCAGACACGACTTGATCAGCTCAACCTCATTGATGAAAAGAGACTTGCTGCTATCTGTCACGGTCAGACGTATCAGAAACGGATGACCAGGGCATTTAACAAAAAGGTCAGACCACAGGAATATCAAGTTGGGGATCTGGTAATCAAGAGAATCATCCTTCCTCAGAGTGATCCAAGGGGCAAATGGACCCCTACGTACGAAGGGCCATTTGTGGTTAAGCATGTGTTCTCAGGAGGAGCAATGATATTGACCAATATGGATGGTGACGACCTTCCTCACCCCGCTAATGCAGACATAGTAAAAAGATACTACGCATGAAAAAAGACCCGCTAGGCTGACATGCCTAGGCAAAAATTAGGGCTTCCCGTCGAACCAAAAAGGTTCGGGCAAAATGAAGGGATGAAATGAAAAAAATCTGTACACCCGGCAAGTCGAAAACCTGAAAAGGCGGCTTGGGCAAAAATGGGTATCCCGGTGGACTGAAAACCCGAAAGGGCGGTCCAGGCAAAAATTAGGGATAAAAGTGTAATACTATGTCTCATTGATCACTTTGCATCCAGAATCCGGTATCTACATCAAGCTCAGACGACATCGATCAGTCAGCTTCACCTTCAACCAAGGCCATCAAGTGATGAGACGCTCGGAGTTATAAAGGCAATAGCAGAGTTGAAACCCAGTGGGATCATTCATTTCACACAGCTGTTTTATTTTCTCTTGTACAAAATTTGTATAAACTCTTTTGTTCGGCGGCGTTCTCTTACTAGGACGTCAGCCTCTTGTATACAAAGCGCCTATTTTCAGGCCATTCAAAATCAATACAAATATACTTTTCCATTAAACGTGCCAATTGTTTTTTCTTTTTCTGTTTTGTTTTGCGAAGAACGTCCAAGGTTCAATTTGTGATATATGCATTGACAATAGTTTGCTAACTCATAAATATTTGCATACGAAACAAAGGATTTTATTACAGGTGACACTAGAAACAGGGGCAATAAAGAGTTGTCTAAGCAATCTAATTGTTCTGTCCTCCGAGGTATCAAGGTAGGTTCAGCTGAAGAACACAACCAGGTATCTTAATTCCCCTGAGAGTAAGTCAGCAGTCAGTGCATTCTTCTCCAAGCAGAGTTATCAAATCTCAAGGAAGTTGAGTATCCTCCAGCAGATCCCAACATTCCCCAGCAGTACACATATATTCTTCACAAGCATCCCCGGCAGTCTTGGTCTAAAGATTGTTCCCCGGCGGCATATCAACATTTAAAGGAACCACTTCCCCCGTATATCAAAACTTCCCAGAAGAGTCCAATCCAGTTTCCCCAGGAAAGTTGGAGTTCATCTCCCCAAGCAGTAAGCTTATCCCCAGTAGATTCTGGAAGCTTATCCCTCGCAGAGCACGAACGCGTCGTCCGGCTTTATTCAAAGAGTTATTTCCTTAACAGGATATAACTGGGTTATCCTCAGCCAAAAGCCACGGAAAGGTCGTCGTCAACGTAGTTCTTTCCTATCCCCAACGAAGTCTATCAACACTTCCAACAATAAGGGTATCCCCAGCAAGTTATTATCAACAACTCTGCAAGGTATCTTTATCCCCACAGAGTATTTCTCCCCAGCATGGTCTCTAGAGTACTTTTCTCCCCGCAGAATCTTCCATTTGCCAAGTTTATTCCGCAACGAAGTCATCTTCTCCTACCAGTATTCTTGCAGCGGAAGCAAAATCTATTCTTCAACATCAGCCCAGGATATGACTTCCCGGCACCCGTCAAGGATTTACTTTCCTAGACGAAAACATACATTCATAAAACATCACATACATCATTATAGCATGCATAGACGCATTATATCATACAAATCTCATTTTTGGTGAGAACATCATCGCTTGACCCATATCATGCATTGCGTATGACTAACCTGTACCTTTCAGGAAAGATGCAGTTGAAATTCTCAATCATATTTCAAGACCTAGACCGGTTCAGTTAATCGACTCCAAAGATTTCTTATCCAGTCCCAGGCCCTCTCTAGTCCAGCTAAATCGACTCCTAACAGATTTTTCTGATAAAGACTCAGTAGAAGTTATCCCAGGTTATAATTTCCTATTGGTTCTCTCTCCGACGGTGCATGAGATTTCCATTATGGTCCCCTCTCCGACGGTGAGTGAGGTGATAATTCCTTTTCAGATGGTTCCCTCTCCGACGGTGAGTGAGGTGATAATTCCTTTTCAGATGGTTCCCTCTCCGACGGTGAGTGAGGTGATAATTCCTTTTCAAATGGTTCCCTCTCCGCCGGTGAGTGAGGTGATAATTCCTTTTCAAATGGTTCCCTCTCCGACGGTGAGTGAGGTGATAATTCCTTTTCAAATGGTTCCCTCTCCGACGGTGAGTGAGGTGATAATTCCTTTTCAAATGGTTCCCTCTCCGACGGTGAGTGAGGTGATAATTCCTTTTCCTATGGTTCCCTCTCCGACAGTGAGTGAGGTGGTAATTCCTTTCCTTATGGTTCCCTCTCCGACGGTGAGTGAGGTGGTAATTCCTTTCCTTATGGTTCCCTCTCCGACGGTGAGTGAGGTGGTAATTCCTTTCCTTATGGTTCCCTCTCCGACGGTGAGTGAGGTGATAATTCCTTTCCAGATGGTTCCCTCTCCGACGATGAGTGAGGTGGTAATTCCTTTCCTTATGGTTCCCTCTCCGACGGTGAGTGAGGTGATAATTCCTTTCAGATTATAATTGCATATGGTTCTCTTCCCGATCCTGCGAAGATGGCAATTCCCACCAAGATTTTCTCAACGAGCGTTGTTGAAGTTAAAATCACCCAAGGTTCTCTCACTGTTCATGCTGAGGTAGTAACCATCCCTGGTTCATTCATCATCTTGTGAAGCTCCAGATCCAGCTCCTGTAACCAGTCAGGACACATCTATACCAAGCATCTGAAAACCAGCTCCTGCAACATGTCAGGTACTCATTTTTTCTTTTGCAGGTATGCAGGTTCTCGCTAAGGAATCTCTTACGCGATCAACATCCAGATGGCATCTATAAGCCCATCATCCTATTCACCAACCTCTAAATGGCATCTATAAGCCCATTCCATCATCACACTGCTACTATGTGAGCACAAATTTCTGGGCACTCTAGTGTTCAATCATCTTCCACCCTCGGATTATGAAAGGCACGTCAGCCAATCTGCATCCTCAGGTCTAAGAAGATTGAACAGGGGCAACTGTTGTACCCCAAAATTTGCCCTCCCATATTCTTCAAGAAATTGTAAGTCAAGCTTCAAAAATCTCCCCAAGGGTTGCACAGTCAAAGATCTCCTATACAGTCAAAACTAGGGTTTGTGTTCTGATCAAGAGATTGAAGTTTTCAAAGGTCCAATCAAGTCTCATATGCCTATAAATATGGTCAAGCATCCTCATATCAAGTTTCAAGACATTCAGCACAAAATTGCACAGTCAAAAACCCTAATTGCACTACAGTCAACTGTAAGGGCAAAATGGTCATTTGACAGTCAAAAGTTCAAATTTTTGGTTAACATACTATTTTGAAGCCACAAACATCATTTGATCAATGCTTGATCATGATTCTCAAAATTTGGCTCAAAAATCATCAAGATGCAAAAGTTTCCTCATTTGGACAGTTGAAAAAGTCAACTGAAATTGACCAGGGCATAACTTTCACATGGATTATCAGAAAAATTCCATCCAAAGCTCATTTTGAAGAGAAAGACATTTCCTACAACTCATCTTCATACTTCAAGTCCAAGAAATGCTCTCACAAAAAGTTATCAATTTCAACATTATAGGTCATTTTCAAAAGTCAACAAAAAGGGACTTTAAGTCAAAGGCCATAACTTGAGATTGGTAAATCAAAATGACATGGGACCAAAGGAATTGGTTAGAGGACTCAAAGACCTTTCCAAAATGTCCAAGAACATGAGAAAATCTTAAAAATTGAGCAAGTTATGCCTTGTGGAAGTTGGGAAAATTTTGGATATTTTGAAAAGTCAACATTGATTCAAATGACCTAAAATTGCTAATGGGCCCATTTTTCTTCCATAATTTATCATCCATGACATGTGCACGACCACTTGGCCCAAAGGGAAGTATTTTTTCATTTTTTATTTATTTATTTGAATTTTTATTTATAATAATTCACTTAAATCAATTAAATATGTGAAAAATATGTAACTTAACCTAACAAATCTTTTTGTACATGTTTTATTCTCTATAATTCGTGCACATCCCAATATAGAAAGATTTGGAGAGATTGGAGATGATTTGAACAAAAAGCACATGGAAAATATTTGGAAAATAATGATGGAAAATCAAATCTTCAAAACAATGATTGCAAGAGATTCTGATCAAATTTGTTAACCTAATTGATCCATTACATAAGCATAAACATAAACCTAATCATGCTAACCACAGAGCTGCGCAGAAAGGCATCAAAAGAACTTGAAATTTTCTCTAAAAAACTTAATACTGAAAACTGATTTGTAGGTTGATTCAAGGCACGATTTCCATTCCATTAGCTTCCTTGAAGATTACTGAACGTGTTCCAATCAATATCATTCCTCAAAGCTTAAAGAATTGGTATATTGAACCGGACCTGTGCATAAAAAATTTCAGAATCGTGCATATCAATCCATGCATTCTTTGAGAATTATAAAGTTTGATTCATGTTAATTACTTTGTTCTGAAGCTAACCCAATGTTTTGGTAGAATTATTATGCACTGTGTACGATTTCGCCATGACTGTTTTCTAGGGTTTACAAAGCTTCAAATTAGGGGTTTCGTAACAAGGAAAAATTGGAACCCCTAACCACCACCATTCAAATCAGCGCATGAGGACGAAGACCATGGAACCCTCGCGCTCAATTTATGAGTGTTGTAGGGCTAATCGCTATTTTCTCAAAGGTCCCATTCTGAAACGGTGAAAAAACCGTGGCTTTTGTTTTTGTATTTCAAGCACGCGAAGAAGACGAATTCGTGGCCAGCAACCATTGGCTCTTTTAAATTTCGCGCGTTTTTAAACCACTAACCATTGTTTCTTATTATATTATTCTTCGTTTATTTTATATACAAAGCGCAACAATTGGTTCAGTGGCAAGGCATAGTGGTAGCAACAGTCCTGACCTGGGTTCGAGCCCCAGGTCTACGTTATTTCCATATTATTTTGCAATACATGTTCATATGCAGTTTCAAAAGTGGAGCGCACCGTACATCTTCCTAAATCAAGCGTCCACGTGCCCAGCTTCAACAATCACAAGGCTAAGAATTGAGGAACATAGTGGATCCCAGTCAACGCCTCTGCACGTGAATAAAAAAGTCCACAAGGCCAGGAATTGAATTGGGCTCAAAATGCTGGGGCTTAACCTCCATGTTGGGGACTGATACCCCCTGGTTTGCAATTCTCTTTATTTTCTTTATATGTTTTTTTTATTGTCTATTTTCTTTATTGTTTTGAATTAATTAATTATTTTCACAAAAACATAAAAAACCCATAAAAAAATCAGAAAAGAATTAAAATAATAAATATTTTTATTTCTAGTATTTTTATAAATAACTTTGCATGTAATTAAATTTAGTTTTAAATTAGGTTGTAATTGTAATTCTTTTCATAATAAAATCTAAAAAACATAGAATTAGGTTTAATTAATGTTTTTATTCCTTTTTTAATTTTTTCTTTTTTATAACAATATTGTTTATTTTATTTATTTTCATAATTAAATTTGTATATAAAAATTAGGGTTAATTTAGGTTAAATTCTAATGTTTTCTTAATAAATTAAAATAAAATAGAATTAGGGTTAGCGTTTAATTGCAATTAATTTTTTCTATTAAATCCTAAAATACTAAAAAACACCAAAAAATAAGTCCTTTCTTTCTTTTAACTCTAATTAATTAATTAATTTCATCATGTAATTTAATTTTGCAAAAGGGTCCAACGCCCTCGTTTCGATAAATTTCCAATTCGCGCACTTATTTTATTTATTGTAAATATTAATGTATCTCCCCCGAGGCCTTGTAATTACTTCTCGCACTTTTAATTTCTTTATTTTCTGTCAAATCGGGTCCTGGTTAATTTTGGCGATGTGGACCCGCGCCGTTTGTAATAGCTTAGAATTTACTCTTTCCGCAAATTTTTAACTGTTAACAAATGACATGAAAGAATGTATGGACAAAATAAAAGCAAGCGTAGAACACCAATAACATGAACAAGATAAATGCAAATGAAAACGACACACGAATCACACACACCACCCCTAGGATACGCCTCGCTGTTGCCTTGCCTCGAAAGGTGATCGTCGAGTAGAGGATGTCTTAGTAAGTCCTCATGATCCGGGAACCTGGCATGAGGGTAGCTTCTAAGGTGTCTTCCTATTGCTCCGGTGATCACCATGTCCCGAACTCTCGAATTGACCCGAACACCTCCAACGGTGGTGCTACCTACCTCTCAATGATGGGATGGCACTACTTTAAAAGACATCTACACAGACGAATTCCTTAGGGTAGGTAGACGACTCTAGATACTTGCTCTAATTTCAAAAACAAATCAAAAAATACTTTTCACACCGACACCTTTTCAAAAAGCTTTCGAAAGCAAATTTTTCAAACACTCTTGAGGACCGATACAAGAGTCGAACTGAAATTTTCAAAGAAACTTTTTTTAAAACCCACATTGAAAAGCAAACAAACCATTTTTGAAAACACAATGAGCAAGTATCTAAGAGCCCATGGATAACCATGGATAGAAAGGGTGCTAACACCTTCCCTTTCTATAACCTACCTCCCGAACCGAGAGCAATCTCTTTAAGGAATTTTTCTGTGCTTTTGTCCTTTCCATTTGGAGAAAATAAAAGACGGTGGCGACTCTTGCTTCCGCGACATTTCGCGAACCAGCATTAAACAGTCAGTTCCAGATCCACCGATCACAATCATGAATAAAGACCTTGGACGTTTTCTCGCATTTCAAATCTTATGCTCCTTTTCTGTCTTTCCTTCCTTTATATATTTCAAAACAGCTGTATTTACACACACTCACTCATACAAGTTTCAATCCACTATGGATCTCACTGGTAACGACTCTGCTACTGCCAGTTATGACTTCGAAAATCCGATCAACTTAGACGAAGATGAAGGTGAAGATGATTGCGAAGTGCCTGGCGAGCTTGCAAGACTGTTACTCCAGGAAGAGAGGGAAATTCAACCACACGAAGAGCCAGTGGAAACAATAAATCTGGGTACGGAGGCAGACAGAAAGGAGGTAAAGATTGGTGCCAACCTAGAGCTCAGCGTGAAGCAACGGTTGACTCAGATGCTACATGATTATATGGAGATCTTTGCCTGGTCCTACGAAGACATGCCCGGGTTGGATACCGATATTGTGGTCCATCATTTGCCTACTAAGGAAGACTTCCCTCCGGTTAAGCAAAAGGTCCGCCGTATGCGTCCAGAAATGTCCGAGAAGATCAAAGCCGAGGTTATGAAACAGTTCGATGCCGGGTTCCTTGCAGTGACTTCTTACCCTCAGTGGGTTGCTAATGTGGTGCCAGTACCAAAGAAGGATGGAAAGGTCAGAATGTGTGTCGATTACAGGGATCTGAACAGGGCCAGCCCCAAAGATGACTTCCCCTACCTCACATTGATGTCCTTGTTGACAATACTGCTCAGCATAAGGTGTTCTCTTTTATGGATGGTTTTTCAGGGTATAATCAGATCAAGATGGCTCCTGAAGACATGGAAAAGACTACATTTGTTACTCAGTGGGGCACCTTCTGCTACAAGGTCATGCCTTTTGGACTGAAAAATGCTGGGGCAACCTACCAACGTGCCATGGTTGCTTTATTTCATGACATGATCCATCATGAGATAGAAGTATATGTTGACGACATGATCGCAAGGTCCCAGACTGAGGAAGAACACCTAGACCATCTGCAGAAATTGTTTGACCGACTGAAGTTGTACAAGATGAGGTTGAACCCGAACAAGTGCACCTTCGGGGTAAGATCTGGAAAGTTGTTAGGCTTCGTCGTAAGTGATAAGGGCATTCAAGTGGACCCTGCCAAGGTTAAAGCCATTCAAGTGATGCCAGTTCCTAAGACAGAGAAGGAGGTCAGAGGCTTTTTAGGACGCCTGAATTACATTGCCCGATTCATCTCACACATAACTGCTACTTGTGAACCAATCTTCAAGCTGCTGAAGAAAGATCAGGTAGTACGTTGGAATGATGAATGTCAGGCCGCTTTTGACAGAATCAAAGAGTATCTCCAAGAACCACCTATTCTTATGCCACCGGTTGAAGGGAGACCTCTGATACTATACCTAACAGTGCTTGACAACTCAATGGGGTGTGTGCTGGGGCAGCATGACGAGTCTGGCCGAAAAGAGCATGCCATTTATTACCTTAGCAAAAAGTTTACCGACTGTGAGACCCGATACTCACTGCTTGAGAAAACTTGCTGCGCTTTGGTATGGGCTGCTCGCCGGCTGAGACAGTATATGCTGACTCACACTACTTTGTTGATCTCAAAGATGGATCCTATAAAGTACATATTTGAAAAGCCTGCTCTATCTGGGAGAATAGCAAGATGGCAGATGATCTTGACAGAATACGACATTCAATATACAACCCAGAAAGCCATCAAGGGAAGTGTATTGGCAGACCACTTGGCACATCAGGCCGTAGACGACTATCAGTCAATGAACTTCGAGTTTCCGGACGAGAGCATCATGATTGTGACTGATTGTGAAGTACCTGGACCGGATGAAGGACCTGAGGAAGGATCCCGATGGTCTATGCACTTTGACGGAGCCTCCAATGCTTTGGGAAACAGTATCGGCGCAGTGATCATATCTCCTCTAGGCACTCATACTCCACTCACTGCCCGACTATGTTTCAACTGCACCAACAACATGGCGGAGTATGAGGCATGCATCATGGGTCTTCAAGCTGCGGTCGATTTAAGGATCAAGTATCTGAGTGTCTTCGGAGATTCCTCCCTCGTGATCAATCAGATCAAAGGAGAGTGGGATACGAAACATCCGAATCTTATTCCTTACAGAGAATGTGTGTTGACATTGATCCCTCACTTCACAGAGATAACCTTTGAGCACTTCCCGAGAGAGGAAAATCAGTTAGCGGACGCGTTAGCTACGATGTCTTCTATGTTCAAGGTCAAATGGGACAATGAGGCTCCCCGGATCATCATCTGGAAATTGGACGAACCGGCATACTGTTGTGATCTCGAGACTGAGTTGGTGACTGAGAAGCCTTGGTACCATGAGGTGAAGATATATTTGGAAGCTCAGGAATACCCTGAAGGTGCATCTGTCAACGATAAGAAGTTTTCAAGAAGGTTCACAGCAAAGTTCTTCCTTAGCAACGACATCTTGTACAAGCGAAACCATGATTCGACTTTGCTGCGTTGTGTGGATAAGACAGAAGCAGAAAAGATCATGGAAGAGTTGCATGAGGGGACCTTCGGGACACATTCCAGTGGATATACTATGGCGAAGAAGATCCTTCGGGCAGGGTATTTCTGGTCCACAATGGAAGCTGACTGTTACCAACATTCCCGGACATGCCATAAATGCCAGATTTATGCAGACAAAGTGCATGTTCCTCCAGTTCCTCTGAATGTTCTGACTGCGCCTTGGCCGTTTGCAATGTGGGGCATAGACATGATCGGTGAGATTAAACCTACGTCGTCCAATGGGCATCGCTTCATCCTGGTAGCGATTGATTACTTCACGAAGTGGGTTGAAGCAGCTTCCTACGCTACGGTAACAAAGATTGTTGTGGCATGGTTCATTCGGCACAACCTGATCTGTCGATACGGCGTCCCAGAAAGAATTATTACAGACAACGGTACCAATCTCAATAACAAAATGATCACTGAGCTCTGCGAGCAGTTTAAGATACAGCACCACAACTCTTCTCCTTACAGACCGAAGATGAATGGGGCTGTAGAAGCAGCAAATAAGAACATTAAGAAAATCGTGCAGAAGATGACAGTGACCTATAAAGATTGGCACGAGATGTTACCATTCGCTCTACATGGGTACCGCACCTCAGCCAGGACGTCAACCGGGGCAACTCCTTTCTCCTTGGTCTACGGTATGGAGGCAGTCTTACCGATCGAAGTGCAAATACCCTCTCTCCGGATAATGAAGGATGCAAATCTGAACGAAGATGATTGGATCCAGACACGACTTGATCAGCTAAACCTTATTGACGAAAAGAGACTTGCTGCTATCTGTCATGGTCAGACGTATCAGAAACGGATGATCAGGGCATTTAACAAAAAGGTCAGACCACAGGAATATCAAGTTGGGGATCTGGTAATCAAGCGAATCATCCTTCCTCAGAGTGATCCTAGGGGAAAATGGACCCCTACGTACGAAGGGCCATTTGTGGTTAAACATGTGTTCTCAGGAGGAGCCATGTTTCTAACCAACATGGATGGTGACGACCTTCCTCACCCCGCCAATGCAGACATAGTAAAAAGATACTACGCATGAAAAAGACCCGCTAGGCTGACATGCCTAGGCAAAAATTAGGGCTTCCCGGCGAACCAAAAGGGTTCGGGCAAAATGAAGGGATGAAAAAAAAAATCTGTACACCCGGCAAGTTGAAAACCTGAAAAGGCGGCTTGGGAAAAAATGGGTATCCCGGTGGACTGAAAACCCGAAAGGGCGGTCCAGGCAAAAGTTAGGGATAAAGCGTAATACTATGTCTCATTTGATCACCTTGCATCCAGAATCCGGTATCTGCATCAAGTTCAGACGGCATCGACCAGTCAGCTTTATCTTCAACTAAGGTCATCAAGTGATGAGACACTCAAAGACATAAAGGCGATAGCAGAGTTGAAACCCAGTGGGATCATTCATTTCACACAACTGTTTTATTTTCTCTTGTACAAATTTGTATAAACTCTTTTGTTCGGCGGCGTTCTCTTACTAGGACGTCAGCCTCTTGTACATAAACGCCTATTTTACAGGCAAATTCAAAATCAATACAAATATACTTTTCAGTTAAAATTGCCAATTGTTTTTCCTTTTTCTGTTTTGTTTTGCGAAGAACGTCCAAGGTTCAATTTGTGATATATGCATTGACAATAATTTTCTAACTCATGAATATTTGCATACGAAATAAAGGATTAATTACAGGTAACATTAGAAACAGGGGCAATAAAGAGTTGTCTAAGCAATCTAATTGTTCTATCCTCCAAGGTATCAAGGTGAGTTCAGCTGAAGAACACAACCGGCATATCCCAATTCCCCAGAGAGTGAGCCAGCAAGTCAGTGCCCTCCCCCAAGCAAAGCTATTATCAAACCTAAAGTTGGGTATCCTCCCGCAGATCTCAACATTCCCCAGTAATATACATGCATTCTTAACAAGCATCCCCGACAATCTCGACCTAGAGATTGTTCCCCGGTGGTATACCAAACATTCAATGGAGTCACTCCCCCGATGCAACTCAAAACTTCCCCAGGAGAGTCCAATCTAGTTCCCAAGGAAAGTTGGAATCCATCTCCCCAAGCAGTAAGCTTATCCCCAGTAGATTCTGAAAGCTTATCCTCGCAGAGCACGAACGTGTCCCCCGGATTTATTCAAAGAGTTATTTCCCTACCAGGATATAACTGGGTTATCCTCAGCCAAGAGCCACGGAAAGATCGTTCTCGACGAAGTCTTCTTATCCCCAGCAAAGTCTATTAGCACTTCCAACACAACAATGGTATCCCCGACAAAGTTATCATCAACGTTGCAGCAAAGTATCTCTCTCCCCACAGAGTATTGTTTCCCAGCAAGATCGTTAGAGTACTTTTCTCCCAGCAGAGTAATCCATTAGCCAAGCTTATTCCCCGACGGAGTTATCTTCTCCTACCGGTATGCTTGCAACTATCATCCCCAGCGGAAGCAAAAATCTATTCTTCAACATCAGCCCAGGAGTGACTTCCCGGCACCCGTCAAGTATTTATTTTCCTAAGACAAAAAGATGCATTCATAAACATCATATTTCCATACATTATAGCATGTATATACGCATCATACCTTACAAATTTCATTGAGAACATCATTGCTTGATCCATATCATGCATTGCATATGACCGACCTTTACCTTTCAGGAAAGATCCAGTTAAGTTCTCAGCTATATTTCAAGACTTTAGTCTGGTTCAGTTAAATCGACCCTAAGATTTTTCTGTTTCTTATCTAGTCAAAGGCCTTCTCTGGTTCAGTCAGATCGACCCTAAGATCTCCCTGTTTCTTATCCAGTTGAAGACATTTCAAGACCTAGACCGGTTCAGTTAAATCGACCCTAAGATTTTCCTGTTTCTTATCCAGTCAAAGGCCTTCTCTGGTTCAGTCAGATCGACCCTAAGATCTCCCTGTTTCTTATCCAGTTGAAGATTTCAAGACCTAGACCGGTTCAGTTAAATCGACCCTAAGATTTTTCTGTTTCTTATCCAGTCAAAGGGCTTCTCTAGTCCAGCTAAATCGACCCCTAAAAGATTTTCCTGATGAAGACTCAGTAGAAGATATCCAAGATTCTCTCAATGATACTGTTGAGGTTAAAGTCGCCTATGGTTCTCTCCCCGTTACTGCGGAGGTAGTAATCGTCCCCAGATTCTCTCAGCATTACTGTTGAGGTTGAAGTCGTCCAAGATTCTCTCAATGATACTGTTGAGGTTGAAGTCGCCTATGGTTCTCTCCCCGTTACTGCGGAGGTAGTAATCATCCCCAGATTCTCTCAGTGTTACTGTTGAGGTTGAAGTCGCCCGAGATTCTCTCAGCGATCCTGTTGAGGTAGTAATCATCCAAGATTCTCTCAGCGTTCCTGTTGAGGTAGTAATCATCCAAGGTTCTCTCACCGTCCCTGTTGAGGTAGTAACCATCCCTGGTTCATTCATCACCTTTTGAAGCTCCAGATCCAGCTCCTGTAACCAGTCAGGACACATCCATACAAAGAGTTTGAAGACCAGCTCCTGTAACATGCCAGGTACTCATTTTTCTTTTGCAGGTACGCAAGTTCTCGCTAAGAAATCTCTTACGCGATCGACATCCAGATGGCATCTATAAGCCCATTCCCACCATCACTACTATGTGAGCGCAAATTTCTGGGCACTCTAGTGTTCAATCGTCTTCCACCTTCGGATTACGAAAGGCACGTCAGCCAATCTGCATCCTCAGGTCTAAGAAGATTGAACAGGGGCAACTGTTGTACCCCAAAATTTGCCCTCCCATATTCTTCAAGATTTGCCAAGTCAAAGCTTCAAAATCTCCTCAAGGGTTGCACAGTTCAAGGGCCTCCTAAGAGTCAAAAACTAGGGTTTTGGTTCTGACAAAGAAATTGAAGTTTTCAAGGGTCCAATCAAGTCCCACATGCCTACAAACATGGTCAAGCATCATCATACCAAGTTTCAAGACTTACAGCACAAAATTGCACAGTCAAAAACCTAATTGCCCTACAGTCAACTGCAGGGGCAAAATGGTCATTTGACAGTCAAAAGTTCAAATTTTTGGTCAACATCTCATTTTGAAGCCACAAACATCATTTTATCAATTCTTGATCATGATTCTCAAAGCTTGGCTCAAAAAGTCTCAAGATGCAAAAGTTTCCATATTTGGACAATTGAAAAAGTCAACTGTGACTTGACCAAGGCATTACTTCCACATGGATTATCAGAAAAATTCCATCCAAATCTCATTTTGAAGAGAAAGACATTTCCTACAACTCCTCTTCACACTTCAAGTCCAAGAAATTCTCTCACAAAAAGTTATCAATTTCAACATTATAGGTCATTTTCAAAAGTCAACAAAAGGGGACTTTAAGTCAAAGGCCATAACTTGAGATTGGTAAATAAAAATGACATGGGACCAAAGGCATTGGTTAGAGGACTTCAAGACCTTTCCAAAATGTCCAAGAACATGATCAAAGCTTAAAAATTGAGCAAGATATGCCTTGTGGAAGTTGGGAAATTTTTGGGTATTTTGAAAAGTCAACTTTGCTTCAAAAGCCTTAAAATTGCTAATGGGCCACATTTTCTTCCAAGATTCATCATCCAAAGCATATGCACGACCATTTGGCCCAAAGGGGATTTTTTTTCATCATTTTTATTATTTATTTGAATTTTTAAATTACAATTAATTCATTTAATTAATTAAAATGTGGAAAAAATACTAAACCAATGTAATCAAATCTTTTTATGCAGTACAATCACTCATGATTCACTCAAGATTCGTGCACAACTCAAATGGGGAAGATTGGACATGATTGGTATCAAATATGCATGGAAAAGATTTGAAGAATTATGCATGAAAATCAAATATTTGTTCTCATCAATGCAAAGATCTTTTGATTGAAAACTCAACCCTAATCCATCCTCATATAAGACTGATCAAAACCCTAGTGCAAGAGACCTCTAAGCTGCGCCAGAATTCAAGAACAACTTTTGCACTTTTTGTGAAAAATTCCAAAACTGAAAACGTGGTTCCAAAGCATTTCAAGGCAAGAAAGCTATCCCATTGCATTCCCGAGGCTTCAAGGAACGTGTCTGAATCAAAATCACCAACTCTAACATCAAGAAACGGTAGAACTAAGTGATCCTGTTTCAAATTTTATACATATTCGTTTTTCAGTTTTTGAGCATTCTCATTGCATTTTTTTGTGGATTTATACTAATTGATTCATTCTAAAGCTAACCACATACTTTAATTGAGTTTTCGTGCAAAATTGAAGGATCCACCATTGAAGCTTTCTAGGTTTTCAGAGACCTTGAATTGGGGATTCTGGCATAGGGTAAAAATGGAACACGAGACTTAGACCATTAAAATCAGGACCTTCAGACGAACTCAATGCTTAGGTCGCGCCTAATTTATGACCCATGGATTTCTTTTCGCTATTTTTTGACACAACATATAGTGGGGGTTTAAAACCCCCGCAATCTTGTTTTGTTTTTTTCAGGCAAATAAAGAACAGGGGAAGAAGATGCTTAGGTGTCAAGAAGTGAAAGGGTAATTTAAACTTTAGCGCGTTTTTGAGTTAATTGCCACTAGCATGTTTTATTGTATGTATTGTTTATTATCCACTAATGTTACAAAGAAAGCAAATGGTGCAGATAGTTGGTGCGTTGTCCTATAACCACTGGGACCTGGGTTCGATTCCCAGGTCCCCCCACACTCTCTTCATATATTTTGTTTCAGCATAATCTCATGCAGCTTTCCCTCAAAGGCCTACCATACACTCATCATCCAAACGTGCCACACGCCTACTGATCTCAATCCAATGGTCCAGAATCAAGGTCTATGGAAAGTCCTAGTCAACGCTTACACAGGTGAACACTGAGAAGTCAAAAGAGGCCTCCCATGATGGGCCAAAAATGCTGGACAACACCTCCTGATTGGGGCAGAACCCCCCCTTGTAATGTATTTCTTTCTTTTTTTTTCTTCTTTATTCTATTTTTCTTTATTATTTGTTTTAATTCAATTATTTTCTTTCTAATTCAATAAAAATTAATTTCACATAAAAATAGTAAAAAATCAGAAAAGACAAAAAATTAAATATATTTTATTTAAATGCTATTTTGTTGTAAATAAATCTATTAATTAATTAGTTTTTAGTTGAGGATTAATTTTAACATTTTTTCATAAACTAAAGTTGTAGAATTAGGGTTTTGATTATTTTTACCTTTTCTTTTTCTCATTATTAATAATTAGTTATTTATTTTTGTAAATAAAATAGTATTAATTAATTAGGTTAATTTTAGATTAAATTTTAATGCTTTTCTTAATAAATTAAAAAATAACTAGAATTAGGTTTTAAATTCCATAATCTTCTCATTAAAATTCCATAAGTACAAAAAACTCTAAAAAATCTTTTCTTTTTTTATTTTAATTTAATTAATTCGTTGATCATAATTTAATTTCATTAAAAAGGGTTCAACGCCCTCGCTTTCAATTATTATATTGTTTCGCACATTTTATAATATTTATGTAATTCTCCCAAAGCCGTGTAAATTCGATATTTATATTTCTCGCACTTTACTTTATTTTATGTCAAATCGGGTCCTGGATTTAATTTGGCGATGTGGACCCGCGCCTTTGTAATAGTTTAGGAACTTTAATTTTCGCACTGCTTTAACTGCTAATAAATTGCATGCAAGAATGAATGTTAAAATAAAAACAAAAGCGTAGATCACCCATGACATGAACAAGACAAAATATCTGAAAACGACACACAAATCACACACCACCCCTAGGGTACGCCTCACTGTTGCCTTGCCCCTCGAAAGGTGATCGTCGAGTAGAGGATGTTTTAGTAAGTCCTCATGATCCGGGAACCTGGCATGAGGGTAGCTTCTAAGGTATCTTCCTATTGCTCTGGTGATCACCATGTCCCGAACCTTCGAATTGACCCGAACACCTCCAACGGTGGTGCTACCTACCTCTCAATGGTGGGATGGCACTGCTTTAAAGGACATTTACACAGACGAATTCCTTAGGGTAGGTAGACAACTCTAGATACTTGCTCTAATTTCAAAACAAATCAAAAAATACTTTTCACACCGACACCTTTTCAAAAAGCTTTCGAAAGTAATTTTTCAAACACTCTTGAGGACTGATACAAGAGTCGAACTGGAATTTTCAAAGAAACTTTTTTAAAACCCACAGTTGAAAAGCAAACAAACCATTTTTGAAAACACAATGAGCAAGTATCTAAGAGCCCATGGATAACCATGGATAGAAAGGGTGCTAACACCTTCCCTTTCTATAATCTACCTCCCGAACCGAGAGCAATCTCTATAAGGAATTTTTCTGTGCTTTTGTCCTTTCCATTTGGAGAAAATAAAAGACGGTGGCGACTCTTGCTTCCGCGACATTTTGCGAACCAGCGTTAAACAGTCAGTTCCAAATCCACCGATCACAGACCTCTATACTCTGCATTTTACTGCTTTTCTTATTAACTGCTAGTAATTAGGATTGTATGATAAGACTAATAGTCAAACGCTAGCAAACTTAAAAATAGACAAGAAATAACTGAAACACAACACAATTGCACACAAGCACCTCTAAGGTACGCCCACTTTGGTTTCCTTTAAAAAATAGTCATGAGGCAGGAAGGCTTTAGCAAAGACCCGCAAAAAAATCAAAAAGATCATAGTCCCTCGATGACCCGGCAGTTGCCTTCTCGGTAAATGATCTATTCCCTAAAAACAGAATTGCTAAAGCATCTCCATAATTGCCTTCGTGACTGTAATGTCCCTTTGATTGTCCCTCAAAACATCCAACGACAAGGCTACCTACTCACTAATAGTAGGATAGAACTGTCTAAAGGAAAAGAGGAAAAGAACACATTTTTCGAGTATAACAAAGTAGATAGCTGTTAGAAGTTTGCTCAAAAAATAATTTTTTGCACTTACACACAAAAACTACTTTTCAAAAACAAATTTCAAAACATTTGCTTTGTTAACATTCTTGAGGATCGATACAAGAATTAAACACAAAGAAAATCGTCGCACTAAGACATATTTCAAAACATTTTCAACATACAAAGCACAAAAGCATTTTAAAAATGAGCAAACCTCTAAGAGCCCGTGGAAAACCACTGATGGAAAGGGTGCTAACACCTTCCTTTTCCATAATCTACCCCCCCTTACTCAGAAAAATCTCGGAAAAGTCTTTTTCTGTTATTTTCACCCTTTCCTTTGTTGGATAAAAGAAAAGACGGTGGCGACTCTTTCTTACCGCGACATTTTGCAAACAAAAAACGTAAAACAAGCATATATATAAACAGTCGGTTCTACCACCATGCAACAGAACTGGCGAATCTGCTGGGGATGTATTAAAAGTGGGGTTTACCTTAGAGTTAGTTCATCTTTAAATTTCTTTTTGTGCTTGTTTGCTTTACTTTTGATGGTTTGCTTGGGTTGTTACTAAGGATCCTACACCTTGATCCGGGGCACCTTATTAGGTAAGTAGAAATAAACCATGGAGGTTGTACGGCGTAGACCGATACGAACGAAGTGGTGGCTATGTTAGTGCGATGCTTTAGATTGTACTGATGTTCCTTGAGTAAGTTAAGGATAACATTAGGCTTCCTCATAGTGTCATTAAGAGCTAACTGACCTTTAGAACTTTTAATTGACTCATCCTAGCCATTAGGAAGTAGTGAGATAACTGGCTTTGGTTCCGACCGAAGATTGGTTGATACTCAATACTACACTCATTGAGGCTGGACTTTCAGGATTTTTTAGCCGCAATACTTCGGTGCGGAGCTGAAACAATTTCTGAAAGGAAGGTCAGTGATATTGAGGCTCCGTAGAACCTGGTTACTATTAATAGGACAGGTTGAGCCAACTAAACATTCAAGAGGGTACATACCTTAGAAACTCATGCAATCCATTGAACCTAAGGTCTTTTGTGTGATTTTTTTGTGTTTATCTGTGATTTTCAGCATATTCATGACATCATGACATTCATATGTACTAATCATTTCAAGGACCTGTTGGATTTACCACTTGGTTGTTTTATAGGATATGAATTCAGGTCGCAGAAAAACCATCTGGATTCACTTCACATAAGTTCCTCCTAAGCTCAAGGAATTAGTCTTGAAAGTCCCCGAGGACTCATCATTCCATAAAAGACATGGTCACTTGCTCAGTTTGGTTACCACCGGGTTTGACGAAGGTTTGATGAGTGTCTTATTCCAGTTCTTCGACTCTAAGCATCATTGCTTCACGTTCCCCGATTAATAGCTGGTGCCTACCCTGGAGGAATTCTCTAAGTTACTTGGTTTATCCATGTTGGAGCGAGTACCTTTCACTGGTTTAGAACAAGACCCAGCTTCTGAAGATGTTGTCGTAGCTCTGCACTTGAAGCCATCTGACATTGAGTCCAATTGGGAAAAAAGAAGTGAAGTTAAGGGTCTCCTGGCAAATTTCCTGATGAAGAAAGCTCAGATTTTCCTGGATGCTATGAGCTATCATGCCTTCGAAGATGCATTAGCCCTCTTGATCTATGGGTTGGTCCTTTTTCCTAATTCATATTAAGTTATAGATGTGAATGCCATCAATATCTTTCTTGCTCACAATCAGGTTCCTACCTTGCTCGGGGGTGTCCTACATTCTCTCCATACTCGTACTCTGAAGAAGCGGGGAACTCTCATGTGTTGCACCCCTCTGCTATATAGGTGGTTTATTTCGCACCTACCTCGGTCAATAATGCAAAATGATTTAGGCTTAAGATGGAGTCAAAGACTAATGTCTCTCTCACTCCGACTTCCATTGGTATCCTCGCTCTCAAGAAGACATTTCTTTTATTGATCGTTACGGAGAATTTCCTAATGTACCACTCCTAGGCATTAGGGGAGGCATCACTTACAATCCTTCTTTAGCACCACATCAGTTTGGATATGCACAGAGAGATGGTCCACCGGATATGCTCATTTAGGGTATTATGTTCAACTACTCAGATAATTCGCAAAACTATCATCAGAGCTTCATCCGCTCTTGGGGAATTGTTAAGAGGACTGATAGTAAGACTTTGGGGCGTAAGAACTCCATCCCTTTGGAACCTTATCTCAAATGGGTGAGAGCTCGAGCTCAAAGTCTTATGATGCCATATGATTCCATCTTGCCGGTGATTTTAGAACCTATTGTCCAAGGGAACTAATCCTGTGTTATTCTCCATCCTGATGTGCCAACCAATTTCGAAGAGTTACGAAAGTCTTGGATTCAGCTTAAGGGGGAACGAGATACTTTTGAAGCACAATTCTATGCAAGTGAGAAGAAGTTGCTGGAATTAACAAAACAACTTCATGAAGAGAGAAACCTCAACTCCTACCTCAACACCAAGAGGAAACGCCCATGGGAGACTTAGAAACTTCTTTTCAATGTTTATTCCTGTGTAATCTTTTGTTTTTTAAAAAACTTGCTAATAAAAGGTTTTGCTTCTTGTTTTGTTTAAAAGAGCTTAAATCCAGTAAGGTCCTTGAAAACATTGCATAAACATATCATACATATCATTTCATGGACAGGTTTAATAGCAGGTTTCTCATCTTCTTCGCTGTTTATTTCAGCAAGCAATGGCTCTAGAACAAATAGTGAAGGATCTGCAGACTCAGAATGCCCAGTTTCAACAAATGATCATGGCTCTGACCAAAGGGCAAGAAGAACTGAAAGCCATGCTTGTTAAGGAGAAGAAGAAGCCAAAGAAGCCAACTGGGTTAGTGAATCTATGAAGGAGGATTAGAGGACCAGTGCAGCAAGCCTCTGAACTGATAACTTCTTCAAGGGCGGGAAACAGTCAAGAAGAGGAAACAAGAGAGGAAGACTCTAGTCCCAGAGAATCCGATGATGAATCTGACTATGACAAGGAGCAGTATCCTCCCGTTGATGAAAGATATAAACAGCTAGAGGATCGTTTAAATGCAATGGAGGTCAGGAAGGTACCAAGTCTGGATTTTGAAGAGCTAGGTTTGGTCTCTAGGGTTGTCATCCTGCAAAAGTTCAAGGTGCCAGTATTTGCGAAATATGATGGGGTCTCATGTCCCAAGATGCACCTCCTATCTTATGTGAGGAAGATCCAACCTCACACTGCTGACAAGGACTTATGAATTCACTTCTTTCAGGATAGTCTGTCCGAAACTCAACTAGAATGGTTCTACCAGTTGGAAGGAGCCAACATTCGTAATTAGGAGGACTTGGCCGCTGCTTTCTACAAGCAGTACTGTTGTACCCCAAAATTTGCCCTCCCTTTCTTCAGGAAACCATCTTGGATTTTTTCAAGGTCCCCCTGAAACAAATCCAAGTCCTGAGTTATCCCTTTGCCCAAGCAAGCCACTTACAAGAGCAAGATGATCTCACGAACTCCAGAAGCAACGCTTTTATCTTGAGAAAAAATCAAATTCTAAGTACTTAGAATGTTTCTTTAAAATAAGTGTTTTTTAGAAAAATCAGCGCTTCAGAACTTCTGGACCCATTCCAGATGAAAACGGTCAGAAGTTGCAAGCTTGGCTCAGCGTGGTCAGAAGTTGGCTCTTCAGCAGCTACATCAGTTCAATCAGAAGTTGTAAACGTGGTTCAGAATGTAAGCCTCAAACAGAACATGCCCCTTCAGCAGTTACACAAGCCCAATCAGAATTTGCTAAAGGAATGCAAGAGAAGCAGGGAAGTCTGAAGGCTCCTTCAGAACAGGTTGAAATCAGAAGATGAAAGATCAGAAGAGTGGGTGTTACACTGATACAGAATCTCTAAGTCCAGATTGTCCAGAAGTAAATCCAAGGAACGTACCAGAAAACCAGGAGAATTTCCAGAGCTTACTAAGACAACAGGTAGCCAAGGCCAGAGCATGATGTACGCTGCTGATTCAACGCTGGTTTCCATTACCAGAATGTTGGTGTTGACAGGTCTTGTCACCATTTAATGCCCATTAATGCTTCCAACCACTCCTGAGCATTCACGTGTGGCTTGGAAAACGCTTTTGCACAGATTCTGGCATGGGTCTTCACGCCACCGCCCATTTCAGAGGTCACTTCTCCCCAATCTACGCCTGCTGCTGCAACCTAGGCTGAAAGCTATCTGTATCACAACTTCCCAGGAATTTTTGTCAAAGAACAAATTCAAACTCTGTTGGCGCCTTAAATGTTCAAGGCATCCACAAGGATTTTGCCTATAAATAGAGAGTCTTCACCACTGCCAAAGACGTTCAAGAAAAGAAACAGAAATTGCTAAGAAAGAAACAGAACTCTTAGCAACATAGCATTCTGAAACTCTGCCAAAATCTCCAGTTTTGTTTCATAACTTTGAGTTTCTCACCTTCAACTTCATCAAATATCCAATTTTTTTCTGTAAACCAAAGACACCCTTTCCAAACTTCTGACCCTACATACGTATACACCTTTACTTCCCCTTTTCAAATCTGTCCAGAACACCACCAGAATCAAAAGCTAAACTTTCACTCACCAACTTTTCCAAACAGTCAGGTAAGCACCTGCTGACCCTCATCACACTGTTAAGCATCATCAGCTGTGCATATTCAAGTAACATAATGTAAATATTCATGTTATTGTTGTTTATGTTCTGAGGATTTTCATACCTCAGAACGTTCTGAGCCAGTATAGGACTTGCCTGTGACCTTGGTGGTTCTGACCTCTGGAACATTTTTTGTATTTGCTGGACCTGTTCCAAATATGTTTCCTGTTTTGTGGAGTAACAACAGGATTGCAGATGTTCTGATTAGTACAGGGAAAAGCCAAATGCTGACTTTGATGTTAGCACATCTGAAGCCTGTTTTGTTGTCAATGATATCAGAACCTCTGAGATTTATTGCCTTTTCAGCAGAATCAGAACTTCTGGTTTCTCCACTAACAAACTTCTGTCTTGCAGCACAGGGAAATCAGAACTTCTGATTTCCCCACTAACAAGGTTCTGTTTTGCAGGTGCCATAGTCAGAAGCTCTGACTCATCCAGTTTCACTAACAGGTTGATTATCTAGAAGCGGAGCTGAGTCAGAACTTCTGATGACCTCCCAGCAGCGCGCGGGCTCCCTCTCTCTCTCTCTCTATATCTTGTTTTTTGCTATTTTCTTTTTTGTCTATTTTTCTCGTTGAACCCCCCATGTACAAATGTGTATCCCCCTCCCCTAATTGTTGTAATAGCGTAGGATTTTACATTTCCGCTTCTTATTGCTAGTAATTAGGACGTGTATGGCAAGATAAAATCAATGAAATAGAAAAAACCTAATTCAAAGAAAAAACTCTTGTATGCAATAAAACACACTTGCACACTAACACCCCTAGGGTTACATTCACTTGTTGCCTTTCAAAAATTAGGCCATATTGCACGTTAGGTCTCTTTGGGCAAAACAAATAACTCAAATGATCATAGTCCCTCGATGACGCTTTCGAAAGTTACCTAAAAATGATCAAGTCCCTTAAATAAAAATTGCCCAAAGATACTTGGCACCATTGCAATTATGGTCTAAACAACGACCCGCGCCTGTCCCTTTCACATCCTAACACAAGATTGTCCACCAAATACAATGGTGGAACAAAATTGTTAAAAGGGTTAAAAACATAACAAAAATCTTTGAGAACTTTAGGGTAGATCACTCTTAAGTACTTGTCAACTTGCAAAACAAAAACACTTTCCTGTTTTTAAACCACACCTCACAACACTTTCAAAACAACTTTCAAAAACAAATGAAAACCTTTTCAAAAGACATACACCTTTGTATACATCCCAACATGGATCATTACAAAGGTTGCCACCACATTGGCCTCTTTTCAAAACATTTTCAAAAACACCCACACACAAAGCACCATTTCAAACAATTGGAAAAAGGAAAGTGATCTAAGCAAGTAACTAAGAGCCCATGGATAACCATGGATAGAAAGGGTGCTAATACCTTCCCTTTCTATAATCTACTCCCCGAACCCAAGAAAAATCTCAAAGGTTTTTGCTGTGCTTTTTAAACCTTTCCTTAGGATAAAATAAAAAGTCGGTGGCGACTCTTGCTCAACCGAAACATTTGCGAAAACAAACGCAAAACCACAGTCAGTTCTCCCACCGTATCACAAGTACCAATACAACACAGACCTTGATCCCACCCATACACAACTCCAAAATATGTTTATGGGTTCGAGTGAGGGCTTTAAGGACTATGCTCAGAAATGGAGGGACTTAGAAGGAAGAGTCCAGCCTCCCCTGTCTGATAGGGAGCTGGTGGATATGTTTCTGGGGACCCTGTCTGGTCCATTTTTCAATCATCTAATTGGAAGTTCATCAGTCGGATGAATTGATTCTGACAAGAGAACGGGTGGAAGCCAGAATTTGGAGTGGGAAGATTCAAAAGGATGCGTCCTCCAGTGCTGTAAGGAAGCCTTTCGCTGGGAAGAAGGAGGTTAATATTGTGTACCGTCAAAGAAATCAGGACATAATTAAACTCCGTCCAACGGTAGGGGCTGTCATGATCTCTAATTCTGAACCTACCCAACAAAGCAACAATCAATCGAGAACAGAAAGGCCGGCAAGACAGTTTACCCGAATAAACATGACTTTGTCTCAAATATTGCCATAATTATTGAAGACCAATCTGGTAACCTTGCGGGAAGCTCTTAAGAATCCCAAGACTACCTCTCCTCACTACAACCCTAAGGCTCGTTGTGCTTACCACTCTGAAAGTACAGGCCATGATACCACCAATTGTTGGGCTTTGAAAAACAAGGTGCAAGACCTTCTCGAGGCGAAGGAAATTGAATTTGACGCCCCTGAGACTCCAAATGTTATCACTGCTCATATGCCCAAGCACGGTCGGGGGGTGTCAACACTGTTGAAGATGATATGTTTATTACTATTGTTGATGAACTTGTTACTCCTCTCCTGACCATCAAGAGGAGCCTGTTGAAGGCCAGTTTATTTTCAGGCTTTGGTGAAGGTTGTCACCTTTGTTTATCTCTACCGACTGGTTGTCATTTGTTGAAGGCAGGTGTCCAGCGCCTGATGAACGATAAAGAGATTTTGTTCGAAAAGACTCCCATTCCAACCACTTCTTACAAGGATGTTTCAATAATAACCATTTCCGCTAATCCTTCCAGGGTCTCCACCAAAAGACCCGTCAGGATTACATCTGTTCCGAAGGTGACTCCATTGATAATTACTATGCCAGGGCCAATCCCATAATCCTCAAACAAAGTTGTTCCATGGAACTATGGAGGTGACGTTTATTGCCACGGCATCAAGCAAGAATGGCTGGCTGATGAAGACCAGGTTACTGAGGAGGCTGACCCTGACATTGGCAACATTGTGGGAACCAGCAAAATAACCAGAAGTGGAAGAGTGTTCTCCCCTACGATTTCTCCTCCGAAAGCTGTTACTGGTCTTGTGATTATTCCTGCTCCTGCTGATACTACTACTACTACAGTTCCTATGATTACCCCTGCTGACGCCCCTATCACCGAGTCGACTGAGACTCGGGGCAAGGACATATTGGTTGAGCCTGTCCGGATGAAGGCGCAGTCAATATCTATCCCAAAGGCTTCCAAGAAGGAAGTGGAAGAAATTTTGAAGATCATCAAAAAGAGCGACTACAATATGGTCGAGCAACTGGGGCAAACCCTTCAAAGATTTCTATGCTGGCCTTACTGTTGTGTTCTGAAGCCCATGAAAAGGCTTTCGTGAAGTTCCTTAAGACGGCCCATGTGCCACAGGAAACCTCTGCAGACTAATTTGAAGACTGTGTGGCCAGTATGACGACAGATAATAGTTTGGGTGTCTCCGATGCTGATTTAACACCCAGATGGAGAAAACACAATGATGCGCTACATGTTTTCGTCGAATGTCGAGGCACTACTTTGGCCCATGTCCTGGTAGATACTGGTTCTTCATTGAATGTGCTGCCGAAGAAGGCTCTGGATAGACTAGACTGTGAAGGTTTGACCTTGAAACCCAACAATATAGTGGTAAGGGCTTTTGATGGTTCAAAGAGGATGGTGCACGGGGAGGTAGACATCCCCATAAAAGTCAGTTCTTAGACTTTAGACTCTACCTTCTTTATGATGGATATCAGACCATCTTATTCTTGTTTACTGGGTCGCCCTTAGATCTATGGGGCGGGAGCTGTCACATCTACCTTGCATCAGATGATGAAATACCTGGTAAAAGGAAAGATTGCCACGGTACACGGGGAGGAAGAATACATGGTCAGTCACCTGAAGTCCTTCAGGTATGTAGAAATGGATGGCAAGTTCATCGAGACTCCATGTCAGAATTTCGAAGAGGTGCCTCAGACTATGTCTGCAACCGAAACTGTCACCCATCTGCCAAAGATCACCAAACCTCCCTTGAAGATGCCTTCTCTCAAGGATGCAAAAGCAGTTATTGAAGGAGGTGTGTTTACCATCAGGGGCCATCTCCCCGACATACCATACAAGTCTGACAAGTTTTGCTTAGGTTTCTCTTTAGGGGCTCAAAGGGTTGTTCGCTGCGCTCGTGCTGGGGGACCTCCCCTTTGTATCAGTAATCATGGGGTCAATGCCTTGGAGGACAGTGATGTTGACGATGACATGGACAGCTGGATCTTCCCTACTACCAATGGTGGACTCAGTAACTGGACCGAGAGGGACGTTGTACTGATTACTTTTGTTCAGAAGTAATTGTCTTTTTATTTTTTGGATGTGTAATAAACAGTATAAACTTTACAACCTTGTGTCTTACCCGAGGCACAATGGTTTATTTGTGAGGGCTATCATAATTCAATTTCATATGGCATTAATAAAGCATTGGACGTTTATGCATACAAATTTTTCGCTCTCTGGTTTTCTTTTCTTTTTACTTTGTCTATATAACTATGCTCTTACACACACTCACGTATCAAAATGCAGATCCATATCCACTATGGATCCCATTGATAACAATTCTGCTATTGCCGGTTATGACTTTGAAAATCCGATTAACCAAGCCGAGGACAAAGGTGAGGAAGATTGTGAGGTATCCGGAGAACTTGCTAGACTGTTACAGCAGGAAGAAAGGGCCATACAACCCCATGAAGAGCCAATTGAGATAGTGAATTCGGGCACATAGGAAGGCATAAAAGAAGTCAAGATCGGTGCAAATCTGGGACTTAATGTCAAATAGAGGTTGATACAGATGTTGCATGATTATGTCGAGATCTTTGCCTGGTCATATGAAGACATGCCTGGACTAGACACGGATATCGTGGTTCATTGCCTGCCAACTAAAGAGGATTTCCCTTCGGTAAAGCAGAAGCTCCGTTGCATGCGCCCTAAAATGTCAGAGAATATTAAAGCAAAGGTTATGAAACAGTTCAACACTGGGTTCCTAGATGTTACTTCTTATCCCCAATGGGTTGCTAACGCGGTCCTGGTGCCTAAAAAGGATGACAAGGTATGGATGCGTGTAAATTACCGAGATTTGAATAGGGAAAGCCCTAAGGATGACTTTCTGCTTCCCCACATTGACATTATGGTTGACAACACCGCACAACACAAGGTCTTTTCCTACATGGATGGTTTCTATGGTTACAATCAAATCAAGATGGCACCTGAAGACATGGACAAGACAACCTTCGCCACACAATGGGGCACTTTCTGCTACAAAGTGATGTCGTTTGGGTTGAAGAATGCTGGGGCGACCTATCAGTGAGCCATGGTAGCGTTGTTCCATGACATGATTCACCATGAAATAGAGGTCTATGTTGGTGACATGATAGCCAGGTCTCAAACGGAAGAAGAGCATCTTGATCATCTACAAAAGTTATTTGATAGGTTGAAGACGTACCAACTGAGGTTGAATCCAAATAAGTGCACCTTCGGGGTAAGGTCTGGTAAACTCCTAGGTTTCACTGTCAATGACAAGGGCATTCAGGTAGACCCTGCAAAAGTGAAGGCTATACAAGAGATTTCGGCTCCTCGCACTGAAAAGGTGGTTAGAGGCTTCTTAGGACGCCTAAATTACATTTCCAGGTTTATTTCCCATTTAACTGCTACTTGTGAGCCAGTCTTTAAACTCCTGAAGAAAGATCAAGTGGTAAACTGGAATGACGAATGCCAGACTGCTTTCGAAAGAATCGAAGAATACCTTCAAGAGCCTCCATTTCTGATGCCTTCGATTGAAGTAAGACCTTTGGTAATGTACTTAATAGTGTTAGATAATTCAATGGGGTGTGTGTTGGGGCAGCATGACGAGTCTGGTCGAAAAGAGCATGCAATATACTACCTTAGCAAAAAGTTTACTGACTGTGAAACAAGATATTCACTACTCGAGAAAACTTGCTGCACTTTGGCATGGGCTGCTCACCGACTGAGGCAGTATATGTTGACCCACACTACCTTGCTGATATCTAAGATGGATCCGATCAAGTACATCTTCGAGAAATCCGCTCTCTCTGGAATAATAACAAGATGGAAAATGATCTTGACCGAATATGATATCCAATACACAACCCATAAAGCAATCAAGGGAAGTGTACTAGCCTATAATTTGGGCCATCAAGCTGTGGATGACTATCAGTCCATGAATTTTGAGTTCCTGGATGAGAATATTATACTGACTATGAAGAACCTGGACCAGATGAAGGACCTGAAGAAGGATCTCGATGGACTATGGTTTTTGACGGAGCCTCGGACGCACTCGATAATGGCATTGGTGCTATAATCATATCCCCTGAGGGCTGTCATACTCCTTTCACTGCCAGATTATGTTTCAAGTGCACCAACAGTATGGCGGAGTATGAAGCATGCATCATGGGTCTCAAAGCTACTATTAACCTGAGGATCAAGTTCTTGAGCGCTTTCGGAGATTCAGCCTTGGTAATAAGCCAGATTAAAGGTGAGTGGGATACGAAGCACTCGAACCTCATCCCCTATAAAGAACATGTATTGACACTACTACCACACTTTGAAGAGGTTACCTTTGAACACTTCCCACGAGAAGAGAATCAGTTAGCAGACGCTAGCTACCATGTCATCTATGTTCAAGGTCAGGTGGGATAACGAGGCCCCTTAGATCACTATTGAAAGGTTGGATGAACCTGTATATTGCTACGAGATTACACTAAAAGGGTAGCAGACAAACCTTGGTTCCATGAAGTGAAAAGGTATATCGAGGCTCAAGAGTATCTCGAGGGGGCATCTGTCAATGATAAAAAATTCCTGAGGAGGTTCGCTGCAAAGTTCTTCCTCAGTAATGGAATCCTCTATAAGCGCAATCATGACTCTACTTTACTCCAGTGCATAGATAAAAATGAAGTAGAGAGGATTATGACAGATTTACATGAAGGTACCTTCGGCACCCACTCTAGTGGACACACCATGGCTAAAAAGATCCTACGGGAAAAATATTATTGGTCCACTATGGAAGCCGACTGCTATCAGCATTCCCGAACTTGTCACAAATGCCAGATCTATGCTGATAAGGTGCATGTACCTCCGGTTCCTTTGAATGTCTTGACGGCTCTATGGCCCTTTGCAATGCGGGGTATTGACATGATCGAAGATATTAGGCCTACCGCTTCCAATGAGTATCGCTTCATCTTAGTGACCATTGATTACTTCACAAAGTAGGTTAAGGCCGCCTCTTTCGCTTCAGTTACCAAGAATGTTGTGGCATAGTTTATCAAGAACAACCTGATTTGTCGGTATGGTATGCCAGAGAGAATCATCACAAACAATGGTACAAATCTCAACAATACAATGATCACCGAACTTTGTAAGCAATTTAAGATCCAGCATCATAATTCTTCCCCTTACTGGCCGAAGATGAATGGCGTTGTGGAGGCGGCTAACAAGAACATCAAGAGAATTGTATAGAAAATGACAGGGACATATAAAGACTAGCATGAGATGTTACCATTTGCTCTTCATCGTTATCACACCTCAGCACGTACGTC
This sequence comes from Vicia faba, assembly GCA_948472305.1. Lineage (NCBI taxonomy): Eukaryota > Viridiplantae > Streptophyta > Magnoliopsida > Fabales > Fabaceae > Vicia > Vicia faba. The sequence goes on along the minus strand of OX451737.1, from coordinate 680,781,196 downwards.
GACAAGGGCAACACCTTATTCTCTGGTATATGCTATGGAGGATGTTCTGCCCATTGAGGTCCAGATCCCTTCTCTGAGGATCATGAAGGATGAAGGCTTGAATGAAGATGATTGGATCCAGACTCGACTTGATCAACTAAATCTGATTGATGAGAAAAGGCTTACTGCTGTCTGTCATGGTCAAATGTATCAAAAACGAATGATCAAGGCTTTCAACAAAAAAGTCAGACGTCAAGTGTATCAAGTGGGTGATATGGTAATCAAGCGCATCATACTTCCACAAGGTGATCCCAGGGGAAAATGGGCTCCCACATACGAAGGGCCATTTGTGATCAAAAGCATATTTTCAGGTGGAGCCATAATTTTGACCACCATGGATGGTGATGACCTCCCTCACCCTGTTAATGCGAACATAGTGAAAAAATACTACGCCTAAATAAAGACCCTCTAGGTTGACTGGCCTAGGCAAAAATTAGGGATAAAAAACAAAAAAAAATATGTACACCCGGCAAGCCGAAAACCTGAAAAGGCGGCTTGGGCAAGAAAGGGTATCCCGGTGGACTGAAAACCCGAAAGGGCGGTCCAGGAAAAAATTAGGGATTTAAAGAGTATCACTATGTCCCATTGGATCGCCTTGCGATCAGACTTCAGTATCAACTATCAAGCTCAAACGGTACCGACCAATCTAGTCAGCTTCGAACAAGCAACAAAGCGATGAGACACTCGAAGACATAGGGGAAATAGCAGAATTGAAACCCAATGGGATTATTACACATAGTTGTTTTCTCTTTGTACACTATTTTATGTAACTTTAATTTCTTACGACGGTGTTCTCCTACTAGAACGTCAGTCTCTTTGTACAAAATGCCTATTATAGGCGAATTTAAAAAAAAATCAATACAAATCATTCCTTGAAAGTACACAACTATTTGTTTTATATTTTACTATTTTATTTTGCAAAAACGTCCAATGACTTATTCTTGACACATGCATTTGAATATGATAGTTGTTCGCAAATATTTGTACAAAAAACAGAAAGACGGTTACTAATGACTTTAAGAAACAGGGGAAAATCTAAAAAACCAATTTACAGTCCCGACAGTTACTCCTTCCAACGGGTACAAGGACAGAGACAGTTTAAGACGGAGTCACCATTGCACACGACCCCATGATATCTATGTTCCCCACAGAGCAGAAACAACCAAGTTTTGACTTCTTCATCCCCAAGCAGGATTTATCTCCTCCAACAAGCTTCCTCCCGCAGAGAGCTGAAGTCTGTGTTCACCAGCCGAGCTTTATAATTTCAAACAGTTATAAAACCTCCTCCCAGGTAGAGTTTTTTTCTCATACTATGGAAGTTCATTCCCCGACAGAGTTTATTTCTCTACATCGGCAGAATCCTCCAACAAGCATCTCTCTCTACAGACCTACTCTCAAGCAGAATCAATTCTCAAGCAGAATCAATTCTCAAGCAGAGTCAATCCTCAACAGGTTATCCTCAAACAGAAAGAGGAAATCCCTAGTAATTCATCTCCATTCACCATCCCCAGCGGAAATGGGGGATTCAGCCCCCCAATACTTTCCAATAGTGGTTCGGGATTTATTTTCCCAGACTAAGATCGCGATAACATCCCATATTTCATACATCATGGCACGTGCATACACATCGCATACAGCATAATCTCATTTATTTTGAGAACATCGTCACAATGCATTTCATATATCATGACATTGCATATGACTAACTCTTTTCCTTTTTCAGGGAAAGATCAAATCAACAAACACTCCTACTTATGTGATCAGGTAGTCTTCTCAAAAGCTACGTCTGATGGAGGGTTATTTTCAGCAATTTCCTCAGAAAGATGTCTTCCCAAGATTTTCTCTAGTCCAGTCAGATCGACACTAAGATCTCTCTGATTTCCATTCCAATTGAAGAAATTGTAAAGCTTGGATTTTAACCAGATAACAGTATAAGGTGCTGCGAAGCTTGGAATCTGACCAGATAGTAGTTGATTTCTTCAAAGGCATTGTGAAGCCTGGATTTCGACCAGATAACAGTATAAAGCGCTGCAAAGCCTGGAGTCCGACCAGATAGCAATTTATCATGTCAGTTACTATGAAGCCTGGATCCGACCAGATAATAGTCAACCAACAATTTAAGATGCTGTGAAGCCTGTATTTCGACCAGATAATAGTATAAGGTGATGCAAAGCCTGGAATCCGACCAGATAGCAGTTTACTCCGTCAAATTACTATGAAGAGTGGATTCGATCGGATAGTAGTATGCCTCAGATTCAAGTTGAAGCCTGGACCCAGCCAGATAACAACTTTATTTCTTCAAATTACCGAAGCCTGGATACGACCAGATAACGGTACACCTCAGATTCAAGTTGAAGCTTGGATCCAACCAGATAACAACTTAATTTCTTCAAATTACCGAAGCCTGGATACAACCAGATAATGGTACACCTCAGATTCAAGTTGAAGCCTGGATCCGACTAGATAACAGCTTAATTTCTTCAAATCACTGAAGCCTGGACACGACCAGATAATAGTTTAATCTCCTTTCCTCAGTAAGTCACTGTGAAGCCTGGAATACGACCAGATAGTAGTCAGCTTTATCATCCTCAACAAGTCACTGTAAAGCCTGGATCCTGACCAGATAGCAGCTCACTTTAATCTCTTCAGTCAAGAGATGATTCCCCAGTAAAGTAATGGACAACCTAAGCTCCTAGACTCTATTCCCCCAAAAACATTCCCCAGCGGACTCCTCCTCAGACAGTAGGAACAGGAATCCCCACAAAGGAATATCCCATGAAATCAACATTCATCTGGATGGCATCTTTAAGCCATCTCTAACGACTCTCCGTCATGTTCCGTGGATGGCATCTTTAAGCCCATCTTCGACAATCTCATGTCACCTTTTCCAAATCGCATCTGTAAGCCCATTCCCGGTATTATTCACCAGCAATATCACTTCAGACGAGTGAAAATTTCTAGGCACTCTAGTGTTCAATCATCTTCCACCTTCAGGTCGCGAAAGGCAAGCAAGCCAATCTACATCCTCAGGTTTAAGAAGATTGAACAGGGGCAACTATCGTACCCCAAAATTTTCCCTCTCATTTTTGCAAGATCTTCTCTTACATGGGTGGTTACAAACACTTGTTTAAAGAAAAGTAACAAATTTTGAAATTGGTCAAAGTGCCTTTTGATTGGCCACTCCAGAGTGCCTTTCGATTGGCCACTCCAAAGTTCCTTTCAATTGGCCTCTCCAATGTGCCTTTCGATTGGCCACTCCAAAGTGCCTTTCGATTAGCCACTCCAAAATGACTTTTGATTGGCATCCCCAAAATGTCTTTCGATTGACATTCACATGGCGCCTTTCGATTGACAGAAATAAAGGTCTTTCAATTGATATGTTAATAAGGCCTTTCGATTGACCTGTTAACAAGGCCTTTTGATTGGCATTTCAACAAGGTCCATGTGAAGGAGCTTCATCAGGTCCATTCGAAGAAGCTTCATTAGATCCATTCAAAGGAGTTTCAGAAGGTTTCATTCGAAGATGCATTCAGAAGTCCATTCAAAGATGCATTCAAAAAGCCGTTCGAAGGAAGTAACAAGGCCCATTCAAAAGATCCATTCGAAGGAGGCCATCAGCCATTTGAATGAGCCTCATCAGAGCATTAGAAGGCCAGTTAAAATTCAAAAAAAGGGACAAGATCCCTTAACTTTGGCCAATGTTACGTTTTACATTCATGGCATTCAAATAACCGTTACCAACATTATTTCTCTTGTCCCCTCACACTCCTATAAGTATGAGGCCAAGGACACATTACAGAAGGACGAAAAAAAGGAAAAGGAGGAGAGAAGACGAAAGAGAAATCAAAGAGTCCTCACAAACGCATTCCTCAAAGAATCCTAAAAGTTCCCAGGCGAAGCACCCTTTGCAAGTTCCCTCATCCAAGAATCCACCCTAATTCCTAAACGAACATCTCCACACCCAAAGCTGCAGATCGAAGCATACTGGCCATAGGTATAATTCTGAAATCCGATTTCATAATCTAAGCGCATATATTCGTTCTAATGTGTTTGTGTGTGTTTGTAATGAAGCGTTAGGAAGGTTTCAATCCTCACAAACTTGCCATTGTTAAGGCACATGAGTTTGGTTCCTTCAAATAATTGTTTAGGGCTTCGAAGCAGCCAACTTCGAGCTGAGTAATGCAGGTGAATTTTGTCATTTCTTAAACCCAGATTCGAATCTCAGGATTTTGGGTATTGCAGAATGAAATGACTTCAGATCCTAATCAGGGAGGGAATCAAAGGACCTGGGTTCTACACCCAGGCCTAATTTTGTTTTGTTACTAACATTTGTTGCAGGTCCAGCATAAGTAAGGTCACAACGCGTAGGATTCGAAAGACCTGGGCTTAGCACCCAGGTCACGCTCTTCGTTTCTGCCAACCTACCTTTACAGAGCCATTGTATCATAGCATTCCTCATGGGTTAAAGGGAACTCATCTCTTTTGGATCGAAGCTTCCCTTTCCTCAGAATTGAAGGATAAGACTTTTCATTGGATCGAAAGACAACTCCAACCTCTTTCGATCCAGGCCGCTTGAATTACACCTTTTTATTGCCTGTTTCTCTCGATTTCAGCTTTTGTTTTAACCATTTCTATTCCTTTTTTTAATCAACATAAAATTCATTTAAAAAACTACAAAAACATTAGGATAGTTTTTCTTATTAAATTAATTTCATTAATTAATCTTTTTAATTACCTTAACATTTTCTCAAAAAACTAAAATTAAAAAAGATTTAGATTATTTTTCCAAATTAAAACAAAACGAAAAAAAGGATTTCTTTTCTTTAGGATTTTTTTAGACGTCTTTTCTGTTTCGTACGCATTTATTTAATTCCGTGTTTTTACTATTTAATGTATCTGTTCACCGGATGTAATAGATAAAATTAGGATATTTTATTTCTTTATTCCCCATTATCCTTGTATAATGTAAATCCCCTCCCCGAAGCATTGTAATAGCTTATAACCTCTATACTCTACATTTTACTGCTTTTCTTATTAACTGCTAGTAATTAGGATTGTGTGATAAGACTAATAATCAACCTCTAGCAAACTTAACAAAAAGACAAGAAATAACTGAAACACAACACAATTGCACACAAGCACCTCTAAGGTACGCCCACTTTAGTTGCCTTTAAAAACAGTCATGAGGCAAGAACGCTTTAGCAAATACCCGCAAAAAAATCAAAAGATCATAGTTCCTCGATGACCCGACAGTTGCCTTCTTGGTGAATGATCTAGTCCATAAAAAAATAATTGCTAAAGCATCTCCATAATTGCCTTCGTGATTGTAACGTCCCTTATATTGTCCCTCAAAACATCCAACGAAAAGCCTACCTACTCACTAATAGTAGGATAGCACTGTCTAAAGGAAAAGAGGGAAAGAACACCCTTTTCGAGTATAACAAAGTAGATAGTTGTTAGAAGTTTGCTCAAAAAATACTTTTTTGCACTTACACACAAAAACTACTTTTCAAAAACAAATTTCAAAACATTTTCTTTGTTAACATTCTTGAGGACCGGTACAAGAGTTAAACACAAAGCAAATCGCCGCACTAAGACATCTTTCAAAACATTTTCAACACACAAAGCACAAAAGAATTTTAAAAATGAGCAAACCTATAAGAGCCCGTGGAAAACCACGGATGGAAAGGGTGCTTACACCTTCCTTTTCCATAACCTACCCCCCTTACTCAGAAAAATCTCAGAAAGGTCTTTTTCTGTTATTTTCACCCTTTCCTTTGTTGGATAAAAGAAAAGACGGTGGAGACTCTTGCTTAACGCGACATTTGTGAACAAAAAACGCAAGCCAGCATATATATAGACATTCGGTTATGCCACCGTGCAACAGTGATCCCAGGAATGGACGAACTCCAGTAATTTTGGGAAGTTTTGTTTCCCCCGGGAAGGTTTTCTTAGGTCGTTTTCGCTGGTATGCGCGTGATTTTTGTATATTGAATATGATACCAATTGGCGTAAGGTGCAGTATTGGGTTTGTGATCCCAGTGTCCCCAGTCAAGTCTTGGTTCATTTTTTATTTTGGGTTTGCATGGTCTGAGGCCTCTATCCCAGATTCCCCAACGAATTATTCCCTCATATGATGAAAGGTCTTTTCCCTTAGTGTGCTGAGATGGAACTATTTGCAAAATGTTGGTCTTTCTGCAGTATTGGCATTATTGTTGATATTTATTTTCCATGCAACTAGACCAGGACAATATATTTTCTAAGAAGTGTTGAGACAGTTGTCAACCTTTTGGGTTTTCTCCCGCCAAGTGTTGGGTTTGATTTAAAATATCCAGGAGTTTGACCTCTTTCTATAATGTTGACTTCTTGATTTCCCAGGAAGGCTATCCTAGGGCATCTTTTGTGGGAATAATTTTGCATGATATGAAGACTCAATCCAAGATTCCCCAGTGAAGGCTTCACTTATTTGATAAAAGTCTTTTTCTCCCCGTGCATGTTGACTTGGACTCATTCGCGAAGCATCTCCCTTTCGACAGTACTTGCATTTTGTTTGATTGCCCGATAGTCAGGAAAGGGCAGTGTTTTATTTAAGAAGTGTTGAGGAATTTGTCAGTTTTTTTGGGTTTTCACCTGCCAAGTGCTGGGTTTGATTTAAAATCCCCGTAAGATTGATTTCTTGCTGTAATGTTTGACTTCTTAACTCCCCAAGTTGTTATCCCTATGAGGTTTCATACTTTTTCCCCAGAGAAGTTGGTGCAATACTTACTCTCAATATTGAAGAATGTGTTTTGGTTTCCCCTCAATGATGTGGTGTTGTCCTCCCTAATAAAGTCAGCACGAGGTCTCCAGTTGATATCTCGACGATGAGGCACTATCTCCCTTAGCGAGGTTTGTATGATATTTCCCCAATGAAGTCAGCACGAAATCCTCAGTTGATGTTTTGACGATATGGTTTTCATCTGGCTTATTGAGATCTGTGTTGTAATCCCCATTAGAAGTATAGACCGTGAAACATTAGTTTTCCCCATTGAAGTCTATGTTTTATTCCCCAGTGAAGCCTGGAGGAGGATGTTATATCCCTGTACCTGTACTGATTTATTGATATGATGTGATTATTTTCGGATTATGTTCCTTCCCAATGAAGTTAAGTCGTGAAGTATAAGTTTGTTTCCTCGGTTGGTGCTTATTTTCTTATGGAATGTTCATCTTTGATGTGATTTAGCCGAGTGTTGATTATGCCCGAGTTGGTTTTTTCCTGGTTATTCCCAGTGTTATATGTCTATTTTGTCAGCATATACATGATAACACTCATACATTCACACATACATCATGCATGGTTAAATTTAGCAAATCATTGCTCATTCACATTTGTTGATATTTTGTTGACATATTACCCTGTTTTGCAGAGTTATATTATTCTCTCTCCAATAGAGTGTCGGCCTTAATCAGAAAGTGTATATTCCTTCAATTTCCCCACTGAGTTATCCCTCGTGGAAGATTTTTTCTTTAGCCTTCCTGTACAGCTCTTTTCCTGGATAGGTTTGGTTTCCCTCTTGAGTTTATTTCTCAAAGGATGTATTTTGGTTGACTGTCTTACTCCAGTTTATTTATGGTTTGAATCTTTGTTTCCCAACAATTTTATTACTTTGGATTTCTACAAGCTTCGAGCCTTGGCTTAAGAATGTGCATTTATTTTGGCACGAGAAGACTTTATCTCCTCAGCAGGAATATGTTGGAATTTCCCCAGGAAGTCATGATTCATTCCCCAGGAAGTCATATTTCTTTCCCCAAGAAGCCATATTGCTTTCCCCAAAAAGTCAATTTTTATAATCCTTCCTATAACAGCAAGTAGAAGGTCTCTTTATTTGAGCAACTTATACTTCCCCGTAAAAGTTGATGTTACTTTTTTGCTATCTTCGTTATGAGTGGATAGTTTGCAGTTCATTGTCAAATTACTCCAATGGATGGCAAGCCTTTCAATATCGCAGAGACAGTTTGTTGTGAAATCTTACAAGTGGTAGTCTCTTTATTTGAGACGGCTTATATATTACCCTTTCCAGGCATAGTGCCTTGGTTAAAGAAGAAGTTGAGACTCGTTCTAGGTGGAACGCCAGAATTTTAGGGAAAACTTGTTATCTTTTTGCTGCCTTCAGTGAACGTTGGTATATCACCGTCAGTGAACGTTGGTGCTATGATCTCTTTTTTTCCTTCTATCTTCAGTGAAAGTTGGTAGGTCACCATCAGCGAATGTTGGTGATTGTTATCTTTTTTCTACCTTCAGGGAACGTTGGTAGTTCATCGTCAGTGAATGGCAGTGCTATGATATTTTCTTTTCTCTCTACCTTCAGTGAAAGTTGGTAGGTCACCATCAGTGAATGTTGGTGATTGTTATCTTTCTGCTACCTTCAGTGAACATTGACAGTTCATCGTCAGTGAATGGTGGTGCTATGATATTTTCTTTTCTCTCTACCTTCAGTGAAAGTTGGTAGGTCACCATTAGTGAACGTTGGTGATTGTTATCGTTTTTCTACCTTCAGTGAACATTAGTAGTTCATCGTCAGTGAACGGAGGTGCTATGATATTTTCTTTTCTCTCTACCTTCAGTGAAAGTTGGTAGGTCACCATTAGTGAACGTTGGTGATTGTTATCTTTTTTCTACCTTCAGCGAATGTTGGTAGTTCATCGTTAGTGAACGTCGGTGCTATGATATTTTCTCTTACTACCTTCAGTGAAAGTTGATAGGTCACCATCAATGAAAGTTGGTGATTGTTATCTTTTTTCTGCCTTCAGTGAACGTTGGTAGTTCATCATCAGTGAACGGTGGTGCTATGATATTTTCTTTTCTCTCTACCTTTAGTGAAAGTTGGTAGTTCACCATCAGTGAAAGTTGGTGATTATTATCTTTTTGCTGCCCTCAGTGAACGTTGGTAGTTCACTGTCAGTGAACGTCGGTGCTATGATATTTCTTTTCTCTCTACCTTCAGTGAAAGTTGGTAGTTCATCGTCAGTGAATGTCGATGTTTGTCTCTCTACCTTCAGTGAACGTTGGTAGCTCACCATCAGTGAACGTAGATGTTGTTATTCTTTTCTCTTTCTACCTTTAGTGAATGTTGGTAGTTTCGCCTTCAGTAAAAGTTGGTGCATCCTTTGATCTTTTACCATCCTCTATGAGTCGGGTCTTTTTGGATTCACCAAAGATTTATTTTCCTGGTCGGATTTCTCTTTTGATCCTTATTTCCTTTGCTACATCCTCAGTGGTGTTTTGCGTCCCTTTGAAGTTGTTCATATGCATTCATACTCATAAGCATTGCATGGCATATTAGGGCCAAAAATAGGGTTTGTTTTATATTTAAGTATCTTCGATCACATCGACACGAAGATTTTTAACCTTCGTATCTCCAAATAGAAGAAACTTAAATAAGGGCAGCTGTCGTAGCCCAATTTTTGCCCCTAAGATCCCTTCATTATACCATATTAATTCAATCACAACAAGATCATATTAGGGCTTTTTATTCTCCTCCCTATCTTTAGCTTTGCTCTTTTAAGAATCACCAAGCACCTTGACTTGTTTTTATTTTGTGATTATGCATGTTTTGTTTTGAATTTCCTTTTAATTAATAAAATGCAATTTTAGTTTGTCTTACTTGTTAATAATGTAGGTAAGGGCATTGAGGCTTAGCATGTTGATCCATGGGTTCATGAGTTTATTTCCATGCCCTAGTCAATAAATCTTGAGATGTTCAAACCTCACCATTGAAGTGGTTTTGGAAGAAATGGCATGGCAAGGTGTGATACGGTGGGAAGAAATGACTATTTTTGGAATGCTGGTTCATGTTTTGCATTTGTTTTTGCAAAATGTCGCGGTAAGCAAGAGTCGCCATCGACTTTTATTTTATCCAACAAGGAAATGAAAAAAAGCATAGAAAAATTCCTTTTTCGAGATTATCTCTGAGTACGGGGGGTAGATTATAGAAAGGGAAGGTATTAGCACCCTTTCTATCCATAGTTGTCTACGGGCTCTTAGGTACTTGCTCATCATTTTTCAAAATGTTTTCTTTGTGCTTGTGGGTTTTAAAAAAGTTTTTGTTCTTAACTTTGATTTAACTCTTGCTTCTGTCCTCAAGAGTGTAATGAAGTGTTTTTGAAAACTTTGTTTATAAAGGAGTGTAAGTGTGAAAAATTTGTGTTGTTTTGGATGAGCAAGTATCTAAGAACTATCTACCTACTCGAAAAAGGAATCGTTCTATGCTAATTTCCTTTAGACAATGATATCCCACTATTAGTGAGTAGGTAGCACCGTCGTTGGAGTTTGAGGGTCAATTCGAAAGAGGGACATACGGTCACCAAAGCAATGTTAGGACACCTTAGCGGTAACCCTAATGTCTTAGATCATTTGTTTGAGGCAACAATATCCGAGGCAACCATTTCGAGGCAACAATGATCTTTTAGACAAAAGGACGACCTCTAAAACGACCTATACTCAATAAACGTGTACGAAGGCAACCAAGTGGGGTGTACCCTAGGAGTGCGCATGTGCGAGTGTGTTGTTTTCAGTTAATTTTATCTTTTGCACATGTTAAGGGTGATCTAATTTGATTTTAAGATTAAGTATTCAGTCTTGTCATGCAAACCCTATTATCAAACATCTAACAGTTGTAACTTGCAGAAATTAAAATGCGGAAATTAAAACTAATTATTACAAGGCGTCGGGTATTTACATCGCCAAAAGCAACCCTTTAAAAATAAAGCGGTAAAATAAATAAAATGCCCTATTTAACTATTACAGACCATAAGCAGATACACTAATTGGATAAAGAAAATAAAGCGCGACGCGAAATCAAATCGAATACGAATTAGGGTTTTGACCCTTTTTAAAAGAAAATGCTTTTTTGTTGTTTTTATTTTAAGAAAAGAAACTAAATCCTAAATTAAATACTAAATGAATTATTAAATAAATTAATGAAAATAATAGATGATACATTTTTGGAGTTTTGATTAATTTAAGAAAGAAATTAAAATAGTTAAACTAGAATTAAAACCTAATGATTTCTAATTGATTTTATTTATTTACAAAAAGTAGATTAAAGTTATTCTAGAATTAAACCTAATTAATTAGTTAGTATTTATTAATAAAAATAAAATTCTGAAATTTAATTGGATAAAAAATGTTTTTTTTTTTATAAAAAGAAAATTTGTTATTGGTTAATAAATTAATTAAATAAAAATAAAGTAAATAAGTTAAATAAATAAAATATAAAGAGAATGAGAAATTGGGCCTGATTTGGGAGGTGTTGAAAGCAATTTTGCTGGCCCATTAAGCTGATCCAATTGACTTTTAGGATCCTGTGTAGGCGCGTTGACTGGCTTATGGTGTGCCCTTGAAACTTGACCACCAGATCTGGCCATCTGGCGTTTTGATAGTGAGATTCCATGGTGGAAATCTAGTCCATGCATGCACATGATCTCTTGAAAAATATCAAGGAAATGCGATTTGCTGGAGGCAGGGATCGAACCCCTGACCTCCAGCCTTTGGATCCTTTAAGGCTTATGTGGCTACCACTGGGGCGCGTTGTTGTTTTGTTAATAACAATAAAAACATAATTTAATATATACAAGCAAAATCAATTTCCAGAAAATAAAAAAAGCGCGCAATTATTTGAATGGGAATTTGGGTGGACGACACGTCTTCGTCCCTGTCCTCTAAAACTGTAACTTTTACCTGCGGATTTTTATCCACAGCTAAAAGCGCAGCTTCGTTCTAAAATCTTCTCCAGGCCATATAAACGCATTCTAAGAACATGGTTGTATTCGTCTCAACCTATTGATCACATCCATAACCATTATGTGGGCTAATTGTACCTGAAGCGAAAAACCCCAAAAACAAGAACAAAACCCTAATAATGGTGGATCTTGTTACAGGTCAGATAAATGCAATCAAATATTACCAAAAGCTTGTAAATGATATGGTGATCACAAATATGCAATTATTTTATTCAATGGATGCAAGAATAGTGCAAATCGAATTCAAGAATATGGGGAATCTGTGGATGACTTACAGTGCTCTAGGAAGCTTTAAAACGCGTGGTTTGGATTGGTTTTGCTTGTGGAGATGGCCAGGAGACGATTCAGATACTTTCCAAGTCCTGAGGATGCCTCTATGATTGATTTCGATCTCAAGCTTTTTCTTGATTTTTGCCAACCTTGTTCTGCCTCTACGAGTGATTTCCGACCCTAATTCTTGTGTCTCTCGCTTCCTTATGTATTGTACAATACATTAGGTCAGCCCTCTATCAATGCTCTTGATGTGGACTTGATTTGCCTTTACAAACTTTACAAATTGGCTTGATTTCAATCTTTATGTGTTCTAATGCCTTGATACGAGTTTGGAAAGGTGCTAGCTGTGTAACAAGATCTGAAATGATCACAAGATCTTTAGTTTTCAATGTTTTTGATTTTATGTGATTTTATTTGATTTAAAATGAATTAATTCAAATAAAAATCAAAATAATTAATAAAATTATGATATGGACACATGGGAAAGGCTAGAGCACGTGGGAAATAATTCAAACTCAAAACAAGTGAAAAAGAATGGGCCCATTTGGCAAAATTTGAAGGTTTGGGGATAGTTGACTTTTGGCAATTTTGCAAAAAAGTCCAACTTCAGCAATGCATAACTTCCTCAATTTTGAACTTTTCGAGGTGTTTTTTTGACTTTTTAGAAATCTTGAGATGTCCTCTAATCAACCCATATGGTCTCATATCATTTTAATATTCCATGCTCAAGTTAGAAGCTTTGACAAAAATGGTGTTTTTGTTGACTTTCAAAAATGACCTATAATGTCAAAATTCATAACTTCTTGTGAGTGCATATTTTGATCTTGGAGTATGAATATGGATTGTAGGTAATTGCATCCTCTTCAAAATTAGTTTTGTATGGGTCATTTCTCATAAAGTATGAGAAAGTTATGCTTGGTCAAAGTTGAGTTGACTTTTCCTACAAAACCCTAATTTAGCAACTTTTGAATCTTGATGAATTTTGAACAATCCTTGATGAATCATGATCAACCCTTGATAAAATGATGAAATATTCTTCAAAATGAGAATTTTGACAAAAAATCTTGAAGTTTGATTGTATTTGGGTCACAGTTGACTTTTGCCCTAGCACAGTCGATTTTTGGACCTTTTGAGCAATTGAATTAGCAAAATTCCTCTACAAGGCTTGAAACTTGACATGGATGATCTTGAGAATATATTAGGACATTTTTGAGCACTTGGGGTCACTTGGACTCAAGGATCTTGATGCAACACAAAACCCTAATTTGAGTAGACTGCCTTAGGAGAGAGCTTGTCTGGCCAACCCTTGGACTACTTTGAGCAATTTGGAGATCTTTCTTGCAATGTTTTGAGAAATATGAGAGGGAAAATTTTGGGGTACAACAGCTGACCCTGTTTAATCTTCTTAAACCTGAGGATGTAGATTGGCTTTCGTGCCTTTCGTGATCCGAAGGTGGAAGATGATTGAACACTAGTATGCCCAGAAATTTGCACTCGCACGAAGTGGTAGCTGCTTTGTGATGTCGGGAATGGGCTCAATGATGCCATTTGGAGATTGCTGACGAGGGGATAGGCTTAAAGATGCCATCTGAAGAAGTGTCGATCGCATAAGAGATTCCTTAGCGAGAGCTTGTATACCTGTTGTTGAGGAAGATTCCGCTAGGGAAGTCTGATTTTTGTTAAGGGAGAGGAACTCACCCGTAATTCAATTGAGGTGTCGAGATTTAGGAACTTTACCGTAATTAAACTGGAGGGAAATATCTTCATCGAGATTTAAGAACTTGCCCGTAATTCAACTGAGAGAACTTCTCTGCTGAGATTTAGGAACTCGTCTGTAATTCAACGGAGGAACATTTTGTCGAGATTTAGGAACTTGGCTGTACTTCAACTGAGAAAAACATCTCTGTTGAGTTTTAAGAACTCGTCCGTAATTCAACTGGAGGGAAACATCTTCGTCGAGATTTAAGAACTCGCCCGTAATTCAACTGAGAAAACTTCTCTGCTGAGATTTAGGAACCTGTCTGTAATTCAACGGAGGAACATCTTTGTCGGGATTTAGGAACTTGGCTGTAATTCAACTGAGAAAAGCATCTCTGCTGAGATTTAAGACCTTGTCAGTAATTCGACTTGGGGAAACATCTTCGTCGAGATTTAAGAACTCGCCCGTAATTCAACTGAGAAAACTTCTCTGCTGAGATTTAGGAACCTGTCTGTAATTCCACGGAGGAACATCTTTGTCGAGATTTAGGACCTTGTCTGTAATTTAACTGAGAAAAACATCTCTGCTGAGATTTAAGAACTTGTCAGTAATTCGACTTGGGGAAACATATTCGTCAAGATTTAAGAACTCGCCCGTAATTAAACTGAGAAAACTTCTCTGCTGAGATTTAGGAACCTGTCTGTAATTCCACGGAGGAACATCTTTGTCGAGATTTAGGACCTTGTCTATAATTCAACTGAGAAAAACATCTCTGCTGAGATTTAAGAACTTGTCAGTAATTCGACTTGGGGAAACATCTTCGTCGAGATTTAAGAACTCGCCCGTAATTCAACTGAGAAAACTTCTCTACTGAGATTTAGGAACCTGTCTGTAATCCAATGGAGGAACATCTTTGTCGAGATTTAGGACCTTGTCTGTAATTCAACTGAGAAAAACATGTTTGCTAAGATTTAAGAACTTGTCAGTAATTCGACTTGGGGAAACATCTTCGTCGAGATTTAAGAACTCACCCGTAATTCAACTGAGAAAACTTCTCTGCTGAGATTTAGGAACTCATCTGTAATTCAACGGAGGGAAAAGCTTCATAGCTTTGAATTTTGTGAGAATTTAACCGCATCCTTCCTAAAAGGTTAAGGTTAGTTGTATGTAATGCATGATATGTATCGAGCAATGTTGTTCTCAAAATAAATGAGATTGTGTTGTATGATGCATATATGCATGTGCCATGATGTATGGAAATGTAATGTTTTTAGCTGGGGAAAATAAATCCCGAATAGTTGCTGGAGAAAAGAGCTAAATTCTTCGTTTCCGCAGGGGATAACGAATGAAGATGATTGTGAGAATAAACCTGCAGGAGAGGATAACTCCGCTGGGGACTAAACTGATGAGGAGATTACTCTGTGGGGAAGAGATGCTCTGTAGGGGATTCATGTTGATAGATTCAACTGGGGATGAATTACCGCTGCTGGTGATAATGAACCTTGTTGGGGATTGAATTCCTGTTGGTGGAAGGAATGAAATCCGCTGGGGATGATTTTTCTCAATAACGACCTTACTGGGGATAACCTTTTAGGCTCTACTGGGGACAATCTGCCAGAGTCTACTGGGAATGATTCTCCGAACTTCACTAGGGAAACTTTTTCAGACTGCGCTGGGGAAACTTTCCAAACTCCACTGGGGATATTTTATACTCCGCCGGGGATGATAAGACTTTTCAGTGCTGATGATAGATAAACTCTGCTTGGGTAGAATATTACTGATTCATTCGCGGTTGTGAGTCTCAGCTGGGGAGAGCTAACATTACTGCCTTCTCTTACTCTGCGGGGAGTGAAAGTATTTCAGCCATATTTTTTCAGCTGAATTTATCCTTGTACCTGGTGGAGAGAGCTACTGTAAAGCTTGGACAATTATCATTGCCCCTGTTTCTGATATTACGAGTAATCGTCTTTTGTTTCGCATGTAAATATTCATGAGCAGCAATTAATGTCAAATGCATATATCAAAAATGAACATTGGACGTTTTTTTTGCAAAACAAAACAGATAAAGAAAAAACAACTTGAAATTTCTTTGAAAATGAATTGTATTGACTTTGAAGTTAGCCTGAAAATAGGCGTTTTTGTACAAGAGGCTAACGTCCTATTAAGATAATGCCGCCGAACAATAGAGTTTATACAATTTGTAATAAACAAAGAAAAATAGCTATGCGAATAATCCCACTGGGTTCCAACTCTGATATTGCCCTTATGTCCTTGAGCATCTCATCGCTTTGCTACTTGGTTGAAGGTAGATCAGATTGTTTAGTGTCGTCCGAGCTTGATAGTTGATACCGAAGTTTTGTTGCAAGGTGATCCAATGAGACATAGTGTTAAGCTTTGATCCCTAATTTTTGCCTGGACCGCCCTTTCGGGTTTTCAGTCCACCGGGATACCCTTTTTTCCCTAAGCCGCCTTTTCAGGTTTTCGACTTGCCGGGTGTACAGTTTTTATTTTATTTTCATCCCTTATTTTTGCCCGAACCCTTTTGGTTCGCCGGGAAGCCCTTATTTTTTCCTAGGCCAGTCAACATAGTGGGTCTTTGATTATGTGTAGTATCTTTTCACTATGTCTGCATTGACGGGGTGAGGAAGGTCGTCACCATCCATGGTGGTTAGAATCATAGCTCCTCCTGAGAAAATGTTCTTAACCACAAATGGCCCTTCGTACGTAGGGGTCCATTTGCCCCTGGGATCACCTTGAGGTAAAATGATGCGTTTGATAACCAGGTCCCCAACTTGATACTCTTGTCGTCTGACTTTCTTATTAAATGCCTTGATCATCCGTTTTTGGTACGTTTGACCACAAAAAATAGCAGTAAGTCTCTTTTCATCGATTAAGTTCAGCTGATCAAGCCGAGTCTGAATCCAATCATCTTCGCTCAAACCTGCATCCTTCATAATCCGGAGAGAGGGTATCTGAACTTCAATGGGCAAGACGGCCTCCATGCCATAAACCAAGGAATAAGGTGTTTCCCCTGTTGACGTCCGCGCTAAAGTACGGTACCCATGAAGAGCAAATGGTAACATCTTGTGCCAGTCTTTGTATGTCACCGTCATCTTCTGCACAATCTTCTTGATATTTTTGTTAGCCGCTTCTACAGCCCCATTCATCTTCGGCCGGTAGGGAGAAGAGTTGTGATGCTGTATCTTGAACTGCTTGCAGAGCTCGGTGATCATCTTGTTATTGATATTTGTACCGTTATCCGTAATGATCCTCTCTGGTACACCATATCGACAGATCAGATTGTGCCGAATGAACCGTGCCATGACGTTCTTGGTTACTGTAGCAAAGGAAGCTGCTTTAACCCACTTCGTAAAGTAATCAATTTCTACCAGAATGAAACGATGCCCGTTAGACGTTGTAGGTCTGATCTCACCAATCATGTCAATGCCCCACATTGCAAAAGGCCAATGAGCTGTCAAAATGTTCAGAGGAACTGGAGGTATGTGCACCTTATCAGCATAGACTTGGCACTTGTGACAGGTCCGAGAATGCTGATAACAGTCAGCTATCATTGTGGACCAATAATATCCTGCCTGTAGGATTTTCTTCGCCATGGTGTGTCCACTGGAATGAGTCCCGAAAGTTCCTTCATATAATTCTATCATGATCCTTTCTGCTTCGGTCTTATCCACACAACGCAGTAAGGTGGAATCATGATTGCGCTTGTAAAGGATGCCATTGCTGATGAAGAACTTCACCGCCAACCTCCTCAGAAACTTCTTATCATTAACAGATAAACCCTCAGGGTACTTATGAGCCTCAAGATACCTCTTTACCTCATGGAACCAGGGTTTATCTCCTACCTCTTCAGTCTCAATGTCACAGCAATGTGCGGGTTCGTCCAACCTCTCAATGGTAATCTGGGGAGCCTCATTGTCCCATCTGACCTTGAACATAGAAGACATCGTAGCTAGTGCGCCTGCCAACTGATTCTCCTCTCTAGGGAAGTGTTCAAAAGTTATTTCCTCGAAATACGGAAACAACGTCAACACATACTCCTTGTAAGGAATAAGATTCGGGTGTTTCGTATCCCACCCGCCTTTGATCTGACTGATCACGAGAGCGGAATCTCCGAATACACTTAAGAACTTAATCCTTAGGTCAATTGCTGCTCGAAGACCCATGATGCATGCTTCATACTCCGCCATATTGTTGGTGCAGTTGAAACATAGTTGGGCGGTAAATGGAGTATGAGAGCCTTTAGGAGATATGATCACGGTGCCAATTCCATTTCCCAAAGCGTTTGAAGCTCCATCAAAGTACATAGACCAACGGGATCCTTCCTCAGGTCCTTCATCCGGTTCAAGTTCCTCACAGTCAGTCACTATCATGATGTTCTCATCCGGAAATTCAAAGTTCATAGACTGGTAATCGTCCACTGCCTGATGTGCCAAATGATCTGCCAACACACTTCCCTTGATTGCCTTTTGGGTCGTGAACTGGATGTCATACTCAGTCAAAATCATCTCCATCTTGCTATTCTTCCGGACAAGGCAAGCTTTTCGAAGATATACTTGATTGGATCCATCTTTGATATCAATAGAGTAGTGTGAGTCAGCATATACTGTCTCAGCCGGCGAGCAGCCCATGCCAAAGCGCAGCAAGTTTTCTCAAGCAACGAGTATTGGGTCTCGCAGTCGGTAAACTTTTTGCTAAGGTAATAAATAGCATGCTCTTTTCGGCCAGACTCGTCATGCTTCCCCAGCACGTACCCCATTGAATTGTCGAGTACTGTCAAGTATAAGATCAGAGGTCTCCCTTCAATTGGAGGCATCAGAATAGGTGGCTCTTGGAGATATTCTTTGATCCTTTCGAAAGTGGCCTGACATTCATCGTTCCATCTTACCACTTGATCTTTCTTCAGTAACTTGAAGATTGGCTCACAAGTAGCAGTCAGGTGCGAGATGAATCGGGTAATATAGTTCAGACGTCCCAGAAAGCCTCTGACTTCTTTTTCTGTTCGGGGAGCTGGCATTTCCTGTATAGCCTTCACCTTTGCAGGATCCACTTGAATACCCTTATCACTTACGACGAAACCCAGCAGCTTACCAGATCTCACCCCGAAGGTGCACTTGTTCGGGTTTAACCTCAGTCTGTACAACTTCAACCTGTCAAATAACTTCTGAATATGGTCAAGGTGCTATTCCTCAGTCTGGGATCTTCCAATCATGTCGTCAACATATACCTCAATCTCATGATGGATCATGTCATGGAACAAAGCGACCATGGCACGCTGATACGTTGCCCCAGCATTCTTCAAAGCAAAAGGCATGACCTTGTAGCAAAAGGTACCCCATTGAGTAACAAAGGTTGTCTTCTCCATATCCTCGAGAGCCATTTTAATATGATTATAACCGGAGAAACCATCCATAAAGGAGAATACCTTATGCTGTACGATGTTGCCAACCAGAACGTCGATATGAGGCAGAGGGAAATCATCCTTGGGGCTTGCCCTGTTCAGATCCCTATAGTCAACACACATTCGAACTTCACCATCCTTCTTCGGCACTGGAACCACGTTGGCAACCCACTGTGGGTAAGAAGTAACTGCTAGAAAATCGGCATCAAACTGTTTCATAACTTCAGCCTTGATTTTCTCAGACATCTCTGGGCGCATTCGGCGGACTTTCTGTTTCATAGGAGGACAGTCTTCCTTGGCAGGCAAGCGGTGAACCACGATATCAGTATCCAACCCTGGCATATCTTTATAAGACCAGGAAAAGATCTCAACATAGTCACGCAGCATCTGAATCAACCGCTGCTTAACACTAGCTTCCAGATTTGCACCGATCTTGACCTCTTTCTTGTCTATCCCTGTACCCAGATTCACTGTTTCCACTGGCTCTTCATGCGGTTGTATGACCCTCTCTTCCTGAAGTAATAGCCTAGCAATTTCATCAGGCACTTCGCAATCATCTTCACCTTCGTCTTTGGCTAAGTTGATCGGACTTTCGAAGTCATAACTGGCAGTAGCAGAGTCGTTATCAGTGGGATCCAGAGTGGATGTAGACCTGTATATGTGAGTGTGTGTAAAATAGTTGTTTTTGCAAGATAAAAAAAAAAGACAAGGAGCGCAAAATTTGAAATGCAACAAAAATGTCCAATGCTTTTATTAATGATATATGAAAATGACACACATAAAGCCCTCACAAACAAAGCCACGATGTCTCGGGTAAGGCATCGGGCCGTAAAGTTTAAAAATTGTCTGTTACAAACTCAAAACAAAAGTCTCATTACTGGGTAATAAAAGAAATTGGGACGAAGTCCTTTGCCGTCCAATTGCTTAGTCCGCCATCAGTAGTTGGGTATATCCAACTGTCAAACTCAGATTCTTCAACATCGTCTTCAATGGCATTCACTCCTGAATTGCTGATAAACAGGGGGGTCCTCCGATCCGTGCACGCCGTACAGCCCTTTGAGCTTCTATAGTGAAACCCAAACCAAACTTGTTAGTCTTATGTGCAATGTCAGGGAGTTGGCCCCAATTTGCACACCCACCTTTCTCCACAACAGCCCGGGCATCCTTGAGGGAAGCCATCTTCATTAGAGGATCTTCAGTAATAATTTCAGTTGATGCTAGCGTCTGGGGCACTTCTTCAAAATGTTGAAACGAGGTCTCAATGAACTCCCCGTCCATCTCCATATACCGGAAAGAGTTGAGGTGGCTCACCATGTACTCCTCTTCTCCTCGTACTGTAACAATTTTCCCCCTCACCGGGTACTTTAGCATCTGGTGGAGCGTAGAAGTTACCGCCCCAGCTTTGTGGATCCATGGGCGACCCAGCAAACAAGAATAAGATGGCCGAATGTCCATCACAAAAAATGTAGACGCGAAAATCTGAGAACCAACCTTAACTGGAATATCCACTTCTCCATGTACCATCCTCTTGGACCCATCAAAGGCCCTGACCATAATGTTACTCGACTTCAGCTCCAACCCTTCATAATCCAACCGGTCTAAAGCTTTCTTAGGCAAAACGTTCAACGAGGACCCAGTATCCACAAATACATGAGCTAGAGTAGTGCCCCTGCACTCAATGGAGACATGCAGGGCATCATTGTGATTCTTCCCATTAGCGGTCAAATCAGCATCGGAGAAACCCAACCCGTTATCTGCTGTCAAACTAGCCACACAATCTTTAAACTGATCAGCTGATGTCTCCTGGGGCACGTGCGCAGTCTTCAGGAAAGCAATCAGAGCCTTAGCATGGGCCTCGGAACACAACAATAAAGAAAACATAGAGATCTTCGACGGGGTTTGCCCCAACTGTATGACTACATTGTAGTCGCTTTTCTTGATGATCTTTAAAATTTCCTCTATCTCCTGTCTAGAGGCTTCAACAGTAATCTTCCTCGGTGCCTCCGTCCGGGCAGGCTCACCGGTGGTCCCTTTGCCCCGAGTGTCAGCTGACTCGGTGACAGGGGTAAGAATTGGAACTTGAGCATGGATAGTAGCAGATGTACTGGCTGGCATAATAACAACAGGCTTCCGAATAGTTGGTGGAGAGATCTCAGGGGAGAAAAGTCTTTCGCTGCGGGTGAATTTACTAGATCATACTATATTGCTGACGTCAGTATCAGCCTCTTCAGCACTCAAGTCTTGTTTAACCCCGTGATAATACACGTCAGCCCCATAGTGCCACAGGACAGCCTTATCTGACGTATAGGGGATAGGTCCAGGAATAGTAATGATCAAGGGAGCGATTCTCAGAACAGATGTAATTCTAACAGGCTTTCTCGAGGAAGCCTTGGAAGAATTGTCAAAAATGGTGATTATAGAAATGTCTTCAAAAGGAACCAAAGGAACAACAGTCTTCTCAAACCGAATTTCTTTATTATCCATCAGGAGTTGGACACCTGACTTCAAAATATGGCAACTGGTAGGTAGGACGGAACACAGACGACAACCTTCACCACAGCCCGTAAATAAACCGGCTAACAAAAGGTTATTCTTCACAGTCATCAATGGAGTAGCAATGTCTTTCACAGAAACCACAAACGAGTCTTCCTCTACAGCATTCACTCAATGCTTGGGCATGGGAGCAGTCATAACATTAGGCCTTTCGGGCGCTTCGAACTCAATCTCCTTAGCATCAATCAAATCCTGTACTTTATTCTTCAGGACCCAGCAATCATTCGTATCATGCCCCGGGCTATCAGAATGAAAAGCACAGCGGGCGTTCGGGTTGTACAGCGATGATGTTGTATTGGGATTCTTCGGGGCTTCCTTCGGAATCACCAAGTTGGTCTTTAGTAACTATGGAAGAATCTGAGATAGGGTCATATGGAGTTGAGTGAATTGTCTTCACGGCCTCTCGGCTCTTGGCTGATTGTTGTGTTGTGTGGCAACAGTTGGTCTTGATATAACAACTGCATTGACTGCTTGGAGGAGCTCAGGTCTATTCTGTCTTTTTGAACTGTAAACTGCACTGGACTCCTTCTTAAAAGGCTTCTTCTTGGTACTTGACGAAGCATCCTTCTGTATCTTATCGCTCTTGATACCGGCCTCAACTCTTTCCCCGATCATAATCAGCTCAGTAAACCCGGACGATGAACTTCCAATCAGATGGTTAAAATACGGACCAGACAAGGTCCCCAGAAACATATCCACCAACTCCATGTCAGCCAGCGAGGGTTGTACTCTTCCAGCAAGGTCCCTCCATTTCTGAGCGTAGTCTTTGAAACCTTCGCTCGCACCCATAGACATACCCTGAAGTTGGGTACGCGTGGGAGCGAGGTCGGCATTGTATTGGTACTGCTTGTAAAAAGCAGCAGCAAGGTCTTCCCAATTACGGATACTAGCTCCTTCCATATGGTAAAACCATTCAAGCTGAGTCCCTGAAAGACTATCTTGAAAGAAGTGGATCCAGAGGTTCTTATCAGCAGTGTATGGCTGGATCTTTCTAACATACGAGCGGAGGTGCAACTTTGGACAGGAAACCCCGTCGTATTTAGCAAAGATTGGTGCTTTAAACTTGTGGGGAATCACCACCCCAGATGACAAACCCAAATCACCAAAGTCTAATCCAGGTACCTTCTGTATCTCCATCTCACTTAACCGGTCTTCAAGCTGTTTATATCTATCCTCAGCCGGAGGATACTGGTCTTCGTCAAAGTCAGTCTCATTGTTTGAAACCACAGGGCTAGGAGCCCTCCTTTATTCTTGGTTTTCTCCCCCTCCAGATGAGTGGGATTAATTGACTTCATCTCGCAAATTGTTTCCAAATTTGCGACCCATATTCAAAAGGACCGTCTTCTTCTTCTTCTTCTTATCCTTCAAGATAAGAGTCTTCAGATCTTGCTGACCCTTAGCCAAATTCATGAACGTTTCCTGGAACTGAGTGTTTTAAGCTTGTAGAGCCTTGATAGCTTGATCAGTTGATGTTTCAGCAGAAATGATGCTGAAATAAACAGCGAAGAAGATGAGAAACCTGTAAGGGTACCTGTAATGAGGTGCATGGGAATGATATGTGTATGATATGATTTCAAAGATTTTATGGATTCAAATTCGTAAACCAAAATGAAACACACTTTATTAGATAACAAACTTGAAACAATGTTTGACAAATGCCTTTAAGGCGTTACAAAAGGAAATACTGAAAAGTAAATAAAAACTAGAAATAACAAAAGACATCAGCGCTCCCATGGTCGTTTTCTGTTGGTGCTGACGTAGTCGTTGAGGACCTTCTCATTCTTCAGCTGTCTTGTAAGCTTTAGAATCTTCCGCTCCTACCCGTGATACTTTTCTCTGTAAGTATCCCGCTCTTCTCTTAGCTGCATCCAAGACCTTTTTAATGCCCCAATGTCAGTAGGCATATATGGATGGAGGATGGTAGGAGGAACCCCTTCTTCATCAGTAATCTCAACAATTACAGGCAAGACAGCTTCGTACGGCATTCCCAGCTTTTGAGCACATGTACGAACCCATCGGGGATACGGTTCCATCAGAAGAGAGGTCTTCATCCCTAACTCATATGGATCAGATCGATGCACCCTGTCCCAAGCTCGTATGAACCTGCGGTGATGCTCCTCACTATCCCCTTGGAAGTCAAAGACAATGCTCAGCATTAATAACTCATGAGGTCCGTCCCTCCTAGCTTGCCTAAACTGACATAAGGCCAAACAAGGATTATATGTAATCCCTCCTCGAATTCCCAACAATGGAACATTGGGGGTACTCCCCACAGCGATCAATAATAGCTACGTCTTCCATGTCTTTAGTGCTCTAGATAATGCCAGTGTGAGCGAGAGACATAATTTTGTAGGCCCAACCCATGCCTTCCTTGTTCTTCAAAACAGATTTGGGAAGGTGAGAAATAAACCACCTCGCCAGCAACGGTGCGCAACACATGAGGGTTCCCTGTTTCCGAGCAATACAGGCATAAAGAGAGTGTAGAATATCACCCAAGAGAGCGGGCACAGGATTACGGGACATGAAAATCTTCACTGCATTCACGTCGACAAAGGAATCTGAATTGGGAAACAAAACCAACCCATAAATAAGAAGAGCCAGAATGTCTTCAAATGTCTGAAAGTCTAGACTGTCCCATAACTGATTAGCCTGATCAACCAAGAATTTAGCCAAGAAGCCTTTTGTACCACTCTGAGTCTCCCAATTAGACATTACCTCAGCCTTTGTCAGATGGAGAGCTGAAGCAATCTCTTCCGGCCTAAGGACTTTCTCCCAACCTGTAAATGGCGTCTGCTTTAGAATAAAAATACCAAGTAGATCAGAGAACTCCTCCAGAGTAGGGACCAACTGATAGTCCGGGAAAGTGAAGCAGTGGTATAATGGATCAAAGAACTGGCACAAAACACTCATTATTTGTTCATCTAATTTGGAAGTGACCAAACCAAGGAGGTGCCCATGTCTTCTGATAAAGGAGGAAGTATCTGGAACCTTTGCAAAACAAATCTCTAAGCTGAGTAGGAATCTTAACAAAACTGATTCGAATAGTGTTTCCATGCATAGGTGCCATGACCTACAAAACAGAACAAAGATGAATCCCCTTTGTCTTTGAAATGGGTTAGTCCAATGCAATATGCATGAAATGTCATGATGCATGATGTCATGATATAAACACACCACAAGTATTCACAGATAGCAAACATGGTAAGGGCACACAAGTCACACAGATAGCCCTTAGATTTCAGGCTGGCATGAAGTTTAGGTATTACCCTCTTTCAGTTTAGTTAGTTCAAACCTGTCCTAGTAATAGTAACCGGGTTCTAAAGGATCTCAATATCACTGACCACCCTCGATCGGTCATAATTCCAGTTTGGCAACCTTTTCTTGCGGCCAGAATCATCACGAGAGTTTGGTCTCAATGAGTGTAGCATACTGCTACTGTTCTATGGCAAAGTTGGTCAATTATAGGTTCTAAGGTCAGTTGGTGCTTAATGACCCCTTAGAAGACCCATATTCTCCTTGTTCCACCATAATGGATATCGGTACAAACTAAAGTGCCACACCAATGTAGCTACTGCTTCAACCGTATCAGTTTATGCCGTACAGTTCCCTCACAGTCTATTGCTACTTACCTAAAAGGTATCCCCAGATCCGGGTTAGGATCTATAGTAACTCTAATTCAAACCCACAAAGATAAAGCATACAAGTCAAGCAATTGAAAACATTATGATCAACTATTCCTAAGGTACACCCCACTTATTAATTCCCCAGCAGAGTCGCCAGTTCTGTGATACGGTGGGAAGAACTGACTGTTTTTGGAATGCTGGTTCGCGTTTTGCGTTTGTTTTTGCAAAATGTCGCAGTAAGCAAGAGTCGCCACCGACTTTTATTTTATCCAACAAGGAAAGGAAAAAAAGCACAGAAAAATTCTTTTTTCGAGATTATCTCTGAGTACGAGGGGTAGATTATAGAAAGGGAAGGTATTAGCATCCTTTCTATCTGTAGTTATCTACGGGCTCTCAGGTACTTGCTCATCATTTTTCAAAATGTTTTCTTTGTGCTTGTGGGTTTTAAAAAAGTTTTTGTTATTAACTTCGATTTAACTCTTGCTTCTGTCCTCAAGAGTGTAATGAAGTGTTTTTGAAAACTTTGTTTATAAAGGAGTGTAAGTGTGAATTTTTGTTTTGTTTTGGATGAGCAAGTATCTAAGAACTATCTACCTACTCGAAAAAGGAATTGTTCTATGCTAATTTCCTTTAGACAATGCTATCCCACTATTAGTGAGTAGGTAGCACCGTCGTTGGAGTTTGAGGGTCAATTCGAAAGAGGGACATACGGTCACCAAACTAATGTTAGGACACCTTAGCGGTAACCCTAATGTCTTAGATCATTTGTTTGAGGCAAAAATATCTGAGGCAACCGTTTCGAGGAAACTATGATCTTTTAGACAAGAGGACAACCTCTAAAACGACCTATACTCAATGACCATGTACGAAGGCAACCAAGTGGGGTGTACCATAGGAGTGCGCATGTGCGAGTGTGTTGTTTTCAGTTATTTTTATCTTTTGCACATGTTAAGGGTGGTCTAATTTGATTTTAAGATTAAGCATTCAGTCTTGTCATGCAAACCCTATTATCAAACATCTAACAATTGTAATTTGCAGAAATTAAAATGCGGAAATTAAAACTAATTATTACAAGGTGTCGGGTATTTACATCGCCAAAAGCAACCCTTTAAAAATAAAGCGGTAAAATAAATAAAATGCCTTATTTAACTATTACAGACCATAAGCAGATACATTAATTGGATAAAGAAAATAAAGCGCGACGCGAAATCAAATCGAATACGAATTAGGGTTTTGCCCCTTTTTAAAAGAAAATGCTTTTTTGTTGTTTTTATTTTAAGAAAAGAAACTAAATCCTAAATTAAATACTAAATGAATTATTAAATAAATTAATGAAAATAATAGATGATATATTTTTGGAGTTTTGATTAATTTAAGAAAGAAATTAAAATAATTAAACTAGAATTAAAACCTAATGATTTCTAATTGTTTTTATTTATTTACAAAAAGTAGATTAAAGTTATTCTAGAATTAAACCTAATTAATTAGTTAGTATTTATTAATAAAAATAAAATTCTGAATTTTAATTGGATAAAAAATGTTTTTTTGTGATTTTTTGATAAAAAGAAAATTTGTTATTGGTTAATAAATTAATTAAATAAGGCAAAATACTCATTTTGGTCCCTTAACTATACCCTTGGGTTCATATTGGTCCCTTAACTTTTTTTTGTGTCATTTTGGTCACTTAACTTTCAAAAAGTTTCATTTTAGTTCTTTTTGTCTAAATTTGTAGCTAATTAGACGGAAAAACTTTGAAATCAGCCGCTAAATTCGTAGCTAATTAGACAAAAAGGACTAAAATGAAACATTTTGAAAGATAAGGGACCAAAATGACACGAAAAAAAGTTAAGGGACCAATGTGAACCCAAGGGTATAGTTAAGGGACCAAAATGAGTATTTTGCCATTAAATAAAAATAAAGTAAATAAGTTAAATAAATAAAATATAAAGAGAATGAGAAATTGGGCCTGATTTGGGAGGTGTTAAAAGCAATTTTGCTGGCCCATTAAGCTGATCCAATTGACTTTTGAGATCCTGTGTAGGCGCGTTGACTGGCTTATGGTGTGCCCTTGAAACTTGACCACCAGATCTGGCCATCTGGCCATCTGGCGTTTTGATAGTGAGATTCCATGGTGGAAATCTGGTCCATGCGTGCACATGATCTCCTGAAAAATATCAAGAAAATGCAATTTGCTGGAGGCAGGGATCGAACCCCTGACCTCCAGCCTTTGGATCCTTTAAGGCTTATATGGCTACAACTGGGGCGCGTTGTTGTTTTGTTAATAACAATACAAACATAATTTAATATATACAAACAAAATCAATTGCCAGAAAATAAAAAAAGCGCACAATTATTTGAATGGGCAAATGGGTGGACGACACGTCTTCGTCCCTGTCCTCTAAAACTGTAACTTTTACCTGCGCATTTTTATCCGCAGCTAAAAGCGCAGCTTCGTTCTAAAATCTTCTCCAGGCCATATAAACGATGTGATACGGTGGGAGAGAACTGACTGTTTTTTGGAATGCTGGTTTGCGTTTTGCGTTTGTTTTCGCAAAATGTCGCGGTAAGCAAGAGTCGCCACCGACTTTTATTTTATCCAACAAGGAAAGGAAAAAAAGCACAGAAAAATTCCATTTTTGAGATATTTCTCGGGTTCGGGGGGTAGATTATAGAAAGGGAAGGTGTTAGCATCCTTTATATCCGTGGTTATCCACGGGCTCTTAGGTACTTGCTCATAGTGATTTCAAAATTTGCTTTTCTTTGTGTTTATGGGTTTGAAAGAAGTTTTTGTTGGAAGGGTGTAAGTGCGAAAAGTTTTTGTTTTGTTTTGAAAGAGCAAGTACTTAAGAACCATATACCTACTCGAAGAAGGAATCAATTTGTACTAATGTCCTTTAGAAAACGCTATCCCACTATTGATGAGTAGTGTGATACGGTGGGAGAACTGACTTGGGATTTACGCTTGTGTTCGCAAATGTTCGGTTTAGCAAGAGTCGCCACCGACTTTTTATTTTATCCTAAGGAAAGGTCAAAAAGCACAAGAAAGACCTTTGAGATGTTTTCGTGGGTTCGGGGGGTAGATTATGAAAAGGGAAGGTGCTAGCACCCTTTTAATCCATGGTTATCCATGGGCTCTTAGTTACTTGTTTTAGATCGCTTGCCTTTGTTTGAATGTGCTTGTGGTGTGTGGTTTTGAAAATGTTTTGAAAAAGATGCCTTGTCTAGGCAACCTTTGTAACAATTCTTGTTTGAATGTTTTACAAAGGTGTTTGTCTTTTTGAAAATATGTTTCAATGTTTTTGAAAGTTGTTTTGAAAGTTGTGTTGTGGAGTGTGTTTTGAAAAATGGCAAGGATATTTTTGCAATTTTTGATCAAGTAACTAAGAGTTATCTACCCTATTTTACTCAAAGATCTTTCTTATGTTTTTAACCCTTTTAACAGTGTTGTTTCACCATTGTATTTGATGAACAACCTTGTGTTAGGATGTTGAATGGGATGGGCGTTGGGACATTTATATAGTCATAGAAGGCAACATATGGGATGTTTTAGCAATGTCGTTTTAGGGACTTGAGAGATTTGTTGTATTTGAGAAAATTTGGGAGATTCGTTCCTCTGGTCCAATGATCCTCCTCTTAGCTTTGCATAAATTCCTATATTTATAGAGAAAAAGAATGGACATGTTTGAAGTAGCCAGCCTTGCAAAACAATAAAATAATAGGTAACGTGAAAGTACATGTGGGAGTCTCTTGGCAGTTGGGGTGCAGAAGATGTGACTTAGGCCTCTGAGGTTGCTTGTGCTCAGACCAAATTCAGGTTGAAAGATGCTTTTGTGATAAAGTACTCTCTATTATAGGAAAGAGCATGTAGCCTTTAACCAATAATAGTAGTATCTAAAATACAAAGTTTAAAACCCTTGTACAAGCTTCTGACTATGTAAAGATTTGGACGCAACATAGCCTGGCAAACGAGATTTGGTCTTGAGTCGAACGCAAGAGTGAGATCGAAGCACACCTGTTTTAAGGAAGCCTTTGCCTTAGTCGAAGGTTGTGGTCGAAACAAGCTAATTCCCAGTCGAAGCTTGTATCGAAGCAAACATACTGTCCAATCGAAAGCTCGTGTTCGAAGGAAGCATGTTGCCAAATCGAAGCATGTGGATCGAAACAAACATAAAGGGAGTCATTGCCTTTTAGCGTGAGGGAGGTTCCTGGCTTCTAAGTCGAAGGGTATTGTTGTACCCCAAAATTTGCCCTCCCATTTCCTCAACATTTTCTCATCACAAGACCCTTGGAGCTCAAGATCAAGTTAGGGTTTACTCTGCTCAAGACTCCTCCTTGCACTGTTGACCCAAATTAGGGTTTGTATTTGCACAAAGATGTTTTGACCTAAAATTCCCAAAGTAACTTTCATGCTTCATGTTGGACTCACAAGTTTATCCATACCAAGTTTCAAGCCTTGATTCCAATCTTTGCCCAGTCAATTGGACAGTTGACCTATAAATCAACTGTATTGGGGAAAAAGTCAACTGTGGTCAATTGACAGTCAAACCTCGTGATTTTTGACCCACATCAACATTATGAACTCATATGAACCATTTGGTCAAGTTTGGATCACAATTCCACAAGAAATTTGATCAGATCACCAAAAGGGTAAAATGGTCATTTTTAGGGTTTTGACTGCACAAAGGCAATTTTTTATTGTTTGACCTAGCCAATGGCAAACCAAGCTCACATATGGACTCAAGGACTCAATGACATGGTCTTGACACATTCAACAAGTTCAAAAGATCCCAAATGCACAAGATTGACAGATGAATTTTCCAGTCAACTGAGCAAAATTTGACTGTATACTGAAAAGTCAAACTTTGACTTTTTGGTCAAAATCAAGTGTCAAGATTCATTTTTCATCAAGACATGTCAAATTATGAAACTTGTTCATCAAGAAATCAAAAATTACAAATTAGGGTTTAAAATGAAGAAATTTCATAACTTAGAATTTTTCTAAGTTATGAAATTTCCTAATTTTTTCCTAACTTTGTCCCATCTTTTCATCAAGATACATTTGGATTCAAGCAAAACTCAAAACGTGAAAGTTATAGTCCATTGCAAAATCTATAACTTTTATTCACAAAGTTTCCTCAAAAGAAGCTTGTAGCTCAAGTTATGATTTTTGGAATAGGGTTGCAAAACATTCTTAACTTAGAAAATTTTTTACCTATTTTAGGCAGGATTTTTGCCCAACTTCATGGCCACTTTTCACATGCTTCCACTTGGAATTTCAACTTGCATTACAAAGATGGATTGTAGTACACATTCCAATATTTCCAAATTGTCCAAGAACTTCTCAAACACCCTTGTGGTTAGGGAGAATCGAATTTGTAAAGATGGGCAAAAGTCACTTTGTTCATAAGCCATTTACATGTTCATAACTTGGGCATTTTTGAAATCAGCATGCACAAGCTAGGTTACAGGCCTCTAATCCCATTTACACTCAATAATTCAATGCTAAACCATTGTGCCAAGATGTTATTTTGCTCATTTGGTCATTACATGGAAGTTTAATCCATAATTAGAAAAAGTAACTTATCTATTCTTGTAAAGGTCAACTTTATGTCAAGTTTACAATCTAAGAAGTACAAAGCATATCTCTGAGGCACAAATGTGTGGACATATCCCACTGATCAAGAACAAACTTTGCAGCATGTTTAAGGGGCCTGCATAAGCTTGTAACCCAACTTGGCAACTTTGGCTTAAGGGAGAAGAAATCTTGCAAACACATACCAACATCCATCTCCTGTCAACACAAGCCTAAGAAAACTTTGTGAACACATTTCATACTCCCTAACTAACCTGAAACACGACCAAACCATCCCTAAAACTCCCTCATTCATCAAAACACAGTTTTGTGGCAAAACAGGGTACCTTCTGCATTTTGACTTGGCCAGTTCATTTCCCTCGTGCGTTTCCATCCAAACCAGTTCAAACACATCCTATATCATCCATATAAACTGTCCCAAGCCCTAGCTACAGACTGCAACACCTCTAACCAAGTTTACCATTTTCATTTTTTCAGTTGTGCAGGTTGAGTTACATAGCTTGTTTCAGTTAGTTTCAAAGCAAGCTAGAGGTTGGAAGAGCATCCTTGGACCTCAAGCAAGCTGTACAAGTCCTCACATTGCATTGAAAGTACCTCCATTGTTGTACACGATTCAAGCTGAACAGGTAAGTTTTTGAACTTCTATCTCTCTATCCAAGCATATCTAGGCTTAGGTTTGTGAAGAAGTTATGTCCTACTCATGTCCCTGAAGCCACCCATATCCTCACTTTCCATTTATATTGTGTGTGTTGAGAGAATTTAAGACATGAACATTGGAAAAAACTTAGGTTAAAAATTGGGGGAGAGGAAATTCTCTCTCTTCTGAGAATTAGAACAACTTTTTTATATGTATGAGTTTGTGATTTAATGCTCTACATAGTTCATGTTGTGTGTTTTGGCTGAAAATCAAAGAACCAGGATGTTTGAACAAGGCATGAATGGTGCGCGTTTTTGACAGAAGTGTGGCTGGAGGTTGAAGAAGCCTCCTTGGGCTGGGCCTGAGTTTTGTTTTTTCTGTTTACACCACCTTTTCACACATACACCCCCTTGGCCCATTGTGCTTTATTTTTATCATTTTTGATTTTTTTCTTTTTGTTTCTGACTTGTTTATTTTTTTGTCAAAACATAAAAAATATTAAAAATATTTTCCATACATTTTTGCATTTATTTTGAATTTATTTGCTTTTATTTGAACTTGTACATATAAATAAACATAGATACTTTTATTTAAAATACTAAAAATAATACAAATACATTTTATTTTTTGATTTTATTTTATTTTATCTTTTGAAAACATTTTCTAAAAAATATACTTTTTTGTAAATAATAAATATTTTATTTTTGTATATATTTAATATATTTAATACATAATATAAATACTTATATATTTATTAGAATATTTAGGATAAAAATACAAAATAATACATTTTTTATTTTTATTAATATTTAACCTCAAAAATACTTTTTTTACAATATACTTCCTTTTTATTTATTTTTTGTACATAATTAATAAATATTGTATATAATAAATAATAAATACCTTTTATTCAGAAAATTAGGGTTTTGCCCTAAACATGAAAATATCCAAAAAATTAACTTTTTTTATTTATTATTTCACTTATAAATAAATCATACACTTACACAAATACCTTGACACATACACATTTTGTTTATTCTTGTACATTTAATACATTTTATATTTGCGATTGATTCGATTTGGTTGTAAATTTATTTGGATACTACTCTCCTATTAAGTCTCATCCCCATTTGAACATTTGTACCCTCATCCCCATGATTACTTTGTAATAACTTAGGACTTTAAATTCCGCATTTTAAAGCTTTCTAAATATGCCATGATAGACTTAGGGTTTGTATGCAAAAAAAATCAAATAGCTTGACCTAATTCAAAGACAAAAAGCATGAAAATGGACAACACCAATCACACTTGCACCCCCTAGGGTTACTCCACTTGTTGCCTTCAATAATGGGCCATGTTGCATGTTGAGTGTTTTTGGCAAAACAAAATAATTCAAATGATCATAGTCCCTCGATGACGCTTTCGAAAGTTGCCTAAAAATGATCAAGTCCCTCAAAGGAAAAATTGCCAAAGACACTTGGCACCATTGCAATCATGGTCTAAACGATGACCCGCGCCTGTCCCGTTAACATCCTAACACAAGATTGTCCACCAAATACAATGGTGGAACAAAATTGTTAAAAGGGTTAAAACATAGGAAAAACCTTTGAGTAAATTTAGGGGTAGACAACTCTTAGTTACTTGATCAAACTTGCAAAACACACTTGCCTATTTTTTCAAAACACACATCACAACACTTTCAAAACAACTTTCAAAAAACATTGAAAACTTTTCAAAAGACAAGTACACCTTTGTATACATTCACACATGAATCATTACAAAGGTTGCCACCACAAATGGCCCCTTTTCAAAAACATTTTCAAACCCACACACACAAAGCACCATTTCAAACAATTGAAAACACAAGGCAAGTGATCTAAGCAAGTAACTAAGAGCCCATGGATAGCCATGGATAGAAAGGGTGCTAATACCTTCCCTTTCTATAATCTACCCCCCGAACCCAAGAAAACATCTCAAAGGTTTTTGCTGTGCTTTTTAACCTTTCCTTAGGATAAAATAAAAATTCGATGGCGACTCTTGCTCAACCGAAACATTTGCGAAAACAAACGCAAAACCCAAGTCAGTTCTCCCACCGTATCACAGAACTGGCGACTCTGCTGGGGATGGCTTAAAAGTGGGGTTACCTTAGGGTTAGATCATTTACTTGTTTTCAATTGTTTGCTTTGTTTGCTTTTATATTTGTGGGCTTTGCATCGGAGTTTCATAGATCCTAACCCGGATCTGGGGATTACCCTTTTAGGTAGCATAAGCTGTGAGGGACCTGTCCGGCATAGACCGACATGGGTGAAGCAGTGGCTACGTTGGTGTGACACCTTGGTCTGTACCGATATCCCTTGTATTGCAACGAGGAGAATATGGGTCTTCTAAGGAGTCATTAAACACCAACCGACCTTAGAACCCTAAATTGACCCAACTTGGCCATAGAACAGTAGTAGTATGCTACACTCATTGAGGCTAAACTCTCGCGATGGTTCTGGCCGCAAGAAAAGATTGCGATGCTGGAGTTATGACCGATTGAGGGTAGTCAATGATATTGAGATCCTCTAGAACCTGGTTACTTTTGATAGGACAGGTCTTAACCAACGAAACTAAAAGAGGGCAATACCTAAACTTCATGCTGGCCTAAACTCTAAGGGTTGTCTTGTGTGCCTTATCATGCTTGCCTTTGTGAATACTTGTGGTGTGCTTTATCATAACATCATACCATCATACCATTGCATGCATCCTGCATAAGGACTGACCCATTTCAAAGACAAGAGGGTTTCATCTTTGCTCTGTTTTGTAGGACATCATGATGCCCGTGCGTAGGAATACTATCCGGCTCAACTTTGTTCAACCACCTACTTTGCTCAAGGAATTGGTTGATAGGATTCCAAACACTACTTCCTTCATCAAGAGGCATGGTTCTCTTCTCGGTTTAGTCACTTCAAAGTGGGACCAATAACTGATGAGTGTCCTGGTCCAGTTCTATGATCCCCTATACCATTGCTTCACTTTTCAAGACTTCCAGCTGGTCCCTACCCTGGAAGAATTTTCTGATTTACTTGGTATCCCTGTTTTGGAACAAACTCCATTCACTGGTTGGGAGAAGACTCTTAGGCCTGAAGAGATTGCTGCAGCCTTTCCCTTGACCAAAGAAGAGGTAATGGCTAACTGGGAGACTAGAAGTGGAGTTAAGGGCTTTTTGGCTAAGTTTCTGGTTGGCAAAGCTAATAGTTTCTGGAATGACTTAGACTTCAAGGCGTACGAAGACATTCTGGCTCTTTTAATCTATGGTCTAGTTTTGTTTCCAAATCCTGATAACTTTGTCGATATCAATGCCATAAGGATCTTCATGTCTCGGAACCCTGTACCCACTCTCTTGGGTGATATCCTGCAACAACTCTATGCTCATACTGCCCGAAGACGGGGAACTCTGTGGTGTTGTGCTCTTTTGTTAGTGAGGTGGTTTATTTCGCACCTCCTTAAGTTCGTGCTGAAGAATGAAGAAGGAATGGGCTGGGCTCATAGGTTAATGTCTCTCACTGATAATGACATCATTTGGACTCTCAGAGGTTTGGATGAGGTAGCCATTATTGATCGTTGCGGAGAATATCCTAATGTTCCATTGATCGGTACCCAGGGAGGAATCTCTTATAATCCATGTCTAGCTCTCCGTCAGTTTGGAAGATCCAGAAGAGCAGGGCCTCATGAGATGTTGGTTCCTCATATCAGTTTTGAGTTTCAGGTAGATAGTGACGAGTTACGTCGTAGATTCATCAAAGCTTGGGACAGAATTCACAAAGCTGACCCACATGAATTGGGATCGAAGACTTCTCTACCAATGGAACCCTACTGCAGATGGGTCCGCATTCGTGCTCAGAAGTTAGGTATGCCATACGAAGCTGTCAGGCCTATCATTCTTGAATTTCCTGATGAAGACGGGGTTCCTCCAATTGTCCTCCCTCCTCAGATACCCACTGATGTTGATACACTAAAGAGATCTTGGGCGCAGCTACAGGAAGAACGGGATTTCTAACGGGAAAAGTTCAACGAACAGGAACGAAAGATCCAGAAGCTGACTAAGCAATTGGAGGAGGAGCGGATCCTGAACGACTATATCCGCACTGAGAAGAGGAGGCCATGGGAGCACTGATGGGCTTTGGATGTTTCTTTTACAGCTTTTATTTCCTTTTCAGTATTTTCATTTCTTGTAATGCCTAAGGGCAAATTGTTGAACAATTTAAAGTTTGAATTTAATGAAGTGTGTTTCCTTTTTGTCTACAAAGTTGAATCCTGATTGTCTTTGAAAACATAAATCATAAGCATCTCATTGCATCATATGCATAATAGGTACCCTTCTTCTACAGGTTGCTTAATCTTCTTCGTTGTTTATTTCAGCACTCAATCATCATGTCTTCCGAGCCTACTACCGAACAAGCTATCAAGGCCCTCCAGGCCCAGAACGCCCAGTTTCAGGAGCTGGTCATGAGCTTAGCCCAGGGTCAACAGGAGTTGAAGACTCTGCTCTTGAAGAAGAGGACTGCGTTGTTTAACACTGGACGAAGGTTCGGGAATACACTGCATAATGAGGCTGATCAGGCTACTTCCTCTGCAGAGAAAGACAGTCCCCAAGGGGGAAGGGCTCCTAGTCCTATGGTCTCCAACAATGAGACGGATTACAATGATGAACAGTACCCTCCCGCTGAAGACAGGTACAAGCAACTAGAGGACCGTTTAAGTGCCATGGAGATTCAAAATGTTTCGGGCTGGATTTGGAGATCTAGGTTTATCTTCTGGGGTGGTGATCCCACACAAGTTCAAGGCACCTGCCTTTGCGAAGTACGACGGGGCTTCCTGTCCTAAGTTGCATCTCAGATCCTATGTAAGGAAGATCCAACCTTACACTGCAGACAAGAACCTGTGGATCCATTTCTTCCAGGATAGCCTTTCAGGGGCTCAACTTGAATGATTCTATCAGCTGGATGGAGCCAGTATCCAAAACTGGGAGGACTTGGCTACTGCCTTTTATAAGCAATATCAGTACAATTCTGACCTCGCTCTCACGCGTACCCAACTCCAGGGTATGTCACTGGGGACGGGCGAAGGATTCAAGGAGTATGCGCAAAAGTGGAGAGACCTGGCTGGAAGGGTACAACCACCTTTGACTGACCGTGAACTTGTTGACATGTTCCTGGGGACCCTGTCTGGTCCGTTCTTCAACCATCTGATTGGGAATTCTTCTGCTGGGTTTACAGATTTGATCTTTACTGGTGAGAGAATAGAAGTTGGTATCAAGTCGGGGAAGATACAGAAAGGTGCCTCCTCGAGTACTGAAAAGAAGCCCTTCAAGAAGGAAGCCAGTGCTGTTTATGGTCCCAGAAGACAAAATAAGCCAGAACGCCGCCAAGCTATCAATGCATTGGTAATTTCAAAACCTGCTGCTGTTCCCCAACAGTATAATCAACCAAGGGGTGAGAGACCCAAAAGGCAGTACACTCGACTCAGCATGACCCTGTCTCAGATATTGCCGCAACTACTGTCAACCAATCTGGTAACTGTTAAAGAAGCTCCGAAGGTAGTGAACACAGCTTCTCCAAAGTACAACCCCAATGCCCGTTGCGCTTATCACTCTGATAGCCCGGGGCATACTACGGATGATTTCTGGGCTCTGAGGAATAAGGTTCAGGACCTTATTGATGCTAAAGAAATACAGTTTGAGGCGCCCAAAAGGCCCAATGTTGTGACTGCTCCCATGCCCCAGCATGGAGTGAATGCTGTGGAAGAAGACCGGTATGTAGCCTCCGTGGAAGAGATTGTTACTCCGTTATTGACCGTCAAAAGGAACCTGTTGCTAGCCGGTTTATTTCTGGGATGTAGTAAAGGTTTCCATCTATGTGCTATTTCACCTGCTGGTTGTCCCTTGCTGAAGTCAGGCATCCAAAACCTGATGGATAGCAAAGAGATCTTGTTCGAGAAAATTGTTGTTCCTGCTGTCCCGGCTGAAGAAGTTTCTATCGTCACTATTTTCAACAAACCTCCTAAGGCTCCCTCAAAGAAGCCTATCAAAATCATGCCTGCTCAGAAGATTGCTCCTATCATCATCACTGTCTAGGGGCCTCTCCCTTATACATCCGACAAAGCTGTCCCATGGCACTATGGGGCAGATGTTTATGTTCTTGGAGTAAAGCAAGAGTTCGATACTAATACCGGTGTCAGCAACATCACCGGGCCTGCCAAGGTTACTCGCAGTGGTAGGCTGTTCTCACCAGATATTACGCCACCAACAATTCAGAGACCTCTTGTCCTCACACCTGCAAGCGTACCTGCTCCCCTTCCTGATCAAGTTCCTGTTTCTACCCCTGTTGTCGAGTCATCTGACGCTCGGGGCAAAGGGATTGCTACTGATTTTCCTGCCCTGACCGAGGCACCAAAGACAACCACTGTTGAAGCTTCCCAGCAAGAGATGGAAGAGATTCTCAAGATCATTAAGAAGAGTGATTTCAACGTAGTTGAGTAGCTGGGGCACACCCCATCAAAGATTTCTATGCTATCACTGTTGTTGTGTTCAGAGGCCCATGCCAAGGCTCTGATTTCCTTCCTGAAGACGGCCCATGTGCCACAAGAAACGTCTGCTGATCAATTTACCGATTGTGTGGCCAACTTGACTGCTGATAATGGGTTGGGCTTCTCTGACGCCGATCTGACTGCCAAAGGAAAGAACCATAACAACGCCCTGCATGTCTCCATTGAATGCAGGGGCACTACTCTAGCCCATGTGTTGGTAGACATCGGTTCTTCATTGAACGTATTACCCAAGAAGGCCCTAGACAGGTTGGATTGTGAGGGTTTAGAGCTCAAGCCTAGTAACATTGTTGTCCGGGCCTTTGACGGTTCGAAAAGGATGGTACATGGGGAAGTTGACATTCCAATCAGGGTTGGTTCTCAAGTTTTTGATTCTACTTTCTATGTGATGGACATCCGACCATCCTATTCTTGTTTGCTGGGTCGTCCATGGATCCACAAGGCTGGAGCTGTGACCTCCACACTACATCAGAAGCTGAAGTACCCGGTCAGAGGGAAGATTGTTACGGTACAGGGGGAAGAAGAGTATATGGTCAGCCACCTCAACTTGTTCCGGTACATAGAAATGGATGGGGAATTCATTGAGACTCCATTCCAGCACTTTGAAGAAGTTCCTCAGACACTGGCATCAGCAGAGACTGTGATTGAAGACTCTCCTTTGAAGATGGCTTCCTTAAAGGATGCCCGGGCTGTTATTGAGAAGGGTGAGTGTGCAAACTGGGGCCGACTTCCTGATTTCACTCCAAAGACTGACAAGTTTGGTCTGGGTTTCACTGCAGAAGCTCAGAAGGTTGTTCGTAAGGCAAGGATTGGAAGACCTTCTGTGTTCATCACCAACCCGGGAGTGAATGCTATTGAAGACGACATGGAGGAATCTGAATTCGACAGCTGGATCTACCCAACAACCGACGGTGGACCAAGCAACTGGACTGCCAAAGACTTCACACCTATTACTTTTGTCACTCAGTAATGAACTCTTTTGTTTTGAATTTGTAACAGACAATATTTTGAAACTTTTGTGGCTCGGTGTCTTACCCGGGGCACCGTGGCTTCATTTGTGAGGGCTTTTGTGTATCATTTTCATATATCATCAATAAAAACATTGGAAGTTTGTTGCATTTCAAAATCTTGCGCTCCTTTTCTTTCTTTATTATATATTGCAAAACAGCTATATTTACACACACTCACCTATATAGGTTCCAATCCACTCTGGACCTCAGTGGTAACAACTCTGCTACTGCCAGTTATGACTTTGAAAATCCGATCAACTTAGCCGAAGACGAAGGTGAAGATGATTGCGAAGTGCCTGGTGAACTCGCAAGACTGCTACTCCAGGAAGAGAGGGCCATTCAGCCACATGAAGAGCCAGTGGAAACGGTAAATCTGGGTACTGAGACAGACAGAAAGGAAGTCAATATTGGTGCCAATCTAGAGCTCAGTGTGAAACAACGGCTGATTCAGATGCTGCATGACTATGTGGAAATCTTTGCCTGGTCTTACGAAGACATGCCTGGGTTGGATACCGACATTGTGGTTCATCACCTGCCTACCAAGGAAGAT
This sequence comes from Vicia faba, assembly GCA_948472305.1. Lineage (NCBI taxonomy): Eukaryota > Viridiplantae > Streptophyta > Magnoliopsida > Fabales > Fabaceae > Vicia > Vicia faba. Next base: position 680,741,434 of record OX451737.1, on the reverse strand, counting down.
TGCCCTCCGGTTAAATAGAAGGTCCGCCGTATGCGTCCAGAAATGTCCGAGAAAATCAAAGCTGAGGTTATGAAACAATTTGATGCCGGGTTTCTAGCAGTGACTTCTTACCCTCAGTGGGTTGCCAACGTGGTTCCAGTGCCGAAGAAGGATGGTAAGGTCCGAATGTGTGTTGATTACAGGGATTTGAACAGGGCAATCCCTAAGGATGATTTCCCTCTGCCTCATATCGACGTTCTGGTTGACAACACTGCTCAGCATAAAGTATTCTCCTTCATGGATGGCTTCTCCGGTTATAATCAGATCAAGATGGCTCCTGAAGATATGGAGAAGACCACTTTTGTTACTCAGTGGGGCACCTTTTGCTACAAGGTCATGCCATTTGGATTGAAAAATGTTGGGGCAACCTACCAACGTGCCATGGTTGCTTTATTTCATGACATGATCCATCACGAGATAGAAGTATACGTCGACGATATGATAGCAAGGTCCCAAACTGAGGAGGAACACCTTGACCATCTATGGAAGCTGTTTGACCGTCTGAAGTTGTACAAGCTGAGGTTGAACCCAAACAAGTGCACCTTTGGGGTGAGATCTGGAAAATTGCTAGGCTTCTTCGTAAGCGACAAAGGTATCCAAGTGGACCCTGCCAAAGTGAAAGCCATACAAGAGATGAAAACTCCCAAGACAGAGAAAGAAGTCAGAGGATTTCTAGGACGATTGAACTACATTGCCCGATTCATCTCGCATCTAACTGCTACATGTGAACCAATCTTCAAGCTGCTGAAGAAAGATCAAGTAGTACGTTGGAACGATGAATGTCAGGCCGCTTTCGAAAAGATCAAAGAGTATCTCCAAGAACCACCCATTATTATGCCACCGATTGAAGGGAGACCTCTAATATTATACTTGACTGTACTGGACAACTCAATGGGGTGTGTGTTGGGGCAGCATGACGAGTCTAGCCGAAAAGAACACGCCATTTATTACCTTAGCAAAAAGTTTACCGACTGTGAGACCCGATACTCACTGCTCGAGAAAACTTGCTGCGCTTTGGTATGGGCTGCTCGCCGGCTGAGACAGTATATGTTGACTCACACTACTCTGTTGATTTCAAAAATGGATCCAATAAAGTACATCTTCGAAAAGCCTGCCTTGTCCGGAAGAATAGCAAGATGGCATATGATCTTGACGGAATACGACATCCAGTACACGACTCAAAAAGCAGTCAAGGGAAGTGTATTGGCAGACCATTTGGCGCACCAGGCAGTAGACGACTATCAGTCGATGAACTTTGAATTTCCATGCGAGGATATCATGGTAGTGACTGATTGTGAAGTACCTGGACCGGATGAAGGACCTGAGGAAGGATCCCGATGGTCTATGCACTTTCACGGAGCCTCGAACGCTTTGGGTAATAGTATCGGCGTTGTGATCATATCCCCTAAAGGCACTCATACTCCACTCACTGTCCGGCTATGTTTCAACTGCACCAACAACATGGCAGAGTATGAGGCATGTATCATGGGTCTTCAAGCTGCAATTAACCTAAGGATCAAGTTTCTAAGTGTCTTCGGAGATTCCGCTCTCGTGATCAAACAGATCAAAGGCGAGTGGGATACGAAACACCCAAACCTTATTCCTTACAAAGAGTATGTGTTGATGTTGATTCCCCACTTCGGGGAGATAACTTTTGAACATTTCCCAAGAGAGGAGAATCAGTTAGCGGACGCGTTGGCTACGATGTCTTCTATGTTCAAAGTCAAATGGGACAACGAGGCTCCCCAGATCATTATCTGGAAGTTGGACAAACCTGCACATTGCTGCGATCTCGAGACCGAAGAGGTAACTGAAAAACCTTGGTATCATGAAGTGGAGGTACTTAGAAGCTCAAGAATATCCCGAAGGCGCATCTGTTAATGACAAGAAGTTTTTGAGAAGGTTCGCGGCAAAGTTCTTCCTCAGCAACGGCATTCTCTACAAGCGAAACCATGATTCCACCTTACTGCGTTGTGTGGATAAGACTGAGGCAGAAAGGATCATGGAAGAGCTACATGAGGGTACCTTCGGAACACATTCCAGTGGACATACCATGGTAAAGAAAATCCTTCGGGCAGGATATTTCTGGTCCACAATGGAAGCTGACTGTTATCAGCATTCTCGGACGTGTCATAAGTGCCAGATCTATGTTGATAAGGTGCACGTTCCTCCGGTTCCTCTGAACATATTGACAGCACCTTGGCCTTTTTCAATGTGGGGCATTGATATGATCGGCGAAATCCGACCTACAGCATCCAACGGGCACCGCTTCATCCTGGTAGCGATTGATTACTTCACAAAGTGGGTTGAAGCAGCTTCCTATGCTACGGTAACCAAGAACGTCATGGCACGGTTCATTCGGCACAACCTGATCTGTCGATACGGTGTACCTGAGAGGATCATTACGGATAATGGTACCAATCTTAACAACAAGATGATCACTGAGCTCTGCGAGCAATTCAAGATATAGCACCACAACTCTTCTCCCTATCGACCGAAGATGAATGGGGCTGTAGAGGCAGCGAATAAGAACATCAAGAAGATTGTGTAGAAGATGACAGTGACCTATAAAGATTGGAACGAAATGTTACCGTTTGCTCTTCATGGGTACCGTACCTCAGCACGGACGTCAACAGGGGCAACTCTCTTTTCCTTGGTCTATGGCATGGAGGCAGTCTTGCCTATTGAATTCCAGATACCCTCTCTCCAGATAATGAAGGATGCAGGTTTGAGCGAAGATGACTGGATCCAGACTCGGCTTGATCAATTAAACCTAATTGACGAAAAGAGACTCACTGCTATTTGTCATGGTCAGACGTACCAAAAACGGATGATCAGGGCATTTAACAAGAAGGTTAGATGACAAGAGTATCAAGTCGGAGACCTGGTAATCAAGCGCATCATTCTTCCTCAAAGTGATCCCAGGGGCAAATGGACCCCTACGTACGAAGGGCCATTTGTGGTTAAAAATATCTTCTCAGGAGGAGCTATGATTCTAACCACCATGGATGGTGACGACCTTCCTCACCCCGCCAATGCAGACATAGTAAAAAGATACTACGCATGAACCAAGGACCCGCTAGGTTGACACACCTAGGCAAAAATAAGGGCTTCCCGGCGAACCAAAAGGGTTCGGAAAAAAATAAGGGATGAAATGAAAAAAATCTGTACACCCGGCAAGTCGAAAACCTGAAAAGGCGGCTTGGGCAAAAATGGGTATCCTGGTGGACTGAAAACCCGAAAGGGCGGTCCAGGCAAAAGTTAGGGATAAAGCGTAATACTATGTCTCATTGGATCACCTTGCATCCGGAATTCGGCATCAACTATTGGGCTCAGACGGCGCCAATCAATCAGCTTCATCTTCAACTAAGCAGCAAAGTGATGAGACGTTTGAAGACATAAAGGCGATAGCAGAGTTGGAACCCAGTGGGATTACTTTTCACATAGCTGTTTTTTTTCCTTTTCACAAAATTGTATAAACTCTATTTTGCTTGGCGGCGTTCTCTTACTAGGACGTCAGCCTCCTGTACACAAAACGCCTATTTACGGGCAAATTTCAAAATCAATACAAGTTCAATTTTTCAGACAAATTACCCATCGTTTTTCCTTTTTCTGTTTTTGTTTTGCAAAGAACGTACAATGTTCATCTTTGATATATGCATTTTACATTAATTGCTAATCATAAATATTTGCATGCGAAACAAAGGACTAATTACAGATGACATCAGAAACAGGGGCAATAAAGAATTGTCCAAGCAATCTAGTTGCTCTGTCCACCAAGGTACCAAGGTAAGTTCGGATGAAGAATGTAACCAGGTTACCTCAACTCCCCACAGAGTAAGACAAGATTCAGCAATACTCTCCCCAGGAAGAGTTGGTCCCCCATCATCTCTGAAAAGGCACAGTATCTCCAGCAAGTCAGCGATACTCTCCCCAAGCCGAGTTAGTCTGCTGTCAGCCTTAAGGAAGTTGGGTATCCCCAGAAGATCTCAACATTCCCCAGCGGAGTATAGACATTCCTCAACAAGTATCCCTGGCAGTCTTAATATAAGATTGTTCCCCGGCGAAATACCAGACACCCCAGTGGAACCATTCCCCAGTACAAAGTTTCCCCAGTAGATTCTGGAAGCTTATCCCCAGTAGATTCTGAAGCTTATCCCCAGTAGATTCTGGAAGCTTATCCCCTGCAGAGTACATACGTCTCTCCCCGACTTTATTCAAAGGTTATTTCCCCACCAGGGTATAACTGGGTTATCCTCGGCTAATTACCACGGAAAGATCGTCCTCGGCGAAGTTCTTCCTATCCCCAGCGGAGTTCATCAAATTCCCCAACATAACTTATCAGTGGAATCCCCAGCGGAGCTCTCATCAAAACCTCAGCGAAGTATCTCTTCCCACAGAGTAATTCCCCGCAGAGTAATCTCTCCAACAAGTTTATTCCCCAACAGAGTCGTCTTCTCCTACCAGTTTAATCTTGCAACCATCGTCCCCAGCGGAAACGAAGAACTCTACTCTTCAAAACATCAGCCCAGGATTCAACAAGTTCCCGGCACTCGTCAAGGATTTATTTTCCTAGACGAAAATACATTCATAGACATTTCACATTTCATACATTCTGCTTACATATATGATAAAGTGCATACAACACTATCTCATTTTGAGCATCACGACATCATGCATTATCATACACCATGATGCATGCATATACGCATCATATCACACGATCTCATTTATTTTTGAGAACATCATGACATCATCAGACATTGCATACAACTAATGTCTTGCCTTTTCAGGAAAAGGACAATCCAAAGATGATTACTATCAACTGTCACAATTCCAGATTCGATTCCTGTATCTAGCCAGGGCATATCTGTGAGTATTTGATTATGGATTCGACACCTGTATCTAGCCAGGGCATATCTGCATGAAGAATTTAGAGATTCGATACCTGTATCCAGCCAGGGCATATCTGAAGACGACTAATTCCAGATTCGACACCTGTATACAGCCAGGGCATATCTGTAGACGAATAATTCCAGATTTGACACCTGTATCCAGCCAGGGCATATCTGAAGACGACAAATTCCAGATTCGACACCTGTATCCAGCCAGGGCATATCTGTAGACGACTAATTCCAGATTTGATACCTGTATCCAGCCAGGGCGTATCTGTAGACGACAAATTCTAGATTCGATACTTGTATCCAGCCAGGGCACGTCATTAAGCAACCTTTTGAAGTTCCGGATTCGATTCCTGTATCTAGCCAGGGCACATCTGTGAGCAACTAATTGTAGATTCGATACCTGTACCTAGCCAGGGCATATCTGCATGAAGAGTTGGAAGATCAACACCTGTAACAGGCCAGGAAACCATCTTCCTTTCTCAAAGTACGCAAGTTCTCGCTAAGGAATCTCTTACGCGGTCGACACCTCCAAATGGCATCTATAAGCCCATTCCCGATAAGGTTTTGTCACGTCTCCAGATGGAATCTATAAGCCCATCCTCCTATACACCACTTCCAAATGGCATCTATAAGCCCATTCCCGCCATCACATTGCTGATACTCCACTATGCGAGTGCAAATTTCTGGGCACTTTAGTGTTCAATCATCTTCCACCTTCGGATCACGAAAGGCACGCAAGCCAATCTACATCCTCAGGTCTAAGAAGATTGAACAGTGGCAACTTTTGTACCCCAAAATTTGCCCTCCCATTTCCTCAACATTTTCTCATCACAAGACCCTTGGAGCTCAAGATCAAGTTAGGGTTTACTCTGCTCAAGACTCCTCCTTGCACTGTTGACCCAAATTAGGGTTTGTATTTGCACAAAGATGTTTTGAGCTAAAATTCCCAAAGTAACTTTCATGCTTCATGTTGGACTCACAAGTTTATCCATACCAAGTTTCAAGCCTTAATTCCAATATTTGCCCAGTCAATTGGACAGTTGACCTAGAAATCAGCTGTATTGGGGAAAAAGTCAATTGTGGTCAATTGACAGTCAAACCTCATGATTTTTGACCCACATCAACATTATGAACTCATATGAACCATTTGGTCAAGTTTGGATCACAATTCCACAAGAAATTTGATCAGATCACCAAAAGGGTAAAATGGTCATTTTTAGGGTTTTGACTGCACAAAGGCAATTTTTGATTGTTTGACCTAGCCAATGGCAAACCAAGCTCACATATGGACTCAAGGACTCAATGGCATGGTGTTGTACCCCAAAATTTGCCCTCCCATATTCTTTAAAAGTTTTGCCAAACATCACCTCAAATGGTTCAAGGCTACTCCAAGGATTACACAGTCAACCATCCTCCTAAAGCCAGTCAAACTAGGGTTTTGGTTCTTGCAAGGAAGTTGAAGTTTTCAAGGGCTCAATCAAGTCTCCTATACTCATACACATTGTCAAGCACCTCCATGTCAAGTTTCAAGGCTCACAAGGTCAAGTTGCACAGTCAAAAACCCTAATTGCTCAACAGTCAACTGTAGGGGCAAAATGGTCATTTGGCAGTCAAAAGTCAAAATTTTTGGTCAACATCTTATTTTGAAGCCACAAACATCATTTGATCAATTCTTGATCATGATTCTCAAAAGTATGGCTCAAAAAGTCTCAAGATGCAAAAGTTTCTATTTTTGGACAGTTGAAAAGTCAACTGTAACTTGACCAAGGCATAACTTTTTCATGGTTCATCAGAAAAATTCCATCAAATTCTCATCTTGAAGGGGAAGACATTTCCTACAACTCATCTTCACACTCCAAGTCCAAGAAATGTTCTCACAAAAAGTTATCAATTTCAACATTATAGGTCATTTTCAAAAGTCAACAAAAGGGGACTTTAAGTCAAAGACCATAACTTGAGATTGGTAAATCAAAATGACATGGGACCAAAAACATTGGTTAGAGGACTTCAAGACCTTTCCAAAATGTCCAAGAACATGATTAAAGCTTAAAAATTGAGCAAGATATGCATTGGAGAAGTTGGGAAATTTTTGTGAAATGGCCAAAATCATTTATCCTTGAAACTTCATTTTTGACAAAAGGGGCCCACTTTTTCCACTTGAATTAGCTTGGCCATGCTTCCCACGTGTCCCACCTTTTATTTCAAATTTTTAAATTAATTTTTTCATTTTTTATTGATTTTATTGGATTTAATTAATTTTAAATCTTTTAAAACCAAAGGAAAATCAAAAATGTTAATTAAGGAGGATATCTGACTTTGATGGACCTTGAATCACCATTATGCATGTGCCAAATTCGTGCAAGAGGCCAATTGGAGCAAGAATTCAAAAAATGGTTCAAAAATGGAAGGTTGTTAATGGAGGTTTATGGAGAATCTTGAACATGAAGGCAAGGCATTATGAGGCCACAATTCCCATCAATACATGTTCCATAATACATATGCAAGTGATCAGACACAACATTGAGACCTAAGTTGCGCCCCAATACTCAGAACAAACTTGCATTTTGGCCAAGATTTTTCAAAACTGAAAACACCTCTAAAGCTTGTTTCAGACTATCATTCTCATCAAAACACGTTGCTGACATCCTAAGGAAGCGATTACAATCAAATTCAACACTCCATACGCCAAGAACAGGTATAACCAAGTCCGGTTTCCTTTAAAAATTTTGATATTCGTATTGCATTATTCATACAGTATTTTCCATTTTTAATCATGGATTTGGACTAATGTGAATGTTTTGAAGCTGATAGTATGATTTGATTGAGTTTTCCAAGCCTGTGCGCGATTTCACCATGGCCATTGCTTAGGGTTTCAGAGTTCTAATTTTAGGGCTTTGCATACCAGGAACAATTGGACCCTAAGACCTCTACCATTAAAATCAGCACCTTCCACTGAATGGAATTGAACCCTCGCGCCTAATTTCTTTTCCACCCTGAGTTATTCGCTATTTTCTGTGGACATTGCTTTGGGGGGGTTTAAAACCCCCGCTATTTCATTTTCATTACAGGTAAATTGGGGACGAAGGCTAGCGTGGCACGGCGTGAGTGGCTGGTTTGAATCCAGCGCCTTTTTTTTTATTTTATAACACTAATGTTCATTTTATTTTATATTATTTGTTTCTTATCTTATATACGAAGCGCGTTGGTGGATCAATTGGTTAAGGCATTGGCTGGTAAACACTGGGACCTGGGTTCGAATCCCAGGTCCCCTCACATTACTTCTATTATTTTGTTTAACCTGTTCCTGTGCAGTACACATCCAGTGGTCCATCATACATCCAATGTTTGCGCTTGCCATGTGTCTCCAATGATCCATCCAGTGGCCAAGAACCAGGAGTCCATGGAATACTCCAGTCAACGCGTAAGCATGTGATCCAAAAAGTCAGCAAGGGGCCTCATTCAAATGGGCTTAATTCATCAAATCACCTCCAAAATTGGGGTCTACACCCCCCACAGTTTGCATTTTTATTTCCTTTTTTTTTTATTTTGTTCTCATTATTTCTAATTAATTAATCTTAATAATATAAAAAACCAAAAATCAGAAAATCATAAAAAAAATATATGTTTTATTTTAATTTAATTCATCAATAACCTTTTTTTTGTAAATAAATTCAATAATTAATTTAGTTTTAATTTTAGGTTGTTAATTTTAATGTTTTTTTAATAACTAAAAAATATATAAAAAATAGTTCTTTAGCATTTTTTTTATCCCTTTTTTAAATAATATTTTTATTTTCTTATTATAATTATTATTAACCATTAATTAATTTTGTAAATACTTGTAATTAATCAATTAGGTTTAAATTAGGTTTAACTTAGACAATTTTCTTTAATAAATTAAAAAAACAATTAGAACTAGAATTATTTAACTTTTAAATTCCAATTTAATTTTCTTTAATGTCATAAATACAAAAACATAAAAAATAAGTCATTTCCTTTATTTAACTTAATTATTTTAATATTTTCATTTTAATTCCTTTAAAGGGTCCAACGCCCTCGCATTCGATTATACTTTCTTTTCGCGCGTTTTATTTATTTCTTTTTTTGTAAATATAATATATTTGCTCCAAAGCCCTGTTGTAGTTAATTAGGCATTTACTTCTTGCACCTTATTTTAAATCGGGTCTTAGTTTTATTTGGCGATGTAGACTCGCGCCTTTCTAATAGCGTAGGACCTTTATCTTTTCCGCACTTTAAATTCCCGCACCTTTTAACTACTAACAATTACATGAAAGAATGAATGCCCAAAAAATAAAATCAAAACGTAGATCACCAATGCATGACAAGACAAATAATAAACTGAAAATGACACATAATTCACACACCACTCTTAGGGTACGCTTCACTGTTGCCTTGCCCCTCGAAAAGTGGTCATCGAGTATAGGACGTCTTAGTAAGTCCTTATGTCCATGAACATGGCATAAGGGTAGCTTCTAAGGTATCCTACTGTTGCTCTGGTGATCATACTGTTGCCTGGCCCCTCGAAACGTGGTCGTCGAGTACAGGACGTCTTAGCGAGTCCTTATGTTCCATTGATCTAGTTGCCTCGGAACGGTCGCCTCGGAATAAAAAGATCAATGGCTTAAGGGTAGCTTCTAAGGTATCTTACTATTGCTCGATGATCACACTGTCCCTAACCCTCGAATTGACCCGAACACCTCCAACGGTGGTGCTACCTACCTCTCAATGGTGGGATGGCACTACTTTAAAGACAGTTACACAGACTAATTCCTTAGGGTAGGTAGATGACTCGTAGATACTTGCTCTAATTTAAAACAAATCAAAAACCTCTTTTTCACACCGACACTTTGCAAAAAGCTTTCAAAAACAACTTTTCAAACACTCTTGAGGACTGATACAAGAGTCGAACTGAAATCTTTAAACGAAACTTTTTCAAACCCACTCACACTTGAAAAGCAAACACATTTGAAAACACAATGAGCAAGTACCTAAGAGCCCATGGATAACCATGGATAGAAAGGGTGCTAACACCTTCCCTTTCTATAAATCTACCTCCCGAACCGAGAAACAATCTCAATAAGGAATTTTTCTGTGCTTTTGTCCTTTCCATTTGGAGAAAATAAAAGACGGTGGCGACTCTTGCTTACCGCGACATTTCGCGAACCAGCGTTAAACAGTCAGTTCCGGATCTACCGATCACACATGGTCTTGACACATTCAACAAGTTCAAAAGATCCCAAATAGACAAGATTGACAGATGAATTTTCCAGTCAACTGAGCAAAATTTGACTGTATACAGAAAAGTCAAACTTTGACTTTTTGGTCAAAATCAAGTGTCAAGATTCATTTTTCATCAATACATGTCAAATTATGAAACTTGTTCATCAAGAAATCAAAAATTACAAATTAGGGTTTAAAATGAAGAAATTTCATAACTTAGAATTTTTCTAAGTTATGAAATTTCCTAATTTTTTCCTAACTTTGTCCCATCTTTTCATCAAGATACATTTGGATTCAAGCAAACCTAAAAACATTAAAGTTATAGTCCATTGCAAAATCTACAACTTTGATTCACAAGGTTTCCTCAAAATAAGCTTGTAGCTCAAGTTATGATTTTTGTAATAGGGTTGCAAAACATTCTTAACTTAGAAAATTTTTGACCTATTTTAGGCAGGATTTTTGCCCAACTTCATGGCCACTTTTCACATGCTTCCACTTGGAATTTCAACTTGCATTACAAAGATGGATTGTAGTACACATTCCAAGCTTTCCAAATTGTCCAAGAACTTCTCAAACACCCTTGTGGTTAGGGAGAATCGAATTTGTAAAGATGGGCAAAAGTCACTTTGTTCATAAGCCATTTACATGTTCATAACTTGGGCATTTTTGAAATCAGCATGCATAAGCTAGGTTACAGGCCTCTAATCCCATTTACACTCAATAATTCAATGCTAAACCATTGTGCCAAGATGTTATTTTGCTCATTTGGTCATTACATGGAAGTTTAATCCATAATTAGAAAAAGTAACTTATCTATTCTTGTAAAGGTAACCTTTATGTCAAGTTTACAATCTAAGAAGTACAAAGCAAATCTCTGAGGCACAAATGTGTGGACATATCCCACTGATCAAGAACAAACTTTGCAGCATGTTTAAGGGGCCTGCATAAGCTTGTAACCCAACTTGGCAACTTTGGCTTAAGGGAGAAGAAATCTTGCAAACACATACCAACATGCATCTCCTGTCAACACAAGCCTAAGCAAACTTTGTGAACACATTTCATACTCCCTAACTAACCTGAAACACGACCAAACCATCCCTAAAACTCCCTCAATCATCAAAACACAGTTTTGTGGCAAAACAGGGTACCTTCTGCATTTTGATTTGGCCAGTTCATTTCCCTCGTGCGTTTCCATCCAAACTAGTTCAAACACATCCTATATCATCCATACAAATTGTCCCAAGCCCTAGCTACAGACTGCAACACCTCTAACCAAGTTCACCATTTTCATTTTTTCAGTTGTGCAGGTTGAGTTACATAGCTTGTTTCAGTTAGTTTCAAAGCAAGCTAGAGGTTGGAAGAGCATCCTTGGACCACAAGCAAGTTGTACAAGTCCTCACATTGCATTGAAAGTACCTCCATTGTTGTACACGATTCAAGCTGAACAGGTAAGTTTTTGAACTTCTATCTCTCTACCCAAGCATATCTAGGCTTAGGTTTGTGAAGAAGTTATGTCCTACTCATGTCCCTGAAGCCACCCATATCCTCACTTTCCATTTATATTGTGTGTGCTGAGAGAATTTAAGACATGAACATTGGAAAAAAATTAGGTTAAAAATTGGGGGAGAGGAAATTCTCTCTCATTTCTGAGTTAGAACAACTTTTTTATATGTATGAGTTCGTGATTTAATGCTCTACATAGTTCATGTTGTGTGTTTTGGCTGAAAATCAAAGAACCAGGATGTTTGAACAAGGCATGAATGGCGCGCGTTTTTGACAGAAGTGTGGCTGGAGGTTGAAGAAGCCTCCTTGGGCTGGGCCTGAGTTTTGTTTTTTCTGTTTACACCACCTTTTCACACATACACCCCCTTGGCCCATTGTGCTTTATTTTTATCATTTTTTATTTTTTCTTTTTGTTTCTGACTTGTTTATTTTTTTGTCAAAACATAAAAAATATTAAAAATATTTTCCATACATTTTTGCATTTATTTTGAATTTATTTGCTTTTATTTGAACTTGTACATATAAATAAACATAGATACTTTTATTTAAAATACTAAAAATAATACAAATACATTTTATTTTTTGATTTTATTTTATTTTATCTTTTGAAAACATTTTCTAAAAAAATATACTTTTTTGTAAATAATAAATATTTTATTTTTGTATATATTTAATATATTTAATACATAATATAAATACTTATATATTTATTAGAATATTTAGGATAAAAATGCAAAATAATACATTTTTTATTTTTATAAATATTTAACCTCAAAAATACTTTTTTTACAATATACTTCCTTTTTATTTATTTTTTGTACATAATTAATAAATATTGTATATAATAAATAATAAATACCTTTTATTCAGAAAATTAGGGTTTTGCCCTAAACATGAAAATATCCAAAAAATTAACTTTTTTTATTTATTATTTCACTTATAAATAAATCATACACTTACACAAATACCTTGACACATACACATTTTGTTCATTCTTGTACATTTAATACATTTTATATTTGCGATTGATTCGATTTGGTTGTAAATTTATTTGGATACTACTCTCCTATTAAGTCTCATCCCCATTTGAACATTTTTACCCCCATCCCCATGATTACTTTGTAATAACTTAGGACTTTAAATTCCGCATTTTAAAGCTTTCTAAATATGCCATGATAGACTTAGGGTTTGTATGTAAAAAAAAATCAAATAGCTTGACCTAATTCAAAGACAAAAAGCATGAAAATGGACAACACCAATCACACTTGCACCCCCTAGGGTTACTCCACTTGTTGCCTTCAATAATGGGCCATGTTGCATGTTGAGTGTTTTTGGCAAAACAAAACAATTCAAATGATCATAGTCCCTCAATGACGCTTTCGAAAGTTGCCTAAAAATGATCAAGTCCCTCAAAGGAAAAATTGCCAAAGACACTTGGCACCATTGCAATCATGGTCTAAACGATGACCCGCGCCTGTCCCGTTAACATCCTAACACAAGATTGTCCACCAAATACAATGGTGGAACAAAATTGTTAAAAGGGTTAAAACATAGGAAAAACCTTTGAGTAAATTTAGGGGTAGACAACTCTTAGTTACTTGATCAAACTTGCAAAACACACTTGCCTATTTTTTCAAAACACACATCACAACACTTTCAAAACAACTTTCAAAAAACATTGAAAACTTTTCAAAAGACAAGTACACCTTTGTATACATTCACACATGAATCATTACAAAAGTTGCCACCACAAATGGCCCCTTTTCAAAAACATTTTCAAACCCACACACACAAAGCACCATTTCAAACAATTGAAAACACAAGGCAAGTGATTTAAGCAAGTAACTAAGAGCCCATGGATAACCATGGATAGAAAGGGTGCTAATACCTTCCCTTTCTATAATCTACCCCCCGAACCCAAGAAAACATCTCAAAGGTTTTTGCTGTGCTTTTTAACCTTTCCTTAGGATAAAATAAAAAGTCGGTGGCGACTCTTGCTCAACCGAAACATTTGCGAAAAAAACACAAAACCCAAGTCAGTTCTCCCACCGTATCACAGGTATTCCCAAGTTGCATTCGAAGGAGGCTCCTGCTCAAAACGAAGGATGTACCTAAACTTGCATTCGAATGAGGCTTAGAGTTCAACATGAAGGACATATCCAAGTTTCATTCGAAAGAGGCTTTTGCTAAAAACGAAGGATGTAATCCAAGTTGCATTCGAAGGAGGCTCTTGCTCAACTGAAGTTTTCATCCAGGCACACAGAAGGTGAGTGCCCAAACAAAGACTTGCCTTGCAGGGGGTACATGTGACCAGTAGGTCATGGACTTCAATTGCAAGCATGCAGGCATCAAAAGACACAAATGAAACCTGCAACAAGAAGTCACATGCCCAGGCGAAAGAGGCACGCTAGCATCCATTTTGAGCAATCGAAGGAGGCCAAGAGTCAATCGAAGGATGCTGATCGAAAGAGGCCTAAAGGCCAATCGAAAGAGCTGAAACGAAGAACACTTGTATTTCTCCAATTTTTGTCAAAATAATATTTTTATCTGTTTTCTCCCTTTTTGACAGCTTCCTTTTAATTTTGGTACTGGAAAATTCCAAAGTACTTGTGCAAGCTTGAACATTGTGAATCCTTGTGAGAAAGGCCTTGATAATTGAGGGAGCAAATTTTGGGGTACAACAGTTGCCCCCGTTCAATTTTCTTAAACCTGAGGATATAGATTGGCTTTCGAGCCTTTCGTGATCCGAAGGTGGAAGATAATTGAACACTAGAGTGCCCAAAAATTTGCACTCGTATGGTGTAGTATCAGCATTGTAATGTCGGGAATGGGCTTACAGATGCCATTTAGAGATTGTTGGTAGGAGGATGGGCTTATTGATGCCATCTGGAGATGTGATAGAATCTTGTCGGAGATAGGCTTAAAGATGCCATCCGAGAATGTTTGTTGTAAGTGCAATGTTGTAGGTCAGAAGAATGAGCATCAAAATGGTATCCATGTCTGGAATGCATTTGAACTGTATCTGGAGACTGAGTCTATATGAGCCAAAGAATGGCGTCCGTATCTGGAGCGTATCTGAAATGTATTTGAATGAGTGACAGAATGACATCCGAATCTGGATCGTATCTGGACTGTATTTTGAATGAGTGACAGAATGACATCCGAATCTGGATCGTATCTGGACTGTATTTTGAATGAGTGACAGAATGACATCCGAATCTGGATCGTATCTGGACTGTATTTTGAATGAGTGACAAAATGACATCCGAATCTGGATCGTATCTGGACTGTATTTTGAATGAGTGACAGAATGACATCCGAATCTGGATCGTATCTGGACTGTATTTTGAATGAGTGATAGAATGACATCCTAATCTGGATCGTATCTGGACTGTATTTTGAATGAGTGACAGAATGACATCCGAATATGGATCGTATCTGGACTGTATTTTGAATGAGTGACAGAATGACATCCGAATCTGGATCGTATCTGGACTGTATTTTGAATGAGTGACAGAATGACATCCGAATTTGGATCGTATCTGGACTGTATTTTGAATGAGTGACAGAATGACATCCGAATCTGGATCGTATCTGGACTGTATTTTGAATGAGTGACAAAATGACATCCGAATCTGGATCGTATCTGGACTGTATTTTGAATGAGTGATAGAATGACATCCGAATCTAGATCGTATCTAGACTGTATTTTGAATGAGTGACAGAATGACATCCGAATCTGGATCATATCTGGACTGTACTTTGAATGAGTGACAGAATGACATCCGAATCTAGATCGTATCTGGACTGTATTTTGAATGAGTGACAGAATGACATCCGAATCTAGATCGTATATGGACTGTATTTAGAAGGAATTTAGAATAAGTATCAGAATGTCAGCCATATCTGGATCGCATTTGAACTGTCTCTAGAAGGAATCTGGAATAAGTATCAGAATGTCAGCCATATCTGGATCGCATCTGAACTGTCTCTAGAAGGAATCTGGAATAAGTATCAGAATGTCAGCCATGTTTGGATCGCATCTGAACTGTCTCTAGAAGGAATTTGGAATAAGTATCAGAATGTCAGCCATATCTTGATCGCATCTGAACTGTCTCTAGAAGGAATCTGGAATAAGTATCAGAATGTCAGCCATATCTGGATCGCATCTAAACTGTCTCTAGAAGGAATCTAGAATAAGTATCAGAATGTCAGTCATATCTGGATCGCATCTGAACTGTCTCTAGAAGGAATCTTGAATAAGTATCAGAATGTCAGCCATATCTAGATCGCATTTGAACTGTCTCTAGAAGGAATCTGGAATAAGTATCATAATGTCAGCCATATCTGGATCGCATCTGAGCTGTCTCTAGAAGGAATATGGAATAAGTATCAGAATGTCAGCCATATCTGGATCGCAACTGAACTGTCTCTAGAAGGAATCTGGAATAAGTATCAGAATGTCAGCCATATCTGGATCGCATCTGAACTGTCTCTAGAAGGAATCTGGAATAAGTATCAGAATGTCACCCATATCTGGATCGCATCTGAACTGTCTCTAGAAGGAATCTGGAATAAGTATCAGAATGTCAGCCATATCTGGGTCGCATCTGAACTGTCTCTAGAAGGAATTTGGAATAAGTATCAGAATGTCAGCCATATCTGGATCGCATATGAACTGTCTCTAGAAGGAATCTCAGAAGATGATGATCTTTGCCTGTTGATTGATCTTTCCTGAAAAGGTAAAGAGTTAGTTGTATGCAATGTCATGATGTATGCATTGTGTAATGATGTTCTCAAAATAAAATGAGATTTGTGTCATATGTATTTTGTATGCATATGTTATGAATGTTGTTGAAGTGTAATTTTGTCTTGGACTTTGCTCAAAATGTTTCCACCGGGGATCCCTGCTTTGTTGTTTGAGGAGAACTCCGCTGGGGGATATTGAAAACTCTATGGGAAGTTTGTTTATTTCTGCTTGGGAAAAGAGTTTAGGAGTCTTAGCCGTCAGTTGCTCTACTGGGGAGTCGAAGTTGAACTGATATTTGGTCGGGTTCAGGTTTCGCAGTAACTTGCTGGGGATTGTATAGTAGTCTACTGGGGAAGAGGAGTTGTGGTCCTTTAATTTGTAGCAGTCGGAGAGGCAAACTCAAGCTGGGGAATTCTGGTGTTGTTGGGGAAATAAACCTTGTCGTCAGTCCGCTAGAGAGGTGACATCTTCATTAGGGGAAGTCCTTAAGGATTCTTGAGGTTGATTCAGCTGGGAAAAGGGGTCAGAGATTATACTCTTGCCGGGGAATCATCCTATAAGAAGGATTTTGGGGAGATTTGTCACTGCCCCTAGCAGCGAGTGTTTGTGGCATTGCCAAAAAGTTTGATTGTATGTAACCTTTTGTCGGGGTTGACGTTCAATGCCCCAAGTGACGGAGATGGAGACTTGCCCCTAGTTACTTTGCACTTCTTCAGAGATTTCTTGAAATCTTGACTGGACTGCCCCAGGTGTGCTGGATAGTGACATGTCATGCCCCCTTGTTGATAGGAGATTTTTCAATGGAAGTGTCATCCTTTTTGAAGTGATTTTGTTCACTAAGAGAGCTTTTGTTCACTGGATATTCGTTGTGTGAATTTCTCCGCTGTCAAACAAATAGCCAAATGAAAACAGTGATATTCAAGCAATGCAAAGTTTATGTTTGTCTCAAAGTTTTGAAAAAATGCGTTTTTTAGCAGAAAACTTTTTATAAGACAAATTCAACACAAGATTTAGAGCAAAGCCTTATAGGAGTCAGGATACCTTTTGTAACAGTATGCTTTCGAACTAACCCATGCTTCAATTAGGACTTTTGAAGGGTTGTAACGTGGCTTGGTTCACGGTTTAAGAAACAAAGGATAAAGGCTCAAAGTATATTTGTACCCACCCGCTCTTCGTGATGTTCTTCAATCCTAAACTCAGTTAATTATGCGTCGAACTCTATTCGAATTAGGAACGACGTTTTGGTGATGGTTCACACAAGTTGGATTTTGGAAGGCAGTCATTATTTTTGCAACATTTTTCATGTTGTTGAGGATTGGTAACGACCTCGTTCTTTTGATTTTTTATCCCTAACTTTTGCCTGACTGTTCCTATTTTCGAGATTACAGTCAGCGGGATGCCCCAGCTTTCTTAAGCCTCCTTTATAGGTTTTGGCTCAGTGGGCTTTTCTCTTTTGAGAGATTGACTGCCTATGAGATAAGGAACCACCACTGTCTTTTGATTCCAGAGGAATGCTTTTGATGTCGTTCGTTGTATTATGAACTGAGAGTTTGTGACTTAAAGCGCATTTGAATTAACTGAGAGACTACCCTTCCCCAGGTTTTGATTAAAGGTTTCAATTTGTGTTAAAATAGAAAACTTCTACTTCTTTGGCTCGAAGGGGTTGACTAGGGATTATCTTCCTTATACCTCCGGTGTTTAGGATTTGAAAGAAATGCATGTACATCGTCAGCAAGATCTGTCCAAAAGCATACTGTATGAGATTATGGTATTGTTTCGTCATCCTCCCTCTAAAGGCTTGTAACTTTTAGCAAGAGTTGAATGTCATAAAGTGAGTAAAAAGCATAGTTTAAATATAGTGAAAATGAAAGGATGAATTCAAGACAAACATATGCAATGCATTAATGAAACAAAGTTTGACATTAATAGATAATTGTTTTAATAACAAAAGAAATTACAACTTAAAAATTCAAATGAAACAAAGATGCTCTCAATGATTCGTCAAAGGAGCAGTGATTATGCTAGAGTCTCCGGAGGGTCAAACTCGATCTCCTTGGCATCAATCATGTCTTGGACCTTGTTCTTCAGAGCCCAACAATTGTTTGTGTCATGCCCTGGGCTACCAAAATGATAAGCACATCTTGCATCCGGGTTGTAGTTAGGAGAAGAAGTCTTAGGGTTCGGATGAGGAGCCTTTAATGTAATCAACTCTTTCTTCAACATGTGTTGTAGCGCTTGAGCTAGTGACATGTTGATCTTAGTATATTGTCTTTTAGGTGCGACCTCCTTACGCTGATGCCCCTGTTGACGCTGGTGAGGTTATTGTTGGGCTTGTGACCCTGAAGCAAGTTGAGGAGCTTTTCCCTTGTCTTCTTGGTTCGAAGGAGGTTGAGTGATGCCTTAATCTTCAACCTTGGATGTTTTCCCCACTTGGTTGTCTCGAAGCAGTTTGTTAACGAGAACCCTGAGCTCTTCTTGTCTTTGAGCTAGGTTTTGAATGAGAGCCATCCGGCCCACCAGTTGTCCCATCATCTGGATCTTCATTGTTGCCAGCTCAATCTGAAGTTCTTCCAACTGATCATTCCTGACACTGCCTGAATTCCCCAAGTCCATGCCCCTTGTGAGGAGAGCTTTCACTTCTTCTTGCCCCTTGGATAGGTTCAAGAACATTTCTCGGAGTTGAGCATTTTGAGCCTGGATGTCCTTGATAGTCTGCTCTAGAGCCATCTCTACTGAAATAAACAGTAGGAGAATAAGGAAACCTGAAAAGGAAAACCTGTTATGATGCAATGCATGATATGTGAATGCATGTTTTCAAGAATCTCGTGGGGTAAACACAAGAAAATGTTAGAGGTCGAATTTTTATCAACATCTTTGATTGGAGAACTTTGTACCGATGGATGTCTTTCCACGAGAATCAAGCTCACCATGTCAAGTAGGTCATAGCCCCCGATTCAAGTTGTTGCACTTGATCTTTGACGGCGTTTGTTTAGAGGAAAATGAAACCTCTTGCCCTTTGGTAGATGTCTGGTTCAACGTGTCCCTGTATCAAAAGACCCTCGAGATCCTTGAAATGGTTATTGAAAAAATGCTATGGTATGATGTTATGATGTTATGTACATGTATGCAAAAGTAAGCAAGTGTATATACAGGTAATCATATTCACACAGAGCAGACAAGTCCTTAGGTTTAGGCTTGCATGGGGTTTGTAGGTAAGTACCCTCTTGAAGTTAGTTGGCTCAACCTGTCCTAAAATGGAAACCGGGTTCTAAGGAGCTCAATATCACTGGATTATTTTCTATGTTCATTGTTTTGGTTTAGCCACTTAACTGGCGACCAAAATATTCCAAGAAAACAATCCTCAATGAGTGTAGTATCGAGTATCTACCAACTTCAGACTGCACCAAAGCCGATCATCTCACTACCCCTAAAAAGGCCAAGATGGTCAAGTAAGGTTCTAGTTCATTAGTGCTTAGTGACATCACTCAGCGGCCCCGTATTCTCTTTGATTGACTCAAAGGCTACCGGTACTCACAAATATGTCGCACTAATATAACTATTGCTTCAACCGTGTCGATATACCCCGCACAGTTTCCACAACGTATTGCTATCTATGAATGTTTCCCCAAATCCGGGTAGAGGATTTCAAGCCCAAACAAGAGAACCAAAATGTAAAGCAATCAAAGCAAACAATATAAGCATGTAAAGGTGATCTAAAACCCTAAGGTAACCCCACTTTTAGAAATGTCCCCAGCAGAGTCGCCAGTTCTGTGATACGGTGGGAGAACTGACTTGGGATTTGCGTTTGTGTTCGCAAATGTTTGGTTTAGCAAGAGTCGCCACCGACTTTTTATTTTATCCTAAGGAAAGGTCAAAAAGCACAGGAAAGACCTTTGAGATGTTTTCGTGGGTTCGGGGGGTAGATTATGAAAAGGGAAGGTGCTAGCACCCTTTTCATCCATGGTTATCCATGGGCTCTTAGTTACTTGTTTTAGATCGCTTGCCTTTGTTTGAATGTGCTTGTGGTGTGTGGTTTTGAAAATGTTTTGAAAAAGATGCCTTGTCTAGGCAACCTTTGTAACAATTCTTGTTTGAATGTTTTACAAAGGTGTTTGTCTTTTTGAAAAGATGTTTCAATGTTTTTGAAAGTTGTTTTGAAATTTGTGTTGTGGAGTGTGTTTTGAAAAATGGCAAGGATGTTTTTGCAAGTTTTTGATCAAGTAACTAAGAGTTATCTACCCTATTTTACTCAAAGATCTTTCTTATGTTTTTAACCCTTTTAACAGTGTTGTTTCACCATTGTATTTGATGAACAACCTTGTGTTAGGATGTTGAACGGGATGGGCGTTGGGACGTTTATATAGTCATAGAAGGCAACATATGGGATGTTTTAGCAATGTCGTTTTAGGGACTTGAGAGATTTGTTGTGTTTGAGAAAATTTGGGAGATTCGTTCCTCTGGTCCAAAGATCCTCCTCTTAGCTTTGCATAAATTCCTCTATTTATAGAGAAAAAGAATGGACATGTTTGAAGTAGCCAGCCTTGCAAAACAATAAAATAATAGGTAACGTGAAAGTACATGTGGGAGCCTCTTGGCAGTTGGGGTGCAGAAGATGTGACTTAGGCCTCTGACGTTGCTTGTGCTCAGACCAAATTCAGGTTGAAAGTTGCTTTTGTGATAAAGTACTCTCTATGAAAGGAAAGAGCATGTAGCCTTTAACCAATAATAGTAGTATCTAAAATACAAAGTTTAAAATCCTTATACAAGCTTCTGACTATGTAAAGATTTGGACGCAACATAGCCTGGAAAACGAGATTTGGTCTTGAGTCAAATGAAAGAGTGGGATCGAAGCACACCTGTTTGAAGGAAGCCTTTGCCTTAGTCGAAGCTTGTGGTCGAAACAAGCTAATGCCCAGTCGAAGCTTGTATCAAAGCAAACATATTGTACAATCGAAAGCTCGTGTTCGAAGGAAGCATGTTGCCAAATCGAAGCATGTGGATCAAAACAAACATAAAGGGAGTCATTGCCTTTTAGCGTGAGGGAGGTTCCTGGCTTCTGAGTCGAAGGTTATTCCCAAGTTGCATTCGAAGGAGGCTCCTGCTCAAAACGAAGGATGTACCTAAACTTGCATTCGAAGGAGGCTTAGAGTTCAACATGAAGGACATATCCAAGTTGCATTCGAAAGAGGCTTTTGCTAAAAACGAAGGATGTAATCCAAGTTGCATTCGAAGGAGGCTCTTGCTCAACTGAAGTTTTCATCCAGGCACACAGAAGATGGGTGCCCAAACGAAGACTTGCCTTGCAGGGGGTACATGTGACCAGTAGGTCATGGCCTTCGATTGTAAGCATGCAGGCAGCAAAAGACACAAACGAAACCTGCAACAAGAAGTCACATGCCCAGGCGAAAGAGGCACGCTAGCATCCATTTTGAGCAATCGAAGGAGGCCAAGAGTCAATCGAAGGATGCTGATCGAAAGAGGCCTAAAGGCCAATCGAAAGAGCTGAAACGAAGAACACTTGTATTTCTCCAATTTTTGTCAATAATATTTTTATCTGTTTTCTCCCTTTTTGACAGCTTCCTTTTAATTTTGGTATTGGAAAATTCCAAAGTACTTGTGCAAGCTTGAACCTTGAGAATCCTTGTGAGAAGGGCCTTGATAATTGAGAGGGCAAATTTTTGGGTACAACAAGTAGGTAGCACCGTCGTTGGAGTTTAAGGGTCAATTCGATTAAGGGATGTGCGGTCACTAAAGCAATGTTAGGACGCCTTAGCGGTAACCCTAATGTCTTAGATCATTTTTCCGAGGCAACCGTTTCGAGGCAACTATGATCTTTGGACAAGAGGGCGGCCTATAAAACTTCCTATACTCAATGACCACGTTCGAAGGCAACCAAGTGAGGTGTACCCTAAGAGTGCGCATGTGCGAGTGTGTTGTTTCGGTTAACTTTATCATTGTACATGTCAATGGTTATCTATGTTGATTTTAGGTTTAAACATTTGACATTGTCATGCATTCCCTATTATCAAACATCTAACAGTTTATAAGTTGCGGAAATTAAATTGCTGAAATTAAAACTAACTATTACAAGGCGTCGGGTATTTACATCGCCAAAAACAACCCTTGAAATTAAAATACGGAAAGTAAATAAAGCGATAAAATAATTAAAGTCCTATTAAAACTATTACATTTCGGGAAATAGATACAATAATATGATAAAAATGGAACGCGTGCGGGAAATTAAATCGGGCGAGTTCTAGGGTTTTGACCCTTTTTGAAAGAAAAGATTTTTTTTGGCTTATTTTTGAATTAAAAGAAATTAAACTAACTTAATAATTAATTAATTAATAAAAATGATATTTTTGGATTTTTGATATTTAAAGAAATAAAAATAATTCGATCAATGTTAATAAAACCTAATTATCTAAATTGATTTTAATTATTTGCAAAAGATATTAAAGTTATTTCCTAATTAAACTAAATTGATTTATTTAACAAAAATAAAATGCTGGAAATTAATTTTAATAATGAAAATATTTTGGGTTTTTTATTTTATGAGGAAAAAAGTTTGATTGGTTAGTGATTAAATAATAAAACAAAAAAACAATTAAATACAATAAAGAAAATAATAAAAGAAAAGAGAAAGTTTAGGAGGTTTGGGGCCTGATTTGGGGGTGAGATTGGCAATTTCCATGGCCCATTTACATGCAAGCCTGGTTTACTTTGCTGATTCTCCACGCGCCCTTTGACTTGATCCCACTATAAACCTTCATTCTGGACCACCAGATCTGGCCTGGGGCCATCTGGTAAGCATCTGAGTGAGGGAGTATGATATGTTGCACGCCTGGGATTGTATTGAATCACCTGAAGAAAAATAACACAAATGCAATATGGGGGGACCTGGGATTCGAACCCAGGTCTTGTGAGTCATTGAGCAACGCTTCTACCACTGCACCAACACGCTTCTATTGTTATCATAATGGATAATAATAATAATATAGAAAACAAATTAATTATGCTAGAAAATAAATAAAACACGCGCCAAGTTTGAATCAGCAAATGGGAGGGGGACGCGTCATCATCTTCTTCGTTCACCCTGGTTATTTACCTGCGGATTTGCATCCGCATCTAAATTCGCATGTCATTCCAACAATCCTTTCTAGGCCATGGAAATTGATACCAAGCACATGGTTGTGCTCGTCTAGGTCTCCTAAGCACGTCTATGTCCCTCTTGGGTCTTGATTTCACCTGTACAAGAAATGCCCAAAAACACAAACCAAGAACCCTAGATTCGGCTATGGTGCTACATGTCATATGAATGCAATCAAATAATGCAGAATGCTTCTAAATTAAACGATAAGCATGAATATACCAATAATTTTTCAAAAAAATGCAAGAACATGAGGATACGATTTCGAATACAGGGCGGTTTTTTGAGAGACTTACAGCGCGATTGAGGGGGTATGAGAGTGTGCTTTTGATTGCTTCTGACTCAGTGATTGCACAACAATGGAGTGGTGTTGAGATTTGACCTTGAAAACACCTCTATGCACGATTTCAGTTTCAAGCTTTTTGTCAATTTTTTCAAGTTTGCTTTTGGTGTTCTTGCAGCCTCCAACCTCTCTAATTCGTGCCTTTTCCTTGTATATGTATAATGCAATGTATTAGGTCAACAATTTTGGATTGAATCCTTGTACATTATGGCTTGGAGATTTGATTTGATCCTCCATTGAAAACTTGCTTATTTTGTCCAAAATCCAATCTTTTTGCACATGGAATGGCTGATACGAGTTTGATCATGTCATTGATGATGATTAGGTCCTGAAAATAGAAAAGATCTCATGTAATCAAGTTTTTGTGATTTTATTTGATTTAAATTGATTTAAAATGAATTAATTCAATAAAAAATCAAATAAAATAGAAAAATTAATAAATGGACACAAGGATGAAGCTAGGACACGTGTGGAGTGTGACAAGATCAAATCAAGTGGAAAAGAATGGGCCCATTTGACAAAATTTGAAGTTTTGGGGATAGTTGACTTTTGGCAATTTTGCAAAAATGCTCAACTTCAACAATGCATAACTTCTTCAATTTTGAACTTTTGGGAGTGTTCTTGGAATTTTTAGAAATATTGAGATGTCCTATAACCAACCCTTTTTGTCTAATCTCATTTTGATATTCCATGCTCAAGTTATAAGCTTTGGAAAAAAGGTGTTTTTGTTGACTTTCAAAAATGACCTATAATGTCCAAATTTGTAACTTTTTGTGAGTGCACTTCTTGATCTTGGGGTATGAAGATGTATTGTAGGAAATTGCATCCTCTTCAAAATGAGCTTTGGATGGGTCATTTCTCATAAAGTATGAGAACGTTATGCTTGGTCAAAGTTGAGTTGACTTTTCCTACAAAACCCTAATTTAGCAACTTTTGAGTCTTGATGAATTTTGAGCAATCCTTGATGAATCATGATCAACCCTTTATCAAATGATGAAATATCCTTCAAAATGAGAATGTTGACAAAAAATCTTGAGGTTTGACTGTTTATAGGTCACAGTTGACTTTTGCCCTAGCACAGTCGATTTTTGGACCCTTTGAGCAATTGACTGAGCAAACTTCCTCTGCAAGGCTTGAAATTTGACATGGATGAACTTGAGAACATATTAGGACATTGGGGAGCACTTGAGGTAATTTGGATGCAAGGACCTTGATGCAACACAAAACCCTAATTTGAGATTGACTGCCTTAGGAGATGATTTGACTGTCCAACTCTTGAGCAATCTTGAACCATTTGGAGATTTTTCTTGTAATGTTTTGAGAAATATGAGAGGGCAAATTTTGGGGTACAACATTTGCCCCTGTTCAATTTTCTTAAACCTGAGGATATAGATTGGCTTTCGGGCCTTTCGTGATCCGAAGGTGGAAGATGATTGAACACTAGAGTGCCCAGAAATTTGCACTCGCATGAAGTGGTATCAGCATTGTGATGTCGGGAATGGGCTTACTGATGCCATTTGGAGATTTTTGCTAGGTAATCTGAGCTTCGACTGGAATATGAATCAGGGAGATCTTATTGGCGATCTGACTGAACCAGAGGAGGTCTTGGATCAACTTTGACTGGATCGGCATCAGAAAAATCTTTGAATCGATTTAATTGGACCAAACAAGAGTCTTAGAATAACTTCAACTGGAATACGAATCAGGGAGATCTTATCGGCGATCTGACTGAACCAGAGGAGGTCTTGGATTAACTTTGACTGGATCGACATCAGAAAAATCTTTAGGAATCGATTTAATTAGACCAGACAAGGTCTTGGAATAACTTCAACTGGAATACGAATCAGGGAGATCTTATCGGCGATATGACTGAACCAGAGGAGGTCTTGGATTAACTTTGACTGGATCAGCATCAGAAAAATCTTTAGGAATCGATTTAACTGGACCATACAAGGTCTTGGAATAACTTCAACTGGAATACGAATCAGGGAGATCTTATCAGCGATCTAACTGAACCAGAGAAGTTTTTCGACATATTTGAGAACTTAACTGCATCTTTCCTGAAAGGTAAAGGTAAGTCATATGCAATGCATGATATGGATCAAGTAATGATGTTCTCAAAATAAATGAGATTGTATGGTATGATGCATATATGCATGTATCATGATGTATGGAAATGTAATGCTTTAACTGGGGAAAATAAATCCCGGATAGCTGCTGGAGAATAGAGTTGAATTCTTCGTTTCCGCTGGGGATGATGAACGAAAAGAATAAACCTGCAGGAGAGGATGATTCCGTTGGGGAATAAACTGATGAAGAGATTACTCTATGGGGAAGAGATGCTCTACGGAGGATTCCACTGATAAATTCCGTCGGGATGAATTATCATTGCTGGTGATGTTGAATCGTGTTAGGGGATTGAATTCCTGTCTGTGAAAGGAAAGAACCTCGTTGGGGATAATCTTTCAGTTGCAACTTCCTGGGGATAACCCTGTTAGAATCTTGTAGGGATAACCCTCTGAATTCTGCTGGGAATGATCCTTTGAACTTGGCTGGGGAGATTTATTTTGTACTCCGCTGGGGATAAACTTCCAGAGTCTACTAGGGATAATGCTTCAACTCCGTTAGGGAAGTTTTTTCAGACTGTGCTGGGAAATTTTAATTCCACTGGGGTTATCTTGTATTCTGTCGGGGAACATTCTTATATTCTGCCAGGGAAATATTAAGACTGCCGGGGATATCAAGCCCTTTTAGTGCTGATGGTAGATCAACTCTGATTGGGGAGAGCATTGTTGATTCGTTCATAGTTGCAAGTCTCAGTTGGGGGAGAGCTACCATTACTGTCTTACTCTGCGGGGAGTGAATGCATCTCAACCATATTCTTTAGCTGAATTTACCTTGTACCTGGTGGACAGAGCAACTATACAGTTCGGACAATTCTTATTGCCCCTGTTTCTGATATTACCCGTAATTCGTCTTTTGTTTCGCATGTAAATATTTATGAGCAGCAATTAATGTCAAATGCATATATCAAAAATGAACATTGGACGTTCTTTGCAAAACAAAACAGATAAAGGAAAATAGTTTGAAATTTCTTTGAAAATGAATTGTATTGATTTTGAAGTTTGGCCTGTAAATAGGCGTTTTTTGTACAAGAGGCTGGCGTCCTGGTAAGAGAACGCCGCCGAATAATAGAATTTACACAATTTGTGAAAAACTAAAAAAAATAGCTATGTGAATGATCCCACTGGGTTCCAACTCTGCTATTGCCTTTATGTCTTCGAGCATCTCATCACTTTGCTACTGGTTGAAGATGAGTCAGATTGATTAGTGTCGTCCGAGCTTGATAGTCGATACCAAAGTCTGGGTGCAAGGTGATCCAATGAGACATAGTGTTACGCTTTGATCCCTAATTTTTTCCTGGACCGCCCTTTTGGGTTTTCAGTCCACCGGGATACCCTTTTTTGCCCAAGCCGCCTTTTCAGGTTTTCGACTTGCCGGGTGTACAGATTTTTTCATTTTCATCCCTTATTTTTGCCCGAACCCTTTTGGTTCGCCGGGAAGCCCTTATTTTTTCCTAGGCCAGTCAACCTAGTGGGTCTTTGATTATGCGTAGTATCTTTTCATTATGTCTGCATTTACGGGGTGATGAAGGTCGTCACCATCCATGGTGGTTAGAATCATAGATCCTCCTGAGAAAATGTTCTTAACAACAAATGGCCCTTCGTAAGTAGGGGTCCATTTGCCCCTGGGATCACCTTGAGGTAAGATAATGCGCTTGATTACCAGATCCCCAACTTGATACTCTTGTTGTCTGACTTTCTTGTTAAATGCCTTGATCATTCGCTTTTGGTACGTCTGACCATGACAAATAGCAATAAGTCTCTTTTCGTCGATTAAATTCAGTTGATCAAGACGGGTCTGAATCCAGTCATCTTCGCTCAAACCTGCATCCTTCATGATCCGAAGAGAGGGTATCTGAACTTCAATGGGCAGGACTGCCTCCATGCCATATACCAAGGAATAGGGTGTTTCCCCTGTTGATGTCCGCGCTGAGGTACGGTACCTATGAAGAGCAAATGGTAACATCTCGTGCCAGTCTCTGTATGTCACTGTCATCTTCTGCACAATCTTCTTAATATTCTTATTAGCTGCTTCTACAGCCCCATTCATCTTCGGCCGGTAAGGAGAAGAGTTGTGATGCTGTATCTTGAATTGCTTGTAGAGCTCGGTGATCATCTTGTTGTTAAGATTGGTACCATTGTCCGTAATGATCCTCTCTGGTACTCCGTATCGACAGATCAGATTATGCCGAATGAACCGTGCCACGATGTTCTTGGTTACAGTAGAAAAGGAAGTTGCTTCAACCCATTTTGTAAAGTAATCGATTGCTACCAGGATGAAACGGTGCCCGTTGGATGCCGTGGGTCTGATCTCGCCGATCATATCAATGCCCCACATTGCAAAAGGCCAAGGTGCCGTCAAGACGTTCAGAGGTACTGGAGGTATGTGCACCTTATCAGCATAGACCTGGCACTTGTGACATGTCCGAGAATGTTGATAACATTCGGCTTCCATTGTGGACCAATAATATCCTGCCCGAAGGATTTTCTTTACCATGGTGTGTCCACTGGAATGAGTTCCGAAAGTACCTTCATGCAATTCCACCATGATCCTTTCTGCTTCGTTCTTATCCACACAACATAGTAAGGTCGAATCATGGTTGCGCTTGTAAAGGATGCCATTGCTGATGAAGAATTTCACCGCGAACCTCCTCAGAAACTTCTTATCATTAACAGATGCACCCTCGGGGTATTCCTGAGCTTCAAGATACCTCTTCACCTCATGAAACCAAGGTTTATCCGCTACCACTTCAGTCTCAATGTCACAGTAATGTGCAGGTTCGTCCAATATTTCAATGATAATCCTGGGAGCTTCGTTGTCCCAATTGACTTTGAACATAGAAGACATCGTAGCCAGCGCGTCCGCCAACTGATTCTCCTCTCTAGGGAAGTGTTCAATGGTTATCTCCTCGAAATGGGGAAGCAACGCCAATACATACTCCTTGTAAGGAATAAGGTTAGGGTGTTTCGTATCCCACTCGCCTTTGATCTGACTGATCACGAGAGCAGAATATCTGAAGACACTTATAAACTTAATCCTTAGGTCAAGTGCTGCTCGAAGACCCATGATGCACGCTCCATACTCCTCCATGTTGTTGGTGCAGTTGAAACGTAGTCGGGCAGTAAACGGAGTATGAGAGCCTTTAAGAGATATGATCATGGCGCCAATGCTATTACCCGAAGCGTTCGAAGCTCCATCAAAGTACATAGACCATCGGGATCCTTCCTCAGGTCCTTCATCCGGTCCAGGTGTCTCACAATCAGTTACCAACATGATTTTCTCGTCAGGAAATTCAAAGTTCATAGACTGATAATCATCCACTGCCTAATGTGCCAAATGGTCTGCCAACACACTTACCTTAATTGACTTTTGGGTCATATATTGGATGTCATACTCAGTCAAGATCATCTGTCATCTTGCTATTCTTCCGGACAAGGCAGGCTTTTCGAAGATATACTTGATTGGATCCATCTTTGATATCAATAGAGTAGTGTGAGTCAACATATACTGTCTCAACCGACGAGCAGCCCATGCCAAAGCGCAACAAGTTTTCTCGAGCAACGAGTAACGAGTCTCGTAGTCGGTAAACTTTTTGCTAAGGTAATAAATAGCATGCTCTTTTCGGCCATACTCGTCAAGTTGACCCAGCACGCACCCCATTGAGTTATCGAGTACTGTCAAGTATAAGATCAGAGGTCTCCCTTCAAGTGGTAGCATCAGAATAGGTGGCTCTTGGAGATACTCTTTGATCCTTTCGAAAGCGGCCTGGCATTCATCGTTCCAACGTACTACTTGATCTTTCTTCAGTAGCTTGAAGATTGGCTCACAAGTAGCAGTCAGGTGTGAGATGAATCGGGCAATGTAGTTCAGACGTCCCAGAAAGCCTCTGACTTCTTTCTCTGTTCTGGGAGCTGGCATCTCTTGTATGGCCTTCACTTTTGCAGGATCCACTTGAATACCTTTGTCGCTTACGACGAAACCTAGTAGCTTACCAGATCTCACCCCGAAGGTGCACTTGTTCGGGTTTAACCTCAGCTTGTACAACTTCAACCTATCAAACAGCTTCTGAAGGTGGTCAAGGTGTTCTTCCTCAGTCTGGGACCTTGCAATCATATCGTCGAAGTATACTTCAATCTCATGATGGATCATGTCATGAAACAAAGCAACCATGGCACGCTGATACGTTGCCCCAGCATTCTTCAATCCAAAAGGCATGACCTTGTAGCAAAAAGTCCCCCACTAAGTAACAAAGGTTGTCTTCTCCATGTCTTCGGGAGTCATCTTAATCTGATTATAACTGGAAAAACCATCCATAAAGTAGAATACCTTGTGCTGAGCTGTATTGTCAACCAGAACGTCGATATGAGGCAGAGGGAAATCATCCTTGGGGCTCGCCCTGTTCAAATCCATGTAGTCTACACACATTCGAACCTTTCCATCCTTTTTTGGTACAGGAACCACATTGTCCACCCACTGAGGGTAAGAAGTAACTGCTAGAAAACTGACGTCAAACTGTTTCATAACTTCAGCCTTTATTTTCTCAGACATCTCTGGGCGCATTCGGCAAACCTTCTGTTTCACGGGAGGACAATCTTCCTTGGTAGGTAGGCGATGAACCACAATATCGGTATCCAACCCAGGCATATCTTCGTAAGACCAGGAAAAGATCTCAACGTAGTCACACAACATATGAATTAACCGTTGCTTCACACTAGCTTCCAGATTGGCACCGATCCTGACCTCTTTCCTGTCTATCTCAGTACCCAGATTCACTTATTCCACCGGCTCTTCATGCGGATGAATAGCCATCTCTTCTTGAAGTAGCAGTCTTGCAAGTTCACTAGGCACTTCGCAATCATCTTCACCTTTGTCTTCGGCTAAGTTGATCGGATTTTCAAAGTCATAATTGGCAGTAGCAGAGTCGTTACCAGCGAGATCCAGAGTGGATGTAGACCTGTATATATGAGTGTGTGTAAAATAGCTGTTTTGCAATATATAATAAAAGAAAAACAAGGAGCGCAAGATTTGAAATGCAAGAAACGTCAAATGCTTTTATTAATGATATATGAAAATGACACACATAAAGCCCTCACAAATGAAGCCACGGTGCCCCGGGTAAGACATCGGGCCATAAAGTTTAAAACATTGTTTGTTACAAATTCAAAACAAAAAGTTTCATTACTGGGTGATAACAGAAACAGGCATAGAATCCTTCATTGTCCAGTTGCTTAATCCACCATTGGCGGTCGGGTAGATCCAACTGTCGATAACAAACTCTTCATCATCGTCGTCCCCGATAGCATTCACCCCTGCGTCTTGTTTAGGCTTTTCTGGTGCTCCAAACTCGATCTCCTTAGCATCAATTAAGTCCTGTACCTTGTTTTTCAAAACCCAACAATCATCTGTATCATGCCCCGGGCTATCAGAGTGAAAAGCACAGCGGGCATTAGGGTTGTACTTTGGTGATGTTATATTTGGATTCTTCGGGGCTTCCCTTGGAATCACCAGATTGGTTTTCAATAGTTGCGGCAGAATCTGAGACAAAGTCATGCTGAGACGGGTGAATTGCCTTCGAGGTCTCTCGTCCTTTTGTTGATTGTTGTGCTGAGTAGCACCAGCAGGTCTTGAAATAACAACCGCATTAACAGCTTGGCGGCGTTCAGGTCTACTCTGGCTTTTCGAACTGTAGACAGCACTAGACTCTTTCTTAAAAGGCTTTTTCTCGGTGCTTGATGAAGCACCCTTCTGTATCTTACCAGCCTTAATACCAGCTTCAATCCTTCCCCCAGTCATAATAAGCTCTGTAAACCCAGACGAAGAGATTCCAATCAGATGGTTAAAAAATGGACCAGACAAGGTCCCCAGAA
Organism: Vicia faba; assembly: GCA_948472305.1. NCBI lineage: Eukaryota > Viridiplantae > Streptophyta > Magnoliopsida > Fabales > Fabaceae > Vicia > Vicia faba. The sequence goes on along the minus strand of OX451737.1, from coordinate 680,709,513 downwards.
ACATATCCACAAGCTCCCGATCAGCCAAGGGTGGTTGTACTCTTCCGGCGAGGTCCCTCCACTTCTGAGCATAATCTTTGAAACCTTCGCCCGTTCCCATTGACATGCCCTGGAGTTGGGTACGCGTGGGAGCGAGGTCGGAATTGTACTGGTACTGCCTGTAGAAAGCAGTAGCCAAATCTTCCCAACTGCGGATATTGGTTCAGTCCAACTGGTAAAACCATTCAAGCTGAGTCCCTGAGAGACTGTCTTGAAAGAAGTGGATCCATAGGTTCTTATCAGCGGTGTACGGCTGAATCTTCCTTACATATGACCGGAGGTGCAGCTTCGGACAAGAAACTCCGTCATACTTAGCAAAGGCTGGTGCTTTGAATTTGTGGGGAATCACCACCCCAAATGATAGACCTAGATCACCAAAGTTTAGACCAGGCACCTTCTGAACTTCCATCGCACTCAACTGGTCTTCCAGTTGTTTGTATCTATCCTCGGTAGGAGGATACTGGTCTTCGTCGAAGTCCGTCTCGTTGTCGGAGACCACAGGGCTAGGAGCCCTCCTTTCCTCTTGACTATCTTTCCCTCCAGATGAGGTGGTCAAATCAACTTCATCCCGTAGCCTGTTTCCAAACCGGTGACCTGTGTTAAACAGGATTGTCCTCTTTTTCTTCTTCTTCTTCTCTTTCAGAATCAGGGTCTTCAGATCTTGCTGACCCTTAGCTAGATTCATGAACAGCTCTTGGAATTGGGCATTCTGGGCTTGTAGGGCCTTGATTGCTTGCTCGGTTGAAGGTTCAGCAGACATGATGAGTGCTGAAATAAACAGCGAAGAAGATAAGAGACCTGTAATGGGTACCTGTTATGAAGTGCATGGGATGAAATGTGTATGATATGATTTCAAAGACAGTCGGGAGATTCAAATTTGTAAACAAGAAAAGGAAACACACTTTTATTAGATAAACTTGAAATTCAAATTGTTCAACAAATTGCCTTTAAGGCGTTACAAGAAAGGAAATACTGAAAAGTAAATAAAAACTAGAAAGGAAATAATCAAAGGACAATCAGTGCTCCCATGGTCGCTTCTTGTCGGTGCAGACATATTCATTGAGAATTCGCTCGTTCTCCAGCTGCCTAGTCAACTTCTGGATCTTCTGCTCTTGCTCGTTAAACTTTTCTCGGTAAGCATCCCGTTCTTCTCTCAGCTGCATCCAAGACCTTTTCAGTGCCCCAATGTCAGTGGGCATGTAAGGATGGAGGATGGTAGGAAGAACCCCCTCTTCATTAGCAACTTCAACAATGATAGGCAGGACGGCTTCATATGGCATACCCAGCTTTTGGGCACGGATACGAACCCATCTGAGATATGGCTCCATTGGAAGAGAAGTCTTTGGACCCAGCTCATGTGGATCAGATCTGTGAACTCTATCCCAAGCCCTTATGAATCTACGGCGTTGTTCGTCACTATCCCCTTGAAAATCAAAGATGATACTAGGCATTAGCAATTCATGAGGTCCTTCTCTTCTGGCTCGCCCAAACTGACGTAAGGCTAAGCACGGATTGTAAGAAATTCCTCCATGGGTTCCTATCAGTGGAACATTGGGGTACTCCCCACAATGATCAATAATAGCCACCTCGTCCATACCCTTGATAGTCTAGATGATATCATTATGAGAGAGAGACATAACCCTATAAGCCCAGCCCATGCCTTCTTTGTTCTTCAACACTGATTTGGGGAGGTGCGAAATAAACCACCTCGCCAATAATGGAGCACAGCACATCAAGGTTCCCTGCTTACGAGCAGTACGGGCATAAAGCTGATGAAGAATGTCACCCAAGAGAGTGGGTACAGGATTACGAGAGATGAAGATTTTCACCGCATTCACATCAACAAAAGAGTCAGTGTTCAGAAACAATACCAAGCCATATATCAGAAGAGCCAAAATATCCTCGAATGCCTTGAAGTCTAGACTATCCCAGATATAATTATCCTTACCAACCAAGAACTTACTCAGAAAGCCCTTTGCTCCACTTCTAGTCTCCCAATTAGCCATTACCTCATCCTTTGTCAAATGAAGGGATGAAGCAATCTCTTCGGGCCTAAGGATCTTCTCCCAACCAGTAAACAGGGTCTGCTCCAGAATAGAGATACCGAGCAGATCAGAGAACTCTTCTAAAGTGGGAACCAACTGGTAGTCTTGAAAAGTAAAGCAATGGTACAACGGATCATAGAACTGGACCAAAACACTCATCATTTGCTCGTCCAATTTGGAGGTAACCAAACTGAGAAGATACCCATGTCTTCTGATGAAGGAGGTAGTATCAGGCATCTTTGCAACCAATTCTTTAAGCAGGGTAGGAACCTGGACATAGTTGATCCGGATGGTATTCTTACGCATGGGCATCATGGCCTATAAAACAGAACAAAGATGAACCCCTCCTATCTTTGAAATAGGTTAGTCCAATGCAAGATGTATGCAATGTTATGATGTCATGATGTCATGATAGAAAGCACACCACAAGTATCCACAAATATCAAACATGGTAAAGGCACACAAGTCACACAGAGAGCCCTTAGATTTCAGGCTGGCATGGAGCTTAGGTACTACCTTCTTTCAGTTCAGTTGGTTTAAACCTGTCCTAAAAATAGTAACCGGGTTCTAGAGGATCTCAATATCACTGACTACCCTCAATCGGTCATAATTCCAGTTTAGCAACCTTTTCTTGCAGCCGGAATCATCGCGAGAGTTTAGTCTCAATGAGTGTAGCATACTGCTACTGTTCTATGGCCAAGTTGGTCAATTTAAAGGTTCTAAGGTCATTTGGTGCTTAATGACCCCTTAGATGACCCATATTCTCCTCGTTCCAACACAAGGGATATCGGTACAATCTAAAGTGCCACACTAACGTAGCTACTGCTTCAACCGTATCGGTCTACGCCGTACAGTTCCCTCACAGTTTATTGCTACTTACCTAAAGGGTATCCCCAGATCCGGGTTAGGATCTATAGTAACTCCGATACAAGCCCACAAATATAAATCATACAAAGCATACAATTGAAAACACAATGATCTAATCCTAAGGTACACCCCACTTATTAAGCATCCCCGACAGAGTCGCCAGTTCTGTGATACGGTGGGAGAGAACTGACTATTTTTTGGAATGCTGGTTTTCGTTTTGTGTTTGTCTTTGCAAAATGTCGCGGTAAGCAAGAGTCGCCACCGACTTTTATTTTATCCAACAAGGAAAGGAAAAAAAGCACAAAAAAATTCCTTTTTCGAGATATTTCTCGGGTTCGGAGGGTAGATTATAGAAAGGGAAGGTGTTAGCACCCTTTCTATATGTGGTTATCCATGGGCTCTTAGGTACTTGCTCATAGTGTTTTCAAAATTTGCTTTTCTTTGTGTTTGTGGGTTTGAAAGAAGTTTTTGTTGGAAGGGTGTAAGTGCGAAAAGTTTTTGTTTTGTTTTGAAAGAGCAAGTACTTAAGAACCATCTACCTACTCGAAGAAGGAATCAATCTGTACTAATGTCCTTTAGACAACGCTATCCCACTATTGATGAGTAGGTAGCACCGTCGTTGGAGTTTAAGGGTCAATTCGATTAAGGGACGTGCGGTCACTAAAGCAATGTTAGGACGCCTTAGCGGTAACCCTAATGTCTTAGATCATTTTTCCGAGGCAACCGTTTCGAGGCAACTATGATCTTTGGACAAGAGGGTGACCTCTAAAACATCCTATACTCAATGACCACGTTCGAAGGCAACCAAGTGAGGTGTACCCTAAGAGTGCGCATGTGCGAGTGTGTTGTTTCGGTTAACTTTATCTTTGTACATGTCAATGGTTATCTATGTTGATTTTAGGTTTAAACATTTGATCTTGTCATGCATTCCCTATTATCAAACATCTAACCGTTTATAAGTTGCGAAAATTAAATTGCGGAAATTAAAACTAACTATTACAAGGCGTCGGGTATTTACATCGCCAAAAACAACCCTTGAAATTAAAATGCGGAAAGTAAATAAAGCGATAAAATAATTAAAGTCCTATTAAAACTATTACATTCTGGGAAATAGATACAATAATATGATAAAAATGGAACGCGTGCGGGAAATTAAATCGGGCGAGTTCTAGGGTTTTGACCCTTTTTGAAAGAAAAGATTTTTTTTGGTTTATTTTTGAATTAAAAGAAATTAAACTAACTTAATAATTAATTAATTAATAAAAATGATATTTTTGGATTTTTGATATTTAAAGAAATAAAAATAATTCGATCAATGTTAATAAAACCTAATTATCTAAATTGATTTTAATTATTTGCAAAAGATATTAAAGTTATTTCCTAATTAAACTAAATTAATTAAATTAATTTATTTAACAAAAATAAAATGCTGGAAATTAATTTTAATAATGAAAATATTTTGGGTTTTTTATTTTATGAGGAAAAAAGTTTGATTGGTTAGTGATTAAATAATAAAACAAAAAAACAATTAAATTAAATAAAGAAAATAATAAAAGAAAAGAGAAAGTTTAGGAGGTTTTGGGCCTGATTTGGGGGTGAGATTAGCAATTTCCATGGCCCATTTACATGCAAGCCTGGTTGACTTTGCTGATTCTCCACGCGCCCTTTGACTTGATCCCACCATAGACCTTCATTCTGGACCACCAGATCTGGCCTGGGGCCATCTGGCAAGCATCTGAGTGAGGGAGTATGATATGCTGCACGCCTGGGATTGTATTGAATCACCTGAAGAAAAATAACACAAATGCAATATGGGGGGACCTGGGATTCGAACCCAGGTCTTGTGAGTCATTGAGCAACGCTTCTACCACTGCACCAACACGCTTCTATTGTTATCATAATGGATAATAATAATAATAATATAGAAAACAAATTAATTATGCCAGAAAACAAATAAAACACGCGCCAAGTTTGAATCAGCGAATGGGAGGGGGACGCGTCATCATCTTCTTCGTTCACCCTGGTTATTTACCTGCGGATTTGCATCCGCAGCTAAATTCACATGTCATTCCAAAAATCCTTTCTAGGTCATGGAAATTGATACCAAGCACATGGTTGTGCTCGTCTAGGTCTCCTGAGCACGTCTATGTCCCTCTTGGGTCTTGATTTCACCTGTATAAGAAATGCCCAAAAACACAAACCAAGAACCATAGATTCGGCTATGGTGCTACAGGTCATATGAATGCAATCAAATAATGCAGAATGCTTCTAAATTGAACGATAAGCATGAATATACCAATAATCTGTCAAAAAATGCAAGAACATGAGGATATGATTTCGAATACAGGGCAGTTTTTTGAGAGACTTACAGCGCGATTGAGATGGTATGAGAGCGTGCTTTTGATTGCTTCTGACTCAGCGATTGCTCAACAATGGAGTGGTGTTGAGATTTGACCTTGAAAACACCTCTATGCACGATTTGAGTTTCAAGCTTTTTGCCAATTTTTTCAAGTTTGCTTTTGGTGTTCTTGCAGCCTCCAACCTCTCTAATTCGTGCCTTTGCCTTGTATATGTATAATGCAATGTATTAGATCAACAATTTTGGATTGAATCCTTGTACATTATGGCTTGGAGATTTGATTTGATCCTCCATTAAAAACTTGCTTATTTTGTCCAAAATCCAATCTCTTTGCACATGGAATGGCTGATACGAGTTTGATCATGTAATTGATGATGATTAGGTCCTGAATATAGAAAAAGATCTCATGTAATCAAGTTTTTGTGATTTTATTTGATTTAAAATGAATTAATTCAATAAAAAATCAAATAAAATAGAAAAATTAATAAATGGACACAAGGCTGAAGATAGGATACGTGTGGAGTGTGACAAGATCAAATCAAGTGGAAAAGAATGGGCCCATTTGACAAAATTTGAAGTTTTGGGGATAGTTGACTTTTGGCAATTTTGCAAAAATGCCCAACTTCAACAATGCATAACTTCTTCAATTTTGAACTTTTGGGAGTGTTCTTTGACTTTTTAGAAAGCTTGATATGTCCTCTAACCAACCCTTTTGTCTCATCTCATTTTGATATTCCATGCTCAAGTTATAAGCTTTGGAAAAAAAGGTGTTTTTGTTGACTTTCAAAAATGACCTATAATGTCCAAATTTGTAACTTTTTGTGAGTGCATTTCTTGATCTTGGGGTATGAAGATGGATTTTAGGAAATTGCATCATATTAAAAATGAGCTTTGGATGGGTCATTTCTCATAAATTATGAGAAAGTTATGCTTGGTCAAAGTTGAGTTGACTTTTCCTACAAAACCCTAATTTAGCAACTTTTGAGTCTTGATGAATTTTGAGCAATCCTTGATGAATCATGATCAACCCTTTATCAAATGATGAAATATCCTTCAAAATGAGAATGTTGACAAAAAATATTGAGGTTTGACTGTTTATAGGTCACAATTGACTTTTGCCCTAGCACAGTCGATTTTTGGACCCTTTGAGCAATTGACTGAGAAAACTTCCTCTGCAAGGCTTAAAATTTGACATGGATGAACTATAGAACATATTAGGACATTGGGTAGAACTTGAGGTAATTTGGATGCAAGGACCTTGATGCAACACAAAACCCTAATTTGAGGTTGATTGCCTTAGAAGATGATTTGACTGTCCAACTCTAGAGCAATCTTGAACAATTTGGAGATTTTTCTTGTAATGTTTTGAGAAATATGAGAGGGAAAATTTTGGGGTACAACAAACGCATTCTAAGAACATGGTTGTATTCGTCTCAACCTGCTGATCACATCCATATCCATTATGTGGGCTAATTGTACCTGAAGCGAAAAACCCCAAAAACAAGAACAAAACCCTAATAATGGTGGATCTTGTTACAGGTCAGATAAATGCAATCAAATAATACCACAAGCTTGTAAATGATGTGGTGATCACAAATATGCAATTATTTTATTCAATGGATGCAAGAATAGTGCAAATCGAATTCAAGAATATGGGGAATCCGTGGATGACTTACAGTGTTCTAGGAAGCTTGAAAACGCATGGTTTGGATTGGTTTTGCTCGTGGAGATGGCCAGGAGACGATTGAGATACTTGCCAAGTCCTGAGGATGCCTCTATGATTGATTTAGATCTCAAGCTTTTTCTTGATTTTTGCCAACCTTGTTCTGCCTCTACAAGTGTTTTCCAACCCTAATTCTTGTGTCTCTCGCTTCCTTATGTATTGTACAATACATTAGGTCATAATTCTTTATCCAAATCTCCCTTTATCAATGCTCTTGATGTGGATTTGATTTGCCTTTACAAACTTTCCAAATTGGCTTAATTTCAATCTTTATGTGCTTTAATGCCTTGATACGAGTTTGGAAAGGTGCTATATGTGTAACAAGACCTGAAATGATCACAAGATCTTTAGTTTTCAATGTTTTTGATTTTATGTGATTTTATTTGATTTAAAATGAATTAATTCAAATCAAAATCAAAATAATTAATAAAATTATGATATGGACACATGGACAAGGCTAGAGCACGTGGGCAATAATGCAAACTCAAAACAAGTGAAAAAGAATGGGCCCATTTGGCAAAATTTGAAGTTTTTGGGATAGTTGACTTTTGGCAATTTTGCAAAAAATTCCAACTTCAACAATGCATAACTTCCTTAATTTTGAACTTTTGGAGGTGTTCTCTGACTTTTTAGAAAGCTAGAGATGTCCTATAATCAACACTTTTTGTCTCATCTCATTTTGATATTCCATGCTCAAGTTAGAATCTTTGACAAAAAAGGTGTTTTTGTTGACTTTCAAAATTGACTTATAATGTCAAAATTCATAACTTCTTGTGAGTGCATATTTTGATCTTGGGGTATGAATATGGATTGTAGGTAATTGCATCCTCTTCAAAATGAGCTTTTGGTGGGTCATTTCTCATAAAGTATGAGAAAGTTATGCTTGGTCAAAGTTGAGTTGACTTTTCCTACAAATTCCTAATTTAGCAACTTTTGAATCTTGATGAATTTTGAACAATCCTTGATGAATCATGATCAACCCTTTATAAAATGATGAAATATTCTTAAAAATGATAATGTTGACAAAAAATCCTGAAGTTTGACTGTATTTGGGTCACAGTTGACTTTTGCCCTAGCACAGTCGATTTTTGGACCTTTTGAGCAATTGAATGAGCAAAATTCCTCTGCAAGGCTTGAAACTTGACATGGATGATCTTGAGAACATATTAGGACATTGGTGAGCACTTGGGGTCACTTGGACTCAAGGATATTTATGAAACACAAAACCCTAATTTGAGTAGACTGCCTTAGGAGAGAGCTTGTCTGGCCAACCCTTGGACTACTTTGAGCAATTTAGAGATCTTTCTTGCAATGTTTTGAGAAATATGAGAGGGAAAATTTTGGGGTACAACACAAGGTTTATTTTGGGTCACCATATTTCAAAGTTATCAAGATTGATTCAAAAGTACAAGGGGTTGATTGAAGAAGTTGTCATGGTTGGACAAGGCCTTGTTCCCATTAGTTACAAGTGCATATTTCTCTCAATCCTCAAGATATGGAAGTGTTTTTGGTTGCTATGAGTTATCACTATCATCCTCAACAACTTATATCTACAAAACAAAAGTTTTGGTACAAGAAGGTTGTTCAAAATTGTTAAAGTTCCTCAAAGCATTTTCTTGATCTAGGAGCTAGGGTTTTGAACTTCAAAGAAGTATATCTTGCTCATATTTTGGTATTTTTGAGTGATTCCAAAAGCATCATTCTCTTCAAAGGGTTATTAACAAATCACTTCAAAATTTTCAAGGAGTTTTCATGTGGAAGAAACTTGATGATGAAGAAAGATTACAAGTCCTCCAGATGAACCCCCAATTTCCCATGTGTGAATTCAAATTATCATAACTTGGTCAATTTTTATCACCTTGAGCCCACTCTTTTTCCATTATGATCTTGAGGATGTGAACTTTATTCCTTATTTTATATGAAAAGTAGAAAATGGATGGAAGATGCCCTAAGGATGCAATAGATTATAGGTCATTTCATGATTTTTTGCCAACTTCAACAATTCATAAATCTCTCAATTTTGGAGATTTTAAATGGTTCAAGTTTCAAAATGTCATTCAAGAGGTCTATTTCATGCCATCTTTTTTGTTCAAGAGAAAATTCCAAGTGAAAGGCCATGTTTGGATGCAAAACACTATAGGTCACTTTTGAAGAAAAACTTGAAATATTTCTAAGTATGGAAAGTCAACTTCTTTTTCCCAACTTTGACTCATTGCAACTTTCAGCTCAAACATCCATTTGATTCCATTATTTTTCAATTGCAAAGCTTGTAATCTCGTCTTTCTAAAGCTTCAAGAATCATGCCCTAAGACCCTCAAACATCCTTGATTTAGCTTCTAAACACTTTTTTTCTGCATGTTTTTGCTTCTAAACATGTTTAGTGAACTTCCATAAGTGATTAGCATAACAAAACACGCGTTTTGGATTAGTTTTGATCAAAATAGAAGTCACACTTTTCTTGGTTGCAACTTCACACGATTTCCATCCAAACTTCATCATTTCACACGCTTGAACATTCGATTTGATTCCCTATAAATAGAGGGTCATCCCTCATTCATTTCCTCAAGCTTGAACAACCAAAATCACCCTGCCAAACTCACTCCACAACTCACTTTTCTGCAACTTCGAAATCATTGTTCAAGCCTTTTTCAATCCATTTTTTCTATCAAATCACCTTCCTTGATCTTCCCTGAAGCTAACCATACAATTACCTTTAAGAATCATGACCTATATTAATCCATAGAAGTCCAGTTTCATAGCTCTGTAACTTAACTTCAATAGGTAGATTACTTCACCAATTCTCTCAAACTTTGATACTATTGTGAAGTTCTCATCACCCTGGTTCTAGTCGCAAAATTTGTTTTTAACTGGAAGCACGTTTTGACCATGAAATTTCAAATCCCTTTTCAAAACTTCTCTTCCAAATTGCTTCAGCTACAGTTTATATAAATTTTTGGCAAAGGTTTGGTTGTCTTCGTCTTGAAGAGACGAAGCGAATGGCATAGGTCTGAGCTTCTGATTTTACAGTTTGAGAGACCTGCAATTTCACGTTGGCTGGAGGTTGAAGATGATTAATGTGTCATCTTCCAACCAATGATGGCGTGCCATTTGTATTTTTTGAAAATCTGATTTTACATTTGATTCAGTACTTTATTCACTAAAGTCCATAACATGAACAACGTGCCAGGTCTGCTTGATCTGTTTACTAACGCGTTTTGACAATGATCAAATGGCCCATATTTTTTTGGATTGATATTTTATTTTCTGTTTTTTATTTTAATTGTTTTAAACTTCAAAAAATCATAGAAAAATCATTTTAAGTCCAAAAAATCTGAAAAAATTATGAAAAATATTTTTGATTTTTCTCTTTCTGATTTTTATTTTTTTACAATTTTATTTTGTGTTTTGATATTTTTTTATAAATTTTCACTTTATTTGAATTGTTTTAAATGTTTAAAAATACTTTTATGCATTTTTAAATTCTGAAAAAAAATATGGAATGAGCCAATGATATTGTGACAAATACAGGTGACCTCATTTATTTTTTATTTCTGACTTTATTATTTTTTATCATTTTTTGTTATTTTACTCATTTCTTTTTAATTTTAAAAATAGTTTCTGACTTTAAAACATCACCAAAAAATTTATAAAAATATTTGAGTTCATTTCTGATTTTTCTATGGTCTTACTTCATATTTCTTGATTAATTTGAACATAGTTGATATTTTTATCCCTTATTTCTATTTTAAAACATTTTAAAAATATTTTTAATATGTATATATTAAATGCAATATTATTTTGTGATTATTTTCTGGCTGATCTTGGGTTGAATTTTTGATCATGAACTTTATTAACATCATTTGATCCATGGTGTTGAGTCTAACTCCACAAAAATGGATGAATGATTTTAATAATAGTTTGATTAAATTTTAATTCAAATGTGGTTTGTATATTCTTTCCCACCCCTCTTCATCTTATCCCTTTCTTATTGCACTAAATGTTATTAGAGCATGATCTCTATATCATGTCTCAAATAAAATGGTGCATAGATTGCTATTGACCGGCCTCAAAATAGGCGTGACTTCTATATTAATCCACTTACGATTGCTTAACATAGTGCTAAATTTTTTTCCCGATTCGAATAAATGATCATTCGTGGCGCAAACCTATGTTTGCAAGTCCAAGTATATTAATTTGATCTCTTTGATCCAATAACCTTTAGATTCATTGTGTGGAGGCTTCGGTTCTACCAATCCTCTAATGGATCTACAATACTTTTGGTCAACGCGGATCACTTAAACATCGTTGATCATTAAATGGTACTTTTGAGGATTCAAAAATGGATGATATGCTTGACAAAAAGAAAATGCAACTTGTTGTGTGGAGGCTTTGGTTCTACCAATCCTCTAATGAGTTCCAAATACAAGTTTCAAGATGGTCATCCAACTAACCACTAATTACTAATAATTGACTTTATCCTGTGTTTTATTTTATGCCGTTTTATTTTATGCACCATTTACTTTTAGCATTTACATTTCATGTCATTTTCACCTTTGCTCACTTGAGCATTTACTTTCTTGTCATTTTTATTTTGCTCACTTGAGCTTTTCTATTCTTTTTGAAGATACCTAATAATCAACATGAACCATAAAAAGCTTTAATGATTCTTGGACTATTCGGTTACTATCCTTGTCATTATGGAGTATTGGACTTCTTGGACTTAGGATTATAAACTTTGGCCTATGTTGGAGACCTCGTGATGTTGATTGATATTTTGTCTGGAGTTCTTGAGGTTTACCTTAATACATTGGGTTGTTTGTTTGTTTTATGTGCAGGTTATTATGGTTACAATCTTTATTTGTTATCTGGAATTCACCCGTATACGGTTGTTACCCTGCCCAATTTTTGTGAAGACTTAATACATTTGAAGTTTGGTTCTCTCAAGAGGTCTAGTATCTATGCTTGCCTGGTTTCAATCCAAAGAATGGGAATTCTATCTTGACTCATAATGTCAAGTATTGGCTTCTTGTTGGTTAGATGGTTCTTATATCTATCTTTTACCTTACGCTTTAGGATATTCTCTTCTTCTCCTCCCATCTTCTTTAATTTCAAAAATATTCTCCCTCCTTTTAAAAACTCTTCTTGTTTTGAAACTCGAGCCATTTCATAATAAACTTGGACCTAGGTTCATGCATTTTCAAAACCTTTTCATAAATAAACTTCAATCAACTTAATAATACCTTGGCATTTTTTTTGTGAGGAGACTAAAAGTCAATCAATCTCATTTCAAACCATTTTGCCACTTTGGCTTTTTATTTTAAAACCTTTCTCAAGAGATTAGACTCTTGTCAATCTTTATAGTGATGCAAACAACTATACTTCTACAATATGTAGTAAAGAGAGATATTTTCCACTTGGGTGTGGAGTGAGGCATTGTTGATTTTAAAATCCAAGCCATATCCTCCACTTTGAGATGATGCATATTATCCTTTCTCATTATTGTGGGTAGTAAGTATGTTTTCCACACGGACAATGATGATGATGATGTCTGTGATACGGTGGGAGAACTGACTTGGTTGTTTTGCGTTTTATCGCAAATGTTGGGGTTAGCAAAAGTCGCAACCTACTTTTATTTTATCCAAAAGGAAAGGTGAAAAAGCACAGGAAAGACCTTTGAGATGTTTTCTTGAGTTCGGGGGGTAGATTATGAAAAGGGGAGGTATTAGCACCCTTTTCATCCATGTTTTTCCATGGGCTCTTAGTTACTTTCTAGATCACTTGCTTTTGTTTGAAAATGTGCTTTGTGTGGTTTTTGGAAGTATTTTGTAAAGGCGCCATCGTTTAGGCAAACTTTGTAATGATTCTCGTTCGTAAGAATGTATAAAAAGTGTTTGATCTTTTGAAAATGTTTTCAAGTTTTGAAAGATGTTTTGAAAGTGTTGGTGTTTGTTTTAAAAATAGCAAGGATGTTTTTGTTTTGAATTTGAGCAAGTAACTAGGAACATTCTACCTACTCAATAGTCTTTCATGTTCACTTCCTTTTTCCTTTGACATTGTTATCTTACCATCGATTTGGTAAGTAACCTTATCTTTGGATGTAAAGGGACAGGCATGGGGACGTTTGTATAGTCATAGAAGGCAACCTATGGGACATTTTAGCAATATCATTTAGGGACTAGATTGTTTACCAAATGCAACATTGAGGGTCATCGAGGGACTACGATCTTTTATTAAGGGTCTTTGCTAAAACGCCCATATTCGAGGGACATGACTATTTTCCTAAAGGCAACAAAGCGGGATTACCCTAAGGGTGTTTGTGTGCAAGTGTATTGATTTACATGCATTGTTTTTGTCATTGATTAGGGTTTTCTATTGATTGGTTTTAGTCTTTCCATACAAAACCATAATTACTAGCATTTGTATTTGAAAGCGTTAAATTGCGGAAAATAAAGTCTTACGTTATTACATCATTTAGGGGATGGGGATACGATTTACAAAATATGGATGAATTAGGAACTTAAATATTACAACCATGTTAAATAACAATGAAGGAAATGTAAAAACAGTGTAAAAAGAAGGAAAAATTGCATTTTGAACTATTATGTGTTGACACAAGCTCATATGCATCGACACATAACTTTCCTTGCCCATGTATTGCCAAATCAACTCAGTATGAGTCGATACATAATGGTATGTGTCGACTCATACACTGCATGTGTCGACTCATATGTGCTTTGTGTCGACTCACACATTGTTTTTCCTTCTGTTTTGGGCCTATAAAGCAGTATGTATCGACTCATGATGCTATGTGTCGACTCATACTGTCATTTTTTTACTTCAACATTGTTTTGCTGCATACATTAGTTCTCAACACATAATGAAAAGAATGGAAGATAAACAAAAGGTTAGCTTCAAGGACAATGGTTACTACACTTTGTCTTCAAAAATCAATTACTAATGATACTTGAAATGAAGAACTAAAGTCAAGAAACTTACCTTGGAGTTGGATCTTATACTCTGAGTTTGAGTTGTTGTCTTGACTGTTCTTGAACTTGGAAAAGAAAACAAAGGTGTTATAGAAGCTTGTTCTTGAGTTTGAACAATTTCTAGGTGATGTATGTGTGGTGCTTAGATGTTTGGACTTTAAAACTCAAGAGTGGAAGCTTCTTTTTGGACATTTATGGCTTTTTGGGGAGTATGGGATCTGGATGACTAGTTTACAACAAAAATTCTGGCTTTTCTCTCTATTTTTCTAACCTCCTTCTCTTGCAAATGCTTCTTCTATTTATAGGCAAGGGGTTTGTGCATATGAGCTGATTAGGTTTTCAAAACAGCATGGCATGGTTTGGTTGGATTACAAAGATCAAACTAAGTCAAGTACTCCATAGTCCCAAGGTGAAGTACCAAAGTTGCTGGTATTGAGGAGCTACTTCCCATGATTTATGGTGGAGCATAATCAGCAACCAGCAAGGTATGGGCTCAAGACAAACTTTGTACAAAAATCTTGCTTTTCAAGAATAGAAATGGTGCCTTTATGCCATAAATGGAAAGATCTTTTAGACAATGGTTTAAACACTTGGGTAATAGCTCAAGAGTGGGTGTAAGCATTAACTTATGATGAGATTTGCAAGCAAGGAAGCCTGCAACATAAGATTATCATTACGCCAAAAATAAGTTTTAGCAGCACACATACGAAAGCACTTTTAGGAAAAAACGCTGCTGTAGGTTTTAAAAAAAATTCGCTTAAAAAAAGCGCTTTCAAAGGGTTCCTTAAGAAAGCGCTTTTCAAAAGCGCTGTTAAAGGTCACCCTTAGAAAGCGCTTTTTGAGAAACGCTGCTAAAGGGTGCCTTTTAGAGGGTACCTTAAGAAAGCGCTTTTCAAAAGCGCTGCTAAAGGTCAGCCTTAGAAAGCGCTTTTCCAAAGCGTTGCTAAATTTGGCCTTTAGAAAGCGCTTTTAAAAGCGTTGCTATAGGATATGCTACGAAAGCGCTTTTTTATGTAAAAGCGCTGTTATAGATGACCATTAGAAAGCGCTTTTAAAAGCGCTTTCATAGGTTGTTTTATAATAAATTTTATTGATTTTGATTAAAGGTGTGTTCGTATTGTGGCTGTTTTGTTTCCTTTCTTCCAACCCAACCCCCAAATTCGTTCCTTCTTCGTACTCTCACGGTAGCCTCTTTTCGTTCAATCGCCACCATCGTCAACTCTCATCGCCGCCGCACGAATCGTCCCTCTCTTCACAAGGTTCAATCTCTCTCGAACTGCACCGATTATTTAATTTATGTATTCTGAAATCAGTTTAGGTTTTTGATGATTTTTATTTTCTTCATCATTCACAGTGTAGTGGTTGTTGTTGTTTGATAATTTTTGAATGTTTCCTAAAACCCTTTGATGATTTTTTTGTTACCTTTTTTTTGGAGAAATGGACGGTTTAGTGTTAGGTGATTATGTTTTAAAAGTTATTGAGGGTTTATTAAATAATCGGGCACGAAATATTTTCTTGGAAGCCATAGTGACATACAAAATTCTCGTTTCATTGATTAGCAAGCACAGTTAGTGTTTCTCACTCACACTAGTTGGACGGAAGGTTGTGATTCCCGATTAAGGCTCTCTGTCTTTTGATGTTTGTTTAATGTGTTTTGGAAATTAATTGGTTTCTTTAACTTCTTCAGGACCTTCCGATTCAGAGCAACATATCTCACCGGAGAACTCAAACGTGTCAAATCGTCAAAAAACAAGAGCCATATATCTCACCGGAGAACCGCTTGCCACAGGAGAACTGTTAGGTGATTGTTTCTTCTTTTCAATCTATACAAAATATTTTGTCCTTTTTGTTTATTACAAAATTTCATAGCAGAAAACATATCTTAGACTAAAATGAGGCCATGCCATATATAAGAAACAGATGAAGTTTGGTATAGGGTAGCCCTTGAGTTTGATGAAACAAGGGTGTTCTAGTATATAAGAAACGGACATGTAGAGGGTTGTGCTAATGATGTTGTCTTGTGTTAGTGAATGGTGGTGGAAATTATGATTCATTAACAAACAGGGTTCCCCATTTCACATTACCATTCATTATTATGTATCTATATATCTATATCTATATGTATATTTAATTAGAGATAATGTAAAGTGATTAATTAACTTGTTAATGAGATGGATAAAGAAACAAAAACAACTTTTTAAGGTAACATAATGCATGCTTATATAAAATTGTGAGAGTTAAGAATTGTGATTAGTGATGTAATCATAAAATGTGATTAGTTGATAGAATAAAATGAATTTAGTGAAAAGTATTGAGTATTGGTTTTGTTATATGGTTGTGCAAGAGCAAGTGCAAGTTTTGAGTATTGGTTTTGTTTTCTAATTTATCATGTCGCTCAGATTGACTCAGAAACCGTAAACCATGGATAAGACATGGATGTATTCCAATTGATTATCGAAATAGTACGAGAATGGGGTATCGGAATTCGTTAAGTTTGCTGTTACGCATGCCGAAGACCCCGGTCGAATGTCATGTCCTTGTTTGTGTTGTTGTTATGGGAATCGGGTTGACGCGGTTCAGTTGGCATCGCATTTAATACGGTATGGAATTGATAGAAGTTATACATGTTGGAATATGCATGGTGAGAAAAGTGACAGGAATGATAAATCGGGGGAAAATAGGACCTATGCTTCAAACGTCAATGGCACAGATACATACGATTATGATCGAGTTGAAGAGATTGCAGAAGCGCTTGAAGAAGATCTTAATGATTGTCCCAAAATGTTCGAGAGGTTGGTAAGCGATGCAGAGAAACCGTTGTATAATGGTTGTACAAAATTCACAAGATTGTCTGCGGTATTAAAGTTGTACAACTTAAAGGCGGGCAATGGATGGTCGGATAAAAGTTTCACAGAGTTATTAGCCCTTATGAAAGATATACTACCAGAGGATAATGTTCTCCCCAATCGAACGTATGAGGCCAAAAAGATGTTGTACTCTATTGGCATGAGCTATGACAAGATACATGCCTGTCCAAAAGATTGTGTTTTGTTTCGAAACGAGTATGCATCGTTAAATGAGTGTCCTAAATGCGGTGCCCCTCGATATAAGAAAAAGTTATCTCCGGCAAAAGTCTTATGGTATTTTCCTATAATTCAGAGATTTAGACGGATGTATCGTAGTGAAACCGATTCAAGACACTTAACTTGGCATGCAGATGAAAGAATTGTTGATGGAAAGTTTCGACATCCGGCAGATTCACCACAGTGGATGAAAATTGATAATGATTATCCTGAATTTGGAAAAGAAGCAAGAAACCTTCGCTTGGCATTGTCTACTGATGGAATGAACCCACACGGTATTCAAAGTATCTCGCATAGCACATGGCCTGTAATTCTTATGATTTATAACCTACCTCTGTGGCTATGTATGAAGCGTAAGTACATGATGTTATCTATGTTAATTTCTGGGCCTAAACAACCAGGAAATGACATAGACGTATATTTGGAACCTTTAATCGAAGATTTGAAGATTTTGTGGGAGAACGGTGTGGAGGTTTATGATGGGTATAGGAAAGAAAGTTTCAACTTGAGGGCGATGTTGTTTGGAACAATTAACGATTTTCCAGCCTACGGAAATCTATCCGGGTATAGCATTAAAAGTGAAAAAGTGTGTCCTATCTGTGAAGATGGAACCGATACGATGCGATTGAAACTTTGTCAGAAAAATGTCTTTCTCGGTCATCGTAGATTCTTAAATTCTAAACATCAATATCGTGGATGGAGAAAAGCGTTCAACGGAGATACCGAACAACGTAGAGCTCCGCCCGGATTGACAGGTGATCAATTATTTGAAAAGGTGAAAGATGTGAGTATTCAGTTTGGTAAGCCTTTTGCACATAAAGTTGTTACAGGTGGGTGGAAGAAGAGGTCGATTTTTTTTTAATTGCCATATTGGAAATCTTTGTATGTAAGACATTTTCTTGATGTTATGCATATTGAAAAAAATGTATTTGACAGTGTTATTCGTACGTTACTCAATATAAAAGGGAAGTCTAAGGATGGTCTTAAAGCAAGGGAGGACATGGTAGAGATGGGAATAAGAACTGAATTGGGACTCGTGAAAAAAGGAAGACGAACATATCTACCACCTGTTGTTTACACTCTATCCAGAAAGGAGAAAAAATATTGTGTAAGTTCCTAAGTGAGGTTAAAGTTCCAGAAGGCTACTCATCAGATATTAGAAGACTTGTGTCTACGCAAGACCTCAAGTTAAAGAGTTTAAAGACGCATGATTGCCATGTTATAATGGAACATTTTCTACCGATAGGTATACGTTCTATTCTTCCAGAAAAAGTAAGAAGCGCAATAACTAAACTGTGTTTTTTCTTCAAGTCAATTTGCAGCAAGGTGATCGATCCTGAGATCTTACCAACATTGCAAAAAGAAATATTTGTTACTTTGTGTGATCTTGAAATGTATTTCCCTCCCTCGTTTTTTAACATAATGGTTCATCTTGTCGTTCATCTTGTCAAAGAGACACAACTGTGCGGACCAGCTTATATGAGATGGATGTACCCTACTGAACGTTATATGAAAATATTAAAAGGGTATGTGAAAAACCGAAGTCGACCAGAGGGTTGTATCGCTGAATAATATATTGTTGATGAAGCGGTTGAGTTTTGTACTGAATATCTGTCAAATGTTCAATCAATTGGACTCCCCAAATCTCATGTTGTTGAAAAAAATAAGGTAAGAAGCTAATTGGAAATAAAGTTGTGACAGTATCAATGGTCGAACGGGATCAAGTGTATTTGTATGTTCTTCATAATGAGCTTGAAGTTGAGCCGTATGTTGAAATTCACAAGGGTGTTCTTCGAGGTTTAAATCCGAATAGAAATGAGAATTGGATTGTACGAGAGCATAATCGAAGTTTCATACCATGGTTTAAGGAACATATTTATTCAAAGTATCGTTCAGATCATGCTTCAGTAACAGAAAGATTGAGATGTTTAGCATACGGTCCAAGTTTAGTTGTGTTTTATTATAGCGCATATGCAATTAATGGATACACATTTTATACCAAAGAACAGGATGACAAAAGTACTATGCAAAATAGTGGTGTCACCTTGATCGCTGAAGCAATGCATATATCAAGTGTGAAGGACTTAAACCCAAAATTTGCAAATCTGTCATATTTTGGGGTTATCGAGCGCATTTGGATGTTTGATTACGAGAAGTTTCAGATTCCTATATTTGGTTGCAAGTGGGTTGAAAATAATAATGGCATACGAATGGATAAGTCAGGTTTTTTGCAAGTGGATCTTAATAGGGTGGGGTACAAATATGAGCCTTTCATTCTAGCCTCTCAAGCTAAACAAGTGTTCTATGTCAATGATCCGACAAGTACGAAATGGTCTATAATGCTATTATCTAACAAAGTAATTGATGAAAGCATTGGAGATCAAAGTGATATTGGTGTTGACATTGAATCTTTAACCATAACTGATCAAAATGATAATGAATCATGTATTAGAAACGATCATAATGAGGGTATTTGGATCAATCCAACTGTCCGCGTTGTTAAGAGACGAGTAGAACACATTCCTACCAAGAAAAGAAAGAGACCTTAGTGAAAAGGGTAATAGTATATATAATTATAGCCTATATCATTCAATAAAATTTAATTTGTCATTTCATTTTTATTTGTCACTTCATTTTTATTTGTCATTTCATTTTTATATTTGTCATTTCATTTTAATTTTCCATTTCATTTTTATTTGTCATTTCATTTTTATATTTGTCATTTCATTTTTATTTGCCATTTCATTTTTATTTTTTTTCATTATTACAGGTCAAATGGCTAGTAATCAAGAAAACTCAAAAGATGCAAATGCTCCTGAAAATGCTCCTGAAAATACTCCAGAAAATACTTCAGAAAAGACTTCAGAAAAAGATATTACACGAGGTATAACTATTATGAGGGGAATCATCTGTGATAGAGATAGAGGAGTAACATATAATGTAGATTGGAATGATAATGACCAACTAATTGGGTCTAATGCTGCAAAGTTGACAAGCTACATTGGTACGCTTGTTCGTATACACATTCCGATCACCACTCCTAGATGGAAAAGAGGAGAGTTGGATGAGGCTAAGGAGAAAGTTTGGACTGAGATAAAGGTACATATATGGTTTTTGTTATTTGCTTTATCTTGACGATAATATGTGTTTAAATTTCTTTTACTAACACACTTTATGCGTATGTTTTTTTGTAGAGGTCTTTTAACATTGAAGATACCCGTAAAAAGTATATAATGGGTTTGGCTGGAAAAAGACACAGAGGGTGGAGAACATTTTTAACAAACAAGTATCTTAAAGATGATGAAGGAAATTTTCTTGAAGAGGATCCGGAACGTCCAAAGAAATATGAGAACTTCATTACACCTGAAGAATGGGTTGGTTTTGTAGGCCAAAGAAGAGACGAGAATTTCAAGAAAGTGAGTGCTATCAATCGCGAGAGAGCGTCAAAACCCGCATATCCATACAAAAAAGGGTGTTTGGGATATGCTCGCTTAGAGGAAAAAATTGTAAGTAAATATAAACTCTATGATCTTATTAATTCTCTCAATGTGTTATAGTTGATGATCTTAAGACTTGTGTCATTGAATAGTTAGAAGAGATGAAAAGTGACGCAACATCACTACCAGCACATTTGTTGTGGAAGGAAGCCCGTGTGGGCAAGGATCAAGTTGTTAATCCCGATATTCAACATGTGTATGATGAATGTGTAAGTATAAGATTGTGTCTTTAGTTAAATCAATTAATGTTTATTAATATTTAAATAATTTTTTATCTCCACTAATAATTTTTTATATGTAAATGAATTACAGGAGACCTTGTCGCAATCGGTATCCCCAGGTGAGAATCATCAGGATACCAGGAGCGTACTTAGTCGAGCACTAAATATTGCTGAGTATTTGGGTCGGGTGAGGGGTAAAGGTCATGGTGTGACTCCAACCTCTTTGTATAAGCATCTAAGGAGAAGAAATCCTAGCAATGTAGAAGTGATGCAAACATTGCAGGATTTACAAGCTCAAGTCCGTGAATTGCAGAAGGATAAAGAGAGATATATGGCGGAAAAGAGCAGTTCACAATTGAAAGAAACTAGTGACAAAGCTAGTATCAACTGTCAACATAAATTTCTCGAGGTAATTTTCAATATATATCCATTATTATTATAGAATATTTTTAGTCACTAATAACGGTTATTATTGGTTTAGGGCATTTCATCTTGCCAGCTATACCTATCGTCGCCGACTTATCGACTAGTTGGCAAGGGAAAAGTCCATAACACTTTGGGAGATTTACTTCATAATAGACCGCTTTCGGATGGACACATGAAAGTATCGGTTGACATTGCTTTAGATATGGATGCGTTGTTGCCGGTACCTGACATTGTTGCTGAGACCACATTGTTGTGAGATGCAATAGGATCTTTTGTTGCATGGCCATCGGACCTCATTTTCATAGATGATCAGATATGTTGAAAACAATTATGAATCTTTAAGTCTTCAACTGTCAGTTCTGACCACAGTTATTTCCACGGTAATTATAGACTCTTACAACACCCGCATCTAAGGGTAAAGGGATTTTGCGGCACGACGAGTCTGACGTATCACCAAAAGAGGTACGTTTAAAGTGTTAATTATATGATCCGAATAAAAAACTGCATAATTTTATAATTTAACTGAGTTTATATGATTTTTAGGTACCTTTTCAAGGGTCACAACAAGTGAGCCAGAAAATCGCTGGCGTACCACCCAAGAAAAGGGTGCCTACTAGATTTTTCCCTCGATACCGGCAGTGTCTTGAAACAATAGTGGGAACAACATATTTGATGGATGGTGGTATTCGTCAAATGGATATGGATCAAGGTATCTTTGGTTTTCCTTGCACCAAAATAATTGGACATGAGGACGTGGAACGGATTTTCTGTCATAAAGAATTGGGCGTCAGTATTATGCACACATACATCTGGTAACCCCATCTTTATATTATGTAATTAGCTGAAATCTTTTTTAAACATTTCAATGAATATAGTCTAATATTAATTATGTTTTTATTTAAGGTTGTTATATGACAAATTGATGCGCGGGAATCAATTGCCAAACAGATTCCATTTCGTGTCTTCCTCCCGTGTCAGCGGAGCGACAATTGGTAGGGAACCGGATTCAGTAAGAGAGCACTTAGTCGAAAGATTCATGGCAACTGGCAGTACAGAAAGCTTATATCTTTGGGCGTATAATACTATTCCTACAGGGTTAGATTTTCATTCTAATTTCATTTTAATATTTGTAATTTTTGTGTAGAAAAATTTCTTCTAAACTGTTGTTTTAATTTATAGACGTCACTGGTTATTGGTTGCTATCGATCCTATAAAAGAAGTGGTCTATTATCTAAATTCGGTTGACGGTGATTGGACAAATTATCCGGATATGAAGTTAATGATTGATACGTAAGTGAGATTATTCTAATTATTTGTGTGTATTTATATATTTAATTATTTCTGTGACATTGTTCTAAATATATTTTTTTATTTTGTTAAAGCGATACAAGTATTCTGGTGTCAAAGAGAAGCTCGGGTATGACGGTCTAAATCAAACAACATTAATTGGATCAAAGTGCAGGTATATTAATTTCCACTATTTTGCTTATAATATTTATGCTATTTGATAAAACAATACAACTATATATTCTTATTTGTTTTTCTATGTAGTGTCCTCAACAGCAAAACGGTATAGATTGCGGATACTTTGTTATGCGTTTTATCAAAGAAATCATTCAACTGAATCAAATAGAGATTCCAGTCACGGTATGGATTTATAACTTAGGATTTGTTTTATTATTTCTCGGATATTTCATATAATTTTTTACTTTTAACTAAATCATGCATATTATGTTTTGTTATGTAGTACTTCGATGAGTACAAATGTGCATATTACACGAAACTTCAGTTGGAAGAAACCAAAGAGGAGTTGTGTCAATATTTTATTGAACAGAGAATCATATAAGGACTGGTTTAGTTGTTGTTAGGGTTGATTTTGTAAGACTGATTTTGAGTTACAATGTTGATAACAATGGTTTATATATAATTTGAGGTACAAAAATGGTGTATATATATTTTGGATTACAATGCATTATCGCTGTTTATGAATTACAATGCATTACCGCTGTTTATGAATTACAGGTTATGGCAACTGGTTTATATAAATAATATGCTGCAAACAATGCAGGTATATGAATTATATAAATTATACCTCTAAAAAAAACACCCTATGAAAGCGCTTTTTGGAGAAAAACGCTTTCATAGGTAGACCTATGACAGCGCTTTTTCACATAAAGCGCTGTCTAAGGTAAACATATGACAGCGCTTTTCCAGGAAAAAGCGCTGCTAAAAGACAACCTATGAAAGCTCTTTTCCAGAAAAAAGCGCCACCAATGAAAGCGCTTCTTCATAAAAAAGCGCTGCCAAAAGCCTACTTAAGAGAGCGCTTTTTAGAAAAAGCGCTGCCAAAAGCCTACTTAAGAGAGCGCTTTTTAGAAAAAGCGCTGCCAAAAGCCTACTTAAGAGAGCGCTTTTTAAAAAAAGCGCTGCCAAAAGGGTACTTAAGAGAGCGCTTTTTAGAAAAAGCGCTGTCATAGGTAGACCTACGAAAGCGCTTTTCATTAAACAAAAAGCGCTGCTAAAACCTATAGCAGCGCCACCTTAGAAAGCGCTTTTAAAGGCCAAAAAAGCGCTTTCGTAAGTCTTTTTTGGCGTAGTGTATGCAGCAAATCATAAGAGTTTTGTTATGTGTTCTTCACTAAAATGACTTGCAATTTAATAATGGATGCCCAACTTCAAGCCCTTGAATCTCCTAGCTCAAGTATGATAAATTCATGCTCTTGAAAATTTTGGAAAGCTTGAAACACCCTCTACAACTTTCATGTTGGCCATTTTGACAAAATTATCTTGGAACTATGTGAAAAAATGCCAAGTTGGGATAAAATCCTGACCAAAATCTGTTGAAAATTTCTCTAAGTGTTTATTCAAAAATACCATGACTTCATGAATTTATAACTTGAGATCCAAGCATATTTAGGATAAGTTGTGTAAAGCAATGTTGTAGATATCATGGAGGTCTACAACTTTCATGTTGAAAGTTTATTTTGAATCATTTTGCATCATGATGAAAGAATGGCATGAAGTGATGAAATTATCATGTATAAAAACACTTAGAAAATTTCTAAGTCTTGGAAATCTTGACTTTTCAAGGTTACTTTTGACTTTCTTGACTTCTTGATGATCAAGCTTGATATTCTTGAATGTCTTGATGAAATTTGATCTTTGGAATGTAACGTTGACCAAAAAGTCAAAGTTTGACTTTCTAGTATGCAATTGACCATTTTTCCCCTGTGCCAGTTCCAAGCCTAAATTGATGTATCAGTGCTGCAAACTTAACGTCATAGAAGATCTTGTGGGAGAATCCTTGAGAAATGAGAGGGCAAATTTTAGGGTACAACAGCTGCCCCTGTTCAATCTTCTTAAACCTGAAGAGTTAGATTGGCGAGTCCGCCATTCTTGACTTGAAGGTGAAAGATGATTGAACACTAGAGTGCCCAGAAATTTGCACTCGAAGATGAATTGTGAATGGACTTATAGATGCCATTTAGAGGAATGTTAATAAATACTGGAAGAAGTATATCAGCATAAATCTCTTGTTGGTTTATACTAAAACTTGATGTTTTACCTGTGTGAAAAAAGGGTTAGTTAAATGCAGATGTATGCATGATGTTATCTAGTTGAATGAGATTGTGATAAATGCATTTTGTATTATATGCTATGATGTATGAATGTGGGATGCATTTTTTTCCGAGAAAATAAATCTCGGACTACTATTGAGGAGTTCAGGGAAGCTGAATCCCGGACTATCGTTAGGGATGAAGAATATGCATATCTTCAAACTTTGTTGAAAGGATGCTTTCGCTGGGGAATATCTTTTGAATGTCAGTTGTTATCTGGTCGGATCCAGGCTTCACAATTTGCTGAGGATGAAGTACTCAACTGCTATCTGGTCGGATCCAGGCTTCACGATAACTTACTGGGGGAAGAGACGAATTAACTGTTATCTGGTCGGATTCCAGGCTTTACAGAAAATTTCTTGAAATTGAATAGTTATCTGGTTTGATCCAGGCTTCACAATAACTTTCTAGGGATATGGAAGTTAACTGTTATCTGGTCGGATCTAGGCTTCGCAGTAACTTGAAGTGGTAATTACTATCTGGTCGGGTCCAGGTTTCATGGTTTTTGGAAAGTTGTACTATTATCTGGTCGAGTCCATGGTTCATAGTGTCTTTTTGGGATCATAGTTAATTGTTATCTGGTCGGGCTCCAGGTTTCACAATAAAATGTTTGAAAAACTATCATCTGGTTAGGTCCAGGCTTTGCAGATTTCTGAGGTTGATGAGGTCAATTGCTATCCGGTCGGGTCCAGGTTTCACAATAAAATGTTTGGGGATTTAGTTATTATCTGGTAGGTTTCCAGGTTTCACAAAGAATCTCTGAGAGTAATTGCTATCTGGTCGGATCCAGGCTTCACAACAACTTGTTGGGGTAGAGGCAAACTTTATTGGGGAGAAGAAGTTAAACCTTGGTCCGGTTGAGTCCAGGTTCTTCTATATTTTTTAAGAGTTAGACTATTATCTGGTCGGGTCCAGGCTTTTAGTAACTTGAAATTGAGATCAACTTTTATCTGGTCGGGTCCAGGTTTCAGACACTCAAATTGTTATCTGGTCGGGCCTAGGTTTCAGTAATTCACTAGGGATAGTGGCAAACTCTACTGGAGAAGAGGAGTTTTGCTAATGATTTTGTAGGAATTAAACTGCTATCTGGTCGGGCCCAGGCTTCGGCAATTGAAGAAGTCAAACTATTATCTGGTCGGGTCCAGGCTTCAGTAATAACTTGAAACTTGTACTAATATTTGGTTGGGCCCAGGCTTCATAGTATATTTTTGGAAATAGTAAAGGCTTTGCTGATAACTTTACTGGGGATCAGGGGTTGTGGCCCCATGATTTGCAATAATCTGAAAGGAAAGTTCAATCTGGAGAGTATGGACTTAGCCGGGGAGGACAGACTCGGCTTGGGGAGGATACACTCAACTGGGGAGGATACACTCAACCGGGGAGGTTACACTCAGCTGGGGAGGTCGCACTCAGCTTGGGGAGGATACACTCAACTGGGGAGGATACACTCAGCTTGGGGAGGATACACTCAACTGGGGAGGATACACTCAGCTGGGGAAGTTACACTCAGCTGGGGATAACAGGCTCAGCTGGGGAAGATAGACTATGTCTGGGGAATACAGACTCGGTTGGGGAGGATGTACTCGGCTGGGGAATTTTGGTTCCTCGATTGTTGTTGGGGAAATAAAACCTGTTGGGGAAATAAACCATGTTGGGGAAATAAACCTTGTTGAGGAGGTGAGTTTCTTTTAGGAAGATATCCACGAGGCTTCAACTTGTAAAATTTGACTTAGCTGGAGAGAGAGCTGCTAAGAGATTGAGACTCTGGTTGGGGATTATCCTATGCAAAGAGACTTTGTTGAGGAGGATGTTAATGAAATAACTCTGGGGATATTCCATATTCATTAAAGAGATGCCTGTTACTGCTTAGGTTATATGTGCCAAACAGTTTTAATTATGTTCATATGCATATGTTCATTCAATTTTAGCCATTGGACAAATTTGCATTCAAAACAAAGACAAAAATTTTGCACTTCAAAGTATATTTGTATTGATATTTTGCCCATGAATAGGCGTTTTTGTACAGAGAGACGGAGATCCTAGTAAGAGGAAACCGTCAGAAAGAAAACAACATTGGAAACAAAAACAAATAGCCATGTGAAATGATCTCATTACCTTCCAACTCTACTATTTCCCCAATGTCTTCGAATGTCCCTTGTCGTTGATAGAAGTTGATTGGATTGATCTTGGACCGTTTGAACTTGGACCTTGGTGATAAAATTGACTATGGTGATTCCACAGGACATAGTCATACGCTTTTAATCCTTAATTTTTTCCTGGACCGACCATTTGGGTTTTCAGCCCACCAGGAAACCCTTTTTTGCTCAAGTCAACCTTTCGGGATTTCAACTTGACAGGTGTACAAATCCTTTGAATATATCCCTAATTTTTGCCCAAACCTTTGGTTTTCCGGGATGCCCTTATTTTGCCTAGGTGTGTCAACCTAGCGGTTTTAACTATGTCTGCGTTTATAGGATGTGAGAAATCTTCACCATCCATGGTAGTCAGCATCATGGCACCGCCAGAGAAAACTCTCTTGACAACAAATGGCCCTTCATAGGTGGGAGTCCATTTGCCTCTGGGGTCGCCTTGTGGTAGAATGATGTGTTTTATCACCAAGTCACCAACTTGATATACCCGAGGCTTGATCTTTTTGTTGAAAGCCTTGATTATTCGTTTTTGGTACGTCTGACCATGACAAACAACAACCAATCATTTTTCTTCAATCAAGTTTAGCTGATCCAATCTCGTTTGAATCCACTCGTCTTTGCCTAGGCCTGCCTCCTTCATAATCCTCAGCGAGGGAATCTGAACTTCCACTGGCAAAATAGCTTCCATTCCATAGACTAGAGAAAAAGGAGTTGCCCTAGTTGATGTTCTAGTTGAAGTACGATAGCCATGTAGAGCAAACGGAAATATCTCGTGCCAACCCTTATAGGTTACTACCATTTTCTGCACAATCTTCTTGATATTTTTGTTGGCCGCTTCGACTGCGTCATTCATTTTCGGTCTATACTGAGAAGAATTGTGATGCTTGATCTTAAATTAAGTGCAAAGCTCAGTGATCATAGCATTGTTGAGGTTAGTCCCATTGTCGGTGATGATCCTTTCGAGGATACCATAACGGCAGATGAGGTTGTGTCTGATGAATCTGGCTACCACATTCTTGGTGACTGAGGCAAACGAGGCGACTTTGACCCATTTGGTAAAATAGTCGATAGCAACAAGAATGAAGCGATATCCGTTGGAAGCGGTGGGCTTGATCTCTCCAATCATGTCAATGCCCCACATTGAAAATGGCCACGGGGCAGTCATGACGTTCAAAGGGATAGGAGGCACATGGACCTTTTCAGCATAGATTTGGCATTTGTGACAAGTTCTTGAATGTTGATGGCAATCAGACTCCATTGTTAACGAATAGTAACTGGCTCTTAAGATTTTCTTAGACGTCGTATGTCCACTTGAGTGAGTACCGAAGAGACAATCGTGCATGTCTTCCATGATTTCCTCTGCCTCCTTCTTATCCACACATCGGAGTAGAGTTGAATCATGGTTGCGCTTGTACAATATCCCGTTACTTAGGAAGAATTTGGCTGCAAATCTTCATAAGAATTTTTTATCATTGATAGATGCTCCCTCTGGATACTCTTGTGCTTCAAGGTATCTCCTCACCTCATGGTACCATGGATTTTCTGCATCGGTGTCAAGCTCACAGAAATGTGCAGGTTCGTCAAATATTTCAATTGTAATCATAGGGGCTTCGTTGTCCCATCTGACCTTGAACATTGAAGACATGGTTGCCAAGGCGTCACCCAACTGTTTTTCCTCCCTAGGGAAGTGCTTAAAGGTGATCTCTTCGAAGTATGGAATCAGGGATAGCACAAGTTCCTTGTAAGGGATAAGATTAGGGTGTTTAGTGTCCCAATCTCCTTTTACTTGGCTGATCACTAGGGCAGAATCCTCGAACACATCCAAATGCTTGATCCTCAAGTCAATAGCAGCTTTCAGACCTAACATGCATGCTTCATACTCGGCCATATTGTTCGTACAATCGAAGTATAGTCTGGCAGTGAAAGGAGTGTGGCAACCTTCAGGAGAGATGATCACAACACCAATTCTGTTACCTAAGGCGTTGGAAGCCCCATCTAAGACCATAGTCCATCGGGATCCTTATTCAGGTCCGTCATATGGTCCATGTCTCGCACAGTCAGTTACCAGCATGATGCTCTCATCAGGGAAGTCGAAGTTCATTGACTGATAATTATCCACAGCTTGATGGGCCAAATAATCAGCTAGTACGCTTCCTTTGATGGCCTTTTGCATAATGTATTGAATATCGTACTCAGTCAAGATGATTTTCCATCTGGCTATCCGTCCGGAAAGGGCAGGTTTCTCGAAGATGTACTTGATTGGGTCCATCTTAGAAATCAACAGAGTGGTATGAGTCAACATATACTGTCTTAGCTGGCAAGCAGCCCATGCCAGAGTGCAGCAAGTTTTCTCGAGCAGTGAATATCTGGTTTCACAGTCAAACTTTTTGCTCAGGTAATAAATAGCATGCTCTTTTCGGCCAGACTCGTCATGTTGGCCCAAAACACACCCCATAGAATTCTCTAATACTATCAAGTACATGATTAAGGGTCTTCCTTCAACTGGAGGCATGAGAATAGGAGGTTCTTGTAGGTATTCTTTGATTTTGTCAAAGGCAACCTGGCACTCATCATTCCACCTGACTACCTGATCTTTCTTCAAGAGTTTGAAGATTGGCTCACAAGTAGTAGTCAAGTGTGATATGAAGCGAGCAATGTAATTGAGACGACCTCAAGAATCCTCTGACTTATTTTTCAGAATGAGGGACTGGCATTTCTTGGATGGCCTTTACCTGGCAGGATCAACTTTAATGCCTTTATTACTGACAACAAAACCTAGAAGCTTTCCAGACCGTACTCCAAACGTGCACTTGTTAGGGTTTAACCTCAGCTTGTACTTCTTCAGCCTCTCGAATAGTTTGTACAGATGATCGAGATGTTCTTCTTTGGTTTGTGATCTGGAAATCATATCATCCACATATACCTTTATCTTATGATAAATCATGTCATGAAATAAAGCTACCATGGCCCTTTGATATGTTGCCCCTGCATTCTTTAATCCGAACGGCGTGACCTTATAGCAGAAGGTGCCCCATTGCGTAACGAAAGTAGTCTTCTCCATGTCTTCGGGAGCCATCCTTATTTGATTATATCCTGAGAAGCCATCCATGAAAGAGAAGACTTTATGTTGGGCAGTATTATCAACTAAGATGTCAATGTGTGGTAGATGGAAGTCATCCTTGGGGCTTTCCCTATTCAGATCCCTATAGTCTACGCACATGTGAACTTTTCTGTCCTTTTTCGGCACCGGTACCACATTGGCAACCCATTTGGGATAGAATGTCACCACTAAGAATCCTGCATCAAATTGTTTTATTACCTCAACTTTGATCTTTTCAAACATATCGGGCCTCATGCGACGAACCTTTTGTTTAACAGGAGGGAAGTCTTCTCTTGTTGGCAGACGATGAACTACAATGTCGGTATCCAACCCAGGCATATCTTCATAAGACCAAACAAATACTTCCACATAATCATGCAACATCTGAACCAACCTGCTCTTGACACTGCTTTCCAAATTAGCGTCGATCCTGATTTCCTTCTTATCTGACTTAGTACCCAGGTTGATAACTTCAACTGACTCTTTGTGCGATTGAATAGCTTTTTCCTCTTGTAATAGAAGTTTGTCTAGTTCTCCCGGTATGTCACAATCTTCCTCGCCTTCGTCTTTGGCTTGGTTGATAGGACATTCAAAGTCATAGTCGGCAATAGTAGAGTCATGGGCAATAGGATCCAGAGTGGATGTGGACCTGCAAGAGTGTGTGTGTGTGCATGTAAGATACACGGCTTCTTTTTTTTGAAAAATGTATTTGAAAGAAATGAAAGACAATGAACACAAATATATGAATGCAAAAGAGTCCAATGTACTGAATGATCATGTGATTGGATGAACATAAATAAAACCCTTGACAAATGGACCAAAGTACCCCGGGCCAGGCATATGGCTGAAAAGTCATTGTTAAAATATTACAGACAACATGTTCTTGAATTGAAATAAAAGCAATAACAAGCAGATTACTCCTCAATGAAGGAGATGGGCACAAAGTCCTTTGCATTCCAATTCTTCAGCTCCGTTGTAGTTGGATACACCCAATCTTCAAATGCAGCTTCTTCCTCGGAATCACCCATGGCATTGACTTCATGGCTTCCAATGCGGAGAGGTGGCTTTCCAGCACGAGCACGCCTCACTTCCTTATGAGCTTTTCCAGTGAAGCCCAAACCAAACTTGCCCGTTTTAAATGGGATATCGAGGAGTTGCCCCCAAGTATCACAGTTCCCTTCTTCAATTTCCGCATGGGCATCCTTGACTGAAACCATCTTTGGCGTGGCCTTAACAGCTTTAGACTCATCAGAAGAACATTTGGTAGCAGCAATCATCGGTGGTATAACTTCAAAGGCTTGACATGGGGTTTCAATGAATTCTCCATCCATCTCTACGTATTTGAACGAGTTAAGGTGGCTTACCATAAACTCTTCTTCTCCACAGACGGTGACTATTCTTCCCTTGACTGGATATTTGAGTTTCTAGTGGAGAGTTAAGGTTACTGCCCCAGCTTTATGGATCCACGGGTGACCTAACAGACAAGAATAGGCAGGACGAATATCCATAATGTAGAAGGTGGAGTTGAAGATTTGGGAGCCCACTTTGATCAGAAGATCTACTTCCCCATGAACAATCCTCTTTGATCCATCAAACGCCCTTACAATGATATCGCTTGGCTTCAAGACTAAACCTTCACAGTCTAGACGGTCTAACGCCCTATTGGGTAATACATTCAGAGAAGAACCAGTTTCGACTAGCACATGTGCTAAGGTAGTCCCTTTGCACTCGACAGAAACATGTAAAGCTTTATTGTGATTCTTCCCAAGAGGTGTTAAGTCAACATCTGAAAACCCCAAGCCATTGTCAGCTGTCAGACTAGCCACACAATTCTCAAATTGATTTGTTATTGTCTCATGGAGGGCATGAGCCTTTTTTAGGAACTTGATTAACGTTCGAGCATGGGCATTGGAACAAAGCAACAAGGACAACATTGAAATCTTAGAAGGGGTTTGCCCCAACTGTTCCACAATCTTGAAGTCGCTTCTTTTTTATTATCTTCAAGATCTCGTCCATCTCACGTGCGGAGGGTTCTTCATCAGCTACGTCCCTGGAGGGTACTTCAATTGTAACACCCTCTAAAACCCCGCATATAATTTTCGCAAATATTAAAAATTATAAACTCAGAGTACATGTAATAATCGAGGAATGCTACAATTCTCTTTTAATAAAATAAATTCCTGTCATGCATAATTTTAGTGGTAACTCATACATGTCTACACAGCGGAATAATTTATTTAATAAAATCAAATGTTATAATATTTTCCAAAATCATCAGGGATTAACACCTGGAAAAGTCAACGTCATATTATAACAATCAAAAGAAAATAAACGAGTCTGACTAAAGCAGCTCGACAACCAAACGTTCCCGGAGTTACAACTATCAGAGCATGACCCGGACATACTAAAACGAAACTAAACTAGACACGATAAGCCTTCGCCAAGCACCTGAGCGAAGCTCCTCAATCTGAAATATGCAACAGTAAGGGTGAGCTTCTCAAATATACATTTGGTTATACATTCATAACAATCAATTCACGAAAATCATAAGCATCACCCAATAATTAGCATATTTCATAGTTTACAAAACCTTTACAATTCATATATCCATGACATATTGCCTTTCGTATTTGCAAATATTCATCAAACCTCATCAACCATTTATCAATCATACGTGCATACAAACAATCAAATATAACATTGGAAAAATCATCCATTCATGTTATATTCGAGTAATGCAACACACCCATGCATGTGGTACCACTACACCGCCCCATTATATCGCGGGTCACGGATAACTCACCGTTCCATTATATCGCGGACACGGCTACCACCTCAACGTTCCATTATATCGCGGACACGTATATTGGCCACCATGTTAATTCCACACAATGGGAATTAACAAATGCAACATGATATGTAAGTATGTAACACTCAGCATACTATGAACATCAATCAACATATCATGCACATCAACAATATCAAACATAACATGATATGAATAGTATGTAACCACTCAGCATACTATTTAAACATCAATCATATCAAGTTACAAATAGCATGTAATCACTCAGCATACTATTCAAACATCAACCAATCACATCAATTATATCATAACTCATGCTCGAGAACATATCTAAAAGCATGGCAATAAAAATCCAACATCAAAACACTGAAATCAAAATTCAGAAAATTCAGAAATTCAACACAGTAGCATCAACACGGGTGCCCGTGTTAAACAACACGGCCGTGTTGATGAGCGCGGGTCAGATTTTTCTGAACCTGCAGTGGCTCATAACAGCCGTCCAAACGCGGAAAAATGTCGGCCAAAACGCGTATTTCAGTACCTAACGCATCGAGCTTGTACAATCCACAACAATACCACAATATCCAATTTACTAATAATCATTATAATAACCTTAACCGGGGATTAACCGTAACTTTGGGGAATTCTACCGACACTGAGGTCGTCCCTACAATTTCCAAGGTAAATTCACGATCATTAGACATACGCCCAATTCACCATTTGGGACCTAAATTCTTAATCGATTCATGAGAATTGGGAATCCTAATCCTTTTCTAACAAAGTTCAGTCCTACGGTTATCGATCCCTAGAAACATCTAACAATTGGGATTTTCCTACCATTACCCGAATCAACCGTACATAAACCCATAAACAAAGGTAAATCGAGTATAAACCCCCCTTACCTTATCAATTAGCAGCTTTGAATTCTTGAGCGAAGTTCTCCGTTCTTCGTTCCTCGTACCTTCAGAGCTCTATTTCCCCAATTCTAACTTCTGTTTATCGTGAAAACCAAAATGAGGAATAACTTGAGTTCCAACACATAACTTTACTTCTTTTTCACCCCCACTCTTTACTAACAGCATCTAAGCCCAAAACATAAAAATCCCTATATTTCTTATTTCTTCGAATATTCCAAATAAATAATTCTTTTTATTTTATTAATTCTAATAAAATAAATTCCCAAATTTAAATAATTCAATTAATTGAAAACGGGGTGTTACAACTCTCCCCCACTAAAAGAGTTTTCGTCCTCGAAAACATACCTTAGACGAACAGCTCCGGATAAGCCTCTTTCATCTGGCTCTCCAGCTCCCAAGTGATATTTCCATCTGCTGGACCTCCCCAAGCAACCTTCACTAATGCTATCTCTTTACCTCTTAACTGTTTCACTTCCCGATCTTCTATCCTCATAGGCAATGTTTCTACTGTCAGGTTATCTCTTACCTGTACATCATCTATTTGGATTACATGAGATGGGTCTGGAATATATCTCCTCAACTGAGAAACATGAAAAACATCGTGCAAATTCGCAAGTCTCGGAGGTAAAGCAATGCGATAAGCAACTTCTCCAACTCTTTCCGTAATCTGAAACGGACCAATAAAACGCGGAGTCAACTTCTTAGACTTCAACGCCCGACCAATACCCGTCATCGGAGTAACTCTCATAAACACATGATCTCCAGCACTGAATTCTAAATTCTTTCTCCTCTTATCATGATAACTTTTCTGACGACTCTGAGAAGCTCTCATCTTCTCTTGAATCAATTTGATCTTTTCGGTAGTCTGCTGAACAATCTCTGGCCCAATTACCGAACTCTCTCCAGATTCATACCAACACAAAGGCGTCCTACACCGTCTACCATACAATGCCTCAAACGGGGCCATACCAATACTCGAATGGTAACTATTGTTATAAGTAAACTCAATCAATGGCAAATAGCTATCCCAAGCTCCACCTTTTTCTAAAACACAAGCACGCAATAAATCTTCCAACGATTGAATCGTCCTCTCCGTCTGTCCATCAGTCTGAGGATGGTAAGCTGAACTCAATCTCAACTTAGTACCCAAAGCCTTCTGCAATCCTTCCCAAAATTTCGAAGTGAACCTCGGATCTCTATCTGACACAATACTAGAAGGAACTCCATGCAAACTCACTATTTTCTCAATATACAACTGTGCCAATCTCTCCATCGAGTAATCCATTCGCACCGGTATAAAATGAGCAGACTTAGTCAACCTATCCACAACGAACCATATCGCTTCACAATTCATAGGAGTCCTCGGCAACCCAGATACGAAATCCATAGAAATACTATCCCACTTCCATTCTGGAATAAACATCGGTTGCATAAACCCAGACGGCTTCTGATGCTCAATCTTCGATTTCTGACAGATTAAACATGCATACACAAATTCAGCTATTTCCTTTTTCATTCCCGGCCACCAAAACAATTTCTTCAAATCATGATACATTTTCGTGGCACCCGGATGAATGCTCATTCCACTGCGATGTCCTTCTTCTAATATACTTTTCTTGATTTCTGCGACATCAGGAACACAAACTCTATCGCCAAATCTCATAACATCATTTTCATCAATTCTAAACTCACCACCTTGACCTTGGTTGATCAATGTCAATTTATCAACTAAATTAACATCGGATTTCTGCCCGATCCTGATCTCTTCTAGAATACCACTAGTAAGTTTCAACATACCCAAACGAACACACTTCGGAGTACTTTCACAAACCAAACTCAAATCTCGGAATTGCTCAATTAAATCCAATTCACGAACCATCATCATAGACATATGCAAGGACTTCCTGCTCAAAGCATCTGCAACTACATTTGCCTTACCAGGATGGTAATTCAAACCAAAATCATAATCTTTGAGGAATTCTAACCACCTTCTTTGCCTCATATTGAGCTCTTTCTGATCGAAAAGATACTTCAAACTCTTATGATCACTATACACTTCAAACCTCGAACCATACAGATAATGTCTCCACAATTTCAAGACAAACACAACTGCTGCCAACTCTAAGTCATGAGTAGGATAGTTCCTTTCATGAACCTTCAACTGTCTCGAAGCATACGCAACTACCTGTTGATTCTGCATTAAAACACCACCTAAACCCAACAGAGATGCATCACAATAGACCACAAAAGATTTCACCGGATTCGGAAAAATCAGAATAGGAGCACTTGTCAATCTCCGCTTCAATTCTTGGAAACCTTTCTCACAATCAGAATCCCAAATAAACGCTTGTCCTTTACGAGTCAACTTCGTCAACGGCAATGCTAACTTTGAGAATCCTTCGATAAACTTTCTGTAATAACCTGCAAGACCAAGAAAACTTCTGATTTCCGAAACAGTCTTCGGCGCTTCCCACTGAGATACCGCTTCTACTTTCGTAGGATCCACTGCAATACCATTCTTAGAAATCACATGTCCAAGGAAACTAACTTCATTCAGCCAGAACTCACATTTGGACAACTTTGCATACAACTTCTTATCTTTCAACAACTCTAACACAATTCTGAGATGTTCCGCATGATCTTCGTCATTCTCGGAATAAATCAGAATGTCATCAATAAAAACCACAACAAACTTATCCAGATACGGGTGAAAAATCCTATTCATATATTCCATGAAAACACCAGGTGCATTAGTAACTCCGAACGGCATAACAGAATATTCATAATGCCCATACCTCGTTCGAAAAGCAGTCTTTTGAATATCTTCCGCTTTCACACGAATCTGATGATATCCAGATCTCAAATCAATCTTACTGAATACACTGGCTCCAATTAACTGATCCATTAAATCATCAATCCTCGGTAACGGGTACCGATTCTTAATGGTTACCTTGTTCAATTGCCTGTAATCAACACACAGTCTCATAGAACCTTCTTTCTTCTTAACCAACAATACCGGAGCACCCCAAGGCGAAACACTTGGATGAATAAACTTCTTCTCTAGTAAATCTTCCAACTGACTCTTCAATTCAGCCAATTCAGACGCAGACATACGATATGGCGCCATCGACACCGGTCTCGTACCAGGAATTAAATCTATAGAAAATTCCACTTCTCTCTCAGGAGGTAACTCGCCAACATCATCAGGAAAGACTTCTGGAAATTCACACACCACTGGCAATTCACTACTCCTGACCTTTCCTGTTGCATCTAACGAAGCAAGTAACATAAACACATTAGCACCATCTTCCATTGCTTCTTGTACCTGCCTAGCAGTCATAGTCAAATTCTCGACACCAACTGCTTCTGGGAAAATCACCGTCTTAGCAAAGCAGTTCAGATGAACCCGGTTAAATTCCAACCAGTTCATCCCAAGGATAATATCAATTTGTTCAAGCGGTAGGCACACTAAATCCATACCGAAACTTCTACCAAAAATCTCAATAGGACAATTCCTACATACGAGTGAAGTTGTCACTGAACCCGATGCAGGAGTATCAACAACCATGCTACCTCGCATACCAGATATGTCCAGTTTCAACCTCTCAGCACAATCCAAAGAAATGAAAGAATGAGTTGCACCAGTATCAATAATTGCAACTAAAGGTGTGCCATGAATAAAACACGTACCTTTAATCAATCGATCCTCTGGAGTAGTCTCAGATCCAGACAAAGCAAACACTTTTCCACCTGACTGATCCTTCCTAGGCTTAGGACACTGCGGACGAATGTGACCTTCTTCGCCACAATTGTAACAAGTAACAGACTTCCCTTTGCAATCAATAGACAAATGACCAGCCTTTCCACATTTATAGCACTTCTTCTCATCACTCTTGCAATCTCGAATGTGATGACCAGACTCACCACACTTGTAGCATCTGATAGGAGCCTTAGAATCTCCCCCACTAGGCCTTTTCCAACCGCCTGATCTCTGGTTATCTCTACCATATGGCTTGCCACGGTCCATATGTTGCTTCCCTCTTTTATCAACAGCCCCACGAGAGTGAGACGACCGATTCTTGGTAATATCTTCTTCCAAGATTCTGCTACAATCAACCAGATCAGAAAATCTACGAATACGCTGGTACCTGATTCCCTGCTTAATCTCATCTCGGAGACCATTCTCAAATTTGATACATTTAGAGAATTCTCCAGCCTCATCATTGTTGTAGTGAGCATAATACTTTGCCAGCTCAGTAAACTTAGTAGCATACTCACTAACAGTCAGATTGCCCTGCTTAAGCTCCAAAAATTCAATTTCCTTTCTTCCCCGAACATCTTCAGGAAAGTACCTCCTCAGAAAAGCCCTTCTGAAGTTAGCCCAAGTCAGTGCCTCTCCATCCTGAACCATTTCAGTCCTTGTGGCAACCCACCAGTCGTCGGCCTCTTCTGCCAACATATGCGTACCATATCTGACTTTCAGATCTTCAGCACAATCGATCACACGGAAAATCCTTTCGATTTCCTTCAGCCACTTCTGAGCACCTTCGGGGTCATGTGTACCTTTGAACAACGGAGGATTGTTCCTCTGGAAATTTCCCAATTGCCTATCAGCACCAATCACGCCTCCAGTTGGGTTTCCAGCAAGTACACCAGCTAACATCCCCAAAGCCTCAGCTAGTGCAGCATCATTTCGTCCATTACCTCTTCCAGCCATATTCCTTAGAATTAAAACATACTCCACATCAGAATACAGTATCGACAGTGTTACCTTGCACTAGTCGCATACGAAAAGGAATGACTGACTCAAGACTCTGGTCACAACGACCGACTATGCTCTGATACCACTA
Organism: Vicia faba; assembly: GCA_948472305.1. NCBI lineage: Eukaryota > Viridiplantae > Streptophyta > Magnoliopsida > Fabales > Fabaceae > Vicia > Vicia faba. The sequence continues at coordinate 680,670,827 of OX451737.1, read as the reverse complement.
TTGTAACACCCTCTAAAACCCCGCATATAATTTTCGCAAATATTAAAAATTATAAACTCAGAGTACATGTAATAATCGAGGAATGCTACAATTCTCTTTTAATAAAATAAATTCCTGTCATGCATAATTTTAGTGGTAACTCATACATGTCTACACAGCGGAATAATTTATTTAATAAAATCAAATGTTATAATATTTTCCAAAATCATCAGGGATTAACACCTGGAAAAGTCAACGTCATATTATAACAATCAAAAGAAAATAAACGAGTCTGACTAAAGCAGCTCGACAACCAAACGTTCCCGGAGTTACAACTATCAGAGCATGACCCGGACATACTAAAACGAAACTAAACTAGACACGATAAGCCTTCGCCAAGCACCTGAGCGAAGCTCCTCAATCTGAAATATGCAACAGTAAGGGTGAGCTTCTCAAATATACATTTGGTTATACATTCATAACAATCAATTCACGAAAATCATAAGCATCACCCAATAATTAGCATATTTCATAGTTTACAAAACCTTTACAATTCATATATCCATGACATATTGCCTTTCGTATTTGCAAATATTCATCAAACCTCATCAACCATTTATCAATCATACGTGCATACAAACAATCAAATATAACATTGGAAAAATCATCCATTCATGTTATATTCGAGTAATGCAACACACCCATGCATGTGGTACCACTACACCGCCCCATTATATCGCGGGTCACGGATAACTCACCGTTCCATTATATCGCGGACACGGCTACCACCTCAACGTTCCATTATATCGCGGACACGTATATTGGCCACCATGTTAATTCCACACAATGGGAATTAACAAATGCAACATGATATGTAAGTATGTAACACTCAGCATACTATGAACATCAATCAACATATCATGCACATCAACAATATCAAACATAACATGATATGAATAGTATGTAACCACTCAGCATACTATTTAAACATCAATCATATCAAGTTACAAATAGCATGTAATCACTCAGCATACTATTCAAACATCAACCAATCACATCAATTATATCATAACTCATGCTCGAGAACATATCTAAAAGCATGGCAATAAAAATCCAACATCAAAACACTGAAATCAAAATTCAGAAAATTCAGAAATTCAACACAGTAGCATCAACACGGGTGCCCGTGTTAAACAACACGGCCGTGTTGATGAGCGCGGGTCAGATTTTTCTGAACCTGCAGTGGCTCACAACAGCCGTCCAAACGCGGAAAAATGTCGGCCAAAACGCGTATTTCAGTACCTAACGCATCGAGCTTGTACAATCCACAACAATACCACAATATCCAATTTACTAATAATCATTATAATAACCTTAACCGGGGATTAACCGTAACTTTGGGGAATTCTACCGACACTGAGGTCGTCCCTACAATTTCCAAGGTAAATTCACGATCATTAGACATACGCCCAATTCACCATTTGGGACCTAAATTCTTAATCGATTCATGAGAATTGGGAATCCTAATCCTTTTCTAACAAAGTTCAGTCCTACGGTTATCGATCCCTAGAAACATCTAACAATTGGGATTTTCCTACCATTACCCGAATCAACCGTACATAAACCCATAAACAAAGGTAAATCGAGTATAAACCCCCCTTACCTTATCAATTAGCAGCTTTGAATTCTTGAGCGAAGTTCTCCGTTCTTCGTTCCTCGTACCTTCAGAGCTCTATTTCCCCAATTCTAACTTCTGTTTATCGTGAAAACCAAAATGAGGAATAACTTGAGTTCCAACACATAACTTTACTTCTTTTTCACCCCCACTCTTTACTAACAGCATCTAAGCCCAAAACATAAAAATCCCTATATTTCTTATTTCTTCGAATATTCCAAATAAATAATTCTTTTTATTTTATTAATTCTAATAAAATAAATTCCCAAATTTAAATAATTCAATTAATTGAAAACGGGGTGTTACATCAATCACATCAGGCTCAACAACCTTCTCCTTCCCTCTTGTATCAGTACTTGGCTTGGCAGCAGTAATACGGATGGGCGTCCTTGTAACAACTGGTGGTGAGATATTGGGTGAAAATAGGGAATCGGTCAGGGATTGGTAATTATTAAGGGAGAAATAGTTGGTTCATTTGAAATCCTAATAGGACCTTTTTGAGGTGATCCTAAGAGGCTTGTTTGAGATGGTAATAATGGAGAGGTCTTCACATTTGTTAGTCAAACTTTTGGCAAGTGGAGTTTTCTCGAATAGAATTTTGTGGCTATCCATTAGGCGTTGTATGCCTTTCTTCAGCCCTTCAAATCCATTGAGTTGTCTTGTACAGCACACACAGTCCTTTACGTAGCCAGGGAAAAACCCAACTTTCAACAGATTGTTTTTTATTATATTCAACAGAGTAGTCAATTCTTCAATAGAGGCAACAAAAATTGTATCTTCAACAGCATTAACACTCTTGTCATGCTTCGGCATTGGAGGGTAATTACATTCGGCATCGGAGGATCAAATTCAATAGTATTGTTGTCAATCAAATCCTGGATTTTGTTCTTCAAGGCCCAGCACTGGTCAGTCTCGTGCCCGAAGCTGCTTGAATGGTAAGCACACTTAGCGTTTGGATTATACTTTGGTGACGAGGTATCAGGGTTGGCGGGAGGATTGTGCAATGTCACTAAATTAGCCTTGACAAAATGTTGTAAGGCTTGAAACAATGACATGTCTAACCTCATAAATTTTCTTCTTGGAGTTTCAAAACATTGATGATTTACATATGGTCTTGGAGTAGGAGTTAGATTGGAGATTCAGACAGCATTGACAGACGGGTGATCATTCTTCTTGGTACGGGCCCTTTCCTCGTATATAGCATTGACTTCCTTCTTTGCAGCAAAAGGTTTCTTTATAGGATTGGGAGTGGAGGTAGATGCCACGGAGATCTTCCCACTTTTGATGCCACTTTCAACTCTTTCCCCGGTTAAGATCAATTCAGTGAAACCAAAAGAAGAGCAACCAACCAACAGATTAAAGAAGGGACCAGATAAAGTGCCCATGAACATGTCGATGTGCTCCCTATCAGTCAAGGGAGGTTGAACCCTACTAGCAAGATCTCTCCACTTTTGCGCATATTCCTTAAATCCCTCATTCTTTCCCATGGTCATATCTTGTAATTGAACCCTTGTTGGCGCTAAGTCGGCGTTGTACTGATACTGATGGTAGAAGGCAGTAGCTAAATCCTCCCAAGTATTGATACGAGAACCATCTAACTGATAAAACCATTCAAGTTGCATTCCAGCCAAACACTCTTGGAAAAAGTGAACCCAGAGCTTTTTATCAGCAGTGTGCGGCTGTATCTTGCACACATAAGATTTAAAATGGAGTTTTGGACAAGAAACCCCGTCGTACTTTGCAAAGATTGGTATTTTGAATTTGTGGGGAATGACTACCCCATAGATCAAACCCAAATCCTCAAAATCTAAACCGGGGACGGCTTGGATTTCAACAGCTTTCAATATATGTTCTAACTGCTTGTATTTGATATCGGCGGGTGGATATTGCTCGTCGAAATAATCATCATCATATACTTGATCATTAGCACAGTCAGCCTGAGTACTCTTGACCTCACCGATCTGGTTCTCGTCCTCTTCAGATAAGTCTCCTCCTACTGAGATTTGACGGTCTGTCTCCTTGAACCTTCTACCCATGTTGAGTAGAGCTTTCTTCTTTGGCTTCTTCTTAACAGCTAGCAAAGCCATCATATATTGATGCACCTTGGCTAGGGCTAGTAGAGTCTCCTGAAATTGAGAATTATGGGCTTGAAGATCCTTCACAGTTTTCTCTAGATCCATCTTGCTGAAATAAACAGCAGAAAGATAAGGAAACATGTTATGCGAAAACATGTCATGTTATGATGCATGAATATGTATATGCAAATGATTTCAAGGATTAATGAGATTTAAATTTGTATAGACAAAAGAAATGAACAAACGTTAATTTTCATTAGACAAAACAAGAGAGATTACATCATGCCTCTTGGGCTTACAAAATAACTTTCTAAGATAAAAAGACTGAACACATCCTCTTCGGCGCGAGATAAGCGTTCACACTTTGCTCTTCTTGTAGTTGTTTAGTAAGCTCCAAGACCCTCTTCTCACTAGCATAGAATTGAGCTTCGAAAGTATCTCATTCTTCCTTAAGCTGAATCCAACCCTTTTGCAACTCTTCGAGAGAGGTAGGCATGTCGGGATGGAGAATAGTGTAGGGAACGTCTCCTTCGACCACGGGCTCCATGATGATTGGTAAGATGTAAGGATAAGGCATCACAAGTTTCTGAGCACAAGCTCGCACCTATTTAAGGTAAGGCTCGAGGGGAATGGAGTTCTTGTGTCCTAAAGTCTTGCTATCCACCTTGTTTAACATCCTCCAGGCTCGGATAAACCTCTTACGGTAACCTTGATCGTCATTCTCATAGTCAAATATCACTCCTTGGATAAGCATCTCGTGGGGACCATTCCTCCGGGCGTAACCAAACTGTCATAAGGCTAAGCAGGGGTTGTAAGTTATACCTCCTCTAATGACAAGCAAAGGTACATTAGGGAATTCTCCAAAATGGTCGATGATAGTAACATTCTCCAAAGAGCGGTAACACCAATGAATATCTGAATGTCTGAGCGTCATCAACCTATGGGACCATCTTGAACCTTGCTCATTTTTAACCACGGATTGGGGAAGATACGAAATAAACCATCTTTCCAAGAGAGGAGTGCAACACATGAGGATACCTCTCTTCCTCAAAGTGCGAGAGTGAAAGGAATGTAGGATGTCTCCTAACAAAGTAGGCATCGAGTTACGAGACATGAAGATTTTTACGGCGTTTACATCTATGAGTTGGTCAGGATTTGGGAAAAAAACCATCCCATAGATGAGAAGGGCCACAATTTCCTCAAAAACTTACAAGTACAAGGAATTCCAACAATCTTGAGCTTTCTCAAACAGGAATTTGGCCAAGAAACCTTTGACACTACTCCTTGTTTCCCAATTAGTTGTGACATTAGATTGTTGCAAGTGTAGGGCTTGAGCAATCTCTTCAGGATCTGGATCTCTTTCCGTACCGTTGAAGGGTAGTTGATTGAGAATGGGGATCCTCAAGAGTTGGGAGAATTCTTATAAAGTTGGCACAAGTTGATAGTCGGGAAAAGTGAAGCAAAGGTGTAGAGGATCAAAGAACTGGAAGAGCACCTTCATCATGTCTTCATCAGTGTTGGAGGTAACCAAGTTTAGTAGGCGACCATGTCTTTCGGTAAATGGAGAATTTTCAGAAATCCTTGATGCTAACTCTTTAAATTGAGGAGGGATCCTTAGATTGACTTGAATAGTTTTCCTGCGAATAGAATCCATGTCCTACAAAACAGAACAAAGATAAATCCCAAAAATCCTTGAAATGGTTAGTGAGTATGAGTATGATGTTATGATGTTTATGATGTTATGTACAAGTAAATATATGCAAACAAGGAAAACAAATCCTTATGTTCAGGCTTGCATGGAGTCTCATAGGTGAGTACCCTCTTGAAGTTTAGTTGGCTCAAACCTGTCCTAGAAATAGTAATCGGGTTCTAAAGGAGCTCAATATCACTGGTCTGTCTTCTAGGGAATTGTTTCAGCACAAGCCTCTTTAATGGCAACCAAAATATCCCTGTTAGAACAAAGTTTGAATCTACTACCCTATAATTAAGTTTTGATGATAACAAAGTGAAAAGATATAGTATTTATAAGTTTCATGTATGAACTATCTGCTGCCTAAAATTATTATGTTCTGACTTGCAGATACTCTGATTGATATAAGCAAGATCACATCTATTCAGCATCAGAACCTGATTTCAGACACAAGCATCAGAAGTTGCCATATCAGAATGTCAAAATCAGATGATCAACTCACGTACATGCTGAAGCCTGATGAACAAGACTGCGCTCAACACTCTGATAAAGAAACACAACAGTTCATCAGCAGCGAAGCAGAGTCAGAATGAGCCAAGCCAGAACTTGCATTAAGTAAGCAACGGTACTGTGCATTGAAAGCAAATTAATTCCAACGGCCTCATTCCAGACAAGATCTGCTCAATAAGGAAAGTTTGTTATTAGCATTGAATCAAGAATATTGCATCCAACGTTCATCATCTCAGTGCTATATAAACAAGACTTTGAAGATTGAAATGGCTAATGCTCTCCAAAATCTCTACACGCACAAAAGCTAATTATAATCTTCTTTCTCTCAGTTTTGCTAAACCACACACTCTGATATTCTATCATTGTTTAGCAATCTAGTTTCTAAGCTTCAATTTGTGTATACATCACAGTTGTGATAAAGTTTTGTAGAAAACATTCACACACTTAGTTTTATCTCTTTGTAAGAAAGTGTTACCTTGACAAACCGGGTTGTGGTTTGGAGCAAGAAGGCTTTACTGTTGTTAAAGCACTCTGTAATATTCAGTTGAATATAGTGGATTAAGACCTCGTTGGAGAGAGGCGAAATCACCTTGATGGGTGGACTGGAGTAGTTTGAGATCAAACGAACCAGGATAAAAATATCTTGTTCATTGCATTAGATTTCAGTTTTACAATTCAACCCCCCCTTCTTGTGTTTTTCACCACTTCAATTGGCATCAGAGCGCCTGGTTCTGAGCTAAAACACTTAACCGTGTCAGTACAAGATCCAGCGTCAGAAAAACACAATGGCGGGAAACAATTCTCACATCAGCAATGACAACAATGAGGACAGAGACAGATTCAGTGGCAAACCTCCAGTATTTGATGGAGAAAACTTTGATTACTGGAAAGACAGAATTGAAAGCTTCTTTCTGGCACATGATGCTGATCTGTGGGATATGGTGACAGATGGATACACGCACCCTTTGAATGCAAGTGGTCAGAAGATTGATAGAAAAACAATGTCTGATCAACAAAAGCGTGACTTCAAGAATCACCACAAGGCCAGAACCATCCTCCTCAGCGCCATCTCCTATACTGAGTATGAAAAGATCTCCAACAGAGACACATCAAAGAATATTTTTGACTCACTCAGAATGACGCATGAGGGCAACGTTCAGGTCAAAGAAACAAAAGCTTTGGCGCTCATTCAGAAGTATGAGGCGTTCAAAATGGAAGAATCTGAATCCATTGAAACCATGTTCTCTAGATTCCAGATTCTGGTAGCTGGTCTCAAAGTTCTGGACAAAGGATACTCTACTGCTGACCATGTCAAGAAAATCATCAGAAGTTTACCCAAGCAGTGGAGACCTATGGTTACAGCTCTGAAGCTAGCTAAAGATCTCAACAAAATCACTCTGGAGGAACTTATCAGCTCCCTCAGAAGTCATGAGATAGAGCTAGAAGCTGATGAGCCTCAGAAGCAAGGTAAGCCTTTAGCATTAAAATCTAACAGAAAATTTGAGTCTAAAGTTTTGCAGGCAGTTGAAGAAACATCTGATGGATCCTCATCAGAAGAAGACGAACTCTCCCTTCTCTCCAGAAGAGTAAATCAACTGTGGAAGCAAAGACAAAGGAAGTTCAGGAATCCCAGAAGATCTGATCAGAACGAGTCTTCTTCCAGATACAGAAGGACAGATTCTTCCTCTGGATACAGAAGATCTGAAGGCTCCTCCAGTAGCAAAAAGCCAAACACCAAAGACATCATCTGCTATGAGTGCAATGAGCAAGGACACTATAAGAGTGACTGCCCAAAGCTTCAGAGGGAAAAGCCCAAAAATAAGTTTGGAAGAGAGAAGAAGAAAATTCTCATGGCTACATGGGATGACTCTGACTCGTCTGAAGCTGACTCAGAATCAGATGATGAAAGGGCAAACATAGCTCTCATGGCTAACATTTCAGAAGATAGTGAAGCTTCTGAATCAGACTCAGAATCAGACACTGAAGAGGTATTTCCTAACTTTGCTGTTAACTTTACAAAGGCTGAACTTGCTGAAAGCCTTAATGAGATTCTGGAACGTTATCAGCAAATCAGAGCTAAATTCAGAGACCTGAAAAGGAATCTTGAATCTGACTCTAATAAGACTGAGAGTCTCAAATTGGAAAATTCTGAGCTGAGAAATAAGATTTCAAAATTAGAAAACACTTTAAAAAACTCTCAGAAGGAACCAATTTCTGAAACTCCCAGCAACGCTGATGAGATCATCAAGGAGTATGATCACAGTTTCCAGAAGTTCCTAGCTAAAAGCATAGATAGAAGCAGAATGGCTTCAATGATCTATGGAGTTAGCAGAAACGGCAGGAAAGGAATAGGATACCAAGGTAAGGTTCCTACACCAAAGAATGTCATGGACTTAACCATTAAACACACTCCTCTGAATTCACATTTTGTATATGGTCACACACATGATATCAAATACACTAGCAGTAAGCACTCTGTGAAACCAAAATTCAACCAGAGTTTTGGTAAAACTAACAAATCAGGACCCAAGAAAATCTGGGTACCTAAGGATAAAATAATACATGTTGCAGATATCTTTAGCAGCAAGTCAGAAACACCAGTCATGGTACCTGGACTCTGGCTGCTCACGACACATGACGGGAAGAAGGCATATGTTCCAAAGCCTGGAACTTAAGCCTGGAGGCCACGTTGGCTTTGGAGGCAATCAAAGGGGAAAGATAATTGGCTCTGGAACTGTAGAATGAAGTTTTTTCAGGTATAGAAATTGAATTTGCAGGTTCTGAAGACAAGTCATCAGAAGCTCTCAACACAGACATTCCTTCAACGTCTGAAAGGAGCACTGCTAGCAATCCTACAACAGCTGCTGAGCAACCTCAGAAGAGATTACCCATAAGCAGCTTGGATCACCCAGAAGAGACTATCCTAGGAAGAAAGGAAGATCCAATCAGAACAAGAGCAAGCTTCAGAAACTCTGAAGAAACACTTATGGGACTTGTGTCTCTGATTGAACCTTCTTCTATTGATGAAGCACTTCTGGATAATGACTGGATTCTGGCAATGCAAGAAGAGCTGAATCAATTCACCAGAAACGACGTATGGCATCTCGTTCCCAGACCAAAAGGATTCAACGTCATTGGAACAAGATGGGTGTCCAAAAACAAGCTAAATGAACAAGGTGAAGTCATCAGAAACAAGGCACGACTGGTTGCACAAGGTTATAGTCAGCAAGAGGGGATAGACTATACAGAAACCTTTGCCCCAGTCGCCAGGTTAGAATCTATCAGACTTTTAATTTCATTTGCTGTTAATAGAGGCATCACTCTGTATCAGATGGATGTCAAAAGTGCATTCTTAAATGGTTATATAGAAGAAGAAGTTTATGTACACCAACCCCCAGGTTTTGAAAATACAAAACATCCAGAACATGTTTTCAAACTAAAGAAGTCACTGTATGGTCTGAAACAAGCTCCCAGAGCTTGGTATGAAAGGCTAAGTAACTTTCTGCTGGAAAATGAATTCACCAGAGGGAAGGTGGACACTACTCTATTCTGTAAATCAGTTAAGAGTGACATCTTAGTCTGTCAAATTTATGTTGATGATATTATTTTTGGTTCTACTAATCCTTCTCTTGGAAGAAAATTTGCTAAGTGTATGCAGGCAGAATTTGAGATGAGCCTCATGGGGGAACTGAAATTCTTTCTAGGAATTCAGATAAATCAAACTCCAGAAGGAACTTACATTCATCAGAGCAAATACATCAGAGATCTTCTGAAGAAATTTGACCTCTCAGAATGTAAGCCATCAAAGATTCCAATGCATCCCACGTGCATTCTGGAAAGAGAAGAGGTGAGCAAAAATGTAGAACAGAAAGTCTACAGAGGTATGATTGGTTCTCTCCTCTATCTGACTGCTTCAAGACCTGACATATTATTCAGTGTTTGTATCTGTGCTAGATTCCAATCAGATCCTAGAGAATCTCACTTAACAGCTGTTAAGCGAATTTTCAAGTATCTGAAAGGTACTACTAATCTGGGTTTGTTCTATAGAAAATCTAGTGCTTACAGCTTAGTAGGCTACTGTGATGCTGATTTTGCTGGAGACAGAGTGGAACGTAAAAGTACTTCTGGAAGCTGCCAGTTTCTGGGAGAAAATCTGATCTCTTGGTCCAGCAAAAGGCAATCAACAATTGCTCTGTCAACAGCAGAAGCTGAGTACATAGCAGCAGCAGGATGTAGCACACAAATGCTCTGGATGTAAAGTCAGCTTGAAGACTTCCAGATTTTTGAGAGTAACATTCCTATACTTTGTGATAATACTTCTGCTATTTGCTTAAGTAAGAATCCCATTTTACATTCTAGAGCTAAGCATATAGAAATAAAACATCACTTCATTAGGGACTATATTCAGAAAGGTATTTTGAACTTAAAATTTATAGATACAGACCATCAATGGGCTGATATCTTTACTAAACCCCTTTCAGAAGATAGGTTTAATTTCATTCTGAAACATCTCAGCATGAAAGTGTGTCCAGAGTGAAAATGTTTTAATTCCATATATTTACCTTCAGAATGTAATTGTTTCACTGTGAACTTCTGATCAATCTCCTTTCAGAAAGATAGAACATGCAGATTGTATCAGATGCAAGTCTAAAGATCTGAGAGTCTAAGCTCAAAGACAGACGTGCTGATCACTACATCAAACAAGTGTCATCCAATCATCAGCATATCTCTGAAGCAGAACGCGTGCACGCTTCTGAGAAGGCAAAGCGCTGATTGGGTGCATTGAGACACATGTCTGGTAACCGTTTTTAAGTATCTTTCTCAAATCCCCCAAAATCAGCAAGCATTTAATGAAAAGTAATCATGCTTTTAAAATGCAATCATGATTTTTCTCTCTCTTAAAAAACGTTTATCTTTTCAAAATAGTTTTGAAAACTCTATTTAAGCACATTAATCTCTCATTCTCATTCTTTACGTTTTCTCACTAATACTCAAGCATTTTCTGCATATTTCTGTGTTCATCTCTTGCAACCTATTTTTCCTCAGTTTATTCTCAAAACCCTTTTAGTGTGAACATGGCAACCTCCAGCAGCGCTTCTGCAGGTCCTCAGAAGAAAGCATCATCTGAGCAATATCAAGTGCCATTCAGAACTCTCCTCACTCCTGTGAAGAATCTTGAAGTGCTTTCTGAATTAATCATTGATTTTGAAAGCTTGAAGGAGAACGGTTTTGACCTAACTGAAGAAGTTAGGGCTCAGAAGTGGGAAAGGTATTTCGACAGGTTGGTTGGACCAACATTCCCAATGCTAGTCAAGGAATTCTGGATTCACGCTAAGGCTTTAACACATCTAGTCACCTCCTTTGTTTTGGGGAAGAAGATTGTGATCACTGAGGATCACATTGCAAGGCTAATCGGTCACAGTGGCGGTGGCGTCCGTTGTATGGACATGGCTGAAAGATGTGCTGATGTAGGTGTGATAGCTGCAAGGATTTTCACTCTTGGGGTGCCCAGCAGCAAGATTAAAGATCTGAAGGATCATTACAGAGTGTGGGCTAAGATAATTCTGGGGTGCTTCAACCACAGGAAACCAACCAGTTCTCCTGATTACATAAATGTGGATCAGCAGTTTCTGATCTACTTTATTGATCAGAAGGTAAAGATCAATCTGGCTCACTTCCTGTTCAACCACCTCAGAACAAGTGTGAAGGAAACCAGGGAAGAAGAAAGAACCAAGAGGGATTGGATACCTTTTGGAAGGTTGATATCAGATATTCTGACAGAGAATAGGCTGATTGAACATCTGATAGAAGCTCAAGAGCTAAGCACTATTGAACCAACAATTGGGAAACCTCTGAATGCAAAGAACTTGAAGAAGATGAAGCTGATAGAGAATATTCAGAAGGAACCCAGAGCCACTTCTATTGCTGATATCTCCAGCAGAAGAGTGCCTCTGAGTGACTTTCCGTTATTTTCTGAAATTGAATCCAAACCAGAGGTAATTCTCAGGTACTTGGATGCGTGCAAGGCAGATGGTACAGATCCAAATCTGAATATCAGAGATCTGCATCAACCTCAACCAGAAGTGACTCTGAAGAAGATGAAGAAGAGGAAGGCACCATCAGAAGGATCATCCCAGCAGACACCCAGAAAAAGAGGTAATTCATCTGCTGCTCCTGTTTTAAATTCTTCTACTATTCCAGCATCTATTCCTCCTCAAACCTCTCATAGAATCTCAATCCCCATCCCTACCATAGATGAAACTGTACAAGAAGAGGACCCTTCTGAGGCATTAAAACTCAGAAGACCCAGAACCAAACATCCCAAACAACCAACAATCTCAACAACATCAGCAATTGACCAAGTGCTGTCTGACATTGATCAACACACCTCTGATCAACCAATCTCTGAACCACAAACTGTTCCTCCTCCACAACCAGAACAACAGCAATCTGCTGAAGAACCAGAACAACAACAACCACTCTCATCAATTCCAGAAGAACCCCTTATCCCTGAACAATCAGAAATTCCGTCTCCCTCTCCCCAACCAGAAATTAATCCACCATCACCTCAAACAGAGTTTCATCACTCTGAAACTCCTTCTCCTCAACCATCTGAACCTCATTCACCTCAACCATCACCTCTGGCAATCCAGCTGCCATGTGGAACAACTGTTATCATGCCCCAGTTACCATCCTCACCAGAATCTACACCACCAAATACTCCCAAAACACCACCCAGTCCAATCATAATCTCTGATACTGATACTCCATCTCCAAAACAAACAGCTGCTCAGAAAACCTCCGAAAACCCCAGCAGGACTTTCATAGACTTAACCAGTCTTGACTGTCTTGCTGATCTGAAACACAAAATTGCCGTCCCAAAACCAAAACAACCAGATGTTGGCTCTGGTATTATGAATTTTGAAACAGGTGTGCTGCAATGGATTGCTTCTTTGAAGCAAGTCTGTCCTGGAATGATTAACCCAGCTGCTTCTGATCAGCTCTGGTCACAATTCAGACTTTGGGTACGTGCTGAAGCCCTCAAGTTGCAGGATATCAACTATGAGCAGGCACAACAAAATTTCAGCAAGCTTCTGAATGCAGTTGGAAGTCAGCTTCTGAAAGAGGACGTGCTCCCTCTGGACAGTGAACCGTGGTCTGAGAAACAGCAAGCTGCAAAGGTGCAATCAGAAGAAGACAAGACCATTCAAGCTGAAGAAAGTCAAGCAGAGGATGTTGCTGAAAGTTCTCAGAAGCCTCCTGCTTCTGATGCTTCTCAAGCTGCCTTGGACAGGCAGACTCTGGAAGAACTAAGGCTGAATGACATGCGTCTGCAGCAGCGGATGGATGAAAGCGATCAGAAGATGAAAGAGAGAATGGATGTGCAGGATAGCAAGATTGACACTGTTGTCAGCATGGTGCACAAGCAGAATGAGACTGCTGAAAATATCCAAGCCATGCTGGAGAACCTGTTCACACGCTTGCCTCCTCAACCTTAGTCTCTTTTTTCATTCATGACCTTTTTCATGTTTTCCTTGATTTTCTGATGTACTGTTTGAATATGTTTTTGTAATATTTTCTTGTTTTGATTCTGAACTCTCTCAATATGATTAGTTTTTCTGATCTTGATTGTTTTAGCACATCACCTACACTTTTTGATTGCTGACAAAAAGGGGGAGAACAAGAATGATATTTTAATCAATAACGGCTAACTAGACAGAAATTCTCAAACATTCTAACTCTATTACTTGAAAATGTTTTTTTGTTTTGCTTAAAGTCTACAGGTATAAGGAAGCTCCTGGACACTCTGAAAACTAGAAGCTCTGAAGCTCTGATCACTATGAAGTTCTGATCCGCTCTGATATTCTGATCCAAAGCAAAGCTCTGACAAGAAAAACTCTGAAGCTATGCTCTGACATAAAGCTTCTGATAAGTCAAAGACTCTGATACTCTGATGTTCAAAGAAAGGCAAAAAGATATGATCCTGAAGAACACGTGTAATCAAAGGGAAGTAATAAACTCAGGGGGAGTATCTCTCAACTCTGATATCTCTTTACTTCTTATTCTTTTACTTCTTACTCTGATACATATTCCAGATACCTTTTCACGTTATTTTCATTTAAAATATCTAGTTTTTGTCATCATCAAAAAGGGGGAGATTGTTAGAACAAAGTTTGAATCTACTACCCTATAATTAAGTTTTGATGATAACAAAGTGAAAAGATATAGTATTTATAAGTTTCATGTATGAACTATCTGCTGCCTAAAATTATTATGTTCTGACTTGCAGATACTCTGATTGATATAAGCAAGATCACATCTATTCAGCATCAGAACCTGATTTCAGACACAAGCATCAGAAGTTGCCATATCAGAATGTCAAAATCAGATGATCAACTCACGTACATGCTGAAGCCTGATGAACAAGACTGCGCTCAACACTCTGATAAAGAAACACAACAGTTCATCAGCAGTGAAGCAGAGTCAGAATGAGCCAAGCCAGAACTTGCATTAAGTAAGCAACGGTACTGTGCATTGAAAGCAAATTAATTCCAACGGCCTCATTCCAGACAAGATCTGCTCAATAAGGAAAGTTTGTTATTAGCATTGAATCAAGAATATTGCATCCAACGTTCATCATCTCAGTGCTATATAAACAAGACTTTGAAGATTGAAATGGCTAATGCTCTCCAAAATCTCTACACGCACAAAAGCTAATTATAATCTTCTTTCTCTCAGTTTTGCTAAACCACACACTCTGATATTCTATCATTGTTTAGCAATCTAGTTTCTAAGCTTCAATTTGTGTATACATCACAGTTGTGATAAAGTTTTATAGAAAACATTCACACACTTAGTTTTATCTCTTTGTAAGAAAGTGTTACCTTGACAAACCGGGTTGTGGTTTGGATCAAGAAGGCTTTAGCAGTTGTTAAAGCAGTCTGTAATATTCAGTTGAATATAGTGGATTAAGACCTCGTTGGAGAGAGGCGAAATCACCTTGACGGGTGGACTGGAGTAGTTTGAGATCAAACGAACCAGGATAAAAATATCTTGTTCATTGCATTAGATTTCAGTTTTACAATTCAACCCCCCCTTCTTGTGTTTTTCACCACTTCAATCCCAAGAAACCAAACCTCAATGAGTGTAGTATCGAGGATCTACCATCTTCAGACTACACCAAAGCTGGTCATCTCACTACGTCCTAATGGCCAAGTTGGTCAAGTAAAGGTTCTAAAAGTTCATTAGTGCTTCATGACATCACTCAGCGGCCCCGTATTCTCCTTGACTACTCAAGGGCTATCGGTACCCACAAATATGTCGCACTAATGTAGCTATTTCTTAGACCATGTCGGTATACCCCTCACAGTTTCCACAACATATTGCTACTTACCTATAAGGTATCCCAAACCCGGGTAGAGGATTCAAACCCAAACAAAGAACCATAATGTAAAGCATACAAGTCAAACAAAGAAAGCAAGTAAATATGATCTAACCCTAAGGTAACCCCACTGTGATCGGTGGAAATAGAACTGACTGTTTTTTAAGCTGGTTTCGCGGAATGTCGCGGAAGCAAGAGTTGCCACCGTCTTTTATTTTCTCCAACCT
This sequence comes from Vicia faba, assembly GCA_948472305.1. Lineage (NCBI taxonomy): Eukaryota > Viridiplantae > Streptophyta > Magnoliopsida > Fabales > Fabaceae > Vicia > Vicia faba. The sequence continues at coordinate 680,655,289 of OX451737.1, read as the reverse complement.
GGAAAGGACAAAAGCACAACAAAATTCCTTATGAGAATGTTTCTCGGTACGGGAGGTAGATTTATAGAAAGGGAAGGTGTTAGCACCCTTTCTATCCATGGTTATCCATGGGCTCTTAGGTACTTGCTCTTATGTTTTCAAAATGGTTTGTTTTCTTTTCAAATGTGAGTGGGTTTGAAAAAGTTTCTTTGAAAGATTTCTGAATAACTCTTGTATATGTCCTCAAGAGTGTTTGAAAAATTTGTTTTGAAAGCTTTTGAAAGTGTAAGGTGTGAAAAGTATGTTATTTGTTTTTGAAAAGAGCAAGTATCTATGAGTCGTCTACCTACCCTAAGGAATTAAGCTGTGTAGAAGTCCTTAAGGTAGTGCCATCCCACCATTGAGAGGTAGGTAGCACCACCGTTGGAGGTGTTCGGGTCAATTCAAGTGTAGGGACAGTGTGGTCACCAAAGCAATAGTAGGACACCTTAGAAGCTACCCTTATGTCCTTGATCCCTTTTTTTAATCCGAGGCAACTGATTCGAGGCAACTATTCCGAGGCAACTGATTCGAGGCAACTATTTCGAGGCAACTGGATCATGGACATAAGGACCGCTAAGACGTCCTATACTTGACGACCACGTTTCGAAGGCAACAGGTGAGGCGTACCCTAGAAGTGGTGTGTGTATTTGTGTATTGTTTTCAGTTAATGTTTGTCTTTGTAATTAGTGAGCTACGAGTTGTTTTTATTTACATAAATTCTTTCATGTAAGTTTAGCAGTTAAGGGGTGCAGAAAGTAAATTGCGGAAACATAAATCCTACGCTATTACAAGGCGCGGGTCTATACATCGCCAAAAATTACAAAGACCCGTTTTTGGTAAATGAGTACGGAAAGTAAATAAAAACAGTAAAAGTCCTAATTACTATTACATGTCCGGAGCAATTACATAATAATCAAAATAAGGAATTAAAACTAAGATGCGCGCGAAAGAAAGAATCGGGACGTCTTAAGGGTGTTGACCCTTTTTAGAAAAGAAATTGATTTTTTGTCTTTTTGTCAATTAAATGCAATTAATTAAATAATTAAACTAATTAATTAAAAGGAAATATATTTTTGTGTTTTTTATGTTTTTTATGAAATAAAATAAAAAGAAACAAAATTAAGTCAACCTAATTCTAAATTATTTTAATTATTAAAAGAAAAGTCAAAATTGCCTAATTAAACTATTTCAATTAATGTTTATTTACAAAATAATATAATAATAATAATGATGTTAGTTCTATTTTTTTAATTTTTTATGAAAATATGTTAATTATGCTAATTATTAAAAAAATAAAATAAGGCAAATAAATAAAAGAAAAGAAAATGACAAAACAAAATAAAATAAGAAAAAAGTAAATAAACCCAAGGGGGGTGAGATGGCCTTCATGGAGGTTTTCTGAAGTAATTCTGGCCCAACAACAAGAAGCCTTATTTGACTTTTTCTGTTACCTACGCATGCGCTGACTCTAGAGCATAGTACTCTTGCGTTTTGGGCCTTTAGATCTGCCTCCAATGCCACTTGGTTTGTTGGATGGGTGAGGCTTATGGTGGAAACTACTTGAGAAACTGCATAAGAACGCGTTAACAAAAATGATATGAAAATTATGGGGGACCTGGGAAGAACTTACAGCGCGGTATGAGCCTCAGGACTTGGCAAAGGTTGCTTTAGCTTCAGGGTGTGGCAAGGAATAGAACCACGTGCTTGTTTTGATCTGAAGATGCTCGCAACTATGTTTTAGAACTCTCACTTTTTGAATAATTTTTGATTTTGCTCTTGGCCGTTTCTGCACACACTATTTTTTGAATGAGGTTGGGAAGGCTTGTATATATAGTAATGTAAAGTGTATCAATAAGAATAATGGTCATTAAGCCTTTGCATTCATTTTTGAGATTATGCCATGAACTCCATTGAAACAACTTTCCATTTTTGTGTCAAATTTGAATTCTTGCTTGGAATAGGCCCTTGCACGAATTTGGAATGTGTTTTAAGGTGTATCAAAGCTAATCATCACAAAATATATCCCTCCATTAATTTCCTTGATTTTTATTTGAATTTTAAAGATTTAAAATGAATTAAATCAAATAAAATCAAATAAAAATGGAAAAATTAATTTTTAATCTTGAAATAAATTGTGGGACGCGTGGGAGGCATGGCCAAGCTGAAACAAGTGGAAAAAGTGGGCCCCTTTTGTCAAAAATGAAATTTCAAGGATAGTTGACTTTGGCCATTTCACAAAAATTTCCCAACTTCTCAAATGCATATCTTGCTCAATTTTAAAGCTATGAACATGTTCTTAGACATTTTGGAAAGGTCTTGAAGCCCTCTAACCAATGTCTTTGGTCCCATGTCATTTTGATTTACCAATCTCAAGTTATGGTCTTTGACTTAAAGTGCCTTTTTGTTGACTTTTGAAAATGACCTATAATGTTGAAATTGGTAACTTTTTATGAGAGCATTTCTTGGACTTGGAATGTGAAGATGAGTTGTAGGAAATGTCTTCCCCTTCAAGATGAGCATTTGATGGGATTTTTCTGATGAACCATGAAAAAGTTATGCCTTGGTCAAGTTACAGTTGACTTTTCAACTATCCAAAAATAGAAACTTTTGCATCTTGAGACTTTTTGAGCCATGCTTGTGAAATCATGATTAAGATTTGATCAAATGATGATTGTGGCTTCAAAATAAGATGTTGACCAAAAATTTTGACTTTTGACTTCCAAATGACCATTTTGCCCCTGCAGTTGACTGTGGAGCAATTAGGGTTTTTGATTGTGCAACTTGACCTTGTGAGCCTTGAAACTTGACATGTAGGTGCTTGACAATGTGTATGAGCATGTGTGACTTTATTGAGCCTTTGAAAACCTCAACTTCCTTGCAAGAACCAAAACCCTAGTTTGACTGGCTTAGGAGAGTGGTTGATTGTGTAGCCCTTGAGGGATTTTGAAGCTTTTGCTTGTCATAACTTTGTAGATTATGGGAGGGAAAATTTTGGGGTACAACAGTTGCCCCTGTTCAATCTTCTTAGACCTGAGGATGTAGATTGGCGTGTGTGCCTTTCGTGATCTGAGGGTGGAAGATGATTGAACACTACAGTGCCGAGAAATTTGCACTCACATAGTAGAGTATCAGCAGTGTGATAGCGGGAATGGGCTTAAAGATGCCATTTGAAGAGTTGGTGGATAGGAGGATGGGCTTAAAGATGCCATCTGGAAGATGTGACAGAACCTTGTCGGGAATGGGCTTATAGATGCCATTTGGAACTGTAATGGATAGCTGCATCCGAATAAGAAATAGAATGGCCTCCGTGTCTGGAGCATATCTAGTCTGTGTTTGAATGAGTGACAGTATGTCATCCGAATCTGGATCGTATCTGGACTGTCTTTTGAATGAATCTGGACTAAACAATAGAATAGCATCCGGGCTGGAGCATCTCTAAGTTGTCTTTGAAAAGAACTCTGAATAAGCAAAAGAATAGCGTCCATGTCTGGAGCATTTCCCAGCTATATCTGAAAGGAAACTCTTGAATAAGCAAAAGAACAGCATCCATATCTGGAGCATTTCCAAGCTACCTCTGAAAGGAAATCTGGAAGAAGTATCAGAACGTCGCCATGCCTGGGTCACATCTGAACTATCTCTAGAAGGAGTCTTGAATAAGCAAAAGAACAGCATCCATATCTGGAGCATTTCCAAGCTATCTCTGAAAGGAAATCTGGAAGAAGTATCAGAATGTCGCCATGCCTGGGTCACATCTGAACTATCTCTAGAAGGAGTCTTGAATAAGAAAGAGAACAGCATCCATATCTGGAGCATTTCCAAGCTATCTCTGAAAGGAAATCTGGAAGAAGTATCAGAACGTCGCCATGCCTGGGTCACATCTGAACTATCTATAGAAGGAGTCTTGAATAAGCAAAAGAACAGCATCCATATCTGGAGCATTTCCAAGCTATCTCTGAAAGAAAATCTGGAAGAAGCATCAGAACGTCGCCATGCCTGGGTCACATCTGAACTATCTCTAGAAGGAGTCTTGAATAAGCAAAAGAACAGCATCTATATCTGGAGCATTTCCAAGCTATCTCTGAAAGGAAATCTGGAAGAAGTATCAGAATGTCGCCATGCCTGGGTCACATCTGAACTATCTCTAGAAGGAGTCTTGAATAAGCAAGAGAACAACATCCATATCTAGAGCATTTCCAAGCTATCTCTGAAAGGAAATCTGGAAGAAGTATCAGAATGTCGCCATGCCTGGGTCACATCTGAACTATCTCTAGAAGGAGTCTTGAATAAGCAAGAGAACAACATCCATATCTGGAGCATTTCCAAGCTATCTCTGAAAGGAAATCTGGAAGAAGTATCAGAACGTCGCCATGCCTGGGTCACATCTGAACTATCTCTAGAAGGAGTCTTGAATAAGCAAAAGAACAGCATCCATATCTGGAGCATTTCCAAGCTATCTCTGAAAGGAAATCTCTTTGATGTAGATATGTCCTGTCTAGATACAGGTATCGAATCCACAATCAATCGCTCACAGATATGCCCTGGCTAGATACAGGTGTCGAATCTGGAACTGCGACAGTTGGTGGTAATCATCTTTGGATTGACCTTTTTCCTGAAAAGGCAAAACGTTAGATGTATGCAGTGTCATGATGCATGAACTGCATGATGTTAAGAGGTTCTCAAAAATAAATGAGATTATGTGATATGATGTGTATGTGCATGCATTGTGGTGTAAGCAGGATGTATGAAATGTGATATGTTTATGAATGTATTTTCGTCTAGGAAAATAAATCCTTGACGAATGTCGGGAAGATAACTCCCGGGCTGATGTTGAAGAGTAGCGTTCTTCGTTTCCGCTGGGGATGATGGTTGCAAGAATAAACCGGTAGGAGAAGATGACTCCGTTGGGGAATAAACTTGTTGGAGAGATTACTCTGCGGGGAATTACTCTGCGGGGAAGAGATGCTTCGCTGAGATTTTAATGAGAACTCCGCTGGGGATTCCATTGATAAGTTATGTCAGAGAACTTGATGAACTCCGCTGGGGGATAGGAAGAGCTTCGCCGAGGACGATCTTTCCGTGTTTATTGGCTGAGGATAACCCAGTTATATCCTGGTGGGGAAATAATCTTTGAATAAAGTCGGGGAGACGCGTTCGTGCTCTGCAGGGGATAAGCTTCCAGAATCTACTGGGGATAAGCTTCTAGAATCTACTAGGGAGATGGTTCAACTCTCCTGGGGAAAATTTTGAGATTGCACTGGGGAAGTGGCTCCACTGGGGTGTCTTGATTCCACCGGGGAACAATCTTATATTAAGATTGCCGGGGATGCTTGCTTAGGAAGATCTGTATACTCCGCTGGGGAATATTGAGATCTTCTGGGGGATAAACCAACTTCCTTGAGGCTAACAGTAGACTAACTCTGCTTGGGGAGAGTATCCCTGACTTGCTGGAGGGTACTGTGCCTTTTCAGGGTTGATTGGGAGACCAAACTCTGCTCGGGGGAGTATTGCTGAAATCTGGTCTTACTCTGTGGGGAGTTGAGGTAACTTGGTTACATTCTTCAGCCGAACCTACCTTGGTACCTTGGTTGACAGGGCAACTAGATCGTTTGGACAACTCATTATTGCCCCTGTTTCTGCAAGAGAAGGTACCTGTAGAGGTGCTTGAGGACTGCCGATTTGACAAATCTTCTTCTGGTAGGCAAGTGACAAGATGACGGGACATAGTCGTACGCTTTGATCCCTAACTTTTGCCTGGATCGCCCTTTCGGGTTTTCAATCCAACGGGATACCCATTTTTTCCCAAGCCGCCTTTTCAGGTTTTCGGCTTGCTTGGTGTACAGATTTTTTTCATTTTCATCCCTTATTTTGCCCGAACCCTTTTGGTTCGCCGGGAAGCCCTTATTTTTGCCTAGGTGTGTCAACCTAGCGGGTCTTTGATTATGCGTAGTATTTTTCGACTATGTCCGTGCTCTCAGGATGTAGGGAGGTGCCCCTGTCAGTAGTGTTGTGTCGTCATACCACCAGAAGATCTTCGTTTGATCGTCCAATGCCCCAAGTGACTCAGACGGAGATTTGCCCCAAGTGACTCAGACGGAGATTTGCCCCGAGTGACTCAGACGGAGATTTGCCCCAAGCTGGTTGGCCTTTTGAGATATTCTCTGAATCTTGACTTAACTGCCCCAGATGATGGACAATGATCATACCATGCCCCTTGATTGGAGATGCTTTTGTTCATTAGACATTCGTCATGCGAACTTCTATGTTGTTCAAACAAATAGTCATATGCAAGCAATGTTATATTAAAATGCAAAGCTCATGTCTGTCTTGAAGTTTTTGAAAATGCATTTTTCATAAAAACAAGTGAAATTTTTTGTAAACTGTGATGTCAACTCGTTATTTTACCGCAAGCCTTAAGGAGTCAGGATACCTTTGGTAACAGTATGCTTTCGAACTAACCCATGCTTCAGCTAGGACTTTTAAAGGTTGTAGCGTGGCCTAGTTCACGGTTTAAGAAACAAAGGATAAAGGCTCAAATTATATTTGTACCCACCCGCTCTTCGTGATGTTCTTCAAACCTAAACTCAGTTGATTGTGCGTTAGACCTTGTTTGAGTCTTTGTCCTGATGTTCCAATGATGGTTCGGATATTGACAGTTTATTTTGAATAGGCAGTCATTTTTTTTTGTCGAGGGTTTGTAAGACCCCTTTCCTTTCTGATTTTGTTATCCCTGTTTTTTGCCTGAACTGTTTCTTTTTTTGTATTTACAGTCAGCGGGATGCCCCAGTTTTTGTAAGTCTCCTTCATAGGTTTTGACTTAATGGGTTTTTATAATGACTGCCTGTCCTTTATGATTATTCAGAACCATCGCTGTCTTTTGTTTCAGAAGGACTTCTTTTGATGCCATTCGTTGTGCACCTGGATCAACTGAGAAGACTACCCTGCCCCAGGTTATGATTAAGGGTTTTAATTTTCGAAAAGAAAAACTCCAACTTCCTTGGCTCAAAGGGGTTGACGAGGGATTATCTTCCTTATAACTCCAGTGTTTAGGAATTGAAACAATGCCTGTACCTCATCAGCGGGGTCTGTTCAAAAGCATACTGTAAGGATCGTGGTATCGTTTTCGTCATCCTCCCTCAAGAGGCTTAGAATTATTAATTGAGAGTTGATCATCAAAAAATGAAAGCAATTTGAATATAATGAAAATAATTGGATTAATTCAAAAACAGACATATGCAGTACATTAGTGAAATAAAAGAGTTTGCTATGACATTAATTGTTTGTATAAGCAAAAAATTACAACTCGGAAATTCAGATAAACAAAAATCCTTCAATGATTGGGCAAAGGAGCATTGATTATGTTTGGAGTCTCTGATGCTTCAAACTGAATCTCTCCGGTGTCGATCATGTCTTGAATCTTGTTCTTCAAAGGCCAGCAGTTGTCCGTAGTATGACCCGGGCTATCGGAGTGGTATGCGCACCTCTCATTAGGATGGTAGTTGGGAGCAGAGGTGTTTGGATTCCGGAGAGGAGCCCTCAAGGTAATCAGCCCTGCCTTCAATATTTGCTGTAGCGCTTGATCCAGTGACATGTTGATTTTAGTGAATTGTCTCTTGGGTGCGACCTCCTTACGTTGATGCCCCTGTCCCTGTTGAGCAGGCCTAGGATTAGAGATCTGGACTTCCCCTATATGTTGATCATGGCGACCCTTTTGGCTGTACGCAACATTGGCCTCTTTCTTCCCAGTGTAAGGCTTTTTGTGAGTATCAGAAGGTGCAGCTTCTTGAATCTTTCCAGCCTTGATGCCAGCTTCGATCCTCTCCCCGGTCAAGATCAAATATGTAAACCTAGCAGAAGAATTTCCAATGAGATGGTTGAAGAAGGGACCAGACAGGGTCCCCAAGAACATGTCAACGAGCTCTTGGTCAGTCAAGGGCGGTTGCACCCTTCCAGCCAGATCTCTCCACCTTTGCGCATACTCCTTAAAACCTCCACTCGTCCCAAGTGACATACCCTGGAGTTGGGTCCGCGTGGGAGTGAGGTCGGCATTATACTGATACTGCTTATAAAAAGCAGTTGCCAAGTCCTCCCAGTTACGAATACTGGTTCCGTCCAACTGATAGAACCAATCGAGCTGAGTCCCTGAAAGACTCTCCTGTAAGAAATGGATCCATAGATTCTTGTCTGCCGTGTAGGGCTGGATCTTCCTTGCGTATGAACGGAGATGCAGCTTAGGACAGGAAACCCCGTCGTACTTTACAAATGCAGGTGCCTTGAACTTGTGAGGGATCACCACCCCAGAAGATAAACCTAGGTCCCCAAAGTCCAACCCAGGCACACGTTGGATATCCATAGCATTTAACCGGTCCTCCAGCTATTTGTACCTGTCTTCAGCATGGGGTATTGTTCATCATTGAAGTTTGTCTCGGTGTCAGAGACCACAGGGCTAGGAACCTCTCTCCCTTGGTGACTTCCTTCCCCCACAGATGGAGTAGTCCTCTCAGCTTCATTCTGCAGTGTGTTCCCAGATCTGCATCTAGGGTTGAACAAAACAGTCCTCTTGTTCTTCTTCTTCTGAATCAGAGTCTTCAATTCCTTTTGACCCTGGGCTAGGCTCATAATCAACTCCTGGAACTGGGCATTCTGGGCCTGGAGGGCCTTGATAGCTTGTCCATTGGATGATTCAGGATTCATGATGATTGCTGAAATAAACAGCGAAGAAGGTAAGTGACCTGCAACAAGTGTACCTGTAATGCAATGATATGTATGATATGCATGCAATGTTTTCAAGGACCTCGCGGGATAAACAAAGAAGCTTGTTAGAATTTGAATCTGGTGGCTTGATTAAAGGAACTGCATATTATTGAGAGTCCTTCTTCAAGAGTCAAGGCTCACCATATCGAGTGGGTCATAGCCCCTGACTCAAGTCATCAACCTGGCTAGAGGAAAATAAATCCCCTTTGCCCCTTACTAGACATTCTGGTTCATCATGACCTGCATCACAAGCCCTTGAGATCCCTGAAATGGGTTAGTCCTTATGCAGGATGCATGCAATGGTATGATCTTATGTTATGTATGGAGTGATGTAAGTAGGCCCTGCTATGAGTCCAGATTAAGGACTGTAAACAAAACCTGCAATAAACTCAAGTGTCAGATAACAAGTATGCAAGTAGTCAAGTTTTGAAGGCACACAAGTCACACAAAGAGACCTTAGAGTTTAGGCCAGCATGAAGTTTGGGGTACTACCCTCTTGAAGTTGGTGGGCTCAAACCTGTCCTATCAAAGTAACCGGGTTCTAAGGAGCTCAAAATCATTGGATTGTTTTCTGTGTTCATCGTTTCGATTTAGCCACTGAACTGGCGATCAAAATATCCCAAGAAAACAACCCTCAACTGAGTGTAGTATCGAGTATCAACCAACTTCGGACTGCACCAAAGTAGTTATCTCACTACCCCTAAAGAGGCCAGGATGGTTCAATTAAGGTTCCTAAGGTCAGTTGATGCTTCACGACACCACGCGGCGGCCCCGTACCCTCCTTGACTTGACTCAAGGGTTACCGGTACTCACCAAAGTGCCACATCAACGTAGCAGACTGCTTCAACCGTGTCGGTATACCCCACACAGTTCCCTCACAGCCTTGTTGCTACTTTCTAAGATGGTATCCCCCAGATCCGGGTTAGGATCTATAGAACTCCCAAAACAGGCCCAATAATATTAAAGCACACAAATTAGGAAATTGAAAACATAAGTATAATCTATCCTAAGGTACACCTCGCTTTAAAAGTATCCCCAGCAGAGTCGCCAGTTCTGTGATCGGTGGAAATAGAACTGACTGTTTTTTAAGCTGGTTTCGCGAAATATCGCGGAAGCAAGAGTCGCCACCGTCTTTTATTTTCTCCAACCTGGAAAGGACAAAAGCACAACAAAATTCCTTATGAGAATGTTTCTCGGTTCGGGAGGTAGATTTATAGAAAGGGAAGGTGTTAGCACCCTTTCTATCCATGGTTATCCATGGGCTCTTAGGTACTTGCTCTTATGTTTTCAAAATGGTTTGTTTGCTTTTCAAATGTGAGTGGGTTTGAAAAAGTTTCTTTGAAAGATTTCTGAATAACTCGTGTATCTGTCCTCAAGAGTGTTTGAAAAATGTGAGTGGGTTTCAAATGTGAGTGGGTTTCAAATGTTTTGAAAGCTTTTGAAAGTGTAAGGTGTGAAAAGTACGTTGTTTGTTTTTGAAAAGAGCAAGTATCTATGAGTCGTCTACCTACCCTAAGGAATTAAGCTGTGTAGAAGTCCTTAAGGTAGTGTCATCCCACCATTGAGAGGTAGGTAGCACCACCGTTGGAGGTGTTCGGGTCGATTCGAGTGTAGGGACAGTGTGGTCACCGAAGCAACAGTAGGACACCTTAGAATCTACCCTTATGTCCTTGATCCCTTTTTTTAATCCGAGGCAACTGATTCGAGGCAACTATTCTGAGGCAACTGATTCGAGGCAACTGTTTCGAGGCAACTGGATCATGGACATAAGGACCGCTAAGACGTCATATACTTGACGACCACGTTTCGAAGGCAACAGGTGAGGCGTACCCTAGAAGTGGTGTGTGTATTTGTGTGTTGTTTTCAGTTAATGTTTTCTTTGTAATTAGTGAGCTACGAGTTGTTTTTATTTACATACATTCTTTCATGTAAGTTTAGTAGTTAAGGGGTGCAGAAAGTAAATTGCGGAAACATAAATCCTACGCTATTACAAGGCGCGGGTCTATATATCGCCAAAAATTACAAAGACCCGTTTTTGGTAAATGAGTACGGAAAGTAAATAAAAACAGTAAAAGTCCTAATTACTATTACATGTCCGGAGCAATTACATAATAATCAAAATAAGGAATTAAAACTAAGATGCGCGCGAAAGAAAGAATCGGGACGTCTTAAGGGTGTTGACCCTTTTTAGAAAAGAAATTGATTTTTTGTCTTTTTGTCAATTAAATGCAATTAATTAAATAATTAAACTAATTAATTAAAAGGAAATATATTTTTCTGTTTTTTATGTTTTTTATGAAATAAAATAAAAAGAAACAAAATTAAGTCAACCTAATTCTAAATTATTTTAATTATTAAAAGAAAAGTCAAAATTGCCTAATTAAACTATTTCAATTAATGTTTATTTACAAAATAATATAATAATAATAATAATGATGTTAGTTCTATTTTTTTGATTTTTTATGAAAATATGTTAATTATGCTAATTATTAAAAAAAAAATAAGGCAAATAAATAAAAGAAAAGAAAATGACAAAACAAAATAAAATAAGAAAAAAGTAAATAAACCCAAGGGGGGTGAGATGGCCTTCATGGAGGTTTTCTGAAGTAATTCTGGCCCAACAACAAGAAGCCTTATTTGACTTTTTTCGGTTGCCTACGCATGCGCTGACTCCAGAGCATAGTACTCTTGCGTTTTGGGCCTTTAGATCTGCCTCCAATGCCACTTGGCTTGTTGGATGGGTGAGGCTTATGGTGGAAACTACTTGAGAAACTGCACAAGAACGCGTTAACAAAAATGATATGAGAATTATGGGGGACCTGGGAAGAACTTACAGCGCGGTATGAGCCTCAGGACTTGGCAAAGGTTGCTTTAGCTTCAGGGTGTGGCAAGGAATAGAACCACGTGCTTGTTTTGATCTGAAGATGCTCGCAACTATGTTTTAGAACTCTCACTTTTTGAATAATTTTTGGTTTTGCTCTTGGCCGTTTCTGCACACACTATTTTTTGAATGAGGTTGGGAAGGCTTGTATATATAGTAATGTAAAGTGTATCAATAAGAATAATGGTCATTAAGCCTTTGCATTCATGTTTGAGATTATGCCATGAACTCCATTGAAACAACTTTCCATTTTTGTGTCAAATTTGAGTTCTTGCTTGGAATAGGCCCTTGCACGAATTTGGAATGTGTTTTAAGGTGTATCAAAGCTAATCATCACAAAATATATCCCTCCATTAATTTCCTTGATTTTTATTTGAATTTTAAAGATTTAAAATGAATTAAATCAAATAAAATCAAATAAAAATGGAAAAATTAATTTTTAATCTTGAAATAAATTGTGGGACACGTGGGAGGCATGGCCAAGCTGAAACAAGTGGAAAAAGTGGGCCCCTTTTTTCAAAAATGAAATTTCAAGGATAGTTGACTTTGGCCATTTCACAAAAATTTCCCAACTTCTCAAATGCATATCTTGCTCAATTTTAAAGCTATGAACACGTTCTTAGACATTTTGGAAAGGTTTTGAAGCCCTCTAACCAATGTCTTTGGTACCATGTCATTTTGATTTACCAATCTCAAGTTATGGTCTTTGACTTAAAGTGCCTTTTTGTTGACTTTTGAAAATGACCTATAATGTTGAAATTGGTAACTTTTTGTGAGAGCATTTCTTAGACTTGGAATGTGAAGATGAGTTGTAGGAAATGTCTTCCCCTTCAATATGAGCATTGTATGGGATTTTTCTGATGAACCATGAAAAAGTTAAGCCTTGGTCAAGTTACAGTTGACTTTTCAGCTATCCAAAAATAGAAACTTTTGCATCTTGAGACTTTTTGAGCCATGCTTGTGAAATCATGATCAAGATTTGATCAAATGATGATTGTGGCTTCAAAATAAGATGTTGACCAAAATTTTTGAATTTTGACTGCCAAATGACCATTTTGCCCCTGCAGTTGACTGTGGAGCAATTAGGGTTTTTGACTGTGCAACTTGACCCTGTGAGCCTTGAAACTTGACATGTAGGTGCTTGACAATGTGTATGAGCATGTGTGACTTGATTGAGCCTTTGAAAACCTCAACTTCCTTGCAAGAACCAAAACCCCAGTTTGACTGGCTTAGGAGAGTGGTTGACTGTGTAGCCCTTGAGGGATTTTGAAGCTTTTGCTTGTCATAACTTTGAAGATTATGGGAGGGCAAATTTTGGGGTACAACACCCACTTTTAGAAGTTATCCCCAGTAGAGTCACCAGTTCTGTGATACAGTGGGAGAACTGACTTGGTTGTTTTGTGTTTTATCGTAAATGTTGCGGTTAGCGAGAGTCACCACTGACTTTTCTTTTATCCAAAGGGAAAGGTGAAAAAGCACAGGAAAGACCTTTGAGATGTTTTCTTGAGTTCGTAGGGTAGATTATGAAAAGGGAAGGTATTATCACCCTTTTCATCCATGGTTTTTCATGGGCTCTTAGTTACTTGCTAGATCACTTTCTTTTGTTTGAAAATGTGCTTTGTGTGGTTTTTGAAAGTATTTTGTAAAGGCGCCATCGTTTAGGAAAACTTTGTAATGATTCTCGTTTGTAAGAATGTATACAAAGTGTTTGATCTTTTGAAAATTTTTTCAAGTTTTGAAAGATGTTTTTAAAGTGGGATTACCCTAAGGGTGTTTGTGTGCAAGTGTATTGATTTACATGCATTGTTTTTGTCTTTGATTAGGGTTTTCTATTGATTAGTTTTAGTCTTTCCATACAAAACCCTAATTACTAGCATTTGTATTTGAAAGCGTTAAATTATGGAAAATAAAGTCTTACGCAATTACATAGTTTAGGGGATGGGGTACGATTTACAAAATAGGGATAAAATAGGAACTTAAATATTACAACCATATTGAATAACAATGAAGGAAATGTAAAAACAGTGTAAAAAGAAGGAAATTTTGCATTTTGAACTATTATGTGTCGACACAAGCTCATATGTATCGACACATAACTTTCCTTGCCTCTGTATTGCCAAATCAACTCAGTATGAGTCGATACATAATGGTATGTTTCGACTCATACGCTGCATGTGTCGACTCATGTGTGCTTTGTGTCGACTCATACACTGTTTTTCCTTCTATTTTGGGTCTATAAAGCAGTATGTATCGACTCATGAGGCTATGTGTCGACTCATACTGTCATTTTTTTACTTCAACATTGTTTTGCTGCATACATGGGTTAGTTCTCGACACATAATGAAAAGAATGGAAGATAAACAAAAGGTTAGATTCAAGGACAATGGTTACTACACTTTGTCTTCAAAAATGAATTACTAATGATGCTTGAAATGAAGAACTAAAGTCAAGAAACTTACCTTGGAGTTGGATCTTATACTCTGAGTTTGAGTTGTTGTCTTGACTGTTCTTGAACTTGGAAAAGAAAACAAATGTGTTGTAGAAGCTTGTTCTTGAGTTTGAACAATTTCTAGGTGATGTATGTGTGGTGCTTAGATGTTTGGACAGAGCTTGCAAGGTGTGAGAGTTCTAAATATTTGGACTTTAAAAGTCAAGAGTGGAAGCTTTTTTTGGACATTTATGGCTTTTGGGGGAGTATGGGATCTTGATGACTAGTTTACAACAAAACTTATACCTTTTCTCTCTATTTTTTCTAACCTTATTCTCTTGCAAATTCTTCTTCTATTTATAGGCAAGGGGTTTGTGCATATGAGTTGATTAGGTTTTCAAAACAGCATGTCATGGTTTGGTTGGATTACAAAGATCAAACTAAGTCAAGTACTCCATAGTCCCAAGATAAAGTACCAAAGTTGCTGGTATTTAGGAGCTACTTCCCATGATTTATGGTGGAGTATAATCAGCAACCAGCAAGGTATGAGCTCAAGACAAACTTTGTATAAAAAGCTTGCTTTTCAAGAATAGCAATGGTGCCTTTATGCCATAAATGGAAAGATCTTTTGGACAATGGTTTAAAAACTTGGGTAATAGCTCAAGAGTGGGTGTAAGAATTAACTTATGATAAGATTTATAAGCAAGGAAGCCTGCAACATAAGATTATGCAGCAAATCATAAGAGTTTTGTTATGTGATCTTCACTAAAATGACTTGCAATTCAATAATGGATGCCCAACTTCAAGCCCTTGAATCTCCTAGCTCAAGTATGATAAATTCATGCTCTTGAATGTTTTGGAAAGCTTGAAACACCCTCTACAACTTTCATGTTGGCCATTTTGACAAAATCATCTTGGAACTATGTGAAAAAATGCCAAGAAGTTGGGATAAAATCCTGACCAAAATCTGTTGAAAATTCCTAAGTGTTTATTAAAAAATGCCATGACTTCATGAATTTATAAGTTGAGATCCAAGTATATTTAGGAGAAGTTATGTAAAGCAATATTGTAGATATCATGGAGGTCTACAACTTTCATGTTGAAAGTTTCTTTTGAATCATCTTGCATCATGATGAAAAAATAGCATGAAGTGATGAAATTATCATGTATAAAAACACTTAGAAAATTTCGAAGTCTTGGAAATCTTGACTTTTCAAGTTGACTTTTGACTTTCTTGACTTCTTGATGATCAAGCTTGATATTCTTGAATGTCTTGATGAAATTAGATCTTTGGAATGTAACATTGACCAAAAAGTCAAAGTTTGACTTTCTAGTATGCAATTGACCATTTTGCCCTTGTGCCAATTCCAAGCCTAAATTGATGTATTAGTGCTGCAAACTTGACGTCATAGAAGATCTTGTGGGAGAATCCTTGAGAAATGAGAGGGAAAATTTTGGGGTACAACAATGTCTTATCTCATAAAATCAACCAACACACTTGTGTTTTTTATAAATTTTTAAAAGGTGAACTACGTGTACCCTGATCCCCTATTGCATGAAAGGTGGTACGTAGGCACTAAAGGTTCGCAACCGCGGCGGGTTCAAAAATCATAAAAAATATACTTCTTTTCTCGCCTCCACCATCTATCTTACATACAACATTTTATAGCCAAAATATACATATTTTTTTAAAGAGATTCCTGCGGAGTACCGTAGATGTTTAGGGTGCTAATACTTTCCCTTTGCATAACCAACCCCCTTACCTTGAATCTTTTCCCCTCTTTTTGGGTTACTCGCCCTTTTACAATTCCTTTAGAAACAATAAAGCACGGTGGAGATTTTTATTTTGATCTGTATAAGTCTAGTAAATCCAATGGCTTAGTCTTAAACATTTCTACCGCTACACTCAAACCCAGGATCTTCTACATGGCAAGGCTTTAGCGCGCGCTGTTTGTACCACTGGGGTGGTTTGTTTCATCCATTAGTTATACAACTTGCATTAAATATAAAATGAACTCATTTCTGAAAATTTGAACATGACTTCATCTTCTTCCTTCGCGCGCGCAGGGATGCATAACTCCATTGTTAAGCTTCGAAAAACTTCATTTCTCAGCCAAATCAAAAGATGTAAATATCAAACCTGCCTAAAATTTTAATACGGATCTAACCACATAACTTTCAAAAGTTATAGGTCGAAGGTTAGCATGAATTTTATTCAGTACTAAAACTAAAACCTAACTGATCAGAGAAGAAATTCTCAACGTACAAGCAAAGATAATCAAAACCATGGACATGGTCAGTTTCCTAGACATGATATCTACATCTTTTCTTCACAATGTATATACATATGATGCTTGAATGAAGAGTTCCAAGTTTGACAAAACTTACCTCTTGGAGTGAAATTCGAAGGACTTTTACACGAATTCTAGAAATGGTTTGATGATGGATTAAGCTTGCCTAGACCTCCCTGAAGCTACTCCAATTGCTATAATGTCTTGTAGCTTGCCCAACTGCTCTGGACAAGTCAAGTTGCAATGGTGGATTTTTGAAAATGGTGGATGAGGAAGGAGGATTTACATAAGTGGTTTAAGGGTTGGGATAGTTCCTATGTGGTGTATGGAAGCTTAGTGAATCGAAAGGACAAAAAACACACAAAGGGATTTGAGATTTTGTGTGTGAAGTTAAAATGCTCCAAGTTTTGTGCTTGTGTGCGGGTTCTGAGTTTTTGAGAGTTTGGGAGTGTTTGAGGATTTTTCAACACACAAGAATCTGGCCCCCTTAGCTTGCAAATGGCCTCTCTATTTATAGAGAAATGGTTTTGGAAGTTGAAGTAATCAGATTTGCAAGATAACAAATTATGGTTTGGTTGGAATGTAAATATCAAGTTATGTCAAGTCTTCCATGATCCCAAGATGAAGTACCAAAGTTGTTGGTATAAAGGGGCTACTTTCCATGATTTATGGTGGAGTATAATCAGAAGTAAGCAAGGTATGGGCTCAAGACAAATTTTGTACCAACAAGCTTACTTTATGGAAAGATCTTTTGGACAATGGCTTAATAACTTGGGTAAGAGCTTAATTCATTGTGTAAACAATTAATTATGAAGTGAAACACAAGTTTGAGGCCTGCAAAGCAAGATCATGTAGCATGGTATATGGATTTGATCAATGTTCTTCAAAATTTTGTCTTCGACTTGATTCCTTCTACAAAGATATTGAATCTCTGAAGAACTTTAATCTTTTTCTTTACTCTGGTTGAATACGCCAACCTTTCATTTTGATCACATAGATCCACAACTTTCGACCAAACTCATCAACAGACAAAACAATATTTGTTTTCATAAATTGTATGTTCTTCGAATGGACCACATTCATCTGAATGTACCACCTTGAGTATGCAAGATGATTTCATTGGCATAGTTGAAACGAAAGAACTTCTGAATTGCTTTCAAGCTTCACAAAGTTTTTTCAGGCATCTCAAGACTTGGAAAACCATATATTGAGTAATCAGTTAATTAAGTGGTCGAAAGTTCAAATGTCCAAACTTCAAATGCCACAACCAACTATCCTTGTGGTCGAACAGTTTTCAAACATTGAACTTCTGTCGAGTTGATCATTGTTTTGCAATGAACTATTATCAGCAAGTTTTTTTCTTAAATTGTAATTCATAGTCCAAAACTATGTGTATCAAATGGTTTAGAGGTGGATCGAAGCAGGTTACTTGAAGGAAGCTATTGCCCAGTCGAAGCTTGTGGATCGAAGTAGGTTGCTCGAAGGAAGCTATTGCCCAGTCAAAGCTTATGGATTGAAGCAGGTTTCTCGAAGGAAGCCATTGCCCAGTCGAAGCTTGTGGATCGAAGCAAGCATGAAGATAGACTTGTAATTCGTAGAGTCAAAACTATGTGTATTAAAGGGTTTAGAGGTGGATCGAAGCAGGTTGCTCGAAGGAAGTTATTGCCCAGTCGAAGCTTGTGGATCGAAGTAGGTTGCTCGAAGGAATCCATTGCCCAGTCGAAATTTGGGGATCGAAGCAAGCTTGCTCTTCTTCTACTTGTCAAAATCTGCCAACCACTCCTTTCGATCAGTCATGTGGTTCGAACAGCCTGAACCAGATTTTAAATTCGACATGGTTATCTGCTTTTCCCTTTCGATAGTTTCCTCTTCCTCCTTTAAAGGATTCAGAAGTTCCATCCTTTACCTGATGCTTGAGATCCCAATATGAACCATGGAAACTATATGGGGCATTAAAATTCCAATTGTACTTGTTCAAACCCAAACCTTAATTTAAGCCATCAGTGTTGAGGAAGTGTCTTGAGCTGATCAAACCTTATGCAATATTAAATCAATAGAGATCTTGTGAGAAAATTCCTGATAAATGAGAGGGAAAATTTTAGGATACAACACACATCTTTAATCATAGCTTTCCCTCCATTACTCATTTGAAAGACTATGTTTCTAGTACCTTCCGCTTGCAACAAACTATTATCAGCAAGTTTTACCTTGCTCTTCTTCGACTCGTCAAAATCTGCCAACCACTCCTTTCGACTAGTCATGTGGTTCGAGCAGCCTGAGTCGAGAAACCATATATTGGATTCGACATGGTTATCTGTAACTGCAGCCATAACCACCATACCACCTTGAGAATCATTTGAACCTTGGCGTGCAAGGTTCACTCCTTCGTCCTTGCCTGTCGATCCCTTGTCTTTTCTGTACCAACAATTCTTGGCCAAGTGTCCCCACTTTTCACAGTTATAACACTGCATACCTTTCTTATCTTCTTTGTCCTTTCGATAGTTTCCTCCTCCCCTTTTCGAGGATTCAGAAGATCATGGGGATTCGACCAAGACTTCTTGCCATGAGTCTTGTCGAACTTGCCTTTGAATTTATTGGAACCACCCTCCTTTTCCCATGACTGAGCTTGCAGTGCCTGTATTGAGTCCTGAACTCCTTTCCTTTCGACAATCCTCATCTCATGCGCCTCCAACGAACCAACCAAATCTTCCACTTTAGTGGTTTCAAGATTGTTGGATTCTTGAATAGCTACAATAACATGACCAAAGTGAGAGGTCAACATTCTCATTATCTTCTCAATTATCATCTTATCAGTAATAGTTTCACCAAAACCCTTCATGAGATGGACGAGTTTCTGAACCTTCGACACATATTCTGTAACTTTTTCATCTTTTCCCAACGAAAACAACTCATATTGTCGACGCAAGGTTGTAATTTGACAACCTTGACTTTCTCACCTCCTTCGTAATAATTCACCAGAATATCCCATGCTTCCTCCTCCATTTCAACATGAGAGATTCTGTCAAAATTAGCAACATCGATCGCCGTCTGAATGCAATAAGCATCCTTGCAATCTTTCTTCTTGACTTTGTTGTGGGCTTTTTTCTGTTTGTCGGTTGCATTTGCAACCAACATAGGAACATCGTCGGTAACCACTTCTAGGGTTTCATGGAAGTCAAACAAGGATTGCATCTGTTTTTTCCATCAGATCCATTTTTTGTCGTCAAGCATTGGAAGAGAATTTGGAATGCCCTTATCACTAGCCATCTTCACAGCGGTTGATTCACTTACCCTAGAAAAACGATCTCTGACGTGAAATTCTTGAAAACTTGATCAAGAACAATAATCGGAAGCTCTGGATACCAATTTGTTAGTGCGTGAGGCACTTTTAGTGAGGAGAGAAAGAGAGAATAATAAAGGAAATAAGAATTTGTATTATTGAATTGTACAAATAATGATACACACTATGACTATTTATATACAATCCTAATTGGGTTTGGACTAACATAACTTAGATTAAATTTAAATATTAAATATAATCAAATCTAATATAATTTAATATTTCAACACAAAATTAGTGATGTCTTAATTTTTTATTACCCGTCTAATACACAAACGTTGTTCGTTAAGACGGCCAGAAAGCAAAGAAAAATGAGGCTACAAAATTAATGCATGAAAGTTTAAGATAATTGTCTATGTCATTTGGATATTTAAAGTATTATTTTAAGATATTTCATATTTGATGTTTAAGATGATGTTTATGTGTTTCTTATCATGTAATTTTAGTTATATGATATTTTAGTTAATATTTATGTGTTTGTTATCATGCAATTTTAGTAATATCAATTATAAAAAATATCCAATGTTTTTTTACAAGTTCATTCCTATAATTATGTATTTAATAATTTGTTCATACCTTTTAATATTTTTTACATTATTTCATAAAATTATTAATATATATTAATTCATAATATCAATTATAATGTTTTCTTTTTTATTTATAGTAAAATGGTATACATCTCTATTTTACATTTATTTATGATTTTTTCACTACATTGTTAGATCCATGTGAACACACAAGTTCTTTATTAATTATTAATATAAAAATGAATGTGACATTCTTAAGAAAATAAATATGAGAAATAAAAAAAAAATAGGGATAAGAAATCGACACAAACAAATTTTCATTTTTTTAAAAAATTTTCTTGTGCAAGTTATAATCATCGCATAATAGTTTTTTCTTATTTTTATTTAAATTTTCATTCATTTGAATAAAATATGAAAACCGTTGCATTAGAAATAAAAATATATTAATACAATATATTGTAAATCAATAGTATTTTATATCAATAATAATAAATTGATCATTAGAATATATTGTTTTAAGAGTTCATTGAATATAAATTAGAACAATTGAATCATTTGGATTATTGTAAATCAGAAGATTTCTAAGACACTTTTACACTTTCACTGTTCTGATCGTCTAAATAAGGTATGAGGAAAGAGATATCGTGTTCTTATAGCACCAGGTTTTTTTGGAAATACTTTGCTAGATTTTGAAAGAAAATCTAATCAACATGGGCGCCACTAGGGCAGACCATCGGCATGGAAATCTTCCATGGCTGACTTTATTCCTTGAATGACTCCTATTTCTCCATTCCAACCTCAAGCATAATAGAAATTATTTACATGAGCTCTTCAAAATGCGTGTGACATATCGATTTTTAATTTTTCCAAAGCTTGCCACAAAGGGCGTCTCTCGATCAAGATACCTAAAGAGGCTTACAAAGCATGACTCAAACGCTACAAGAATGATTACATAGAAGATTGATCACTAGTAAAGATAATGTGTCATTGAAGGCATTTGAATTATGTGACAAAATCGTGAAATTATGGAGTTCAATTACTAATTGGAATTTAACTCTTTTGTGACATGACAATTTTTAATTTTCATTCAAATTAAGAGAGTGTCAATGGAGTGGGCGAGATGAGTGGGCCTTATTTTATTGGGTCTTGGGCCGGTCCAGAATAGTTTCCCCTAATACTCGCCGAGCATTCCGGATGTGGGTGAGTCTTTTAGTAGTGGTGGCCGACCCTCAGGAATGGTTGTCAATGCGCCTGTGGGCATGCATTGCTTTAGTTTTGTCAAAGAGTGATGGGGGAGCATGAGAATTAAATGTAGTCCCATCATTGAAATGTTCTATCGTTTTTCTCTTCACGTGTGACCTGAAGATGGAGAGAGTGGCGTGACGCTACATGTTGTGCACTTGAGTGTACTTGAGTTTGATTGTGTTTCCAAAGTAAAATTTGACCGTTAGTTTACACTTGCTTCTTACTTTTAATCTGATTGCTTTTCTCTATATAAGGGTAGAGAAAATTTGGGGGAATTTTTTGTAATCTATTAGATTGAATTTACCTTAATTCCTTTGAGTCTTCTCCACTTCTCTTAGAGTGTTTTTCCTTGGAGTAATCGCTATCACGCATTCAAAACTTTAACCTTCAGCCTTCTCCTTCATTTCACTGCCTTCAACCTTACACTTCAATGTATTATCTTCCAACCCAAACTTTTTCTTCAAGCATTTAATGTCTCCTTGTTAAAATGAGTGATATCCCCATTACCATAAAGTTTGATTCAAAAGGCAACACTTCTTCCCTTTTGAAAAGGGGAGCGGATTTATTCCTTTTCTTCTATCAATGGAGATTTTAAATCAAAAATCATCTCTCTGATTGACGATTCTGAAATGGAAGGAGTGTTTGGGGACTCCTTTTCTGAAATAGCTTCTTCTAATGATTCATTGGAAGCTCTATTTTCGGGGAAGGCCGGCGAGAATGAGGATTCTATCGAAAAATGAATGCATCCTTCTGTCTTGACTGAGAGGGATGAAAATAGACTAAACTGAACTTTATAAAACCTGAATCTGACCTACAATAAACTTACAAGACCTAAATCTGACCTATAACCTATTATAGTTTCAGTTTTTTAGTCTCATTTGACCTTTTTAAAACATACCATACAAAGCCTTTAGACCCATCATTAATTAAAGAAGCTTAATATACAAGTTATAAGTTCTGATAGTGGGGCACCAAACCATAATTGAGAAAGGATAGTAAGCACAATAGTTATCGCAACCGTTATCGTGATGAATTAACAAACCCCTCATCTTCGACTCAACTTTAAAACATCCATATTTTACCATATACTTAAATACGGCATGATCTTATTCATAGCATACTAGTAACAAAATCCAACATACACTTAGCAAGAACATCTCTAAATCATAAAGAAAATATATATCTCCAAAATTCCAAAATCGTGTGAACGATTATAATACTCTAGCCATGAGTGGTTCTCATAATACTTTTTTAATTTAGTTTCTTTATTTAATTTAATTTATATAAATTATTAATTTATAAATATTATCAACTTATTTATATTAATATATAGATATAAATAAATCCATATATATTTTTTATTAAATTTATGCTTCTTCGCATTCTTTTTGTTTTCTCTGTTATTAATCATACTTTTATAATGATTTGTTTCTTTAAGTTAATGGTGTCAAGCTAACCGAAATAAATAACATTTTTTGATATTGCTCACTCTTTTCTTTTTACCCATAAAAATACTCAATTTCTTTTTGTAAGATAAATATCTTTCTTTGAAGATATCAATTCAAAAAGAATTACCTGTATATTGTATATGTGTTAAAATAGTTCAACTAATTAATTAGTTAGTTAAGAATTAGTTAAGTGTTATTTTGTCAATTAGTTATATACTTAATCTATAAATAGAATTCTTGTTGAAATATTAAATTAAATTTGTTAAAATGTTATATTTGATTTGATTTGATTTGATTTAATATTTAAATATAATTTAAGTTTTGTAGACTCAAGTTCAATTAGAATTGTATATAAATAGTTTTAGTCTGCATCATTATTTGTATAATTTAATAATATAAATCTTTATTATCTTTATTATTCTCTCCTCACTAAAAGTGTTTCACGCACTAACAAATTGGTATCTAGAGCTTTCAGTTATTGTTCTTGATCGAGTTTTCAAGAATTTCATGTCAGAGGTCGTGTTTATAGGACAAGTGAATCAACCGCTGCGGAAATGGCTAGTGATAAGGGCATTATGAATTTTCTTTCAATGTTTGACGGTAAAAATTGAATCCGATGGAAAAAACAGATGCAATCCTTGTTTGGCTTCCATGAAATCCTAGAAGTGGTTACCGAGAACGTTCATGCGTTGACTGCAAACGCAATCAATGAACAAAAAAAAACCACAGTGGAGTCAAGAAGAAAGATTGAAAGGCTGCTTATTGCATTCAGACGGCGATCGATGTTTCTAATTTCGACAGAATCTCTCATGCTGAAATGGCGGGGGAAACATGGGATATTCTGGTGAATTATTACGAAGGAGGTGAGAAAGACAAGGTTGTCAAGTTACAAACCTTGCATCGACAATATGAGTTGTTGTCGAAGGGAGAAGATGAAAAAATTGTAGAATATGTGTCGAAGGTTCAAAAACTTGTCCATTTCATGAAGGGTTGTGGTGAAACCATAATTGATAAGATGATAGTTGAGAAGGTAATGAGAACGTTGACCTCTCACTTTGATCACGTTATCGTAGCTATTCAAGAATCCAACAATCTTGAAACACTAAAGTGGAAGATTTGGTTGGTTCATTGGAGGCGCATGAGATGAGGATTATCGAAAGGAAATGAGTTTAGGACTCGATACAGGCTCTGCAAGCTCAGACATGGAAAAAGGATGGCGGTTCCAACAAATTTAAAGGCAAGTTCCACAAAACTCAGGACAAGAAGTCTTGGTTTAAACCTCACAAGCATCAAGTCGAAGATGGAGCTTCTGAATCCTCGAAAGGATGATTAGGAAACTATCAAAAGGGAAAAGAAGATAAAAAAAGTGTGTAGTGCTATAACTGTGAAAAATGGGGTCACGTAGACAAGAATTATTGGTACAGAAAAGAAAAGGGATCGATAGGCAAGGACGAAAGAGCGAACCTTGCACGCCAAGATTCAGATGATTCTGAAGGTGGTATGGTGGTTATGTCTGCAATTTCATATAACCATGTCAAATCCAAGATCTTGTTTCTCGACTCAGGCTGCTCGAACCACATGACTGATCGAAAGAAGTGGTTGGCATATTTTGACTAGTCGAAGAAGAGCAAGGTAAAACTTGCTGATAATAGTTTGTTGCAAGAAGAAGGTACTGACAATATAGTCTTTCAAATGAGTTATTGAGGGAAAGCTATGATCAAAGATGTGCTTTATGTACCTGGAATAAAGTGCAACTTGCTAAGTGTTGGACAACTAGTCGAAAAAGGTTTCTCAGTTCTCATGAAAGATGGAGTTTTGAAATTGTTCGACACCAAGAACAATTTGGTCTTAAAATCTCCGTTGTCGAAGAACGGGACATGTAAGACTATGATCAGTTCGACTGAAGTTCAATGTTTGAAAACTGTTGTTGACCACAAGGATAGTTGGTTGGACATTTGAGGTTTGGACATTTGAATTTTCAATTACTTAATCAACTGATTACTCAAGATATGGTTAATGGAATTCCAAGTCTTGAGATGTCTGAAAAACTTTGTGAAGGTTGTTTAGTAGGAAAATAATCCAGAAATTCTTTTGTTTCGACTATGCCAATGAGATCAACGTGCATACTCGAAGTGGTACATTTAGATGTATGTGGTCCATTCGAAGAACATACAATTGGTGGAAACAAATATTTTGTTTCATTTGTCGATGAGTTTAGTCGAAAGTTGTGGATCTAAGTGATCAAATTAAAATACGGAGTATTCGAAATATTTAAGATATTCAAGATACTTGTCGAAAACCAGAGTGAGAAGAAGATCAAATTTATGCGAACAGATGGAGGTGGCGAATACACATCCAAGATATTTGAAGATTTATGTGCAGAACATTGTGTTGATCATAATGTAACTGCTCCTTATACACCTAAACATAATGGAATTGGTGAAAGAAGAAACAGAAACATATTAGATATGGCGAGATACATGCTGAAGCAAAATAATTTTTCAAAGTTTTTATGGGGAGAAGCTATTTCGACTGCAATTTATATTTTGAATAGGTGTCCTACTATGATATTAAAGAACAAGGTTCCTGAAGAAGTATGGAGTGGCAAACGACCATCAGTAAGTCATTTGAGGATGTTTAGCTCTATGTGTTACAAGTGTATTCCTGATGCGAGAAGAAGAAAGCTTGATGACAAAAGTGAACTTATGATTCTGGTAGGATATCATAAAATTGGTGCATCAGGCTATTCAATCCAATTAATGAGAAAATTGTGTTGACTAGAGATATTGTGATTGATGAAACTTTTGCCTGGGATTATAATTCTAGCAATTCAATTAACAAGTCATTGATGAGTTTTGATTTCGATGAAGAAAATGATGAAGTAGTGATCGAAGGAATTATTGAGAATCCAGTTGAAGTCAAAGAAGAAGCAGTTGCTGACATTCCTGACACAGTCGAAGTCGGAGAGGTTGTGGCTGAAACAAGCCAAAGACCTCAAAGAAATAGAGTTCTTCCAACACGACTTCATGATTATGAAGTGGTGGGTGATGATGAAGTCACACCAGATAGAAAATTAGTTCATTTTGCTTTACTTGCAGGTGCTAAACCAATTAACTATAGCGAAGCTTTGAAGACTAAATAGTGGAAGTTAGCTATGGTCGAAGAGTTACATGCAATCAAAAAAAACAACATGTGGGAGTTAGTCAAATTGCCAGCACATACAAAAGCTATCGAAGTAAAGTGGGTATTCAAGTTGAAACATAATGTTAATGGCTCGATAGCAAGACATAAAACAAGATTAGTATCTCGAGGGTTTCTTCAAAGATAAGGACTCGACTACTCTGAATTATTTTCTCTAGTAGCAAGATTGAAGATTGTTCGACTAGCGGTAGCATTGGCATGCAATCAAGGTTGGTCGACATTTCACTTAGATGTGAAATTAGAATTTTTGAATGGTCCTTTAGACGAAGAAGTCTATGTCACACAACCTCCAGGGTTTGTGATTCATAAGGAAGCAAGTAAAGTATATAAGTTGCACAAAGCGCTCTATGGCCTCAAGCATGCACCAAGGGCATGGAACAAGAAGATCGACTCATACCTAGTCAAATTGGGATTTTTTAAATGCAAATCTGAGTATGGTGTTTATGTTCAGGTTGTAGTACAAGATATAACAATCATATGCTTATATGTCGATGACTTGCTAGTGACTGGAAATATCTTGGAGAACTTGTTGAAGTTTAAAGAGCTGATGATGAAGGAATTTGAAATGTCTGATCTGGGAAAATTGTTTTATTTCTTAAGTATGGAATTTCAAATGTCGAAGTAAGGTATGGTGCTACATCAAAGGAAGTATGTCAAAGAAATACTCAAGAGATTCAGAATGGATGATTTGAATCTTATATCCTCACCTGTCGAACCAAACATAAAATTGGATAAGAATGGAGAGGAAGATAAAGTCGATGTAACTTTGTTCAAGCAAATTGTGGGATCTCTGAGGTATGTGTGCAATAGTCGACCTGATATAGGTTTTGTTGTAGGATTAGTAAGCAGATATATGAGTGAACCAAGAGTGTCACATATGAAGGCCGCAAGAAGAATTCTGAGATATTTGAAGGGTTTGATAAACTGTGGAATACTATTTCGACGAGATTCTAAAGACAAAGAAGAAATAGTTAATTATTTTTCAGATGTTGATTGGTGTGGAGATAAGGAAGATCGAAGAAGCACAACTAGATATTTCTTTCAAGTATTTGGTGCCCCAATCTCACGGTGTTCGAAGAAACAACTTGTGATGGTATTATCATCTTGTGAAGTTGAATATATAGCAGGACTCAATGTTGCATGTCAAGCAATTTGGATCAGGTCTGTACTTAAAGAAATAAAGGTCAAAGTGAAGAAACTTCTTATATTGCAAATCGACAACAAGTCAGCCATAAATCTGACGAAGAATCCAGTTCTACATGGAAGAAGTAAACATATCGAATCAAGGTTTCACTTCTTGAGGGAAAAGATAAATTGAGGTGAACTTGAACTAAGACATTGCTCGAGTGAAGCACAATTGACTGATATTTTCACCCAATGATTGAAGATTAACAAATTCTTGAATTTGAGAAAGAAATTAGGAATAATTCATATTGACTAGTTTTGAGGATGTTCGACAATTTGGATTATGAGGGTGTGTTGAAATGTTAAATTAGATTTGTTAAAATATTAGATTAAATTTGATTTGATTAGATTTAATATTTAAATATAATTCAAGTTGTGTATACCCAAATCTAATTAGGATTGTATATAAATAGTTTTAGTATGTATCATTATTGGTACAATTCAATAATACAAATTCTTATTTTTTTTTATTATTCTCTCCTCTTTAAAAATGTCTCATGCACTAACACTTCCGATCTACACGTTCTTTTATGTTTTCAATAAATTTTTCACTCTATTATTTATATGTACTCATATGACCTCTCTCCCTATCATTATCAACGATATTAAGAAAGATAGTATCTCAAATTTTTGTGGTGAATATGGGATTCATTTACCTATTTTAGTCGGACAATTATTATACCATTTAGACTAGTACAAGTATTTTTCTTTTTCTTGTCTTGGTCGTCACCCCATAGATAGTCATCCATGCCCGTTGCAAGAAATAAACGCTCGTGCGATGAGAGTCAGAAGTTTGAAGCTGAATCAAAGTCCAAAGCTTAATATGAAGAATTTCAACTTTTCTCCCTCTTCAGTTACATGAAAATCCCGTGAACACATTAACTAACCTTTAGCAGCCAAGAAAGAACTTTACGTTATGACACACTCCTATTAGTATATATACATACAATGCACGTACACCAATGTTTTGTACCAAAAACAATTCATTTGTTTTATATCTCTAAGTTGCATCAAAATATGTCAGTTGAAGCACTTGCAATGGCTGGTGTTGATTACATGGAAATGGAGCATAGGTTTAAAAAGATAATAACAGAGTCACCAAAGGCTACTAAACGTGAGAGTAGTCATGGGATTATTGGGAGGGATGATGATGAGTGGGTGAAGTTGAAGATGCGGGAATGGGCTACGGCTGTTGCTTCGAACAATGAAACCAATGCTAATCGTAGAGTTTCTGAGATTCTTCTTATCATCAATAATCATCGTCACAATCACATGAGAGGGAATTAAGCGAGATGTTTGTTCTTCATTTCTTGTTGTAATTTTATTTCTTCTTTCTGGATATCATAGTCCATATATTCTTTATTTTTTCTATTAATTACTCGTCCTTCATATATTCTTATTCATCATGTATTGTATTAAATTTTGATCCCTAAGTTAAATGTAAACTTTGAACTAAGATTTTTCATATTTTGAATTTTGTTGTCATCTTCTTACCTGAAGTATCTTTATCGAAAAAAAGTTATTGATCACCAAGCAAATTATTGTTGTTGTTTTTGGTTACCTTATGATTTAGCTATGGTTCCTAGGAGAATTTCTCCATTAATTTACATTCTAAATTTATCTAGGTACACCAACGGACACTTTTTTTTTATAGCCAACGAACACATTTTATATATAACAAAATGATCAATATATTTGTTTGAGTTACAGGGGGTAATTAAGAGAGATGAATTGTGATCATTGAAAATATGAATGTGAGTATATGAAAGTTACATGAGGGAGGTTAGTTATATAGCTTGTAATCCACCTCTAAAAGTTATAGTTAAAAAACACAAGGATTTAATATAAATTAATTTGATAACTGATATATACAAACTATAGCATATTATAATAAACAATAGTTTTGGATGGTTTATGTTTTAAATGTGGAGAGATGGTCGTTGGAAGATTACTACTCTCTTTATCATTTAAGGTATTCATAATATATTATTAATTGTCTAATGAAGTAACATATAATTAATTAAACGACATATAATTAATTAAATGATAAAGGGCAAAGATTTTTTATTGGGTTTAATTGAATTGTCCATTTCATTATAATCTATTCAAATACAAAACAGAATTAAATAATTCATTAATAATTAGTGTTTAATAACAAGTGTAAGGATGTCAATGGGGCGGGACGGGATAGGGGATACATTCACATTTCAATCTCTATCTTTGAATTTATTCTCCATCCGCGTCTCGGCTCTTTGCTACGGGAAGATTTTGTCCCCATATTCTCCGCTCCCGCAGATTTCCGTGGATCTCCAAAGTTCATACGGAGATTCATAAACATGATTTTCTTTATTTATTATTTTAAACCAAATTAATAGTAAAAATTTCAAAAACTAACCACAACAAAATTTAGAAATTATTCATTTATAATAAATATACTATTATTTTAACAATATTTAATCTATAATATTAAGTGTCATAACCATTAAAATTTCGAACTTAAAAAGTTTAAAATAATCATTTATATCTCACTCTTTTACTAATAATTCATTTATATTTTAAATTTGTTTATAAGATAAATTATATGAAATAACAAATAAACCTATATAAAAATTTAAAATTATATATAAATTATGTTTATTATGGTATTTTAGGCGGGGTGGGGGCTCTACGGAGCGGGGAATATTTACGGCATCTTCGTCTCTGAAGTGTCTTCGGAGAGACTTTGTTCTCTATCCCCGTCTCTATGGAAGAAAAAATCCCCGTCTTTAAAGTCTCAAACGAGGAATATCCACATGAATCTCCGCTAATGATACAAGTTAACATCCCTAAATAAGTGACCATAATATGATTAATTAATAATTGATTATGTCAATCCATATTTAATTAATTATATTATTTTTTAATAAATTAATTAAATAATTAATCTAACAATAAATAATCACTTAATAGTTAGTTATTTAGTCTATTCAAGACAAGGACTAGTACTAGGATTATAGCATTCAATACTCCATAATCTTAAACTAATCAAAAGAAATGATTATGATTTCCCTCCTAAGCTATAGAAATTGATCCTTTTTCACAACTTCGATAAACAAATCTGCCAATTAGTCAATTAATCTTAAGTAGGACAATACTTCATGATAAACTTCTCTTTGTTGACTTGATCTCCGAGAAAATAGAACACTGCCTCTATTTGCTTATTTTTCCCATGAAAAATAAGATTTCTTGTAAAATTGATGGATGACTTGTTATCTATCTTTAGTTTAACTGAAATGTTGGTTTTGTTCTTAACTTATTTATGAGAGATTCAACCAATTTTATGGAGAAACATCTACATATTCTACAACATAATCACTTTCACAATTGTATAGGTTACAAATTATTTTTTGGAGCACCATAAGATTGGTGATCCTTGAAACTTGAATGTATAGTCGCTTGTGCTCCATCTATTTTATTTGTTATCACACTAATCAACATCATAGAATTTCACTAATTTTAGCTTTCTTTATATTAAGACCTTCGTAAATAGGATACCATAATGGATGGCTACATTGATGTACCTTAATATTCTTTTGGCAACTAGTACTCATAAATTTTTTCTCTACTCCAACAGAAAACTAAATATCAGGTATACATTGACATAAATACCTCAAAGAGCCAATCAACTTTCTAAACATAATATAATATATGTTTCATCATCTTTCTCATTAACGGATTTTGGCCTTGACTCTGCTGGTGTCACTGCACAGTTGTAGTCATCCTAATCAAAGTTTATTATAATCTATGTAGCATACTTGACGTGACGGAGAACTAGGCCTATCGAAGGTTCAAGGAATTCTATTCCTTGAAAATAGGTGATGTTTCCTAGGTCTTCCATCTCAACCTTAGCTTTTATTTTATCTTCGAATACCTTAATTTCAAAGTTGTTAATGTGTGTGTCACCAATAGGTTATCTATATACATGAAGATGATTAGCATTTGGTTGCTAGTGTTCTCTTTTACGTATAATTCTTGTTCAATAGTGAACTTTTTGAATCCTTGTTGAATGAAGAATTTGTCAATTTTTTGAATTTGTATTCTTTCATGTCATTTCTCTCATGTTTACATCATGCTTTAATCTCATCTAATAATTCATCTTTTTCTCTCTCTCTCTCACTTTTATTATCATCTTTCATTGTGTTGTAATCAACCATTAGATTAAGAAAAAGAGAGAACGTTGAACAAAAAAGACATGAGAGGATCCAAATTCCAATTTTTTGTTTCATGCTCTAGGGACCTACTTCAAGCCATATAGTGATTTTTGAAACCTATATAATGTGTTCTCATTGTCTTTGATATCAAGACATGGTGGTTGATTGACAAAGATTGTTTCTTCTAATATTCCATTTAGAAATGCATATTTGATAACTAAATGAAGTATTAGTCATCTTCTAGTACAGACCAAGGCAATGAAAAGTTTGATTATCTCATTCAAATGAGAATAATTCATAGTAATTAAGTCTTTCTCTTCGTAGGAGACCCTTTTTTAACAATATTTTTTTAGGGTTGGTCCTGAACTTTTAGAGGCTCAGGTTAATTAATAAAAACGGATCCTTAATAAAAAATTGAACAACTAACATTGAATTTTAATTTTTTTTTTTTGGATTCTATTTTTACATTAAAGGTTAATGATTTAGAAATAATTATATATAAATATAAAAGTCCATACGAGTAAAAAAATTGATTAATTTGATTCGTCACAGTAGAACTTGTATTTTTCAATTATATGGGTTCTATTCCATTTTGCATTAATTATAAAACCCCCTTCATTTCTTCATTTAGAGATTATGTTGATCAAAACTTCTTCATCATATTCATCTTCATTGTTCGAAACATATATTCTTTTCGATGAAACTTTTTTTATTAGTAGACGATATATCTTCAAAACATATATTTTCAATTATAATTTAAAAATTAAAAGAATAATTATGACATCTAGTTATTTAAATATCTATCATTAAAGATTTTAATATAATAAATATCACATAATATTTTAAAATGATATATCTAATAAATAATTTTTTTAAAAAATCTATTTAAATAATATTAAATTTAAGCAATATTTTAAAATTTAATAAAATTATAACAAAATAATAAAATATTTAAAATAACATTAAAAAATTAAAATAAACTACGTTTTGTTTATTATAGGATCACAAATTTATAAAAGATAATTTTAAGTAACTTATAAAAACCATAAATTGCTATGTAGGTTAATTTCTAATTTTAAAATGAGATCAAGTTTGAAGCCTTTATAAGACTATATTGAATTAAAACAATTGAATCATATGAAATATCTTAAAATATTTAATAATTTTATGAGAAGTTTTTTTTTTTAATATTAGAAATGAATTTTAATATTTTTTTATAAATTAAAATAATAATTTTAACATTTAATTATTTAATATTTATCATTAAAAATTTTAATATAATCAAAATTACATAATATTTTAAAACAATATATCTAAAAGATATTTCTTTTAAACTTATTTAAAATAACATTAAATTTTAGTAATATTTTAAAGTATAAACACTGTAACAAAAGAATAAAATATTTTAAAAAATTAAAATAGTCTACACTTCATTTATTATAAGATTACAAATTTCTAAAAGATAATTTTATGATTTTAAAATAAGGTTAAATTTAAAAACCAACTTTATTTTTGAATTAAAAAATTTAATTGACAAAATAATTAGATTAAAAGAATCAACTTTATTGTTAAATTAAAAAATTTAATTGCCACAATCACTGGGAAGGATATCGAACCCATATCATACCATGTAAAATTTCACAATTGAAACCACGACCGCACCGCTCAGTCATTAATCTTTTATGCAAAAATATCATAATTTATTTTAATATTTTAATATTTTATTTATAAAGTCCGTTAACAAAATTTGAGGTCCTATTTTCTTTAGGCCTTGAGATGTGGGCCTGTTTGCCCTGGTTTAGGGTTGACCTTGATTTTCTTATACTTCATTATTTTTCCATTATGCTTTCACTTTATTTTGTATACCCATTTCACATAGTGGCCCTCTCGTCATTTGATAGTTTGGTCAGCTCTTATGTTCTATTATTGTAAATAGATCTCGATTCATCAAGTATTGCATTTTCCAACACATTTTCCTTCAAAGTTACTTTTTAATCAATTGGTTCAAAGTTAGTAAACATAACATATTGTACCAGTTCATTGTCTTCTCTAATGGCGTTGTCAAAGTTCATCTAAAGATTCTATTTAGGATATAAGTGTGGATCTATGTGGTTGCAGGTAAAACCGTCAGTTGGTTTTGATTATGACAATTGATGAAGCGTAAAGATGACGACTTTATAAGTCAAATAAATTTTGGATGTTGACAGTTATTTGTGATGGGGGTTAATTTCAACCGTAAAGTTTGTAATGATAGAACGTGATCAAGAAGATATCTCAAACTTCGTCAATTAGACGATTCAAGAACTCAATTGAAGTGTTAATCAAGTTGATGAATCAAGCAGAAGATCTTGAAGTCTGAAAGAGAGAAAGTATGAAAGCTTATATGGTCATGTTCTTAGCGTCTTAGAGTGATCAGCTTAATTGTAAAATGTCAATAGTAAGTCTTTAAGTACTATCAAAATTACACACTCACACACGCACACACACGCACAAGCACACGTACACGCACACGCACAAGCACACGTACACGCATACGCACACACTCACACACACACACTCACGCGCACATACGCATACAAAATTTCAAACCCACTCTAATTTCATAAAACTTCTTTAAAATCTATCAAAGCTTGTATGGAATTGATTAATAATTGTTTTTAATTACTTAATGAAGTTTATACATTGCCTAATTGATTAAGGATATGGTCCAATCAATTCGAGTGATGTGAAAGATCTCTTAATCAATTAGAAAAGATGTTAATTAATTGATTAAGTCATATAGTCATTTTAGGATTTTCTTTTCTGGTTTAGGGTTGCCTTTTTAAAGGTGGTTTAATCAATTACTAATTAAGGTTAATCGATTAAATCAATTAATTTGGCCAATGAATCATTTTCTTTTTTAGCCAATTTTTCCTTATATAAAGAAGATTTCTCCTCATTTCATTTGATACCGAATTTTGGAATAGAAATTTCTCTATTCCTCGTCTACTCTCTTTGTTTTAATATTGCTTATTTACAAGAATTTTTATAGTGCTAATAGACTTAAAAGTCCTTGTGAGAGTTGTATTGTAATCGGTGTTGTGCTTAATTTATTTCATTTAAGAGTGTGATTTGTGTAATTTGAAAGTTTCTGAGTTAAGTCTATGTAAAAGTTCTATCTATTGATTCTTGAACATAACTAAAATAAAACTTTTATCGATTTGTTATTGAAGGTTTGTGAGTGAATATTATAAATATCACAAGTGTGATTTTTGTGAAACTCTCCGAAAGAAAAAAATTTGGTACAAAAATAGACCAAATGATTATAACAAATCTTTTTATAAATTGTTTTTTAATATATGGAAAAAGAGAAAGAAAAAAATGTTATTTGATTCTATTGATTAATGCTAATGGAATTATGTTGTAAATGACCTTTTTGTTGCTATTTGATAATAAAGTAACAAACATAAAAATATATGGATCAAAGAAGATTAGAGAAAAATGCTACAAGAGGTTCAAGTTAAGTATTATTTCATGACAAAAATTTATAAAATGTGAGACATCCTTAAAGAAATCTAATGAAATTTCAGTTGAAATAAAAAAGAAAACACATTTATACCAACAAAAAAAACTAGGACGCCAATTAAAAGTCAAGGATGATTCTTAAATATTAAAATTAATCTAAACAATTATGCATTTGTCTTACAATTAAAACATAATAGAACTCCCTGTTGCTTAAAAGAATCTTAAAACATAAAGAGATTAAAGAAATCATAAAGATGTCATGATACATACTAGAATTTTTTTTTTAAAAATCAAATATTTTGTATTTAAGAATAAATTCAAGATTTATTATATCATTTTGAAAAAAAAAAGTTTTTTTTATTTTCCAAAAAAACAAATTTATAAAATCGAAAAAATTCTTTTTTTTCATTTTCAGGAAAAAAATATTATAAATAAATAAATTGCATCATTTTTTTATTTTTAAATAAATTAAACTAAATAATTTTCATTTTCTAATTTTTTTCAGGAAAAAAATTAAAATGTTTTTTATTTTTATTAAAATAGATTTTTTAAGAAAAAGCTTATTTTATAAAAATATATCTTTTTTTATTTTTTAAGAAAATATTTTTTTTTTATTTTCAGAAAAGAATAAATGTTTTGTTTTTTATTATTTTCAATAGAAATATATATTAATGCTTATAATATCGATTTTTCATGTAAATATTATTTTCCAAATTAATTATTGAAAATGATTTAATAAGATTTTTTATTTTAAATTATTTTTAGTTTATGTGTTTTTTTTAAATTGATATTTATATTTTAAAAACATTATTGAAAATTAGTTAATTAAATAGTTTCAACTAATTTTTTAACTTAAACTTAGTTAACTAAATTATTTATAATATGTGATTAAGTTTATTAACCATTTAATTAAATTAATTTTTTAGTTTAATATAATTCTGTTTAGGGATACAGTTCAACTAATATAGTTTTTCAAACCATTAAGTTTAATGTATTTGATTTTAAAATATAAACTTATGTGATTAATTTTATTGTAAGGGACGGGTATTATTTATTATTTTTTATGAGTTTGTTATTTTTGAAATTTTATTTATTTAGTCTTTCATAAATTTAAAAAATTAAATCAATATAGAAATAGAAGGCAAACAGAAAACTAATTTCGTCACTGTATTATTTGGTTTGTTATGACTTTCAACATATTTATATGATTTTGTGAAATAATTTATGGTACTTTATTATGTTAATTTGACATATTTTTAGTTTGTTATATTATGTTATTAATTTAAAATTTTGAATTGTTAAAACATTTATAATATTATATAAATATAGTATCATGTATATATTAATTTTAATATTGACAAGCAGATGAAAACATTGACGGGTTGGTTACTAATAACTACTTGCAATTCAACAAAAGAAAAAAGTCATAGCTAAATTTGAATGACGTTGTGTGAAATTTGTTTTTGTTGCATGACATTCCCGTGCTAGTGCCTCAAGTTATTTTGAAAATGATCACATTTAAAATTAGGATTCGTTCTTCAAAGTTCAAACACAGCCTGATAATTAACAATCACGGCACTTTGAACATGTTTCTTGCATGCATATATACAGTTATGACGTAGTTGCTGGCCTAAATAACAACGTAATGTGCCAATGCAACATCCGTGAATTGTTTGTTTGATTTGTAGTTGCATAAACGTTTTTTTTTTCTTCTATACTATAGCTACAATTGCAATTTTGGTTGAAATGAGATATCTGTGACAACATAATAAATGTCTAGAGAAATTTATGGTTCCCTCTCATCTTCCACCCGACAACTCAATGGCATCTTGGTTATGAATTGAATCTTCTCCCCATGCAAATCTTCTTTGCAGTCTCTCCGAGTCTTGCCTCCGAGTAACCTCCACATGCTGCCATTCTACCCATCTTTCAGTCAGCCCTTCTCCCTCCAACATTCTTACAACCTCTGACATTGCCGGACGATCTTCTGGCATACCTTGTGCGCACAGTAATGCAACTTGTACTATCATTTCAACCTCTTCTATATTGTACTCATTTTTAAGGTTGCTGTCAACAATTGCGTCTAGTTTTTTCTCCCGTTGTAGCTTCTTCACCTGAATAAAACAGGTAAGTGGAAATCATTGAAGCACATAAAGGCAGAAAGAGGACAAACAAGGACTAAAATGAGGTTCTCACATGGTCAAGCAATAACACATCATCTTCATCTTCCAAACGTGAAAAGTCAATTGCACGTTGACCTGTAACAAGCTCCAAAAGCATAACTCCGTAACTAAAAACATCTGTCTTTTCTGAAGACTTTCCTGTAGAGAAGTATTCAGGAGCTATATGGCCCATTGTCCCGCGAATTTGAGTTGTCACATTAGTCCTTCGAACATCAACCAGTTTTGCCAAACCAAAGTCACCAACAACTGCTTCAAAATCTCCATCTAGTAATATATTTGCTGCCTTTACATCCCTATGAATAATTTTAGGATCACATTGTTCATGAAGATATTCAAGGCCTCGAGCTGTTCCAAGAGCCACTCCTTTTCTTGTAGCCCAATTCAAAACGGATTCCCCAGGTTTGAGCTCTGAATCAGTATTCAACATGGTCAAACATCACTAGAAAATATGCCAAATGTTTACCAGTAATTGTAAAGAAAATGTACAGATCCAAGCTAATAAACTCTTTTATAACTAAATACCTCGTAGTCGAGAAGCAACACTTAAGTTCTGCATGAAAGGATAAACTAAGAGGCGTTCCGTTGGAGTAGAACAAAACCCAATGAGCCGTAAAAGATTCCTATGTACAGCTACACTTATCATCTCAACTTCCCGCTGGAAAGCTTGATCACCCCCGGGACTTTCATAATCAGTTAGCCTTTTAACTGCAATTTTTGTCCCATCAGCTAAAACACCTTTGTAAACCTTTCCAAAGCCTCCCTGTCCTAAAACATTTTTCTCGCTGAAGTTGTCTGTAGCTATCTGTAGTTCTCTCCATGAAAACTTTTTTATTTGACCTAATGTAATTCGCCGATCAACTTCACCTGATGAGACAAGAAATAAGTAGACTCAGATACAAGAGAAATTTCAAACAAACAAAAAATGAAACGGATAGATAGTTCACATCAATCATAATTTCAATAATGATTTTATGCATTACATGCTCCCTAATTAATTTCCCTTTCTGTTGTTTCTATCATTTTTATTCTATAATACTATTGCTTTAAGAGTTCAATACTAAACAAAGACATTGTAAATAAGTTCTCTACAAACGTTCAATCATATTTCACCATCTTGTTGTCACAAAATTATAGTACTACTTCTAAAAATATGTTTACATTGTAGCAAGATAGTGAAATCTAATTACATGTATGTGTACAACTCGGTTATATCGGCATATTGAACTATGAGCTTCTACTTTCAAAAGGTGTTGTTGATCATCATAGAGTTTCAAATGAATGTTAAGCACTGGTCCACTGTGGAGAACCCACCTAATTAACCGATACCCTAAAAAGGAAACAAAGTACTGCAGCCTGATACTCTAGACCATCACGGTGAATATGAGGATTTTCTCAAGAAAAATAATGCATTTACAATGAATTGTTTGTGCGCAACGAGCTAAGAAATACACCATTCATATGAATCAATCTAAAATTTGGTCAATAGTGTCTTGTATCATAATGATTCAAGAGTTTACAGTATTTGATCGGCTTGAAATAGAAGGCACGGGCAGGGTTAACAGATTAGGAATTTAAATTACTACAATTAACAGTCAATAGAAACTTTGTACAGACTGAGGATGGATCACACACCTGGAACATCTTCAAAAACTTCACGCTTGTACCCTTTGCACCAGAAAAACAAAAAGCTACCAAGAAAAAGAAGAAGAATCAAACCTATAACTGTTCCAACTATGAGGCCTACTTTTGGTTTGTGTGAAGAACCTGCCATGTAAAGGAAAATTAGTTTTCTTCCTGTTGCCTGTGGGGAAGTGGGGGTTATTAGGGAAAGAAATGTAACCTTGATTTGCACTATCAGATATGCAAAGATGCTGATAACCCACGCCACAATTCAACTTATTTTCAGTGAAACTGTGATAAGAAACATAGTGAAACAAATTTGAACTGGAACATATGCAATCTAAATTATGAAAATGAAAAACTGACACGAACCCTAAGTTCTATTTCTATCCATGGACACCAAAAACAAAACAAAGAAACAGGTGTAAAAAAGGAGTTGGGTCATAATAACGAGTGCTCTTAAGGAATTGATTAAGAAATGGTAAGTTGTCAAAAGAAATTTATGCCTTAAACTTCTGTTTCAACATATCGTCTTAGAATATAGGCCTGCTTTTTGGTGATCCTTGGCACTTTCAAATGAAGACAAATTAAGTAAACCAGGGAAGACAATTAGAACCATAGACTACTATTCAATATAAAACTAATTTACCATACATACTTGTACTTAGGAACATTGAACAACTGTTCTGGAATCTGTCCTCTAAGATCATTTGAGTCTAACAGACTACAAAAGAAAAGTTTGGACAATCCATCAGATGGTAAAATGACAAAGAAACGTACTAGGTAGAAAAACAAAAGGCGGTGAAGAGTAGTCCACTTACAGATTG
This sequence comes from Vicia faba, assembly GCA_948472305.1. Classification (NCBI taxonomy): domain Eukaryota; kingdom Viridiplantae; phylum Streptophyta; class Magnoliopsida; order Fabales; family Fabaceae; genus Vicia; species Vicia faba. Next base: position 680,615,647 of record OX451737.1, on the reverse strand, counting down.
ATCAAGTTTGGGATACTGCTAAGTGATTCTGGAATAGTCCCTTTGAGATTGTTCTGACTTAATGTCCTAGTTGCAGGAACAAAATTAGACATTTTAAACATTACACACATGCAACTTGCAGAGACGTGTCATGTACTTACAAGAATTGAAGCTTTTTAAGGTTACCAAGGGAAGATGGTATTTCACCGGTTAACATGTTGTTTTCCAGATCCAATCTCACCAAGCTTGTAAGATTTCCAAATTCTTTTGGTATGTCACCAGTGATGCTATTCCCTTGTAAAGAACTAGGTTACGAATTCACATCATTAAAACACTATAATCCAATACACCAAGAACGATGATACTAAGAACCATAATGTGGTGTTGAAATTGTTACAAATTTCTAAAATATTCTAAATATAACATGTATGGTAATGGTAGAATACCTTAGAAACTATAGTGTGTATGAGTATGGTAGAATAATCCTATAAGTATATGTAAAAGATAGAAGAACCTAGAACTATCATGATACTAACATATCATGAAAACTCTAGAAAAATCTAAAGTAATGTAGAAACATTCACCACCATTGAGAGGTTGGTGACTTGAGCCTATAAATAGGCATTTGGTATCTTGTAATGTATCATCCAAGAAATCAATGACATAGTCTTCCTTCTAAACAACTCTCTAAAACTATCTTCTATCAACTATCAACTACACCACTACTAAGAGTGGCATCAGAGCTACGTTTGGTCATACATTGGGCGTAGTTAAATTAATACATATCATTTCAAATTTCTCGCAACTACTTCAAAAATTTCCCTTGTACTATTAAACCACTTCAATATTTGTCTAAGACATGGATAACACCACTCGATCATCAACTATTTCGGTCCCTATTTTCAATGGTGAAAATTTTGATTTCTGGCGTGTTAAAATGGAAACATTTTTTTCTTCTCAAGATTTATGGGACATAGTAGAAGAAGGATTCATTGTTCCCGCAGATACTTCAGCTCTTAATGCAGCTCAAGAAAAAGAGTTGAAGAAAAATAAACAGAAAAATTCAAAGGTATTGTTCACCTTGCAACAAGCGGTAACTGATGAAATTTTTCCAAGAATTATGGGAGCTAAGACTGCCAAAGAAGTATGGAACACATTGCAGGAGGAGTTTCAAGGAAGCATTAAGGTACGTGCTGTCAAACTTCAATCTCTAAGAAGAAATTTTAAACTATTGAAGATGAAGGAGTCTGAGACAGTTAAAGATTACTATTCTAAAGTTAAAGAAATAGTTAATCAAATGAGAGCTTTTGGGGAAGACATTCTTGACAAGAAAATTGTTGAGAAAATTCTAATTACTATGCCCCCAAAGTTTGACCCAATCGTGACAACGATTGAAGAAACCAAAGATATGTCCACTCTATCAGTGACAGAACTTGTGGGCTCTCTTGAAGCATATGAGCAAAGACTGTATAGGCATAAAGAAAATACACTTGAAAATGTCTTCCAGTCAAAGCTCAAATTTCATCCCCAAAACAAAGAAAATGGAGGAAAGAAAAATTATGGAGAAACTTCAAGAAGAAGAGAAGGTTCTAGGAATTTCCTTAAGAACAAAACAGATAAAAATCCTCCATGCATTATATACAAAAGACTGGGCCACGGAGAGAAAAATTGTTGGTTCCGTAATATGTCACAATGCAACCATTGCAATAAGTTTGGGCACGTAGAGAAAAATTGTCGCAACAAAAATAGACATCAAGCTAATATCGCAGAGGAGAATGATCAAGAACAATGTATGTTCTATGCCACTCAAGACTCAGTCAAAGAAAAAGGAGGAAGTTGGTACTTGGATAGTGGATGTAGCAATCACATGGCCAAGGATGAGACTATTTTCAAAAGCATTGACGAGTCTGTCAAAATCAAAGTTCGAATGGGAAATGGCAGTGTGGTTGAATCAAAAGGAATAGGCATTGTCATGGTGGAGACAGATAAAGATACGCAACTCATCCATGATGTCTTACTAGTCCCCAACCTTAAAGAAAATCTTCTAAGCATTGGCCAAATGATGGAGAGAGACTACACACTTCACTTTGAAGGAGGAGTATGCAAAATCTTAGACAACAAAAATAAAAGGGCCAAGATAATCCAAGTGAAGATGAATAAGAGCAATAGAAGCTTCCCACTAAATTTAAAATATACAACTAACATTGCCATGAAGGTACAAGTTGATGATTCATGGCTCTGGCATCGAAGATTTGGCAACTTCAACACACATGTCTTAAAGTTGTTACATGAGAAGAACATGATGAGAGATTTTCCAAGCATAAAGGAGAACAATGAAGTGTGTGAAGGATGTCTCCTTGGTAAGCAACACCGATTTCCGTTCTCAACAAGCGGAGCATGGAGAGCAAAAGATCTGTTGGAGAAAATTTATACTGATGTTTGTGGACCGATGAGGACGCCATCACACGAGAACAACATGTACTACATACTCTTCATTGATGACTTCTCTAGAATGACATGGATCTATTTCCTAAAAGAAAAATCAGAAGTCTTTGGAGTATTCAAAAAGTTCAAGGCCCTTGTTGAAAAATCAAAGTGGAAAACGGATAAAAGTACTAAGAAGGGATCGCGGCAAAGAATACACCTCCCGCGAGTTTGACAGATTTTGTGAGGATGAAGGCATAGAGCGACAACTTACAGTCGCATATTCTCCTCAACAAAATGGTGTGTCTGAGAGAAAGAATCGCACAGTTATGGAGATGGCTAGATCGATGCTCAAGGAGAAGGGACTTCCTAACATATTCTGGGCTGAAGCAGTCTACATTGCTTTTTACATACTTAACAGATGTCCAACTAAGTCAGTACAAGATAAGACTCCAATTGAAGCTTGGAACGGGAAGAAGCCATTAGCAAAGCACCTAAGGGTCTTTGGACCTATATGCTACATTCATATTCCAGACATGAAGAGGCACAAGCTTGAAGAGAAAACTATACGAGGTATCTTCTTGGGGTATAGCACAATCTCTAAAGGCTACCGTGTCTACAACTTGCAAACTAAAAAACCCATCATCAGTCGAGATGTTGAAGTTGATGAGAATGCTTCTTGGAATTGGGATAAAGAAAAAGTGGAGAAGAACATCCTTATACCAACTCAACTACCTCAAGAAGAATCTGAGGAAGAAGGCCCAGGTGAACCTTCTTTACCTCCACCACAACAACATGATCAAGAATTATCATCACCAGAGACTACTCTAAGACGAGTAAGATCTTTGATGGACATATATGAAACCTGTAACTTGGTCATACTTGAACCTGGAAGCTTTGAAGAAGCATCAAAGCAAGAAGTATGGGTCAAGGAAATGGAAGAAGAGATAAAGATGATCGAGAAAAACAACACATGGGAGTTAGTAAATCGTCCCCATGGAAAAGATATCATTGTTGTTAAGTGGGTCTATAAGACAAAGCTCAACCCTGATGGCACCATACAGAAACACAAGGCAAGGTTAGTAGCTAAGGGTTAATCACAACAACCTGGGATTGACTACAATGAGACATTTGCACCAGTAGCTCGTCTTGATACCATTAGAGCTCTAATAGCTATTGCAGCACAAAGAGGGTGGAGTATCCAGCAACTAGATGTCAAATCAGCCTTCCTCAATGGTGTACTTGAAGAAGAGATCTATGTGGAGCAGCCACAAGGATTCATTTCTGAAAGCGAAGAAAGCAAAGTGTTAAGACTAAGAAAAGCACTTTACGGTTTGAAGCAAGCACCTCGAGCATGGTAGAGCAGAATTGATCAGTATTTCATAGATCAAGGATTCAGGAGGAGCAAGAGTGAGCCTACACTTTACATCAAGTCTCAAGGTCAATACACTCTCTTACTCTCTATATGTAGATGACCTTATCTACACGGGAAACAATACCAAGATGATGATGGAGTTCAAAGAAGACATGATGAAGACTTTTGAGATGACCGACCTTGGTTTGATGAGTTACTTCCTCGGTATAGAGTAAGTCAGAGAAACGAAAGGATATGCATCTCGCAAAAGAAATACACAGAAGGCTTACTTAAGAAATTCAATATGTACGGTTGCAAACCTGTCGCTACTTCACTCATAACAAATGAGAAACTACAGAAGAATGATGGAACACCAGAAGCCGATGCATCCAAATGTCGAAGTCTAATTAGAAGCCTTCTATATTTGACAGCTACACGGCCAGACATAATGTATGCTACAAGTCTTCTATCAAGATTCATGCAAAGCCTAAGTCAAATACACTTTGGAGCAGGAAAAAGAATTTTAAGGTATCTACAAGGAACAAAAGAGTTTGGTATATGGTACACTACCGAAACCAACTCAGGATTACTTGGCTACACCGATAGTGATTGGGCAGGTTCGGTAGATGACATGAAGAGCACCTCTGGCTATGCTTTCTCACTAGGATCGGGAATTTTCTCTTGGGCGTCGAAGAAGCAAGCTACAGTTGCACAATCAACAGCAGAAGCAGAGTATGTGGCTGCTGCTGAAGCAACGAGTCGAGCTATATGGCTTCGCATGATACTTGAAGACATGGGAGAAAAACAAGACAAGCCTACTAAAATTAATTGTGACAACAAATCAGCAATTGCAATGTCGAAAAATCCAGTGCATCACAGTAGAACAAAACACATAGCAATCAAGTATCACTTTATTAGAGAAGTTGAAGCAACTAAGGAGATCAAACTCGACTACTGCAGAACAGAAGAACAAATTGCAGACATATTCACGGAGGCGTTACCGAGACCAAGATTTGAAGAGCTATGAACTATGCTTGGAGTTACAGAAATTTGCATCAAGGAGTGTTGAAATTGCTACAAATTTCTAGAATATTCTAAATATAATATGTATGGTAATGGTAGAATACCCTAGAAACTATAGTGTGTATGAGTATGGTAGAATAATCTAGAACTATAAGTGTATGTAAAAGATAGAAGAACCTAGAACTATCATGATACTAACATATCATGAAAACTCTAGAAAAATCTAAAGTAATGTAGAAACATTCACCACCATTGAGAGATTGATGACTTGAGCCTATAAATAGGCATTTGGTATCTTGTAATGTATCATCCAAGAAATCAATGACATAGCCTTCTTTCTAAACAACTCTCTAAAACTATCTTCTATCAAGTATCAACTACACCACTACTAAGATGTGGATACTTCATATATACTTACAGAGTTGTAAGACTTTTTAGAGCTCCTATTCTTGGCGTCAAAGTTCCAGTGAATCCCATAAAAGCTAGTGAACTGCAACGAAATTATTTATATAATTATACAGCATGAATAAAATCATCGACAATCAATAAGGTAAACATCCTCTTCAGATCAAGAAAAAGCCTTACACTTGAACGACATTGCTATTCTGGTTGCAGTAAACATCGGACCAAGTACAAGGGTTTACTTGATTTTTGTTCCAGTTTGTAAGCTGGCTGGGTGAAGCATTCAGAGATAACTTCAGTGCATACAGCGCGTCTTCTGAAATAAACATAAAGTTCATAAAACATTAGTCTGAGATTCAAAAGATACTTGCAAGTTAAAATCATAACAGTTTCAACTGCAATCTTGTAAGAACATCGAGGAAAACCTAGAAATAATCCATTTATGAAGACGTTCAACACAATAAACATGTTGGGGGAAATTGCAGGTAACAGAAAATAGTACCTTGTAAATCAAGCTGAGGAAGCGCGGAAGAATAAACGGTAGCCAAGAATAGCAATAGAACAGACACTAGTTTCATTTCCACATACATCAACCACTTGGAGAATGTGCATAATAATAAATTTGCAGAATATGAACAAGCTTCATTTCAGCGGTGCATAAGAACAAAACCTTTAATTAAACTGCAAAAAAGAATAAGAATAAGAGTTAAACAAAACGGTATTGTTCAATTTACTGTTAGGTTGAACTATGGATAGAATAGAGCAAAGTCAATCCTAACAAACAGGGTTCAACAACAGTAACAAAGAAGAGAAGAAAGAAAAGATATAATTGAATGATTGAGAAGTGAAAAAGGAAATAAAATGATTTAGAAGTAGTTATTGTTAGGCAGTTTTTGTTGGTAAAAAAGTGGGTGGGTGGAATATTGAGGGAAAAACAGTAAGTAAATAGGATTGAGTACATACAGCTCAAAGAGGCGAAAACATGGCCGAACCTTGAGTACAGTGAATCTCAAACACAAGCTTCTGTCCCTTCGCTTCTTAGTACTTGTAAAAATTGTGCTGTATTAGTTTTCATGGTCAAAATTCCTTTTTTTCTAAACTTCCATATGATTAGTGGGAGTACTTATCAACTTTTTGGATTATTAATTTTGGTAAGAAATCTTGCTCACTACATTTAGTAAACCGCGCCTTCTCTCTCTCTCTCTAATACAAAGGTTTAATAAACTTTATATTAAATTGGGAAACCCATGCGATGTCTCATTTCATATCTCATATTTACAAAGTTCTTTCATATATTAAAGTTATGCCGATCAAATTCAATTAAAATTTAATCTATTTTGAATTAAATATTATATTAAACAACAAAATTAATATGGTTGCCAGTAATAATACATTCAAATTTTTCAATTTTATATCTTCACATGTAAATATTTCTATAGTATTAAATTTATAGTTGAACTTCGTCAATGAAGAAAGCAGTCAATAACAACAACATGCATCATATATCTGCATGGAGAAATGTATCAAATAAGATATTAATTATTTTACATTTTTGAAAAACTAAAAAAAGTATGTGGTATCTACATGTATAAATTAAACAATGATATTGAATTTGTATGGAAAAGGTGAAAAAGATTACCAACTAACTAAGTGTTTGAAAATTTTCCTTGTATACAATTTTCGTAGTGGTCGAACACGGTGCATTCTCCTTGTCGTGTATTAAGATTTTAAGACCACTTTTAGTCGTAACTCTTGAAATTGCAACATACAATTGTCTGTGACTAAAAAGAGGTGTAGGCAAATACAATCAGACATTATCAAGCGATTGACTTTGGGATTTATTAATTGTCATTACATAAGAGACAATGATTGGAAATAGTCTCCTAATCAACTTGAATGGTCATGGTGACTCTGAATGTGACATAGACATTCGAGAAATGTCAAAAATGTTACATGTGTTCTTTCCAGACATAATTTTTATCTCAATGACGTGATTTGTTAACCTTGTAACAATTAATCTTGTTCCATAGACATTCGAGAAATATAAAAAATGTTACATGTGTTCTCATTAGCATGATGGGCGTACCAACCTTCAATTTGATCCTATGATTTGGTAGGCATGGTGTTCTTAGTTTACTAAGAAATTCTGGAGTTAGAACTTCATAAGCTTCAGTATAACTTGTATTAGTTCTATCAATTAAATCGAAACTTAGATACTCTTTCTCTTCTCCTAAAAAATACAATAAATTCAAAATATTAATACATTAGTAAATCCAAAATGATATATCTGATATATATATATATATATATATATATATATATATATATATATATATATATATATATATATATATATATATATATATATATATATATATATATATATATATATATATATATATATATATATATATATATATATATATATATATATATATATATATATATATATATATATATATATATATATATATATATATATATATATATATATATATATATATATATATATATATATATATATATATATATATATATATATATATAAGTTAACGTCTTATTACCTGGTATCATGTCTAATACATAATGATTGATTTTGTCTGCAACTTCAATGGTTAATGCAAGAATTGTTTTTTCTTGTAAATATGCCACATCTTGAAAATTCTCCAATAAATTTGGATATGTGCTTTCAACAATAGCTTTTTTAGGATCATCAAAATTAAACATTAATAATTCTTGAGGAATTTCTATATCAACCAATCCATCATTTGGTTCAGATATCTTACCATCCCCAATATTTAAGATCCATTTTGAAAATTCTGCTAGTTCATTAGAACTTGTATTATCTCTTCCCTGATGAAGCCTCGTGTTTTTTGTTGGTGTTAGAACTTGAAAATAGTCTCATACATAAGATGAGCATATTGATGCATGGACAATATGGAAACGCCCTACTCTTGGAACAACTGGAAGAATCTGTCTGAAATCTTCTCCAAAAATAATAACTTTCCCACCAAAGATTTTATTCGCAAGACCCTTTTTACTCATGACATCTTTAAGGGTCTTATCCAATGCCTCAAAACTGTTCTTATGAGACATAGGTGCTTCGTCCCATATCATCACATTGGTCACTTCGAATAACTGCAAATGTTTAGTGTTTTTGTCAATATTACAAGTAGAGTTATCAAGTGTTGGCACAGGTATTTTGAACTTTGAGTGGACAGTTCTTCCACCTAGAAATAATAACGAAGCTATGTCACTTGAAGCAACAGTAAGAACAATTTTTTTCTGCAAACGAAGTGCACTTGTAATGTTCTCCACATGAAAGTTTTATCGACCCCTTCATAACCATATATAAAAAAACACATGGCCTCTTTGTTTGTTGACAGCTTCCATAATTATATCAAAGATTGAATGTTATTCATCTACCAATTAAAACTTGAACATTAATCAATCTATAACTTAAAAAAACAATTTAAATTCACAAATTATGAATACAAATAAAAATAATCGCATGTAAGGGCATGAAAGAGGTTCTATAAATTTTTTCATCCAGTGTCAGAATTGTAATCATGTCCATCATAAATCAATCTATTTCCAACATGTCGTGTGACATATGAACCTGGATAAGGCATATCTTAAATTCATGCATACTTCTTCGATTGGATTGCAACATATTCTCGATCTCAATGAGTGTCAAATTTTTCAACTCAGTTATTGTCAATTGCATATCTATAAAAAAATATACAAATAACACTTCACATACAACAACATGACAATAACCATAATAACGTTCAAATTCGAGATTTTAACGGCAAAGTAATATTGTTAAAATCAGGGATAGTTCATTTGATAATGTTGCATTACAATGAAATTTTAACAGCAGCATCTAATTAAACATTGCAACAACTATTATATTGTATCAGTAGTAGTAATATATACACCAACATCAATTTAAATACAGTTGTATCTATATACTGTCATTAATTCTGACTTGATGCATTTCTCATTGTATTTGATACTATATATAATAGTGTCGGTAATGATAGGTAATTACAATTCATAATGACTAATTACAACTCATAATAACAAATTTCCTATTCTATGAATGTAAATTATTCACAATAAATGCGTTTGATTATTTCCTGATTAACATCCCCCCTCAAATTGATGCGGCTGGTCAAGGAGCATCAATTTGCTAATAAGAAACTGATGTCATGGGCGTGGAATAGCCTAGGTAAGAATATCTATAACCTGCAACTGAGTACTGACGTGAGAAAGTGATATTATTTGATCATCATAAGCGTCACGTGTTAAATGACAATCAACTTTGATATGTTTGGTGCGTTCATGAAAAACGGGATTTGCAACAATGTGAATGGCACTTGTATTGTCAGCATAAAGGGAAGTTGGCTCTATTTGGGAAAATCCAAGTTCAGCCAACAGACCACGAAGCCAAAGTATTTCTGAACAAGTAGCAGACATGGCACGATACTCTGATTCAGTAGAAGATTTAGAAATTCTTGCTTGCTTCTTACTTTTCCAAGAGATCAATGAAGAACCAAGAAACATGCACCAACCGGTAATAGATCGACGAGTATCAGGACACCCTGCCCAACCAACATCACTATAAGCACTCAACTGAAGAGAAATTCCAACGGAAAAGAATAATCCGCGGTGAGAGGTTCCCTTTAAGTAGCGAATTATATGACAAACCGCAGCCAAGTGAAGATGGCGAGGAGAATGCATGAATTGACTTACTTGTTGAACAACATAAGATATGTCAGGGTGAGTAATAGTCAAGTAGTTGAGGCTACCCATAAGTTGTCGATACAATAAGGGATCGAGTAAAAGATCACCATCATCACGATGATATTTAACATTAACCTCAAGAGGAGTATCTACCGGATTAGTCGATTCGAGATCGGCCATAGAAATCAAATTTGTAGCATACTTGTGTTGATTGAGAAAGATGACCTTGGATGTAGAATGAACCTCAAGACCAAGAAAATAATGTAGATTACCCAGATCTTTCATGCGAAATGAGGCTTGTAATTGTTGCTTAAGTTGCTCAATGGAAGCAGGATCCAAACCAGTAATAACCATATCATCAACATACAAAAGAAGCAGAACAATACCCACAGATGTGCCATGAATAAATAAAGATGAATCATACTGACTCTGAGTAAAGGAGAATCCAAGTAGAGTGGAGCGGAATTTCTCGTACGATGCTCTATGTGCCTGTTTCAAACCATATAAGGAGCGTTTGAGCTTACACACGCCTTTAGATGAAGAGAATAAGCCTTGAGGTGGAGTCATATAAATATCTTATGTCAGGTCACCATGAAGAAAAACATTATTCACATCCATTTGATGCAGAGTCCACCCGTTAGAAGCAGCTATAGAGATGATTGTGCGGACAGTTGTCATTTTGGCAACCGGTGCAAATGTCTCATCATAATCAATTCCATATTCCTGTTTGTTTCCTAATGAAACCAAACAAGCCTTGTAACGGTTGAGAGACCCATCAGAATTCAATTTCACAGAGTACACCCATTTGCAACCTATAGGTTTTACATCAGGAGGGCAAGAGACAATATCCCACGTGAAATTCTCTTAAAGAGCTTGAAGCTCTTCATCCATTGCTTTTATCCATCGCACCTCCTTAATAGCCTGTGAGTAACAAGTAGGAATAGATATGCTAGAGAGTGTGGCAGTTAGAGAAGTATGTGAAGAATCATATCTGTCTGGTGAATATCTATCTGGTGTGCGAGATATTCGACCAGAACACCGTGGGTTAGCCGGTACAGGATCAGGTGACGGTTCAGTGTCGGGAAGGGGTGTGGGAACCTGCTGCCTGTGTTTTCTAACATATACATGACCTAGTTTATAACATTCTATAGATTGAGGCATAATAGAAAACTTAGGAAGAGTGACAATATCATTAATGGCAGGAGAAACACATGGAAACATAAACTGATTATCAAAAAATGTCACATTTCTATAAATACGAAAATGATGGTTAGTGACATCATAACACACAAATCCCTTATGAGAGTGACTATATCCCATAAATGCACATTGAACAGATTGTGCTCCAAGCTTATGCCTTTTAAAAGGAGGTAAGTGAATAAAACACACACACCCAAAAGTATATAAAGCACTATAATCAGGATGAATTTTAAAAAGACGAAATAAAGGAGAATCAAGTTTAATAACCCTATAAGGAAGACAATTGATCAAGAAGACAGCTATGGAAAGAGCCTCTACCCAAAATTGGGATGGTACAGAAGCTTGGAAAAGCAATGTGTGTGTTACATCAAGCAAATGACGATTCTTACATTCTACCATACCATTTTGTTGAGGGGTATTGGGACAAGATCGTTGCGACAAGATGCCTTTTTGTTGAAGGTAATCCTGAAATGTGTGAGACATGTACTCACCACTAGAGTCAGCGAAATTTTTTCACACTTGCTTGAAATTGAGTTTCAACATATGTCAGAAATTTCTTAAACATAGAAAACACTTCAGATTTAGATCGAAGGAAATATATCCAAACAAAATGACTATAATCATCAATAAATGTGAAAAAATATTTATAGTGAGAATGAGAAACTACAGGAGACATGCCCCATACATCACTATGAATCATTTCAAAACAAGTGGAAGCACGATAAGCACCAGACGAAAAAGGAAGTGTTTTACTCTTAGCCAATTTACAAACAGAATATGAAATAGAGGCATTAGAAACATTTTTATTTCCCAACAAACCATTTTTAAATAAATGGGACAAAATAGCAGAGTTTGGATGACCTAATTTTCTATGTCAATCCTCATAAGAGTTTAAAACATTATTACAAGTAAGAGATATATGATTAGAAATAAACTGGAGTGGAAACAATCTTCCCACTTTAGGCCACTTCGCGATCACCTTCCCCGATACCTTCTCCTGCACAAGACAACCATCACGAGAAAAGTTAACATCATAATTTTTATCTACCAATTGACCAACAGATAATAAATTAGACGCAAGTCCAGGCGATACAAGCACGTCCCAAAAATCAGAATTTATGTCGCCAATATCAGTAATAGATAAAGTATTACCATCAACTATTTGAATTTTCTGATTACCATGATAAGAGTGTAAATTGTGCAAATACTCTGAAGAACATGTCATGTGATTGGATGCACCCGAATCAAGAAACCATGGGCGAGAAACATTAGAAGACTTACCCTGAATTCCCAAGGCCGGAAGAGCGGAAAGTACCATTTGTTAAATCAATTCAGGTTGTATAGCACTATTGTTTGATGCGCCATTAGTGGAAGGACCGACCATATGATTTGTAGTTGCATGGAATTCCTGTACTGAACATTGTATTGGGCGTGGAGGACGTGTGGTACATTCAGAGATAATATGACCATGTTGCTTGCAGTAATTACAAAACTTCTTATTACAGCTACGAGCAATATTACCAAATTGTTTGCAAGAAAAGCACTGAACCTGTCTCATATCACGAGTTTTACCTTTACTTTGAGCAGCATATGCAACCGTCACGGGCTCGGAAATGGTAGCATCATGAGACATGGCTCCTTGAGTAATAAGACGTTGTTCCTCCCTTAGAAGTTCTCCAACACATGTATATAAAGAAGGAACATGATTCCTATTCAGCAAGGCACCTCTGACAACTTCAAATTCAGGACGTAATTTCATGAGAAATTGATCTCGTCCACTTGTGTTGTAAACCTCTTAAATAACCGCGAGAGAGGTCTTGGGAACATTAGCATGTATAATAGCAGAGTATTCTGCCCAGAGATTTAAAAAACCATAATAGTATTCTTGAATAGATAAATCACCTTGTTTGTAGTTGGCTATTTCTAACTCCAACTGAAAACATTTTGCTAAATTGTCCTGGTTGTAAATGCGCTTCAAATAATTCCACATTTCTTGAGCAGTTGAAAAAGAGCGTAAATTATTGATCATCTGAGGATCAATATTGTTGAGAATCCAAGTGATGATTTGAGCATCTTTAGTTTCACACGCATCTAAATCAGTTTTCTCTGTCGGTGCCTTAGAAACATCATCTAGATGATTCCATAATCCCTTTCCTTTAACATACATCTTAAATTGAAATTCCCATGCGGAATAATTCTTGCAGGTAAAACGAACACAAAAATTCTTTTCATTTTCCATAGCCATGATATTATAACCCTAGGAAACCCCACTTAGTATCCAACAAACGGTGAAGAAACATGCACAATATATAAATATCAACAATGAAATCATGATCGAGAAACACCAACAAGACAACAATGAAACCACGATTGAGAATCGCCAATAATCCAATAATGAAACCACAGTCACCGAACAAGATCACCAAGAATAACGATCACCAAGCAGAATCACTGAGAAGTAGAATTGCCGAGAAACAGAATTGTAAATCACAGTATGCTAGCAACACCAATTGATAAACAATCACCGAAACAACTTGCGATAAACATAGAATCAAGATCACGAAGCAACAACAATGAAGAAATCATGAAACGGAAATTGAAAGATTTCAATTGAGAAACGTGATTTCGAGAAATACAAACAAGAAACACAATTTCAAGAGTGACCTAGTGGGGTGTCACTATTCAGCCAAGAGAACAAGGATTTACAAGTTAGATCGAACCTTCTGATACCATGTCACTAATTCTGGCTTGATGCCTTTCTTATTGCATTTGATACTATATATAATAGTGTCGATAATTACAGGTAATTACAATTCATAATGACTAATTACAACTCATAATAACTAATTTCCTATTCTATGAATGTAAATTATTCACAATAAATGCGTTTGATTATTTCCTGATTAACATATACAGCAGCAACATAAGTACAAAATTTTATCATTAAAGACGGCTACATGAAAATCTTAATGTACCGCCTCATGTTATTTTTTTACTACATACATATAGATAGAATTTCTATCTCAACCAACAATTATATGCAGCGAACATAAATGATATTGTACAAAAACTTATCATGATGTTGTATGCAAGTTCATGTTGATATATAATTTTATTAGTAACACTACATGGTCGACAAACCAAATATATCATCATGTACTCGAAATGATTAAAAAAATGGAATGTACCTCTTCTACTTGTCGATTATCTTTGTTGATACAGAATACTGTCAGATAACGTCTTCCAAGTTTTTTCCCAAACATATTGTGGTCTGTTAATTGTACCGGATAATAGCATAGTGACAAATAACTTTCTCTGAAAATGTCCAAAACCTCAATCCTTCGCCTCATTTATGGCTGCAACATATTCCTTGTCATCATTAAGAAATCCCATTTCGAAACATGCATCCCTAAAATTATCCTGAACTATTCCATCCACTTTTTTAATATCCTCATAGCATGTTGGCCCCTTGACAATTGTCAGCATCATTCTTAGGTAATACATCTCACTAGTACTTGGAGGAACCCAAATTAGTCTTCCAATTGTATGTCCTCTTTTATATGGTCTCCATCGTCGGTATCTTTTATCATAAACAAACTTGGTCAGAAAATTAGAGTATGCCAAAGCTTTTGTCTCTGCACATTTCTTGTTTGCTTCCATCTAAGCGGTAAACATTGATTCTTTCACACTGGGTTTGTCAAGAACTTCATCTACCAGTTCATAATTAGTATAGTAAACTGGATTTTCGCCCTCAATATGAAAATACAACCTTTCAACTGCAGGAGATCTCTCACAAATAGGAAATGAAAATATCCTCTAATATGCTTCACTTGGTGAGACATATCTACAATTAAGATGTTACTTGATTTCATCGACATTTCTAATAAGAGAAGTTATGTTTGTCTCAGTATCAACAACAGTTGCGGTAATTCTATCACACCCCTTGCTAATATACTTGAATAAGTACTTAATCGAAGTACCCTGATTACACAACTCCATATTGATGTGAGCCTGAAATTTCTTAAACAAATATGGATTATAAGGAACAACACATCTGTTATCGAGAACTATGTTCTTCTTCATCACTGTAATTCCAGTTTTCCTTCTTCTGTACATAGGATAGCCTTCATGATCAACAACTGTTTGAGGCTGATATTGTTTGGGAAAGAACTTAGAGCACTTCCCGTTTTTCATGCAAGGTGAAGACCGATTTGCTAAACCACATGGCCCATGAATCATATATGTCTTGACCAAATGATACAATTGCCTATCATCTTCTTCAGATGGTATCTCTGCTAAAATGATATTGTTTATATCATCTAGAGTGGGATACTTGCTTGACGGATGCATGAATAGCAGAATATGTGCATGTGGTAATCCCCGCTTTTGGAACTCAATTGTGTATATATATCTGAAAATGTTGATATTAGTAAAAAAAGATATATATATATATATATATATATATATATATATATATATATATATATATATATATATATATATATATATATATATATATATATATATATATATATAAATAAGATTTTAAATAGTTAAATAAACAAAATGAGAACTTGAATCAAATTTAGTAAATACAACTTACATGCAACCACTCTCCCTAAGACACGCTTTTTTGTTAGATCACACAACAACTCATCTAACTTAATTTTAAACATTCTTGATATAATATCTGGACGATCATGAGGTTGCAAATTAATTTTGTTAAGTAACCTTTGAACTTATGGCCAATTTGGATTGCAAGTAAAAGTGATAAAAAGGTCCGAAAACCAAATATGGTTGCATATTTCCATCCCATCAAAATATAGTTGTTCCATGTATCTTCGATTTCATGCCTAAGTTGATAGTAAAACGACTGTTTACCTTTGTTTCCCCCTTGAGTGTTTGATTGTTGTTCGGAACCAGTCATATTGCAGTACTAAGAAACTCTAAGTTTTTTCTGATGCTTGCAGATATAATTCGATCTTTGGGATTCCATCAACCAAAAATTGCTGAAACAACCTCCTTGACCTCAAAAGTGTATGTGCTTCAGATTGACGGGTTTGAATCCTAAAAGTAAGTCGTTCTCTAATGGTAAGCTTATTCTTCTTACTTTTCTTTCATTTGTTTCTTTGTGTAGCACACCGAGTCTAAAACCATCTTCCCCATATGGAAATAGAAGTAGACATTGTAACGCAAGATAACTTGGATGAAAATCACTTATTCTTTTCATCCTTCCGCTCTGTCTCTCAAGAATAATATCCCTTTTAGAACATGTATCAACATCACCAACGATAAGTGCAGCTACCTCAAAAATAATCGATTAGTTATAAATTCTTCCATCTTTTGATCTATCAGCTATTAACTTCAACTTGAGATCAGGTACATGATTATCCTTTAGTCTATCTATAGCCATTCTGAATGATTTAGCGTGTGTTTTAAACTCATCAAGCATATCTTTCAATTTGCTAGCAATTTCTGAAATCATATTGGGATTGTTACTGCAAAATATAAAAAATAATTAGTATGCATATGTTTCAAGATAAGTAAAAGTGACAATATAAACAACCAAAAAAGCAACAAAAATAATGACATCATGCTTAGTAAGTAATGAATCATTACCCTATTTATTCAATTCTATGTCGAATCTCATTGTCAGCATCGTAAATTTATAGCTGCACAAATTTTGGTGATTGTCCATGCAAAGGTATCATGCTTCTAATTCTATGGCAAGACTATCCATGTATTCTTATGTTAGGTGGTCCTCTACCCGTTTGGAATCTATTGTCAAACTTCATTCCAGGAGAAGTAAAGGCAAACACAAAGTTGTACAATCTGCAATGTTGCTGATAATTCTTACATTTTATATCATTGTTATCAAATAATAGATGTTTGAGTAATAGTGGTGGTGTTTTCAAAATTGGCAACACAACTTTGCCATTTCCACAACATAATTGAAACTTGAGAGTTGCACTATGTTTTTCGTTTGTCGGTCTTCTCTTGATACCATATAAGTGCTCCACAATGTGTGTATTCAATTGCAGGATCACCAATGTCAGAATAACCTATTTAAATCAAAGAAAACGAAATTAATCATCATATCTAACATGAAGTATACATATTCTATGACTGTCAAGTGAAACTGGTCTTGAAGCATGTGTTTTTTAGAGGCATTAACATGTAATCAATCAATGTAAAATTTAATTTAACAACACATACCAAAATTGGGACAATTCACCAATGTAGAATTAGGATCATAGTCTTCTTCGTCATTAGCACTTGACCCTTTGTCATCGTCTGCATTTTCATTTATGAATTCGCATGAACTACCGCTGAAAGATTCATCTGTTGAACCTTCTTCAAAAGATTCATCACTTTCAATGTTAGCATTTGTATTAGTAGGTAAATTGATTGTGGATGAAGAGGCACGTCCATGATCAAAGTTTGAAAAGGTATTGAAAAGATTTGCAATCACCGATTGAATGACACCAACATTCAACTGTTTTTTAGATGAAAAGACAGGTCCACTTGGATGTGCATTCAAATTCTTGTACATTTGATTAGACGATGAGAAGGTCATTCTACTTGGAGTTGTATTTGTATTTAAACTGAGTGAAGAACTGAACAACACAGGACCACCTATTTTGTTAACAATATTGTCACGATGTCTTCCTATCACATTAAACTTGTGTTGAATAAGGGACTTCCTTCTCTGCCTTGCAGACGCAACAACATGTTTTGGGGACAAACCAATCTCAATAATGGTTGATTTGGAGCTGCCTGATGCAGAGGATGATGTATTGAGATTAGATATTGATGAAGAAGCATAATGTTGATTCTCCAAACCAAAATTCTTAAAGAGATTGGACGACACATACTGGTTCACACCCATGTTCAATCTTTGTGCACTTGACAGAACAATTCCTTTTCTTTTTCGTTACAATTTTGGTTTCTCTCATTCATCACTGCAGAAGTGATATTAGATAGTAGTGTTCTGACATGAACTCTGGATGGAGGATTTATGCTATTAAAAGATGAGTTGTAGTTTATTCTGTTCACATCAACTTTATTCCTTTTCGATCTTATTTCTTTAAGATTTTGCTTTCTTTTACGTCTTATCAATGCTACAATTTTTTTCCTGTCAAACAATTGTGATTATGTAATTGTTGTAGAACTCAGACTAATAGAAATTTGAAAATCTAATAACACTTAATGGAACAGCAGTTCACGAACATGTTTTTCAACATGTAAGTCAAAACATGTTTTGACTGTCATGAATTTGTATGTGTTCTATTGTTTTATGAATAATATCAATGTTTAATTCATGGCTTACAATAATAGATGTCATAATAGATATTGTAAATATTATATGTATCTATATGTCTATTAAATTTTTTTTACATTTTGATTTCAAGAAGGTAAAACTATTTCATCAGGTAAAAACAATTTACATCGTATATGCCAAACATCCATAACAGTAACACAATTTTTAATAGCATTTATTAGTAGATTTATAGATAGCAATATTATTTGTAAGCTATAAGGTCACCAAACCTATGCATAACTATATAATAGAAGATATTTACTTTTAACGTTATTTTACTTTACAGTTAAGTTAAAGGAGGTTAAACTCATAATTTAATGGTTGTAGTGTTTCATGCATCATATATGTGTTTAGATGCTTAGCTTTAATTATTAAATGTGATAATTATATCAACAAAATGCATTGAAACACTCTAACAATGTATTGTAAATTGTGATAACATGCTTGGTTACCAATGTGTAATCACTAAACACATAGGGGTATGTTCTTCGGAATATTAACACATTAACACGATTTACATTTACAATTGGATATCAAGTTTGCTGACACATTTTTTTTTTTTTAACATTATCATAGTTATGGTTTCAAGATTTTCATTATTTTTACTTTAGGCAATTGATAAAGGTAAATTGTAGTTATTTATGTATATACTTTTTGTTGTATTTATCAACTTTTTGTTGTTAATATCATTGAATAAACTCGACTTTTATGTAAATATGCTCAGTTTGTGTTTATTTGTGTTTTTGTGTATAGTGTATTGTTTGACATTTTTCATTTATTTAGTAGGTATTTGTTGCATTTTGGAGCATTGAGAAATAAGGTGTCGACGGCACGGCTCCAGATGTGCATTTTTGAAATAAAAGACCAGTTTTGCGACATTCTGTCTAGGAGAGCCCGCTTAGCGCGCAGAGGCCGCTAAGTGCGAGTGGCGCTCAACGCATTTTGTAGCGCGTTGCTTGCGTTTTACTGTTTTGGCAGAACCAAAGTTTTGAAGCTTGCTTAGCGTAATTTTAGGCGGTTTGATGTGTTAAATAATGAAGTCGCGCTTAGCGCGCCAATCCCGCTTAGCACGGTCTGTTGAGTTTTGTTTTATAAAAACAAATTTCATTCATTTTTAAGTTATGGTTTTGGGGAAGTTTTTGCTCCCAACTCCGTCAACTTGTAAATTTTGTTAGGATTAGCTTAGATAACAACTATGGAGCTTGCATACGGATGATTCGGGGTAGATTGCTCTTCGATCGGTGCTGACAAACCGGTAGATCTGTGGTTTATTTCTCTTCCTCTTTGCGTATTCTCTATTGGTTTGGTTTGTATGTATATTTTCTTTGAATTGATGTCTATTTGTCGCCCTTGGCGTTATATAAAACTTGCTTTACGAATCTTTGTGGATTGTTGTCCTAGATTTTTACTCTGTGTTAGGGATTTGAGTTGTTGTAGATATATATGTTGGAAGCGGTGTAGCGGCAAGCAACAAAAGTTTTGGAAATATTTATCCAGGAATTTATCGTGTCCACAAAGATTGGTTATTGAATTTTCGTTCGACAAATATCTCGTTAATGAGTTTGGGGATAAATGAGTTTGTAAAGAAAATGTTATCAACAGAAAATAAATGTAAACAAAAATAAAACTAAGGAAGAACTTATCTAGCCTGCATTTAATCTTCTCATCACAGACTTAAATCTATCGACTAGTTACATTCAACCTAACAATACTCATCAATGTCACTGCGTATCACTCAAAACCTAAGTCATTTCTAATCCAAATCGAGAGACCGACTGTATCACCAAGGAAATGATCTCTCTACCTGCTCAACAACACAGAAGACAACTATGTAATCGCACTGACGATCTCTCAGTACAACACAACCACACAAAGGCATTAAGCTCTGATACCCAAGTAGATGTCAACTTTAAATCTATCTCTAGAGTTTAGAAACTAATAGATGATCATCCATAAGAATCTAAGCAGTATATGTCTATAACAACTCAAATCCCTAGCACAGAGCAAAAATCTAAGACAATAATCCACAAAGATTGGTAAAGCAAGTTTTATATAACGCCACGGGCGACAAATATATATAAGTTCAGAGTAAAATACATGTATAAACCCAACAAAAGAGAAATACATAGAGAGGAGAAGAGATAAACCAAAAATCTTTCGGTTTGTCAACGCCGGTCAATGAGAAATCAACCTCCAATCATCCATAAGCAAAGCCTTAGTGTTGTTATCTAATCTAATCCACTACAAAAATATGGTGGATGGAGTTGAGAGAACAAAAATCTCTCCCAAAACCAACACCAAACAAATGAAACAAAATGAAAGATATAAGGAAAATTTGATCCGCAACCATCACCCGGCAATATAAAAGTATCGCCCGACAACATCTCTTATATACAAGGCCTAGTAAAAGCCACATCCTCAACTGAAACAAATATCCTCTTTCGTCCGACGACAGACTCACGTCGCCCGGCGATGCATCTTCTCCTCGCCCAACGATGCAGCAGCGAAGCAAGGCAAGGAAATCATCAAAATTGGTCTTCAGAATTTCGCCTGACGACACTCCCTTTCGCCCGGCGATTCATGACCGGAAGGCAACTTCTGTTGCTTTCTCTGCAACTTCAAATGGCCTCCAATCTTGGCCTTATTCCTTTATTGATCCAAAAATGCATCTTGGAGTTTTATTCCTCATTGCTCCAACAATGCTCAAATACCTACAAAATAAATACAAAGCTATCAAATGATACACTTTATACAAGAAAATGCATTATACACAACTAAACGTATTTACACAAAGTCGGGTTTATTCAACAATATTAACAAACAAAAAGTCTCTAAGTGCAACAAAACTTATATACAAAAATAGCTACAATTTGCACTTATCAAACTCTCCCCAATTTAAATAATTGTTTATCCTCAAATAAAGCCAAATAACCTAAAGAACAAAGAATGATAAATCAAAGAATCACGAATCAACAAGTTTTGAAAATAGAAAATAAATGCAATGGTTCAAATGAAAAACAGTGCAAACAAAGTAAACACTTACAACTAGACTACGACTATAACATAAACATGAAACAAATGCTAAATACAAAGAATATGTCAAACATTCTAAAAAAAATACTAGTTCACAAATGAATCATACCTAACAAACACAATCATCGGTAGATGAAAAACACACACAAATGGGGTATTTTCACTCATCCAAAAATCTTGGAAACAATAGATTAAATTATGCATTCATCTAAAAATTTACATTAAAAATATAAAAGCAAGAATCTCAAGGGCTTTTCAAGGTTGTAATGTGGATTGGTTAACAAACAAGTGATAAATCCTAAATCTAATCGAAACAAAAACATGCCTAAACCAAAGGGAGTAATTACTTCCGCAAAGTTTCAAACAATAGAATTTCAATCAAACTTCTTCTTCATCACAAGTTTCACACCAACACACATCACTTATTAACACAATATTATTCCATACTCTTTTTTCTTTTTCTTTTTCAAAGCTTTTTTATTTTTTTCCTTTCTTTTTCTATCACTTCTTTTTCTTTTTTTTTCTTCTTTTCTTTTTCTTTTCTTTTTCTTTTCTTTTTCTTTTCTTTTTCAAACTCATAGCAATCACAACACAAGCACATAAGCATTCTTCTCCCCAACTTGAATTCAACCATCATCATAATATGAATACTCCATACTTTCTAAGGCAATGTAAAAATTCAACTATAAATCATAGTTAAGGATTCAAGTAAACAAGGAATCAATATCCATACAAAAAGGGAAACTAAACACTCATAGACAAGCATTTAGAAAATACAACATGGATATCGACAAAAAGCTCAAAAAGGGTTACTAATGATCACACACTCACAAGGTGAATTAACTATTTGGCTAGGTAATTATTCTCAAAATGGAACAAAAAATGCCTTGATCACTTTCTTGCATTCATACAATCAACACAAAACAAAAGATTAAGCATAATAAGATCCAGTTAAAACAAGAATTGTGGTCTATAGCATATATAAACAATTGAAAGCTACCTCACAAAAAGGATAGGAACTAAAGTGATTCATAATTGAACAATTATACAAAAGAATGAATGGCATAAAAATTGTAAAAAGTCTAAGTATCATGAATATACTAAAGTATAGAAAGTGATAAACACATACCTCGAACGTGTACAAAACTTTAACAAAATCATTACCATACATTCGCAAGTCGAAACGATCAAACTTGACAAATCACCTCAATATCCTCAAGCTATCGAACCAAAATTTGAGTCCAAACAATAACAACAAAAACAAACAAATGAAAGTGAAATAAACAAGTTGAAAAGTGAAGATATAAGAATTTAGAACAAGTCCTATTTCAACTTGTTTATACAACACTCAACACACTACCTAAACTAATAAAATGGAAAATGATAAAACATGCTTGTTTTACGTCGTAAGCTCGACGTCTGTTATTTAAGAATGTTCCTCCAAGTTGCTTCCACCTGGTTATTCCTAACCAACACACAAGAAAACGTGAAAGGAAAAAAACAATGATATAACAAATTTATAAGTATAGTAAACATATACAAGTATCAACATACACAAGTAAAAATAGACAATATATACGATATCTACAAAACTAAAAAACAAAAGAATTATCACAATGCGAAGACAATAAAACCAATCCCCGACAACGGCGCCATTTTGTTGGAAGCGGTGTATCGGCAAGCAACAAAAGTTTTAGAAATATTTATCTAGGAATTTATCATGTCCACATAGATTGGTTATTGAATTGTCGTTCGAGAAATCTCTTGTTAATGAGTTTGGGGATAAATGGGTTTGTAAAGAAAATGTTATCAACAGAAAATAAATGTAAACAAAAGAAAAAACTAAGGAAGAACTTATCAAGCCTGCATATAATCTACTCATCACAGACTTAAATCTATCGACCAATTACATTCAACCTAACAATACTCATCAATGTCACTATGTGTCACTCACAACCTAAGTCATTTCTAACCCAAATCGAGAGACCGACTGTATCACCAAGGAAATGATCTCTCTACCTTCTCAACAACACAGAAGACAACTATGTTATCGCACTGACGATCTCTCAGTACAACACAACCACACCGAGGCATTAAGCTCTGAAGCCCAAGTAGATGTCAACTCTAAATCTATCTCTAAAGTTCATAAACTAACAGATAATCATTCTAGATAAGAATCTAAGAAGTATATGTCTATAACAACTCAAATCCCTAACATAGAGCAAAAATTTAAGACAACAATCCACAAAGATTTGTAAAGCAAGTTTTATATAACACCATGAGCGACAAATATATATAAGTTCAGAGTAAAGTACATGTACAAATCCAACAAAAGAGAAATACATAGAGAGGAGAAGATATAAATCACAAATCTTCCAGTTTGTCAGCGCCAGTCAATGAGAAATCAAAACCTCAAATCATCCATAAGCAAAGCCCTAATGTTATTATCTAAGTTAATCCACTACAAAAATGAGGTGGGTGGATTTGAGAGAACAAAAATCTCTCCCAAAAACAACACCAAACAAATGAAACAAAATGAAAGATATAAGGAAAATCTGATCCGCAACCATCGCCCGGCGATATAAAAGCATCGCCCGACAACAACTCTTATATACAAGGCCTAGGAAAAGCCACGTCCTCAACTGAAACAAATATCCTCTTTCTCCCAGCGACAGACTCACGTCGCATGACGATACATCTTCTCCTCTTCCAGCGATGCAGTAGCGAAGCAAAGCAGGGAATTCATCAAAATTGGTCTTCAAAATTTCGCCCGACGACACTCCCTTTCGTCCGAAGATTCATGACAGGAAGGCAACTTCTGTTGCTTTCTCTGCAACTTCAAATGGCCTCCAATCTTGGCCTTATTCCTTTATTGATCCAAAAAATCATCTTGGAGATTTATTCTTCATTACTCCAACAATGCTCAAATACCTACAAAATAAATACAAAACTATCAAATGATACACTTTATACAAGAAAATGCATTATACACAACTAAACGTATTTACACAAAAGTCGGGTTTATTCAACAATATTAACAAATAAAAAGCCTCTAAGTGCAACAAAACTTATATACAAATAGCTACTATTTACACTTATCAGTATACTTCTTAGATTCTTATCTAGGATGATTATCTATTAGTTTCTAATTCTAGAGATAAATTTAGAGCTGACATCAACTTGGGTAACAGAGCTTAATGCCTCCGTGTTGTTTGTGTCGCTCTGAGAGATCGTCGATACAGGCGAGCACGATTGACTTCTATATTGTTGAGGTGGTTAAGAGATTGTTATCGAGTGATGCAATCAGCTTCTCAATTTGTGTTAGAAATGACTTAGGTTGTAAGTGATACATAGTGACATTGATGAATATCATAGGTTGAGTATAACATGTCGATAAGTTTAAGTATGTGAGAATTAGTATATATACATGCTTGATAAGTTATTCCTTTTCCCTTTTTATACATTTATTTTTTGTTAATACATTTTATTTCAACCCATTCAATCTCAAGCTCGTTAACGAGAAATTTGTCGAACGGAGAAATCAATAACCAGTCTCCGTGGATACGATATGATATAACCTAGATATCACCTGGTAAATTAATAACTTACTTTTTGCTTGCTCTTATACCGCTACAGCAAAATGGCGTTGTTGCCGAAGATTGGTTCTATTATTTTCGCATTGCGATAATTCTTTTGTTTTTTAGTTTTGTAATTAATGTATATGTTGTACAAAAAGTGTACATTAACTTGTATATGATACTTGTGCATATATGTGTTTTTTCCTTTATTTTCACGTATTGTTGTAAATTGTCTCGTTTTCGTAACATTTGTTGTGTGAATGTTAGGACACTTTCTTTAGGTTTGCATGGTGTGACAATACCATGGCATGACGAGAGGAGGTTACTAGCTCGCACAATAAAAGCGTCGAGCTTACGGCATAAAACAAGCATGTTTTGTTTGTATTTGTTTTTTTATGTGTTAACTTGTGTTTTAACAAGTTGAAATTAGACCTGTTTTAAATTCTCAAATTTTCACTTTTCAACTTGTTAATTTACTTTCAATTGTTTGTTTCATTATGTATATTTGTGTTTTTCCGCAAGCTTGTCGTGTTTAGCTTGAGGAAGTTTGTATGTTGTAAATATTTTGTACATTGAGTGTGTAGGGTGATTGTGAAGCTGCATAGCATCTGCACCAAATGTTGTTGTCCTGTTTCTGCATCTGGTGTAGCGCATTAAGCGCGCTCTGTCGCTTAGCGCGCTCTACTGTGCAGAACCAGTGAATTCTTTTTAATTTTTTGCTTGGTTCTTCTTTTTCCCACTTCCACCTAGGCTTTAAATAGTAAATAATATTAGTATAATTAATTTTTTTATTGTTGTTTGGGCTCAATTTTGGTTTGATAGCTTGAAGCCGCTTTTTGTGATTTTCCAAGTTTGAGTGTTTCAACTTGCGAATGCATGGTAATGATTTTGTTAAAAATTTGTACACGTTCGAGGTATGTGTTTATCGCTTTCTATACTTTAGCATATTCATGATACTTAGAATTTTTACAATTTTTATGTCATTCATTCTTTTGTATACTTGTTCATTTGTGAATCACTTTAGTTCCTACCCTTTTGTGAGGTAGCTTTCCATTATTCACATATGTTGGAGACCACAACTCTTGTTTTAACTGAATTTTATTATCCTTAATCTTTTGTTTGTGTTGGTTGTATGAAAGCATGAAAATGATCAAGGCATTTTTTATTCCATTTTGAGTACAACTACCTTTGCCAAATAGTCAATTCACCTTGTGAGTGTGTGATCATTAGTAACCCCTTTGAGCTTTTTGTCGATATCAATGTTGTTTTTGCTAAATGCTTGTCTATGAGTATTTAGTTTCCCTTTTTGCATGGATGTTGATTCATTGTTTTCTTGAACCCTCAACCATTGTTTTGGTTTGAATTTTTACCTTGCCTTAGAAAGTAGAGAGCATTCACTTTAATGTATGGTTGAATTCAAGTTGGGGAGAAAAATTATTATTCATTTATTGGTTGATTGCTATGAGGCCGAGAAAGAAAGAAATAGAAAGAAAAAAGTGTGAAAAAGAAAGAAAAGAAAAAGAAAGAAAAAAATTGAAAAAAGCTTTGAAAAAGAAAAACAAAAAGAGTTTGGAATAATGTTGTGTTAATAAGTGATGTGTGTTTGGTGTAACACTTGAGGTGAAGAAGAAGTTTTATTAAAATTTTATCATTTGAAACGTTGGTGAATTGATCACTCCCTTAGTTTTAGGCAAATTTTTGTTTCGATTAGCTTTAGGACTTATCCCTTGTTTGTTAACCAAGCTACATTACAATCTTGAAAAGCCCTTGAAACTCTTGCTTTTATATTTTCAATATAATTTTTTGGATGAATGCATAATTTAGTCTATTGTTTGCAAGATTGTTAGGTGAGTGAAAATACCCCATTTTTGTGTTTTTCATCTACCGATGATTGTGTTTGCTAGGTGTGATTCATTTATGAACTAGTATTGTTTTTATAATGTTTTGCATAATTTTTGTATTTAGCATTTGTCTCATGTTTATGTTATCCTCGTAGTTTAGTGGTAAGTATATTTCTTCGTGTGTACTGTTTTTCAGTTGAGCCATTACATTTGTTTTTTCGTTTTCAAAACTTGTTGGTTCATGATTCTTTGGTTTATTAATTTTAGTTCTTTGAGTTTTTAGCCTTGTTTGAGGACAAACAAGTTCAAGTTGGGGAGAGTTTGATAAGTACAAATTGTAGTTATTTGTGTATATACTTTCTATTGCACTTAATGACTTTTTGTTGTTAATATCTCTGAATAAACCTGACTTTTGTGTAAATACGTTTAGTTTGTGTTTATTTGTATTTTTGTGTACATAGTGTATCGTTTGATGTTTTTCCTTTCATTTTATAGGTATTTGTTACATTTTGGATGATTGAGGAATAAGGTGTCAAAGGCGCGGCTCGGGATGCGCGTTTTTGTTATAAAAGACCAGTTTTGGGACATTCTGTCCAGGAGAGTCTGCTAAGCGCATTTTGTAGCATGCTGCTTGCGTTTTACTGTTTTGGCAGAACCAAAGTTTTGAATCCCGTTTAGCGCGCTTAGCGCGGTTTTAGGTGGTTTGATGTGTTAAATAATGAAGTCGCACTTAGCGCGGTCTGCTGAGTTTTGTTTTATAAAAATAGATTTCATTCATTTTTAGGTTATGATTTTGGGGAAGGTTTTGCTCCCAACTCCATTAACTTGTAAATTTTGTTAGGATTAGCTTAGATAAGAACTGTGGAACTCACATACGGATGAACCGGGGTGGATTGCTCTTTGATCGATGCTGATAAACCGGTATGTATGTGGTTCATTTCTCTTCTTCTTTTTGTATTCTATATTTGTTGGGTTTGTATGTATATTTTCTTTGAACTGATGTATATTTGTCTCCCTTGGCATTATATAAAACTTTATTTACGAATCTTTGTGGATTGTTGTCCTGGATTATTACTCCGTGTTAGTGATTTGAGTTGTTATAGACATATACTGCTTAAATTCTTATCTAGGATGATTATCTGTTAGTTTCTGATTTTAGAGATAGATTTAGAGTTGATATCTACTTGGGTATCAGAGCTTAATGTCTCTGTGTTGTTTGTGTCGCTCTGAGAGATCGTCGATACAAGTGAGCACGGTTGACTTCTGTGTTGTTGATGTGGTTGAGAGATTGCTATCAGTGTGATGTAGTCGATTTCTCAATTTGGGTTAGATACGACTTAGGTTGCGAGTGATACACAGTGACATTGATGAATATCGTAGGTTGAGTATAACAGGTCGATAGGTTTAAGTCTGTGAGAAGTAGTATATATACATGCTTGATAAGTTATTCCTTTTTATACATTTATTTTCTGTTAATACATTTTCTTTCAATCCATTCAATCCCAAACTCATTAATGAGAAATTTGTCAAACTGCAAAATCAATAATCAATCTCTGTGGACACGATACAATATAACCTAAATATCACCCGATAAATTAATAACTTACTTTTTGCTTGTTGTTATACCGCTTCAGCAGTGACATCAGATCAACCAAAGATCTTTAACCATTTTTAGAAGCAACCTATGCATGTCCATTTATTGCTTTATATGAAGAGTTATATAGTAGAGTTATTCATTACCTTGCAACTGGTTCATATCATTTCAAAAAAATTTCTCATACCCGAAAGAATCTTTCGATATTCTTGAAGATGTTTTTCCCACTTTGAAAGGGTAAATTTCTATAAATGAATCCAATTTATATTTATTCCGTTAGTTTTTATATTGCATAGACAGTGTAAAAGTAGTGTTAAACTGATTTTGATTTTTATTGGTGAACAAATTTGTCCCACTTGACACCAATGAACTATATGTGATGCTTGAAACAATGGTGGAAGAAGCTAATGTGCCTATTAAGAATGTTCCAAATAAAGAGTTGTTTCCTGAGATTAATGTAACTAGTACCAAATCCAATGCTACACTAAAGGAAGTAAAAAAAAGAGATAAAAGTTGGAGAATCTTCGAATGTTATTAACAGTGTTGGAAGCCCGCAAATAGACATCTTTTGGGAGAAAAAGATCAGTAAGGTAGGGAAGAAAGGGAATCGGGTTTTGGTAAGAAATTTCCTAAACTAATGTTTTAAATAACAATTCAACGTGATAAATGTTTCTGAAAAATGAGAATGTACTGTTAACAAAACTATGCACTAATTACATGTGTTCGTGCAGCAATTTCCAGCATAAGTGATCAAAAAGGCTCTTCGTTCGGACATAACTTCATGCACTCTACTGGATCTCGAAATGTATGATGATTGTAAATGTATAATCATGAAATCAACTAGGAAGAATATGGAGATGTATCATGGAAAAGGGTGGTATTCATTTGCTAAGGAAAAAAACTTAAGTTTGGAGATAAGCTGATTTGCCACTATAATTCAGAGGAGGAATTTTTGAATGTGAGGGTGAAAAGACATGGTCAAAAACACCATACTTGAAGTCGAAGATGTCATCCATGTTATATGTTTTTTTCTAAGTTATTTGTTCAAATTTGATGTTATATTTTGTTTTGCATTTTGATTTTGAATGAGTCATTTGTAATGTATTAGTTTATGTTTATGTTAGTCATCTGAAGTTTTAGTTTATTAAGTACAATGTGATAACATAATGCTACTAATATGTAATTCACATGTATGGATGACTATATAAATATGTTTGTGTTTGTTTCCAACTCTTTCTTCTTACTGAAATTTATTTCAAATAGTAATAAAAATAACATATGAGGGAACGTACCTGGTACTCTGCAGAAATGAAAAAAATCCATATATATCACAACATTATACTTGTCTTATATATATGGCAACAAGGATTTGAAATTTTTATTGTTTACCTGTTTGGATAATCAAAATTGTATTCAATAAAATATCAAACAACAGACAAAACTAAGTACTTAGGAAATTTATAATTTGTAAGGGTATATTAAGTTTGGGTATACAGGTTCAGGAATTGTTGAAGAAAATTATGATCTAATAACTGTCTTTTGTTCCTTTAAAAAGACCTCACTAGTATAACTTGGAGAAAATGCAGTTGTGTTGCCACACACCCTTCCTTTAATAATTTGCAAAAACTAAATTCCAAAAATATTTATGAACCTATTAAATCAAACCATAGTGTGCACACATGAATATGCAGTTTGATGAATGAGTTGCAACAGTATTCTTTATGATGTAGTATATGTATCAATACACTTAAAACCATCATCTTTTCATTAATGTTGTTTTCAAACTTGGACATGTTAACATGACCAACCCTAATCCAGTTATTATGCAGTATTTGTTATCTTAATGGATTCCAAATGACATGGTTTCAAAATCGCCCTATTGTTTTGACTGAGGATATCCATGTTGCTCATTTTGGATCAAACGAACTAAATAATGGTAAGTCAATTGTGGAATTAGACAGAACTTCTAAAACGTCTGACTTAGACTCTGCTGCTAAAGCTACGGCAGATAATTTACAGCTCCGAAAAGAAATCGCCCTATGGCAAGAGGATGACTACCTATGCAAAAATCACATTCTGAACAGTCTTGCTAATGATCTCTATGATTACTACAGTAATTACAAGACTGCTAAACATGTATGGGAGGCTCTGCAGAAGAAATATGATACTGAAGAAGCAGGTGCAAAGAAATATGATGTCAGCCACTACTTGAATTACAAAATGGTGGATGAAAGGTCTGTCGAAGCTCAAAGCCACGAAATATAGAAAATTTCTCATGAAATCATAACTGAAGGTATGCCCCTCAATGAACAATTTCAGATTGCTGTTATAATTGACAAGCTGCCTCCTGGTTGGAAAGATTTCAAAAACTTACTCCGACATAAAACTAAAGAATTTTCAATCGAGAGTTTGATTACTCGCCTTCAAATTGAAGAGGAAGCTCGAAGACAAGATCAGAAAGATGAAGTCTTAGTTGTTTCAAACAACAAAAAGAAATTTGATGCAGTTCTGAAGCCTACGGGCAGACCTTTAAAGAATCAGAACCGTAATACTGTGAACCAAATTAAGAATGGGAATCCCTCTAGGGCCCCATATGCTCCAATTCCTAGGCAGCAACCACCACCCCATAGAAATGATGCTCCAGTTTTTACTTTCTACAATTGTGGGAAACCGGGTCGTATGGCTAAGAAATGTAAGAGCATGCCTAAATCTGCTACTGGCCTAAATGCACAGGTTAACCTGATTGATGAGCAATTCATTGCTATGATCACTGAATTCAACATAGTTGATGGAAGTGATGGTTAGTGGATAGACACTGGCGCCTATCATCATGTTTGTTATGATCGTGCTATGTTCAAGACATACATGAATATTGGAAATAAGAAAATATTGTTGGGAGATGCTCACACCACTAATGTTGCTGGAATTGGAGATGTTGAGCTGAAGTTCACTTCAGGAAAGACCTTGATCTTGAAGGACGTCATGCACGTTCTTGAAATTAGGAAGAGTCTTGTTTCTGGTTTTCTTTTAAATAAGGTTGGGTTTAGTCAAACTATAGGGGCAGATTTGTACACCATCACTAAGAATGGTATTTTTGTTGGGAAAGGGTACGCCTCTGATGGTATGTTTAAGTTGAATGTTGATTTGAATAAAATTTGTCCTTCTGTTTATTTTCTGCGTGATTTTAATATTTGGCATGCTAGACTCTGTCACGTTAATAAGCGAATTATGTATAATGCAAGCAACTTAGGCCTGATCCCCAAATTAAATGTCAATGATTCAAATAAATGTGAATATTATACTCAAGCTAAAATAATTAAGACATCACATAAATCAATTCTAAAAGAATATGATCCCCTAGATCTTATACACTCTGATATATGTGAATTAGATGGAACTTTAACTAGAAACAGTAAACGTTATTTTATCACTTTTATTGATGATTGTTCTAATTATACGTATGTATACTTAATGAAGAATAAAAGTGAAGCACTTGATATGTTTAAGTTGTATGTAACTGAAATTGAGAATCAACTTAGTAAGAAGATTAAGAGACTTCGTAGTGATAGGGGAACTGAATATGACTCTGGTCTATTTAATAATTTTTATAAAGAACATGGTATTATACATGAAACGACTGCTCCATGTTCTCCTGAAATGAATGGTAAAGCAGAAAGAAAGAATAGAACTCTTACTGAACTTGTTGTTGCAATTATGATGAATTCTGGTTTTGCGCCTCACTGGTGGGGGGAAATTTTATTGACTGTTTGCTATGTCCTGAATAGAATCCCCAAGTCAAAATGTAAGATCTCTCCTTATGAGATATTAAAGAAAAGACAACCAAACTTGTCTTATTTGAGAACTTGGGGCTCTCTGGCTTATGTCAGAATTCTGGATCCGAAACGAGTTAAACTCACTAGTAGAGCATATGAATGTGTTTTCATTGGGTATGCAGCAAACAGTAAAGCATATAGGTTTTATAACCTAGTGGAAAAAGTGATCATATAATCAAATGACGCTGAATTCTATGAAGACAAATTTCCTTTCAAATTGAGAAATAGTGGGGGCACACAATCGAGTCACATTCCTGTGATAAGAAGCACAGAAAGAAATGATAATATAGAAACAAAAATTCAACGAAGTAAATGAGTAAGAGTCACTAAAGACTATGGGCCTGAATATGCGGCTTATAATGTAGAAGAAGATTCGATGAATCTTCAAGAAGCCTTGTCATCTCTGGATGTTGATTTATGGCAAGAGGCTATCAATGATGAGATAGAATCTCTAGAATCCAACAAGACCTGGAACTTAGTAGACTTGCCTCATGGTTGCAAACCAATTAGTTGTAAATGGGTTTTGAAAAAGAAACTAAAACCTGATGGAACTATTGATAAATACAAGGCTCGCCTTGTTGCCAAGGGTTTTAGACAAAGAGAAAATATAGATTTCTTCGACACCTTTTCTCCTGTCACTAGAATTACATCCATTATGGTGCTTATTTCAATAGCTGCTATTTATAACTTAATAGTACACCAAATGGATGTTAAAACAACTTTTTTAAATGGTGACTTAGAAGAAGAAATTTATATGGAACAACCGGAAGGGTTTGTAATCTATGGACAAGAAAACAAGGTCTATAAGTTAAATAAGTCTTTGTATGGACTAAAACAAGCTCCTAAGCAATGGCATGAAAATTTTGATAACTTAATGATATCAAATGGGTACAAAGTGAATGAAAGTGACAAATGCATTTACTATAAATCTAAGAATCGCATATGCACTATCATATGTCTTTATGTAAATGATCTACTCATATTTGGATCAAACATTCAGGCCATTAATGATGTAAAATCACTGTTGTGCAACAACTTTGATATGAAAGATCTCGGAGAAGCAAGTGTGATCCTTGGTATCAAGATCACGAGATCCAAACAAGGAATTTCTTTGGATTAATCACACTATGTGGAGAAGATCTTAAAGAAATATAATTACTTTGAATGTAAACCTGCATGCACACCATATGATCCAAGTGTGAAACTGTTTAAGAACACTGGAGAAAGTGTCAGACAATCAGAATATGCGAGCATCATTGGCAGTCTTAGGTATGCCACTGATTGTACTAGACCCGACATTGCACATGTCGTAGGATTGTTATGCAGGTTTACGAGTAGGCCGGGTAAAGAGCACTGGCAAGCTATTGAACGAGTCATGAGGTACCTCAAAAGGACCATGGTTCTCGGACTACATTATCAGAAGTTTCCTGCTGTATTAGAAGGGTACAGTGATACAGATTGGAATACTTTGTCAGATGATTCCAAAGCTACTAGTGGCTATATATTTAGTATAGCTGGAGGAGGTGTATCTTGGAAATCAAAGAAACAAACTATCCTAGCTCAGTCCACAACGGAATCTGAGATGATAGCACTAGCCACAACTAGTGAAGAAGCAAGTTGGTTGAGATGCTTACTAGCTGAGATCCCTTTATGGGAAAAACCTATGCCAGCTGTGTTGATCCACTGCGATAGTACCGCGGCTATTGAAAAAATTGAGAACCATTATTATAATGGTAAAAGACATCAAATAAGAAGGAAGCACATCAATGTTAGAGACTGTATCTCTAAAGGAGCTGTAAGAGTGGATCTTATACGCACTGATGAAAATTTAGCAGATCCTTTGGTGAAAGGATTAGCTAGAGATAAAGTCCATAATACATCCAAAAAGATGGAACTAATACATATAAAGAAATGAGTTTCTCATAATGGTAACCCGACCTAGATGACTGGAGATCCCAAGAAATAGGTTCAATGGGTAATAACAAGTTATGAGTAATATGAGATGATCATGCAAATAAAGCATGAATCCTGAAGTAATAAGAGGATGAGATAATGAAATCTCTTAATGATATCTATACTCTATATGAGGGAGTACCTAGGCTACATGAGTACTCTTGATAGACTCACCTTTGTGATTGTAGAACTTGGGTCGGTTCCTATGGAATTGCGAGGCAGAATTCCTAGAGCCTTCACTAAACCGGGATACACATGCAGGGCCATTAAAGCACGGGCTATTAGAATACACCTTAAGAAAATGTTGTGTGTGAGTCTGATCTCAGAGATAGAGTTCAAGACAATAGTGTCACTCTTGTTGAATCAGAATCCTACTTGCTACGCAAAGGTTCAAGTATTAGACATCTTTGCTTATGCACAATCTTAGAAACATCTGACGTACTTCTAAAATCACCTTTTAAATTCAAGTGGGGGATTGTTGGAAATCTTGGTATGATGTAAATTTGGAGTGGGAGTTGGAATGTTTTATTGACATTAAATGGGTAATAAATGAGCACAAGTAAGAACTAGTATGGAAGTGAATTTGAAAAGATTCATTTTAGTCCCACATAGGAGAGATTATAAATATTAGTAGTGTATATATATTCCAACTTGGCCAATTGGGTTGGGCCCCAAGGGGCACCCCAATTTTGTAAAGGAGTGAGGACACACTCATAAGCCATCTAGACATACGCGCGCGCCGCCGCCGCCGTCTGTCCGGTCGGTTTGGTTCGGTCTAGATGAATTAATTAATTTATTTTTTGGAACCCGAATTAGTGGAAATTAATTATCATTAGTTAATTAATTCGATGGAAATTAATTAATATTAATATTATTAATTAATTACGAAATGGTGACGTGTCCTGCACAGAAACCAAGTCTGTGTGACTTGCTGACCAAGTAAAATAACGGCTACATTTGACTGGGCCAATTCCACTATCTCCCATGATTTTCTCCCACTATACTTGTTCCATTCAGTTGGACTCTTTTCCTATAAATTGAATTTTTCGGTTCGTTTGATAGATCCTAGAATTTGCAATTAAATTCTCTCTTCTCTCTCTCTCTACTCTCTTCATCTACAACATTTCTTTTCTGTTTTTTCGACTGGATCTTTCCAGATACTACGACTGGTTATTTACCATCCGAAGGTGTCATTCTACGAACGACTAATTATAGTGCAAGTAATTATCTTATTTTTGAACGGGTTGTTTTATCCTGGAGACGTCGTCGAAACTCGACTGCTTTGCATAACTATTGGCAGTACGACGAAACGTCTTAAAGAAAGCGACCTAGTACGCGAATCGTCCCGATAATTTTCCTTTGTGCCACTTTTTCAAATCCAGATATTACATGTTAAACATAAAGAGTGAAACTGAATCAAAATTATAAAACTAGATCCAAATTAACCAAAGCAATAAACAACAGACAATCACATTGTTGTGTTCAAAACTAACAATAACTTAGCATATAAAAAAGGTGAAGGTAATTATTTCTCCTTATTGATATCCTTAGTTAACTTGGTTGAGTAAAGTTAGACACTATCAATATCTTCTATTGCATCATTTAATGTCCTCTTAGATGAAGTCAGGCTTGAATTTCCAACGGCAGTGTCATAATCTGCAGATGCAAACAAAGGTTCCTGCTATGATCATGGAGAAACAATTATCAGCCTTAGAATATAGGAAAATACATGTTTTATATAATGTGGTTAGGTTTGAAGTAATAACTTACAGAAACACTTATCGGTTCATCTTGTGACAAAGGATCCAGTGTTAAAAGCTTTGAAGTAGGCTGCCAAGACAGATTAATATTAGTCCAGTTTTGTAAATAGTGTTATAGAATTAAAAAGTACACTAAGAATACCTCTTCTGATCTGAAAATCTCCCTAAATTTCTTACGGGTATTGTCATCAATTTTGAATCTAATGGTAGAAAGTCGCCCATTATTAGGCTGAAAAACAGCTCTAATAGCCAACTCCTTTTTTAGTATTGCATCAAGTTCATAAGAGAAATCAAGCAGATTATCTTCATCGGCCTACATCAATATAAAGAACTGTATTAAACACTTTTTCTAAAAAAACACAAACTTAATAAAGTGCCATTATGTACCTCTATCAAATCATTTTTCATTTGAAGTGTAGACTTTCCAATCAACTTCACGCAATCACATCCCAAAAAATGAACCCGGACTTGAATTTACCATCAACAGCCAAAACTTCAAGTTTATACATATAACATTAGTGATAACATCAGAAGTGTGTAGAAGCATGCATGTAATACCACCAAATATAAAATACCTTGAACCTTAAAGCCCAATATACACAATACCTTGGCACCGACTGTGGACTTATGTGTTTGGCATAACAAATAAGCTTTCCATCCTTTAAAGACACACTTTTTGTTCAATCAACACATCAATCATAATACCATCCCGACTGCCCAACCTCAAATTTCTCCAATGTTGCAATATTAACACAGGTAGTCTCATAAGGAATTGGGGAAAGTTATATTTGTTAAACATATGTCACATATTCAAAATGTAAATATTTATGCAAAGTTGTCTTATATGTTGCGGACTTTTTATTTCATCAAGACTCAATATTTCAGCCTTCCAAACGAACTTATCAAACTTATAATAATATGAGTTTTATGATGCGTCAACTTGCAGACTTGAAGAAGATAACAATGACAGTTCACCTTTTAGACTGTTTTAATTAGAAGACAAAGTTTAATAATAAGTTTTGGCACGAATGAATTCACCAAACCAAATACAACAACATTATCATTAAAATGACTTCACCATATACCTTTCTTTGAGCTTTCTAACTTCATTAATGCTAACATCATTAATCAACAACTTTGTGCCATTCCACGCATTTGATATGTTCAAAGGAAAACCTCATACAATTTTCATGATTTTTATATTAATCTGATGTAAATAACATAATAATAAGATTCATGTATTTTAATTTTGGTCTCATATTTAGTATAACAAAAATGAAACAGAATTATCTTGAGCCTTCTTAATCCTTGCATTAATCAGCATATCAACTATCACTACTACAAATAACGGAAAAGAGAATGCTTTTTTTGGCTTTTAACAGCGCTGCCTAAAACAGCGCTGCTAAAAGAAAAGACAGCGCTTTTTTTCAATGTAAAAGCGCTTTCGTATGCCCATTTTAGACAACGCTTTTAGAATCGATAGCGCTTTTTTATATACCCCTTTAGCAGCGCTTTTGCTTTAGACAGCACTTTGTTATTTTTTAAGTTAGGCTTTAGATAACGCTTTTCTTTAAAAGCGATGTCTATTCCCCCACTCTAGACAGCGCTTTCCCACTTCAGGCAGCGCTTATTTTTGAGTTTTTACAACTCTTTTCTCTTAAAGCGTTGTCTATTGGTCACGATTTTTTTAAATAAAATACCTATTTTGACTTACAAAAGCGTTGTCCAATATATATAATGCATTTTAATCAGAATTTTAACCATATTTGAACCAGGTTTTCACCATATTTGGTAGTTTCATTCCAATAAAATATGCATATCTAAAAATTACACATATATATAAATTGATGATATATACAACAACAACTACAAAATTTATGATACAAGTTAAAATTCTACAAGTTAAAAATCCTAAAATTCAAAATTGATGTTACATCTACATCTTACTATCTTCGAGAATTCTCATGAAACAACAACAACATGAATATCTTAGCTCTATCTTCTACACACGCACCTGTAAACCTGGGAAAAAACCAAATGATCGAAATTCATAACATGATAATATTAACGTTGCACTTTATTCGAATTTAATTTATACTCAAAACTCGAAAGTTCTCATCAAAGCAAATAAGACAATATACCTTAGCTTATAAAATTCTCAACCCGATAATGAATTGACACCATTCCTCCATAAGTTCATCCAATTGATCTTTTGAGTAATGTACATAATTGAATTCCTCAAAGTACTACATATATAATAATATAACATAGTATGTGATTTAGTTAAAACAATATGTCATTTTATGAGAAACACAAAATATGAAAATAGTATGTAATTCTTAAGTTATAAATCCATACCGTGGATAGAATCTCTAATCGATCCAAAAGAATAGTTTCTTTCATAAACCTCAACATGAAATAGCCGCAATATATACCGTTACACTGGCGAGGACACTACACATGGAAAGAAAATACGAATATATATATCAGGATATACCCCTTAAATTGTTTTATCAAGTATCATCATTGTGATGCGGTGGGAGAACTGACTTGAGGTTTTGCGTTTGTGTTTGCAAATGTTGCGGTTAGCAAGAGTCGCCACCGACTTTTATTTTATCCAAAAGGAAAGGTAAAAAGCACAGGAAAGACCTTTGAGATGTTTTCTTGAGTTCGGGGGGTAGATTATGAAAAGGGAAGGTGCTAGCACCCTTTTCATCCATGGTTTTCCATGGGCTCTTAGTTATTTGTTTAGATCACTTGCTTTGCTTTTGAAATTGTTTGAAGTGGTGCTTTGTATGGTTTTGAAAGTATTTTGAAAAGAGGCCATCGTTTAGGCAATCTTTGTAATGATTCTCGTTCGTAAGAATGTATACAAAGATGTTCGTCTTTTGAAAAATGTTTCAATGTTTGAAAGTTGCTTGGAAATGTTTTGAAAATGTGTGTGTGCTTGTTTGAAAATAGCAAGGATTGTTTTCAAATTGATCAAGTAACTAGAAGCATTCTACCTACTCAAAAGTCTTTCTTGTGCATTTTTATTCCTTTGACATTGTTGATTTACCATTGATTTGGTAAACAACCCTATCTTTGGATGTTAAACGGGACGGGTGTGGGTCATCGTATGACCATGATAGCAATATTGCCAAGTATCTTTAGCATGTTTTTGAGGGACCAAGATCATTTGTTTTTAGGAAACCTTGTCTAGCGTCATCGAGGGACTATGATCTTTTGTTTTGTTTTGTTTTGCTAAGATACTTTACATGCATACAATGGCCATTTTTTAGGCAACAAAGTGGATGAAACCCTAGGGGTGCTTGTGTGCAATGTGTTGTCATTTTACATGCTTTTGTTTGTCTTGTATTAGGTCTCGTCTATTTGTTTGATTTTTGTCTTATCATGCAAACCCTAATTTTACTAAGCATGTATATAATGCGATAAATTGCGTAAAGTAAATCTAAGCTATTACAACAATTATTATATGAGGGGGGATGCAAGTTTTTAAATGGGGATATTTGCACAAAATAAAAACCCTAAAATACTATTACAACCCAATTGAATATTTGCAAATTAAATAAATAAACAAATATTAAAAATGCAATAAAAATGTAAATATGCAAAAAAAAAAAAGTTTTGTATTTGTTTTATGTGTGATAGAATAATATTATTTAAGTCCTAAAAATAAGAAAAATAATATTGTTATTTTTGAAAGGGTGAAACCCTAATTTTTTTTTTATTAAAAGAAAAAATATGTTCTATATTATTTATTTTATCCATTTATGTACAAGAAAAAATAAATAAAATTATTTACAAATATTAAAAATTAAAATATATGTGGAAATAATATTTTATGTGTATGAATAATAAAAATAAAAATGCATGATATTTTTAAATATGTTTACTATTTATTTTAAAAAAATAGATCCTATTTATTCTAAATGATTAATATTTTATGCAAAAAATAAGATAAAAAATAAAATAAAATGCAAAAAATAAAGAAAATATTTTTCAAGATTTTTTCATGTTCAGAAAAATAAATAAAAGCAATAAATATAAAAATGAAAAGAAAATATGAAAAATATACAAAATATGCAAATGGGGTGTGGATAGTGGATCAGGGGGGTGTGGAAAGTAGAACAAACAGGCCCAAGGCGCGCCAGGCCCATGACTTCATCCCTGTCCTCCAGCCTCTCCCAAACGCGCGCTTTTTGCTTCAAACCTGTATCTTGCTCTAGCTTGAATAAAATCAAAAACTCATAACACAAAAAATGTAGTTTATGATCTCACGATTCCAGTGATATAAAGTTTGTAAACTAACTCTCAAAGATCAGAGAG
Source organism: Vicia faba (assembly GCA_948472305.1). Lineage (NCBI taxonomy): Eukaryota > Viridiplantae > Streptophyta > Magnoliopsida > Fabales > Fabaceae > Vicia > Vicia faba. The sequence continues at coordinate 680,575,274 of OX451737.1, read as the reverse complement.
AATTTAATCACCCCTAATTTCTGACCTAGTTTTTTCAGCATGTTTAACAATCAAATTCTCTTAGCTCAGTTAATATAAATGATAATTATGCATACGTACAACTTCACCATGTTAAGGACTACATATTAGCTTCACAAATCAAAGCTTAAGGATTCCTAAATAGAGAGATAGAGTTTTGAAAAATACCTTGTTCAGCTGAGTTTGGATATGGCAATGTAGGACTTTGAGGGAGGCCTAAAGATCGTGTGAGCTTCCTTAAAGTTCCCTCAAGCTATTACAATGCTTAGCTGGCCTTGTGGATGGCTGAAACTTCCTGCACGAGTCAACCTGCAACCTTCCAAAATGAAAATGGTGATGTCTGAAATAGGGCTTACAGAACCAGGACAAGGACTTGGATAGTTTAGGTAGGATGTATGGAAGATGTTTGATGTGTTACAAAGCAAAACACACGAGCAAATATTGAGATGGCTAGTGTTTTGCAGAAACTGCAATGCTTGGGCAGAAAAATATGTTTTTTCAGTTTGAGAGTGTTTAGGATCTTTTTCTTTCGTGTTTCTGCTTGAGACAAGTTTTTGAAGTTGTTCTGAATAAGGCCAAGTCTTCTCTTTATCAGCTTGTGCAAGTTTTTCACTTTTGGCCAACTTTCTTGCATTTTAAGAAAAGTGACAAGACTTAAGAAAAAGGCATGTACTAGCTACCTCAAGAGCTGATAATAGTTGGTATGCTTTGCTTAATTCCTGTGGAAATTGTCTTCACCATAAGAAAAAGTCCAAGGCTCAAGGCTGATAAAGTTTGCAAAAGCTTGCTTTATCAAAATGGCATTGTGAACTTTTGGCCATTTATGGAATTATTCTTTGTACAATGCTCTAAAGGTCAAAATAAAGCCATTATCCACTAAATTATCATTTAATTATGGAGTGTAAAAGGGATTAGGACCTATAATACAAGGTACAAGCATGCTAGGATCTGATTTGCAACTTGAAGCATTGTAAACATGGCTTGAACAAAAGTGACAAATTTCCATTTTCTCTTCTTCGATTCTCCCTAACCACAAATGATCTTGGAGAGTTCTTGGACATTTTGGAAATCTTGTAACATGCTATACAATCCATATTTGAAATGCATTTTGAGATACCTCTTGGAACTAGGTGAAAAATGTCCATGAAGTTAGGTCAAAAACCTGCCTAAATTAGGGCAAATTTTCACTAAGTTAAAAAGTTTATGGACCCCTATTCACAAATTCATATCTTGAGATCTAAGCATCTTCTGGGAAAACTTTGTGAATCAAAGTTGTAGATTTCATGGAGTACTACAATTTTCATGTTGGAAGTTTTCTTTGAATCCAATTGCATCATGGTGAAAAAGTTGTGGAAAGTTGGGAAAAAATAAGAAATTTTCCATACTTAGAAAAATTCTAAGTTATGAAAATTTTCAAATTAAAACCCTAATTTGCAATTTTAGGTTTCTTGGTCAACAAGTTTCACATTTTGACATATCTTGATAAATTATGACCCTTGGCACTTGATTTTGACCAAAAAGTCAAAGTTTGACTTTTCAGTATACAATTGACTTTTGATCAGTTGACTGCAAAATTCATCTGTCGATCCTATGCATTTGAGATCTTTTGAGCTATATGATTAGGTCAAGATGATTCTATTGAGTCCTTGAAATCATGATTGAACCCAATTGGTCATTGGTTAGGTTAAAAATCAGAAATTTCCCTTTCTCAGTCAAAACCCTAATTTTGACCATTTTGCCCTTTTGATGATTTGATCAAATTTCTTGGAGTTGTGATCCAAACTTGATCAAATGGTACATATGAGTCTAAAATGTTGTTGTGGATCAAAAACTATGAAGTTTGACTGTAAATTGGCCATGGTTGACTTTTTCCCTAATACAACTGATTTTTAGGTCAACTGTCCAATTGACTGGGCAAAAATGTGATTCAAGGCTTGAAACTTGGTATAAGCAATCTTAAGGTTACAACATGATATATGAAAGTCACATGAAGCATTGATGGTCCAAAATTCCTAGTGAAAACTCAAACCCTAATTTCAGGTCATCAGTGCAAGATGATGTCTTGAGCTGAGCAAACCCTAATCTTGTCTTGAGTCCAAGAAGTCTTGTGAGGAAAATCTTGATAAATGAGAGGGAAAATTTTGGGGTACAACAATCACTAATGTAATCAAAACTGAATATCTCTTTGTGAAAATATACCTCCACTATGATCCATTTAACGTTGTTGGCTCTACTTTTTGGCACTTGAATATCTCTTTGGGAGCGAAAAGCTAGTAGAATGCTATAATAAAATATAAACGACTGTTTAGAACAATCTCACATAGAAACATAAACATAAACACAAATCCAGATATGTTGACCATAAACATAAACATAAACTTGAATATCTCTTTGGGAGCGAAAAACTTACGTGTCAATCATCTGCTTCAAATCTAGATATGTTGACCAATCATTGTATAACGAGTCCAGATAATACACAATTTCTCTCATAGGATTAATCGAAACCAATAACCAGTGTCCACTATAAGATTAAACAAATATTAACCAATGGCCAAAAATAGAAAATTATAATAGATCAAGTTAGGATGAAAATCTAACCCGTTGCCAGTATTATATGGCAAAATGAACAACTTCTCAGTATCTTTGCTGGCCACAAATAAACCGAGTACATATGATATAACATCATCTGATCTTGTTACGGTTAACCCTGAATTGACAATGTTGGGAGCTAAGAAGCCAAATCTTGCTTCTAATCCACGCGGGCGCACAATGTTTTCATATACAAACCTTAAATTAAAACATCATTAACATTATACTATATTCATTGAAATAAGGAAATAAATTGTTCATCTAATTAAACAAAGTTGATCGGAGTATACCTGATGCATGTACCGATAACACCGAGGCCTTATTCCAAATGTCTAAAAACTTGCTCCATATCCTCTCTACCAATTGCTTCCAGGTATTCAAAACCAAAGATGTCTGCACTCATAGGTATAAGGCGGGTACCACCATCCGGAATATTTGTTATTCCTAAATATGTCTGAATGCACGACCTGAACTGAGCAATAGTTTTTTTGCTAGCCACGGTCTTCTTAGCAACACTCTTTTTTTTGTGTGGAAATATTGCTAATTTCAGGCGCCTTACCCCTACTGACTTGTGAAATCTCTTTAGCATGAATCTAGTTATCATATAATTAGTTAGGGGAAGTATAAAATCACAAACTAGCATTTTTCATAGCGTAAATGTCATATAATTGTGTTGTACCTCAATTGATGCAATTGACTCGGTTTCCCGCCTAATCCCCTTATCTTTTGGAATGGATTTTATTGGAGTTTAACATTACCATGTAAATAAAATGTAAGTAAAATTGCGTTAATTTTTTTGAATAGTAAACGATTTTAAGCATACCTCATTATCTACGCAAATGAGGCTTGACAGCCATGCAACAATCGATCCTATTGCATCTGCCACCAATATTGCATCCGCCACATCGTCAGGTAATGGTAACAACGCACCCCCTCTAAAACAACATCAACCGATACTTTCAAAAATCCATTTGAGAGCGGTTTATGATGAAGCATTTCTCCTGAAGTATTATACACTTTTCCCTTACCAACCATCCGATAAGTCGGTGACAAAAAATAGAGTTGACACTAGGAAATGCCCTATAACCATTAATAAATATGGTTATATAATTAATAAATATGGTTATATAATTTATAAATATGATATATAATTACCTCGGGAATATTCTATCCAAAGTTACCATTGATACTACCTTTGTCACTAGTATCTTTAAAACCTGTAGCTTGATCTATTTCTTTTTCCTTTCTCAGCTCATTAACTTCTCGTTGTAACTTTTCCAACTTTTCCTGAAGTTCTTTATTGATAGTAGATTTTGTATTTGATTTTTTTCTTCAAGGATGTTGGAGTGATCCCAAATCCCTTACCCCTCACTCGACCAGAATACTCACGAATATCTAATGCTCGTGAGAGTATTCTCCTGCAATCATTATCTTCATCTGGAGGTATAGGCTGAGAAAGAATCTCCTTAAATTCATATAAATATTGTAATTAAAGAATTATATGTTAATAAAAGAATGATGTAATTAACTAAATAAAAGTATGATGTAATTAAATAAATAATGTTATACTTACACATCTCTCGAAAATTTGTTGAACTTTTTTTTCAACAGCTCTATCCTTACACACACAGGCTTCCTTCCACAAAATGTGTTCCGAAAGAGATGTTTCAGAACTATTCTCCTCTGTTAACTACACATTAAGCCAAATAACATGATCAAATATAAGCGTGCATATATTATAGATACTTTGCAATTTATAGATACTTACAATAGATTGTTGTAAGCGTGCATATCCCATACACCATTTTCGGTATGGATATGCTGGACTTGATGCTCATTGTCAATTTACGACACTTAAACTCTCAAATTTATGGGTATTTCTTTTGGATTTAAAATTTTCCCATTCTTCAGATGTAATCAAATCTGGATATTTCTTTGAAAGCTCTGCATCAACAAATTTTTTATCCGCATCCCTAAGAAACTTGTTTGATAAAAAAGCTCTAAACCCTCGATGTAATTTTACGGCCAATTTGAGAATATAATCTCTCCTGGTATCCTCAATGTTGAACGACCTCTACAAAAATCATACACAAAGTGCGTTAGTATAAGTAATTTAAAGATATAATCGTTATTAAAAACAAATAACATCACATATGGTACCTGTATCTCACTCCATATTTTATGTTTAGCGTCGTCTGTTATACCCCAAAATTTTCCCTCTCATTTTGTCAATATTTCTCCTCACAAGACTCTTTGAACTCAAGGCCAAGCTAGGGTTTGCTCTGCTCAAGACATCTCCTTGCACTGATGACCTGAATTAGGGTTTAAGTTTGCACAAGGATTTTTGGACTTTCAATGCTCAAATTGACTTTCATACTTCATGTTGGGCTTACAATATTACCTCTACCAAGTTTCAAGCCTTGAATCAAATTTTTACCCATTCAATTGGACAGTTAACCTAGAAATCAGCTGTATTGGGGAAAAAGTCAACTGTGACCAATTTACAGTCAAAACTCATAATTTTTGATCCACATCAATATTATATACTCATATGAACCATTTGATCAAGTTTAGACCACAACTCCTCAAGAAATTTGATCAGATCATCAAAAGGGAAAAATGGTCATTTTTAGGGTTTTGACTGCAGAAGGGCAATTTTTGACTTTTCACCTAGCCAATGGAAAATTGGGTTCAAGAATGGGTTCAAGGACTCAATGGAATCATCTTGACCTATTCACAAGGTTCAAAAGATCTCAATTGCATTGGATTGACAAATGAATTTTCCAGTCAACTGATCAAAAATCAACTATACACTGAAAAGTCAAACTTTGACTTTTTGGTCAAAATCAAGTGCCAAGGGTCATTTTTCATCAAGATGTGTAAAAACATGAAACTTGTTCATCAAGAAACCCAATTTTGCAAATTAGGGTTTAAGATTGAAAATTTTCATAACTTAGAATTTTTCTAAGTTATGAAATTTCCTTAATTTTTCCCAACTTTGCCCAACATTTTCACCATGATGCAATTGGATTCAAACAAAACTTCCAACATGAAAGTTGTATTCATCCATAAAGTCTAAAAATTTGATTCAAAAAGTTTTCCCAAAAGAAGCTTGGATATTAAGTTATGATTTTTGGAACAAGGGTCCATGAAACTTTTAACTTAGTGAAATTTTGCCCTAGTTTAGGCAAAATTTTGACCTATCTTCATGACCATTTTTCACATAGTTCCACTTGGAATCTCAAAATTCATTTCAAAGATGGATTGTATAGCATGTTACAAGATTTCCAAAATGTCCAATAACTCTCCAAAATCATTTGTGGTTAGGGAGAATCGAAGGTTTGAATTTGGTAAAAACTCACTTTTGATCCATGGCATTTTCATGTTGATACAAGTTGCAACTTCCATCCAGCATTGTTTATACTTGATTACAGGTCCTTAAACCCTTTCACACTCAATAATTAAATGCAAATCCATTGGTTTGAGGCTTTGTTCTGATCATGGGAGGATTACACAAGAGATTAATTCAAAAATAGCAAAAAGGCAACATCGCCATTTTTGTCAAATTTGCTTTATGTCAAATTGCATTCTTGAGCCTTGAACAAAATCTTGTACAACAAACAATATCCACAAACTGAGGGGGCCAAGATCATAAAGTGCAAGCTGGTAGATAGCCTGTACAGGCCTGTCTTGCATCACTTGTTACTTTTGCTTAAAATACAAGAAAACTTGCCAAAGAGCCACAACTTGCATATCTGATATAATCAACTCTTGCCAACATTTCAAACAAGTTTTTCACATTGTCTTGAGCTAGAAACACGAATTGTTGAACCCTCAAGCCTTCCAAAACACTAAATCACCTTCCTTTTGCAAAACAGGGCACTCCCTGTAGTTTCACTTCCATCTCACAAGTTACTCGTGTGTTTTGCCCCAAACTTGTTCCAATACATTCCATATAACCTATCCAAGCTATCACAATAATTGGCCACTGACTGTAACTCCATTTGCAAGCTTCACCATTTCTGTTTTCAGCTTGTGCAGGTTGAGTTCTACAAGCTTGTTCAAGCAAATCCAAAGCAAACTAGGCATTGGGGAAGGTCAGAGGAAGTTCAGGCAAGCTCCCAAGCACCTCAGGTCTCACTGAAAAGCTCCACATTGCCATACACGAGTTCATCTGAAATAGGTATTTGTCAACTTTCTATCTCTCTATTTAGGAATCATTAGGCTTAGGTTTGTGAATAAAAAATGTAGTACTCATAGCCCTGAAGCTGTACATATGCTTAGATTTCATTTAAGTTAATCGTGTTACGAGAATTTGATTCACGAACTTCCTGAAAAAGTTAGGTTAGAAATTAGGGCCAGAGAAATTCTCTCTAGTCTTTGAGAGTTAGATTAAGTTTCTTATATGGTTGAAATCGTCTTGAAAAATGCTATGACTTTGGTGTTATGAGTTTTTGCATTAGAGCACGTATGCAGGATCTAGACATTTGTACAGGGCGCGCGTTTTTGTTTGACAAAGGTTGAAGATGAAGTTCAGTGGGCTGGGCTTTGGCTTGGCTCACTTTTTGCACCCCCTGCCTTGCTGACTGCACCCCCTGACCCATTTCTTTATATTTTTGCATTTTTTCTATTTATTTTTCATTTTTGATTTTATTCTTTTTTTCTAAACATAAAAACTTACCAAAAATATTTTTATAAATTTTCACATTTATTTTTATATTTTATTTTATTTTTCTAACATGAAAATAATTATTAATTAGTATATACTTTTATTTTCTTTAATAAAAACTTGAAAATAATACATAAAAAAAAATTATATTTTTATTATTATTATTTACATACTTAAATAATATTTTTATAATATATTTTCATTTTTTGACCATTTGTACATATTTCATTATTTTTATTTTATTGTATATAAACAATATAATTAATATATAGAAAATTAGGGTTTTTTCCCTTGACAAAAATAATCTTTTATTTCTATTTTTTTAATACATTAAACATTTTATTTTTACATACATAAAAATAAACAAAAACAATTTTTGCATATTCATAATATTTTGCATACTTATATTTTATTTGCTTGTTTAAAATATTGTTTATTTATTATTTGATGCAAAGAATTCAATTTGGATGTAATAGTAAATATTAGGGTTTTATTTTCTTGCAAATATTCCCCATTCAAAATTGTATCCCCCTCCCCATATCAATGTTGTAATAGTCGTAGATTTATTTTGCGCATTTATAACTTTCAAGTATGCCATGTTAGAGATTAGGGTTTGTATGCAATATTCCAAAATAAAAAATAATAGCTTGACTAATACAAGACACAAATGCATGAAAATGACAACACAATGCACACATGCACCCTTAGGGTTTCATCCACTTGTTGCCTTTAAAATGGCCATGGTATGCATGTTGAGTATCTTGGCAAAACAAAAACAAAACAAAAGATCATAGTCCCTCGATGATGCTATCTTGGCTGCCTATACAAAAATGATCTAGTCTCTCAAAAATTTGCTAAAGATACTTAGCACAATTGCTATCATGGTCAATACGATGACCCGCGCCTGTCCCATTTAACATCCAAATACAAGGTTGTTTATCAAATGCAATGGTAAAACAACACTGTCAAAAGGGTTAAAAATGTGTAGGAAATATCTTTGAGTAGATAGGGTAGACAACTCTTAGTTACTTGATCAAAACTTGCAAAACATCCTTGCTATTTTCAAACACACCTCACAACATAATTTCAAAACATTTCCCAAAACAAACTTTCAAACATTGAAACATCTTTTCAAAAGACAATACACCTTTTTATACATTCAAACAAGAATCATTACAAAGGTTGCCACAATGATGGCCTCTTTTCAAAACATTTTCAAAACCACACACACAAAGCACCATTTCAAACAATTGAAAAGCAAAAGCAAGTGATCTAAACAAGTAACTAAGAGCCCATGGATAACCATGGATGAAAAGGGTGCCTGCACCTTCCCTTTTCATAATCTACCCCCCGAACCCAAGAAAACATCTCAAAGGTCTTTCATGTGCTCTTTGACCTTTCCTTTGGATAAAATAAAAAAGTCAGTGGCGACTCTTGCTAAACCGAAACATTTGCGAACACAAATGCGAAACCTCAAGTCAGTTCTCCCACCGTATCACAGAACTGACGACTCTGCTGGGGAAAATCTAAAAGTGGGGTTACCTTAGGGTTTAGATCACCTTTACATGCTTACCTTGTTTGCTTTGATTGCTTTACACTTGGCTCTATTGTTTGGGTTTGAAATCCTCTACCCGGATTTGGGAAACATTCATAGGTAAATAGCAATACATTGTGGAAACTGTGTGGGGTATATTGACATGGTTGAAGCAATAGCTATATTAGTGCGACATATTTGTGGGTACCGGTAGCCTTTAAGTCAATCAAAGAGAATACGGGGGCACTGAGTGATGTCATGAAGCACTAATGGACTTTTAGAACCTTTACTTGACCATCTTGGCCTTATTAGGAGTAGTGAGATGATCGACTTTGGTGCAGTCCGAAGTTGGTAGATACTCGATACTACACTTATTGAGGGTTATTTTCTTGGAATATTTCGGTCTCCAGTTAAGTGGCTAAACTGAAACAATAAACACAGAAAATAATCCAGTGATATTGAGCTCCTTAGAACCTGGTTACTATTTATAGGACAGGTTGAGCCAACTAACTTCAAGAGGGTACTTACCTATGAAACCCCATGCAAGCCTGAAACTAGGAACTTGTGTGACTTGCTTGTACATATACTTGTGCATACATCATGAACATCATAAAGCATCATATGAATCCACTAACCATTTCAAGGGTTTGGATCTTCATCTTTGTTCTTGTTTTATAGGTAATGGAATCACTCCGCAGAAAAATAATTCAAGTAAACCTTGTGAGAATCCCTCCTCAACTCAAGGAGCTTGCTTCCAAGATTCCAGAGAATTCTCTCTTCAGTGAAAGGCATGGTAGACTTGTCAACTTGGTCAACTCCAACATTGAAGAAGACATGGTGAAAGTTCTCTTCTAGTTCTTTGACCCCCTACACCACTGCTTCACATTTCCTGATTACCAACTAGTGCCTACTTTGGAGGAATTTTATCAACTCCTGAGGATTCCTATTCTCCACCAACCACCCTACAACGGTACAAAAATAGAACCAAAGCCTGGAGATGTTGCTCAAGCCCTACACTTGCAACCATCTGATATCAAAGGTCATTGGGAAACCAAAAGTGGTGTCAAGGGTTTCTTGGCAAAGTTTCTGTTTGAGAAGGCACAAGACTGCTGGAGTTCTCTAGATCTGCAAGATTTTGAGGAGATTATAGCACTTCTCATCTATGGGTTGGTCTTGTTCCAAAACCCTGATCAGCTTATAGGTGTGAATGCTGTCAAGATTTTCATATCTCGGAATCCTGTGCCTACATTGCTTGGGGATATCCTCCACTCATTTCACACACGAACAATGAGGAAAAGAGGTGTTCTCATGTGTTGTACTCCTCTTCTAGCAAGGTGGTTTATTTCTCACCTTCATCAATCAGTCTTGAAGAATGAGCAAGGCTTGAGGTGGTCACAACGATTGATGATTCTTATATATTCTGATGTTCATTGGTATTCTCAGTCCAGATAAAATGTCATCATCATTGATCGTTATGGGGAATTCCCTAATGTCCCATTACTTGGCATTAAGGGAGGCATTACCTACAACCCCTGTTTAGATGAGACAATTTAGGTATGCCCGAAGGGATGGCCCTCATGACATGCTGATTCCAGACTTGGTTTTTGACTTCGACAACGACGCTCAAGGACTTCGACAAAGGTTTATCCGAGCTTGGAGGATGCCCAACAAAGTGGACAGTAAGACACTGGGACACAAGAATTCCATCCCCCTTGATCCTTACCTCAAGTGGGTACGAACTCGCGCCCAGAGTCTTATGATGCCTTACCCTTACATTATGCCCATGATCAAAGAGCCTGTTATGGAAGGAGAGGTTCCATACACCCTCCTACATCCTGACATGCCAACATCATTGGAAGATTTGCAAAAGAGTTGGATACAGCTCAAGGAAGAACGAAATACTTTTGAAGCCAACTTCTACGCCAGTGAGAAGAAGGTTTTGGAACTTACTCGTCAACTCCATGAAGAGCAGACTCTCAACACCTACATAGAACCAAAGAGGGTGCACAACGTCTTTTTACATTATAATTTTGTGTTATTTTTGCCCATGGGGCACTTATGTACTAACAAATTCTATCTTATTAATATGACGTATGTTCTTTTTGTTTGCAACAACTTTGAATTTCTGAATCCTTGAATGCATTACATGAATACATATCATTCATCATATGCATAAACAGGTCTTCACACCAGGTTTCCTTATCTCTCTGTTGTTTATTTCAGCAAGATGGATATAGAGCAGACGATCAAAGATCTACAGGCGTAAAATTCACAGTTCCAATAACTCCTCATGACCTTGGCAAAGGGTCAGGAGGACCTTAAAGCACTATTAGAGAAAGATAAGGAGAAAAAGAAAAAGAAAAGAGTTGGTGTGGCCACTATGGGAAGAAGATTTGAGAACCAAGCTAGAAGAGTCTTGTATTTCCCCTCGACGTCTGATGAAGGGGTTGGCAAAGGAAAGGGAGATGCAGGGCCTTTCGAGTCTGAGGATGAAGAAGAAGAAGAAGAGGATGAAGATTACTCTGAGCAGCAGTACCCTCCTGCGGACGATAAGTATAAGAATCTGGAAGAGCGTTTGGCAGCCATGAAGGTACAAAGAGTGTCTGGGTTGGATTTCGAAGAACTAAGGTTGGTCGCTGGGATTGTGATTCCCCCTAAATTCAAGGTGCCTACATTTGCTAAATACGATGGTTTGTCTTGTTCGAAAATGCATCTGCGGTCTTACGTCAGAAAGATCCAACCTCACTCTTCTGATAAGGATCTGTGGGTCCACTTTTTCAAGATAGTTTGTCGGGTACGCAATTGGATTGGTTCTATCAACTTGAGAGATCTGATGTACATAACCGGGAGGATTTGGTTGCTGCCTTCTATCGACAATATCAATATAATGCAGATTTAGCACCTACTCGTACCCAATTACAGAGTATGGGTATGGTATCTAATGAAGGCTTTAAGGAGTATGCCCAGAAGTGGCGGGACTTGGCTGGAAGGGTGCAGCCACCATTGTCTGAGAGAGATCTTGTGGATATGTTTTTGGGGATCCTGTCAGGTCCATTCTTTAATCACTTGATCAGGAGCTCATCTGCAGGTTTCACCGAGTTAATTCTGACAGGTGAAAGAGTCGAAGCTGGCATTAAGAGCGGTAAAATTCAGAAGGATGCATCTGCTTCCGCTGCTATCAAGAAGACCTTTCCATCCAAGAAAGAGGTCTCAGCTGTTTACTCCCAGAGAAATCAAGGAAGAATGGAGCATCGACCAGCGGTGGGGGCTGTGATGATTCAGAATTCCGCAGCCGATCAACCTCGAAGCAGTCAACCCAGAGCTAACTAGACAAGGGTGGAAAGGCCTGCATGGCAATTCACCCGGATCAATATGACACCTGCTCAGGTTCTCCCTCATCTGTTAAAGTTAAACCTTACAAACTTGAAAGAGGCGCCGAAAAACCCAAATACCTCTTCTCCCTACTATCATTCAAATGCAAAGTGTGCCTATCATTCGGACAGTGTGGGGCACGACACCAACAACTGTTGGGCCCTCAAAAACAAGATCCAGGATTTAATAGATGCCAAGGAGGTGGAGTTTGACGCACCCGAAAAACCTAATGTGATATCCGCTCCAATGCCAAAACATGGTCATAATGTCCATGTTGTTGTAGAAGATCTTTATGTTACTACTGTTGATGACTTAATGACTCCATTACCAATGATCAAGATGAATCTGTTGAAAGCCAGGATTTTCCCGGGCTGTGAAAAAGATTGTTACCTTTGTTCAACTTTGCAATCCGACTGTCCGCTATTGAAGTCAGGCATCCAACGCCTGATGGATAATCAAGAAATCCTCTTTAAGAAAACTCTTGTTACTCTTGTTACTTCAATCAATGATGTTGCTATAATCACCATTTCCGACAATCTTTCCAAGGTCTCCAAAAGACTTGTTAAGATTACACCCGATCCAAAGTTTGTACCTCTGAAGATAACAATGCCGGGGCCTATCCCATACAAGTCCAACAAGACAATACCGTGGAATTATGGAGGATAGATCTTTTACCACGGTGTTAAGCAGATCGAATCAGTTGAAGAGAATTCCGATGAAGAAACTCCTGACATAGGAAATATTGCAGGGACAAGTAAGATCATCCGCAACGGAAGAATCTTCTCTCCGGAGATTGCTCCTCCAAGGGTAATCTTCGTACCCTCAAGTGCTCCTAAAGTTACTCCGGTGTCCGTCAACACATCTGTACGAACTCCAGTAATTGAAGAAATCATAACCCCCGAAGCAGTACCTTCTGCTGTTATTGCTGATAAAGGTAAGGGGATCCAAGAAGCGCCCGTCAGGACGAGGGCTTAGCCTTTGGTTATCCCTGAGACCACTCAGAAGGAGATGAAGGATAATTTAAAGATAATTAAGAAAAGAGACTATGATGTCGTAGAACAACTAGGGCAAACCCCTTAAAAAATCTCTATGCCGACCCTATTACTTTGCTCTGAAGCTCACGCCAAAGCCTTGATCAAATTCCTGAAGACGGCCCATGTGCCTCAAGAAACCTCTGTGGACCAGTTCCAGGAGTGTGTAGCCAGCCTAACCGCCGACAATGGTCTTGGTTTCTCTGATGCCGATCTAACATCTAAAGGGAGAAAGCATAATGATGCGCTGCATGTCTCGGTGGAGTGCAGAGGGACCACTCTTGCTCATCTTCTGGTTGATACCGGTCGTCTTTAAATGTCTTGCCTAAGAAAGCGTTGGACAAATTGGACTGTGAAGGTTTGACCTTAAAGCCCAGCAACATCATCGTAAGAGCTATTGATGGTTCTAAGCGGATGGTCCACAGAGAGGTGGACATCCCAATTAAAGTGGGTACGAAAACTTTCAACTCCACATTTTATGTCATGGATATCCGTCCCTCCTACTCTTGCTTGTTAGGAAGACCATGGATTCATCATGCTGGGGCCGTTACGTCCACTCTGCATCAGAAGCTTAAGTACCCAGTCCAGGGGAAAATTGTGACAGTTCGTGGCGAGGAGGAGTATATGATAAGCCATCTAAATTCATTCCGCTATGTTGAATTAGATGGTGAATTCATCGAGACCCCTTTTCAGCACTTTGAAGAGGTTTCTCCTGAAGTTGCGGTAGCCAAGACAATGACTCTTGTGCCCATCATTACCAAACCTGTGTCCCGGATGTCATCCCTTAAAGATGCGAAGGCTGTGATCGAGGAAGGAGGGAGCACAGTATGGGGTCAACTGCCAGATTTTCCTTACAAGACAGATAAGTTCGGCTTAGGTTTCACTGCTGCTAGTCAGAAGGTTATGCGTCGCTCCCGGGCTGGAGGACCTCCATTGAAAATCACTCATCATGGAGTTCATGCTTTAGAGGATGATGAAGAATAAAGCAATTTTGAAGACTGGATCTTTCCAACTGTTGAAGGAGGACTTAACAACTGGGAGGTGAAAGACTTTGTTCCCATTACTTTCATCAATCAGTAATTTATCTTTTGAACATTTTCTGTTGGTCTGTAATAATTTTTAAAACAATTCGTATACTTTTTGCCTTATACCTTACCCGGGGCATATAGGTCCATTTGTAAGGGCTTGATTTTTCATCTTCATATGCCAAAAGTCATTTAACATAAACTTAAACATAAACCCAATATAAAATTCCATAGTCATTTAAATATATATAAAATGACAATGCCAAAAGTTAACATAAACATAAACTTAAACGTAAACACAAACATAAACATAAACATTTTAATATGCTACCTCTTTCACTAACATCTCTTTCTTTTCTTGGTTGGGACATGAATTACTTGTTTCTTAACAATGCGTACGGATGGATTTATCCAAATTCCCTCATTAAGATCATTTCTGATATATGATTCATCCGCTGTAATATTCTCATCTTAATCATTTATAATATACGACTCATTCCGTCTAATACATGACTCATTCTCATCATCAATATCACCTTGGTCTACACTGTTATCATCAACGACTTTGTTAGATAAAAGCACTATAGACCATTTTGTACTCGCCAGGTCAGTGACATAGAACACTTGTTTAGCTTGAGAGGCTAGAATAAAAGACTCATCTTTGTACCCCTCCCTATTAAGATCCACTTGCAAAAATCCTGACTTATCCATTCGTATACCACTACTAGTTACCCACTTGCAACCAAAGATAGGAATCTCAAACTTCTCATAATCAAACACCCAAATATGCTTGATAGCCCCAAAATATGACAGATTTGCATATTTGGGGTTTAGGTCCTTCATACTTGAAATGTGCATTGCTTCAGCAAGCACATCGACACCACTATTTTGCATAGTACTTTTATCATCTTGTTCTTTGTTATAAAATGTGTATCCATTAATTGTGTATGCGCTATAAGAAAAAACATGCAAACTTGGACCATATGCCAAATATCTCAACCTTTCTGTTATTGAAGCGGGATCTGAATGAAGCTTTGAAAAAATATGATCCTTAAACCATGGTATAAAACTTTGATTGTGTTTCCGTACTATCCAATTTTCATTTCTATTCTGATTTAACCCTCAGAGTACATCCTTGTGCATTTCAACACATGGCTCAACCTCATTGTCATTGTGCAGAACATACAGATGCACTTGATCCCGTTCATCTTTTGATACTATCATAATTTTATTTCCAATTAATATTTTACCTTCCTTTTTTTCAAAAATATGACCTTTGAGGAGTCCAATGGATTGAACTTTGGACAAATATTCAGTACAAAACTCAACCGCTTCTTCAATAATGTATCGCTCAACAATACAACCCTATAGGCGACTTCGGTTTTTCACGTACCCTTTTAATACTTTCATATAACATTCAGCAGGGTACATCCATCTCATATAAGATGGTCCTCACAACTGTGTCTCTTTCACAAGATGAACAACTAGATGTACCATTATGTCAAAAAATGAGGGAGGAAAATACATTTCAAGCTCACACAAAGTAATAAAAATTTCTTTTTGCAATGTTGGTAAGATCTCAGGATCAACCACCTTACTACAAATTGACCTAAAGAAAAAACACAACTTAGTTATCGCGCTCCCTACTTTATCTGGCAAAATAGAACGTATACCTATTGGTATAAAATGCTCCATTATAACATGGCAATCATGTGTCTTTAAACTCTTTAAATTGAGGTATTTCATAGACACAAGTCTTCTAATATCTGAAGAGTATCCTTCTGGAACTTTAACTTCACTTAGAAACTTACACAATATCTTTTTATCCTTTCTAGATAGACTAAAAGCAGCAGGTGGTAGATATGTTCTACTTCCTTTCTTCATGGGTCCTAGTTCAGTTCGTATTCCCATCTTTAATATGTCCTCCCTTGCTTTATGGGCATCCTTAGACTTTCCTTTAATATTGAGTAACATACCAATAACACTTTCAAATAGTTTTTTTCCAATATGCATAACATCGAGAAAATGTCTCACATACAGAGACTTCCAATATGGAAATTCAAAAAAAATCAATCTCTTCTTACACCCACCTTTGACAACCGTATGCGCAAAAGGCTTGCCAAACTGAGTACACACATCTTTCACCTTTTCAAAAATTTGGTCACATGACAATGCAGGTGGAGCTTTACGTTGTTTGGTGTCTCCATTGAATGCTTTTCTCCATGCACGATAGTGATGTTTAGAATGTAAGAATCTATGATGACCGAGAAATACATTCTTCTGACAAAGTTCCAAACGCGTCGTATCAGTTCCATCTTCACAAACAGGACACGCACGTCGACCTTT
The DNA here is from genome assembly GCA_948472305.1 of Vicia faba. Taxonomy (NCBI): domain Eukaryota; kingdom Viridiplantae; phylum Streptophyta; class Magnoliopsida; order Fabales; family Fabaceae; genus Vicia; species Vicia faba. Next base: position 680,558,690 of record OX451737.1, on the reverse strand, counting down.
AATGCTATACCCAGATAGATTCCTGTATGCTGGAAAATCATTAATTGTGCCGAACAACATCGCCCTCAAATTGAAACTTTATTTCTGATATCCATCATAAACCTCTACCCCGTTCTCCCACAAAATCTTTAAATCTTCGATCAAAGGTGTCAAGTATACGTCTATGTCATTTCCTGGTTATTTAGGCCCAGAAATCAATATAGATAACATCATGTACTTACGCTTCATACATATCCATATAGGTAGGTTATAAATCATAAGAACTACAGGCCATGTGCTATGTGAGATACTTTGAATACCATATGGGTTCATTTCATCAGTAGATAAAGACAAGCGAAGGTTTCTTGCTTCTTCTCCAAAATCAGGATAATCATTATCAATTTTCGACCATTATGGTGAATTTTCTGGATGCCGATACTTTCCATCAATAATTCTTTCATCTGCATGCCAAGTCAGGTGTCTTGCATCGGTTTCACTACGAAACATGTGCATAAATCTCAGAATTATAGGAAAATACCATAAGACTTTTGCTGGAGACAATTTTTTCTTATATCGAGACAAACCGCATTTAGGGAACTCATTTAATGATGCATATTCGTTTCGAAACAGAACACAATCATTTGGACAAGCATGTATCTTATCATAGCTCATGCCAATAGAGCACAACATTTTTTTGGCCTCATAGGTTTGATTAGGAAGAACATTATCCTCTGGAAGCTTATCTCTCATAAGGGCTAATAACTCTGAAACTTTTATCTGACCATCCATTGCCCGCCTTTAAGTTGTACAACTTTAATACCGCAGACAGTCTTGTGAGTTTAGTGTAACCTTTATACAACGGTTTCTCTGCATTGCTTACCAATCTCTCAAAAATTTTGGGACAATCCTGAAGATCTTCTTCAAGTGCATCTGCAATCTCTTTGACTCGATCAAAATCGTATGTATCTGTGTCCTTGTCGTCTGAAGCATAGGCCGTACTACTTTTCTCCCCCGGTTCAACATTGTCGTTACTTTTTTCACCGTGAAATATCCAACACGTATAACTTCTATCAATTCCACGCATTAGTAAATGCGATTTCAATCCATCTGCGTCAACCCGACCCACATAACAACAACCCAAACAAGGACACTTCATTCGACTGGGGTCTTTGGCGTGTTCAACAACAAACTTAACGAATTCAAATACCCCATTCTCGTACTCTTGTGACAATCGATCGACAGACATCCATTTTTATCCATTTTTTCTACTAATTCAAGTAAACAAAAACACTATAAACGAATTATTCCCTTTTTGTTTGAATTAAACAAATTATTTCTAGAAATTTATTTCTAGAGTTAATAACATGGACTAAAAATAAATATATGTATATAAAAATAATTGTGTTTTTTAATTGATCGATACAGATAGAATTTGAACTTGACTTACCAAAGAAAGAAAAAGGGTTATTGGTATCGACGACGGATGACGCGACTTTGATATTCTTCGAATCGGTGATGGTCTTCGACTAACTACACCAATACAAAGGGATCATCAAAAACACGTTGTATATATATAGGGCTATAATAGCTTAAATCCACAAACCTTAAGAATTTGTTCTTAGACAAGTTTTTTGTGAAAAATTGTATGAGAAACAAATCCCTTATGAATCTTTTCTATCATATTATATTTCTTTCCAACAGAAACACAGTATTTAGGAGTAATAATGCTTAAACAATTCTGAAGTTTATATCAGTAAAATAGTATTAAAAGTAAAGAAACCAAGCAACCAACAAGTAAAAAAAACTAGTTCATGGAAAATATAAACATGATAAACAATTCATAAACCAATTAAAATAACAAAAAAAAAATCCATCATCATCTTTTTTATTCTAAAACAAAGAACCAAAAGAAAATGCAATAATGCTAAATGCTAAAAGTGTTGCTGTTATCAAGCCCTACCAAGAACCGAAAAATTAAAATGCATACCTATAACTCAGTTATGCATATCTATAACTCAGTTTGGACATCAATAGGAGGATAATGTCTTAGATGTTAGCATAGTACATTATCAATAGGAGGATAACTCAGTTTGGACATCAGATAAAGACATTTTCAAGAAAGAACATACCTTGAGAATCTGCCGGTGTGGGTGGAGGACAACCAAGAGAGACGGTGGAGGACGAAGGGAAAGGGCTGGTTGGACAACAACGAAAAGGATTTCTGTTCGTGAGAATGAGAGGGAAAGGGTTTCTGTTCGTGTTCGTGAGTCTGTGAAAAGAGAAACAGTACACTGATTCTATTTTTTTAATTTTCATTTATATGGCTTTAGACAGCGCTTTTTAGAAGCGCTGGCTAATATGGGCCTTTAGCAGCGCTTTTCAGATTTCTTTTAATTTTATATGACTTTAGACAACGCTTTTTAAAAGCGCTGTCTAAAGTGGTCCTTTACCAGCGCTTTCCAAAGCAACACTTTTAGCAGCGCTTTTTAAAAGCGTTGTCTAAGGTCACATTTTTAGCAACGCTTTTACTTATTATTGTATACAGTTTCCGTGTTTTTTTTTAAATTCACTTATAGCAGCACTTTTGTATAAAAGCGCTGTCTAATGTGCGCTGTTAAAAGCTATTTTGGCGTAGTGTATATTGCCATCTTCCTTATGACTCGTATAATTTTCGTAAAATTGTATGATAAGTTGACCCCACAAAGTACATTGTACTAGAGATTTGTTGTTTTCAAAAACATTTGAACCAAATTAATATGTTGTTCTTAAAGATTTGTAAATGCAATAATATGGTATACAATATTATGACCATTCAAGGACATGCAACATACATATTATCAGTTATTATAAAAAACAACTTTGCTCTTGTTGTTATCAGCATCGATTTGGGATTGAGAAATCTATGTTACTCCTCCAAAAATATCTAACAAAAAAACATGTGTCATCTATTATAAATAGTTTTATAGGTTTAGAAAATAAAAACACAAAATTAAAATAAAATACATTAATAACTTACCAACTAACACATTAGACTGAAAATTTCCTTCAACTATGGCATCCAATCCAAGTATGTTCAGGAAATTCAAAGGAATGTCAGGGAGTTCTGTCTTTTTAACCGAAGTTGACCCACAAAATACCAATTTGCAACTATGCTTAGTTGACTTAAAAGGGAAATCATTATTTGACACTTTGAAATTCTGCATTATGTAAGAACTTCCAGCTGCAAGTTTTTCCTTAAATTTCAAAACCAAAAAAGGCGGCACAATGACTTGAATCATATCTCGCTAAAAAAAAATAATATAAAAAGCTTATATTACAGACAAACATATTGCAGAGACAAATTAGGAACATAACACAATTATCATATCTTTGAATCAACCAAAACCATCTCAATGTGTTTTTTTTAAGCACTTGTCATAGACCAGATATGTTTACACCTAACGACAATATTCTAAAAATCCTTTGACTCATTGATATCCTTATCAAATTCAATAGGGCGAGCCATAGATTGATCTATAAGCTGTAACAATAACACATATATCAAATGATCAGAGGTGTCTCTTGAATGATAAAACATGTGGAATGTAACAAAAACACGAATAGCACAGAATCCACAAATGAATGATAAAACTCAAGTGAACTATTTAACCAAAGCATTATATTAAGACTCAACTATTACATACGAATACAAGTACGACATGATACTTAAAAGAAGAAAAAAATAGAGAACCGGCATACTCAATATGACACTGTAATAAAACTCAAGTGAAGTATCTCAAATGGATGATACTATGATGCATAAATACGAATACGACAACATAATCAAAAGAAAAAACAAAGAGAACCTGATTGCAGTTTGGAGGAAGTTTAGTTTAGGGTTTGAAGAGATTTTCAGAGAACCGTATATTTATGGGTGTTGATGAAAGATATCAAAAGTTGAAAGGGTGGGATGATTGAAAGTTGGAAGTTGTGTATTTTCAAAAAGGGTATTTAATGAGTAAGATCTTTGCAGTTACCGGTGCAGATGGAGAACTCAACGATTAAAGTGTTGATACAATTCCAATATAACTGTGTATCACACTTCTATTGTGTAGTGGTTGATTAAGTAATTAAATAATAAAAAATACAAAAAAAATATTCTTGAAGTGTCACATAAACATCATTAATTAACAAATCAATATTAAACAAGTAGTATGTAATAAATTTATTTTGTCCATGGAATTAAACTAAATTTAGTTTTTAATCAAATGGATTAAAGTATAATAACCAAATACTTTAGTTTTTATTAATTTATAATAGACAATGAGATTTACATATTAAGAGTATAATTAATTAGTATCAGTCGGCATAATTAATTTGTAATTAATTTATAACTAATACCTAATTTTTATTTGGCAGATGCTAACATGCGTGTGTTCCCGTCCCAAGGACACAAATTAATAAATAATTTGTAAAAATATTTTCTTAAAATAAGTGTAAATAATTTATAAAAAAATTAAATATGATTTTATTTCACTCAAGTTATCAAGACCCTTTTTATTTAGTGTAATTAATTTATAACTAACTTGTAACTTAATGGTAATATCTCTATTAGTCTCTCAAGTTGGAAGGTGTTCAGAATACTTTCAACTTAAAAAGAACAACATAAATGTAATCAACAATAAACAAAAATACATTCAAAATAAAAATAAAATAAAACACCTCCAAATTGTTAGCAATTGAAATGCATAGTTTTTATAATCTACCATATAAAAAATTTTGGAGCTTTGAAAAATGTTTTTCTACCCTTACCTCTTAATCAGCCACTTCACTAAAATGAGGGCATTTTGTGTTTAAAAAAACATTTTTCAATTAATGATGTCATATAGTTCTATTTCAATTACGTAGTTTTTGTTTTTTGCTTTTGATCATTAGGTTGAAATTGGTTGATGATGTCACTTGGTCCAAATTAAATTTATTTTCCTATTTTCTTCTTTCAATGTATACTTTAATTCAAATTTCAAAAAACAACATAATCTTCTCTCTCTCTCTCTCTCTCTCTCTCTCTCTCTCTCTCTCTCTCTCTCTCTCTCTCTCTCTCTCTCTCTCTCTCTCTCTCTCTCTCTCTCTCTCTCTCTCTCTCTCTCTCTCTCTCTCTCTCTCTGTCGACTATGGACCGAAGGTTCTTCTTCTTCCTCTTCTTCAACCTTCTCTCTCTTCTTCTTCTTCTTCTTCCTCTTCCCCAACCTCCATTCTCTAACAATATCGTCACCATCTTATTCTCCCTCTTTTTGTATATTCGTATCACACCGAAACATGAATGGTGTGTGAATCAGTTTACATGTGCAAATAAGTAATAAGTGCAAATTGTAGTTATTTTTGTATATACTTTTTGTTGCACTTATCGACTCTTGGTTGTTAATATCAGTTGAATAACCCAAATTTATGTATAAATGCGTTTAGTTTGTGTATAACGCATTTTCTTGTATAAAGTGTATCATTTGATAGTTTTGTATTTATTTTGTAAATATTTGAGCAGTGTTGGAGCAAGAGGGATAAAACTCCAAGATGCATTTTTGGATCAATAAAGGAATAAGGTGAAAGATTGGAGCTAGAGGAAGTTATGCAGGAAAGCAACAGAAGTTGTTGGACTGTCATGGATCACCAGGCGATAGAAGTCATCGCCGAATGAAATTTTGAAGACCAATTTTGATGAAGTCTCTGCCTTGCGTCACGTATGTGTTTCCAGACGAAAATAAGGAGAGTCGTCGGGTGATGAATTGTGATCTTCGGGCGATGGGAGATATTTGTTTCAGATGAGGACGTGGCAAAACCTGTGCCAAGTGTATAGAAGTCGTCGCCGGGAAATGTGAGTTGTGTCGTTGGGAAATGGTTGCGGATTATAATTTTGTTATATTTTCCTTTTTATTTCATTTGGAGAGTTATGGTTTTGGGTATTTTTTACCCCAACTACACCATCCTTCATTTTTTGATAGTTAGAGCTTAAAAAACAACATTGAAGCTTGCATACGGATGATCCGAGATGGATTGCTCTTCAATCGATGCTGACAAACCGATAGATTTGTGGTTCATTTCTCTTAATCTTTGTGTATTCTTTATGTGTTGAGTTTGTATATGTATTTACTTTAAACTCAAGTATATTTGTCGCCCATGGCGTTATATTAAATTGCTTTACAAATCTTTGTGGATTATTGTCTTAGATTTTTGCTCTGTGCTAGGGATTTGAGTTGTTATAAACATATATTGCTTAGATTCTTATCTAGGGTGATTATCTGTTAGTTTCTGAACTCTAGTGATAGATTTAGAGCTGACATCTACTTGGGTATCAGAGTTTAATGCCTTTGTGTGGTTGTACTGTACTGAGAGATCGTCAGTGCGATTACATAGTTGTCTTCTGTGTTGTTGAGGAGGTAGAGAGATCATTTCCTTGGTGATCATTCGGTCTCTTAATTTGGGTTAGAAATGACTTAGATTGTGAGTGATATGTAGTGACATTGATGATTATTGTTAGGTTGAATGTAACTGGTCAATAGATTTAAGTCTATGATGAGTAGATTATATGCAGGCTTAATAAGTTCTTAGTTTTTACTTTTGTTTACATTTATTTTCTGTTGATAACATTTTCTTTACAAACTCATTTATCCCCAAACTCATTAACGAGAGATTTGTCGAACGACAATTCAATAACCAACAGAAAATGTTATCAACAGAAAATAAATGTTTGAAAATATTTCTTGTTTGTTAATAAATGTTTGAAATCCTATTGTTTGAAAATTTGTGGAAGTAATTACTCCCTTAGGTTTAGGCAAGTTTTTTGTTTCGATTAGCTTTAGAACTTATCACTTGTTTGTTAACCAAACCACATTACAACATTGAAAAGTCTTTGAGATTCTTGCTTTTATATTTTCAATGTAAATTTTTGGATGAATGCATAATTTAGTCTATTATTTTCAAGATTGTTGGATGATTTAAAATACTCCATTTTTGGGTGTTTTTCATCTATCGATGATTGTGTTTGGTAGGTGTTATTCATTTGTGAACTAGTATTTTTTTTTAGAATGTTTGACATAATTTTTGTATTTAGCATTTGTTTCGTGTTTATGTTATAGTCGTAGTTTAGTGGTAAGTGTTTACTTTGTGTGTATTGTTTTTCATTTGAATCATTGCATTTGTTTTCCGTTTTCAAAAACCTGTTGATTCGTGATTCTTGAATTATCGTATTTTGCTTCTTTAAGTTTATTTGACTTTGTTTGAAGACAAACAATATTTCAAATTATAGTTATTTTTGTATATATTTTTTATTGCACTTATCGATTCTTGGTTATTAATATCAGTTGAATAACCCAACTTTATATATAAATAAGTTCAGTTTGTGTTAATATCAGTTTGAGAAGTCTATATTCACGTGTTTGTAGTAGAATTGAGATTTACCAACCATTAACAACAGCCATTCCATTGCTTTGAGGTATTGAGAATTTAATAGAAAAATTTGTACTTACAAAATAAATCAAGAAATATTAATAAAATTAAAGGAAGGTAACATATTATAAAAGTAATAATAGATTATATCAATGTTGTAACATTTTTTAAAAGCAATGAGAACGATGGAGAATAAGATGAAAAAAGCAAAAAAGTTATAAAATGTTTATTGTTCCTACATATATTTAAAGAGTTTTCAATGGTTAGTGGATTATAATTCATGCGGTTATTTTATATAACTGTAAATGTAAGTTTTATAAATAAGTAGGAATTAAAGAGTTATGGGAGATTACGAGTGTGTTTGTTTGAAGAATTAAAATTAGAATTCTAGAAATCTCATTCTTAGAAATATTAATGTTTGGAATTTCATTTCTATTCATTTGTTTGATAAGTTATTAAGGTTTTTAGGAATATTTTTAAATTTTATTTTATTTATAATTTTAAAATATAAAAAAAATGTTAAAATAATATAGAAGTAAGTAGTTATAGGTGGTTATTTTTTATTCTCATGGAAATATAAGTTCCTGGGAATAATTTATGAAAACTTGAAACAAACATAAGAATATAGGATTCCTAACCTCACATTCATGGGAATACAATTTGTATCCATGAAACAAACACCCCCTACATAAATGACATGAAGTTTATGTTGGAAATCCATCAAATATTTATGATGAATTTCTACTTCAATGAATTATGAGAAAAACAAGAAAAGAAAGAAGACAATTATTTTCTACAGAGTTTCTCTTTGTCCACAAACTGTGAAAAACTTTGTTATTCACTTGCAACTGCAAATTCTGTGAATACAACTTAATTGACTTGATTACAAAAATAGGGGTTACTCCCTCTATTTATAGATTTAGCTTGCACCCTAAGCCCAAAACTATAAAAGCCCAAAATATATGTTTTGGTACTAAATCAAATTTATTCTATTTTAGATCTAAATCAAATCTTATTTAAATCTAAAACAAATCTAATCTCTTTCGAAACAATCGAATTACAATTTAACACACCATCTAATTCATTGTGTCTAAACTATATATATATTCATCATGACTCTTAGCCTTCTGAATACTTCGACTTACACTCCCTTTATCATGATGTATGCAATCTGATTTTCAGTTCTGCAGTATTCTAAATTCATCTTCCCATCTGCTACCTTCTCTCAAAGATAACGGAACCTCATTTCGATGTGCTTACTTCGACCATGTGCTATTGGGTTCTTCGCTAGATTGATAGCTGACATGTTGTCGATCTTCATGGTAATTGCTCCATGATCTTTCCCTGTTATCTCTTCGACCAAGTTCACCATCCAAGTTGCTTGACATGCACAAAGAGAAGCAGCTATGTATTCTGCTTCTCATGATGATAATGCCACTACTGGTTCCTTTCTGGAATTCCAAGCAACTGGTGCACCACCTAGCATAAACACATATCCTGATGTTGACTTTCGATCTTCAGCATCACTACACCAACTCGAATCAGTGTATCCCACTAACTTACATTCTTTTCCTTTATCAGCTGTAAGAAACAAAATTCCATAGTCAAGAGTTCCTTTGAGATACCTCGGTATCCTCTTTACTACTGCTAGATGTGATACCTTTGGCTTTTGCATGAATCTACTTACCATACCTACACTATATGCTACGTTAGGCCTTGTATGACAAAGGCATCTCAATGATCTAATAAGTCTTCTGTATTGGGTTGGATCAACATCATCTTCATCTGTATCTTTTGACAGTTGCAGTCTTGGTTCTGCATGTGTCGAAGTTGAGTTGCATTCTTCCATCTCAAACCTCTTGAGAATTTCTCCTGCATATCTTCTTTGATGCATCATCAAACCCCTACTACTCTTGTAGAATTCAATGTCAAGGAAATACAAAATCTCACCCAAATCAGACATTTCGAATTCCTTGCTGGGATCACTTTTGAAGTCTTCGATCTCACTTTTGCAGCTACCTGTTATCAATAAATCATCTACATAGAGACATAGTATAAGAAATTGACTATTACTTCTTCTTACATATACTACATGTTTAGTTGTGCACTTCATAAATTCCTTATCCCTTAGGAAACTATCAATTTTCTTATTCCAAGCTCTTGGAGCTTGTTTCAATCCATACAGAGCTTTATGCAGCCTGTACACCTTTCTCTCTTTGTAATGTTTCACAAACCCAACTAGTTGTTTAACATAAACTTCTTCGTCTAAGGGTCCATTTAGGAATTCATACTTCACGTCCATCTGACATATGTGCCAACTGTTTATTTCTGCTAGACCAATAATCAACCTGATTGTTTCGATCCTAGCAACAGGTGCAAAAACTTCATCGAAGTCTATTCCTTCTTTCTGTAGAAATCCTTTCGCCACAAGCCTTGCTTTGTGTCGAGTTACTTCACCTTTCGAATTTGTTAACATCAATTGCCTTCTTGCCTCGAGGAAATTCGACAAGTGACCAAGTGTTGTTGTCTTTGATATACTTCACTTCTTCGTTCATTGCTTTCATCCACTTCGAATCCTTTAATGCTTCAGTTACATTAACAGGTTCAACATCTGCATAGAAAGCATAATGTACCAGCTCAACTTCATTATCTATTACATCATCTGATGTAATCACGCAATCTTGGAATCTTGCAGGCATGCGTCTTGTTCTTTGAGGCCTGCTTGTACTTGGTATATCTGTTGGTTCCTCTTGTCGAACTTCTCTTTTGATTTTAGTTTCTGGCTCTTTGAGTAGGATTCCCACTGAATCTTTCTTGACATTTTCAGTCCAATCCCATTCTTTAAACTCATCTATGATTACGTCTCTGTTGATCATGATTTTCTTTTTCACTGGATCGAACAACTTGTAGCCTCCTGTCGAATGATATCCAACTAGAATAATTTGACTTGACTTGTCATCAAGTTTTCTTCTCAACTGATTTGGCACATGTCTATGTGTAATAGATCCAAATACCTTCAGATGACTCAAGCTAGGCTTCACACCAGACCAACATTCTTCTGGAGTAATTCCTTCTAGTTTCTTCGTAGGACATCTGTTCAAAATATATGTTGCAGTCAAAACAGCTTCGCCCCAAAACTCTAGGAAAATTCTTTCCTTTCAACATACTTCTCACCATATTCATGATGGTTCGATTCTTCCTTTCTGCAATTCCATTTTGTTGTGGAGTATAGGGTGGCACCACCTCATGTACAATCCCTTCCTTTTCACATAGCCTTTCGAAGTCTTTCGACACATATTCTCCACCACTATCAGTTCTCAAAACTTTGAGTTTTCGACCATTTTGTCTTTCGACCATAGACTTAAACTTGGCAAATACTTCGATCACTTCACTTTTCTTCTTGATCAGGTAAGTCCACAGCTTTTGACTGAAGTCATCTATGAATGTAATATAAGTATTTTTTACCTCCCATCGAATCCACCTGGATTGGTCCACATACATTCGAGTATATGACTTCAAGAATAGCCTTCGACCCGCTTCCTGCATCCCTGTTGAAGCTATTTTGTGTTGCTTCGCCTGCACACATTCCTCACATACCTCATTTGGAATGTCGATTTCTGGCAATCCTGAAAACATATTTCTTCTCTTCAAATATTTGATGTCTTTGAAGTTGAGATGGCCTAGTCTATAATGCCATATCCATTCATCTCAGCTAGCTGTAGTCGAAAGGCACTTGTGCTCCATCACATTTAGTTCGATCTTGAAGGTTCGACTATGAGACATAGGATCCTTCAAGATTAATCTTCCATTTGCATCGACGACTCTCATCATCTTATCTTCAATTGACACTTTATATATCTTTTCGACCAACTGCCCTATACTGAGCAAATTTCTCTTCATGCCTGGTATGTACAACACATTAGAAATTATTGACTTCTTGCCATCTTTCCTTATAATCATAACATCACCAATACCTTCAGCTGCTAGGGTGGTGTCATTTGCGAATTTTACCATATTCTTCATTGAGGGCTTTATGTTGACAAACCAGTCTTTCCTTCCAGACATATGTGATGAGCATCTTAAGTCCAAGTACCATTGGTCCTTGAATCTATCTTCATCTCTTGTTGTGACCATCATCATAATCTCTTCTTCTTCATGTTTTGCAAGCTTTGCATCACTTTCTTGATTCTTTTGTTTTTCTGGACAATCACTCGAATAGTGACCATACTTCTGACAATTATAATATTGAATATGACTCTTGTCAGGTTTTCAACCATCACCTCTTACTTTATTTGCAACACCACCTCTTTGGTTGCCTTGGTATAGTCTTCTTTGATTCGACACGTTTCCTTCGTTTTGGTTTCCTGTACCATTCGATTTATTTTCATCCAAACCTCTTACCAACAACATATCACCTATGAGGTGACTCGTAATGATACATATTATAGAATTAATTCTATTTGTGCAACTACTAGTTATATTAAAAGAAGAGTGCCATGAAAAAACTTAAGTGACAAAATTCATATGGCAACTATTTTATGGTGTTGTGGAGGAGATTTCAACATTGTTTTTGGTTATCATGGATATAGGGGTAGAAATTATGTTGGAAATCCACCAATTCTATGATAAATTTCTATCACAATGACAATTTAATTATGAGACAAACAAAGAAAAGAAGACAAGACAATTATTTCTGCAGAGTTTCTCTCTGCCCACAAACTGTGGAAAACTTTCTTATTCACTTTGCAACTGCAAAATACTGTGAATGACTTGCTTACAAAAATAGGGGTTACTCCCTCTATTTATAACTGAGCTTACACCCTAAGCCCAAAGCCCAAAATATCTTTTTGTTACTAAATCAAATCAAATCAAATCTATTCTAGACTTAAATCAAATCTATTTAAATCTAAAACAAATCAAATCTCCTTTGACACTATGAATTAAAATTTAACACACCACCTAATTCATTGTGTCTAAACTGTCTATGTTCATCATGGCTCTTAGCTTTCTGAATACTTCGACTTGCACTCCCTTCGTCATGATGTCTGCAATCTGATTCTCAGTTCTGCAGTGTTCCAAATTCATCTTCCCATCTGCTACCTGCTCTCGAAGATAATGGAATATCATTTCGATGTGCTTACTTCGACCATGTGCTATTGGGTTCTTTTCCAGATTAATAGCTGACATGCTGTCTATCTTCATGGTAATTGCTCCATGATTTTTCCCTGTTATCTCTTCGACCAAGTTCACCATCCAAGTTGCTTGACATGCACAAAGAGAATCAGCTATGTATTCTGCTTCGTATGATGATAATGCCACTACTAGTTCCTTTCTTGAATTCCAAGCAATTGGTGCACCACGTAGCATAAACACATATCCTGCTGTTGACTTTCGATCTTCAGCATCACTACACCAACTCGAATCAGTGTATCCCACTAACTTGCATTCTTTTCCTTTATCAACTGCAGGAAACAAAACACCATAATCGAAAGTTCCTTTGAGATACCTTAGTATCCTCTTCACTGCTGCTAGATGTGATTCCTTTGGCTTATGCATAAATCTACTTACCATGCCTACACTGTATGCTAAGTCAGGCCTTGTATTACAAATATATCTTAATGATCCAATAAGTCTTCTGTATTGGGTTGGATCAACATCATCTTCATCTGCATCTTTCGACAATTGCAGTCTTGGTTCTGCAGGTGTCGAAGTTGAGTTGCATTCTTCCATCTCAAACCTCTTGAGAATTTCTCCTGCATATCTTCTTTGATGCATCATCAAACCTCTACTGCTCTTGTAGAATTTGATACCAAGGAAATATGAAATCTCACCCAAATCAGACATTTCGAATTCCTTGCTGAGATCACCTTTGAAGTCTTCGATCTCACTTTTACAGCTACCTGTTATCAACAAATCATCTACATAGAGACATAGTATAAGAAATTTACTCTTGCTTCTTCTTACATATACTCCATGTTCAGTTGTGCACTTCACAAATTCCTTCTCCCTTAGAAAACTATCAATTTTCTTATTCCAAGCCCTTGGAGCTTGTTTCAATCCATACAGGGCTTTATGTAGCCTGTACACCTTTCTTTCTTCGTCATGTTTCACAAACTCAACTGGTTGTTTAACATAGACTTTTTCATCTAAGGGTCCATTTAGGAATGCACACTTCATGTCCATCTGACATATGTGCCAACTGTTTATTTCTGCTAGACCAACAACCAACCTGATTGTTTCGATCCTAGCAACAGGTACAAAAACTTTGTCGAAGTCTATTCCTTCTTTCTGTAGAAATCCTTTCGCCACACGTCTTGCTTTGTGTCGAGTTACTTCACCTTTCGAATTCGTTTTCACTTTGTATACCCACTTGACATTAATTGCCTTCTTGCCTTGAGGCAATTCGACAAGTGACCAAGTGTTGTTGTCTTCGATAGACTTTACTTCTTCGTTCATTGCTTTCACCCACTTCGAATCTTTTAATGCTTTAGCTGCATTAACAGGTTCGACATCTGCATAGAAAGCATAATGTACCAGCTCACCTTCATTATCTATTACATCATCTGATGTAATCACACAATCTTGCAATCTTACAAGCATGCGTCTTGTTCTTTGAGGTCTGCTTGTACTTGGTATATCTGCTGGTTCCTCTTGTCGAACTTCTCTTTCGACTTGAGTTTCTGGCTCTTCGAATAGGATTCCCACTGAATCTTTCTTGACATTTGCAGTCCAATCCCATTCTTTAAACTTATCTATGATCACGTCCCTGCTGATCACAATCTTCTTGTTCTCTAGATCGAACAACTTGTAGCCTCCTGTCGAATGATATCCAAAATAGGATCATTTGACTTGACTTGTCATCAAGTTTTCTTCTCAACTGATCTGGCACATGTCTATGTGCAATAGATCCAAATACCTTCAGATGAGTCAAGCTAGGCTTCGATCTACTTCCTGCATCCTTGCTGAAGCTATTCTTGTGTTTCTTCGCCTGCACACATTCCTCACATACCTCGTTTGGAATGTCAATTTCTGGCAATTCTGAAACCATATTTCTTCTCTTCAAATATTTGATGTCTCTGAAGTTGAGATGACCTAGTATATAATGCCATATCCATTCATCTCTGCTAGCTGCAGTCGAAAGGCACTTGTGCTCCATCACATTTAGTTCAATCTTGAAGGTTCGATTCTGAGACATAGGAGCCTTCAAGATTACTCTCCCATTTGCATCAACTATTCTCATCAACTTATCTTCGATTGACACTTTATAATTCTTTTCGACCAACTGCCCTATACTGAGCAAATTGCTCTTCATGCTTGGTATGTACAACACATTGGAGATTACTGACCTTTTGCCATCTTTCCTCATAATCATAACATCACCAATACCTTCAGCTGCCAGGGTATTGTCATTTTCAAATTTTACCATATTTTTCTTTGAGGGCTTTATATTGACAAACCAGTCTTTCCTTCCAGACATATGTGATGAACATCCTGAATCCAAGTACCATTGATCCTTGAATCTATCTTCATCTCTTGTTGTGACCATCAACATCATCTCTTCTTCTTCATGTTTTACAAGCTTTGCATCACTTTCTTGATTCTTTCGTTTTTCTGGACAATCACTTGAATAGTGTCCATATTTCTGACAATTGTAACATTGAATGTGACTCTTATCAGGTTTTCGACCACCACCTCTTCCTCTATTTGCAACACCACCTCTTTGGTTGCCTTGGTATGGTCTTCTTTGATTCGACACGTCTCCTTCGATTTGGTTTCCTCTACCATTCGATTTGTTGTAGCCACCTCTACCTCTGTCGAAACACTTTCCTTTGCCTTTGGTCTCTTTTGCTGAATGTGCCTGCAAGGCCACATCACTCTTCGATTTTCCTGCAGCTCTTTCGTTCATTCTTTGTTCATGAGATTCAAGCGTCCCTTGAAGCTCTTCCTTTGTCAATTTCGACAAGTCTTTCCCCTCTTCTATCGCCACCACTATGTGGTCGAACTTAGGAGCTAAAGATCTCAAGATCTTCGACACAACAGCTCTTGTTGTTAACGTTTCTCCACATATCTTGATTTGATTTACTAGTTTTGTAACTCTAGTGAAGAAATCAATATGTTTTCACTGTCTTCCATCTGAAGCAGTTCATAGGTCCTTTTGTGAGTTTGTAACCTCACTTCTTTCACCTTCTCAGCGCCTCCAAAAGACTTCTCAAGGATCTCCCAAGCTTCTTTTGCAGATTCTGAATCACTAACCTTTTCGAAATTGTCTGGGCTGACACATTGATGAATTATAAATAATGCTTTATAACTCAGCTTCTCAGATTCTGTGTATTTCTTCTTTTCTTATTCTGAAGCGTTTTCTCCAAGCGCTTCGACTCCATCTTTTACAAGGTCCCAAAGACCTTGACACCTGAATAAGACTTTCATCTGTTTGCACCAATTCTCATAGTTGTCAACTTTCAGAATTGGTAGTGTTGCTGGATAGTTTGTGTTCTGGACTGGGCCCTACAGGCCCAATAGCATTACTAAGGCCCAATCCAAATGGACTTGCTGAGGACCACGCCGACCAAAGGGTCACAGTCGTGCCCGACGTGCTCCCTGAGGTTGCCTGCTCGACTTCTACATCTCCAGCTCGACATCCTGCTGTCCAGCTCGACATCACCTCGAGCACCCCAACTAGGGCAGACTCAGTCCACTGCACTCCCAACGAGACCCCGAAAAGACCGCGTCTCCGTCCGCCCGCACTTCACGCAGAACATCCAGGGAGGGGACCACGTGCGGGTCCCCACTACGCACGTAGAACCTGGCAGTTCCTCCATTGGGCCAAACATGCCCGACCCAATGAAGGGACCTTGGCCCAGCGCTGGGGGCTATAAATACCCTCTGTTTCCAGAGGGTCAGGTATTCATCATTCTACCCATACTTGCTATTGCCTGCTCGTGCTTCTACTTACTTCAGCATCGGAGTGTCTTGCAGGTACCCCCCCCACCTTGTTCAAAACTTTCAGCTCGGATCCAGCCGTGACGGTCCAAGTCTGATCAGGTCAGATCAGTGGCGCCGTCTGTGGGAAATTAGCTTCCCCGTCTTACAAACAACTCAAAAGACCAAAGCTCAAAATTCAACTACCTGTCATGGTTGATCCAGCTCGCGATGAGCAGAACGTCCGTGTCGCCGACACTAATAACGGCACGGCGGACAAAAACGGACATCTCGACAACACCGGCAATCCCGGTCATAACACCGCTCCTGCAACAACCGTCCTCAGAATTTCCTCGTACAGGGACGGAGCCACAACATCATCCTCCTCGCTCCCACCACCACTCAAGGACGACCCGACGGCCCTCGCCCACTACAGAGCCGTTCGGTTTCAGGAAGTCCCCGTCCCCCCCGGGGCGGATGCCACCACACAAGCGCTGTTCGCAGCAATTAACCAAACGAACTATCTCATCTTCGCCCAAGGAGAGAGATTAAAGGCGCTTGAAGACGAGCGAAGACCCTCGAGGAGGCATCGGAGACCACATACTCCCCCTCCTCGGGTGATTGAAGCCCGACACCCTTCTCCCCCGCGGAGACACTACAGGGAAAACTCTAGAAGCCCTTCTCCCCGGCCAAAGCAGAGGCGACCATATTTGGAGAGAGATCCCATCATCCCCGCCGGAGAACCCAGTCGCGACCCGACGAGGCACGACAAGAGACACGCCGGGGACGGGCGTGTAACATTCAAACAGCGAGCATCACGCTCGAGGGAGACTCCGCACGACCACCGTGCCAGACAATACTACAGGTCCCCATCTCTGTCTCTGGAGAGGAGCGACGAGGACGACCCCCGCGGTCCCCTGTCGCAGGCCATCATGGATGCACCCATCCCCCCGGGCATGGAGAAGCCCCCACATCTGAAGGAGTATGACGGAGTTGCGGACCCGGTCGACCACATTGACGGGTTCGAGGCCATGCTCCATTATCATAATGTCGGGGGGCCCATCAAGTGCCGTCTTTTCCCCACGACTCTCAGGAAGGCGGCCTTGGACTGGTACAAAGGGCTCGCCCCGGGCTCAATCACCTCGTGGCGGAACCTGAAGAACCAGTTCATCAGTTCCTTCACCGCTTCTCGACTCCATCCAAAGACCGAGGCGACGCTCGAGGCCATCATCCAAAGACAGGATGAGACCTTGAGGGAGTTCATCAACCGCTTCAACCGAGAAGCGATACAGGTCCCCTGCACGGACCACATGAAGAGATATCTGCTGGAGAGGGGGCTCCTCCCCGGCACAGAATTCAGAAAAGCCGTGGGAATCGAGCCGCCCAGGTCTTTCGACGCCCTCCTCGATAAAGCTTGAGCATACATGGATTACGAGGAGAGGGAAGCTGCCAACAGGGCCAGAGACTCCAGGGCTCGGGGTCCCAACAACAGCAGCAGCTCGCGCCAAGAGGCTCCTCCCCGACGAACCGGGGAGAAAAGGAAAGAAGACCGACCCTGGGAAGCCCGGGAACAAAGGGGCCCCTCGGGCCGTTTCACCGAGTACACTCCACTCACGGCTTCCCGCGAGCGTATTCTGGCGGAGTGCGCCAGTACAGACTTCAAGGACGGCGGCGTCAAGCGTCCCCGACCTGCTCCCGCCAAGCCAGGGGCGGACAAAAATAAATACTGTCAATACCATAGGAGTCATGGTCATCTGACAGAGGACTGCGTCCACCTCAAGGACGCCATTAAAACCCTCATCAAAGGAGGGAGGCTCGCGCAGTACAGGCGGAACGACGCTCCTCGTCGTGACGCCCATGAAGCCAAGGAGCCGGAAGAAGACGCCCGACCATCAGACGAGTCGGTGCCTATCCAGACCGCCTTCTCGGTGACCAGGCCCGAGGACTTCGACATTCCCGAGCACCTGCAGGAACCGCTGACAACGCACAACAGGTGGGAATACTTTCCCTCCGCCATGGTCATTAATGGGGGCGGGTTCAACGACCTCACCATCAATTCAGCTAAGAGGAAGTTGGACAAGCTGGTCGACGCGGCTCCCCCGCAAACAGTAACGTTCGAAAGGGTGAAGGGCAGGTCAGAGCCCATCACCTTCTACCTAGAAGAGCTCCCCGGCGGAGCCCCGAACGCGGTCACCCCCTTACTGATAAGGGCAAGAATGGCTAATTTCGACGTGCATCACATCCTGGTCGACGAGGGGAGTTCCGTCGACGTGATGTACAGCCAACTTTTCAGAACCCTACAGCTGGACGACTCACATCTCTCTCCGTATGTGGGGTCGGATCTACAAGGCTTCAACGGCTCGACTTCCAAACCTTGGGGTTATGTCGAGCTCCTGGTTACGTTCGGCGAAGGAACGGCTACAAGACAAGTTAAAGTCTGTTTCCTCGTCATTGACTGCCCGTCTCTGTACAATTGCATCTTGGGGAGACCGACACTGGCAGAACTAACAGCGGTACCCTCGACCGTCCATCTGAAGATGAAGTTCTACACCAGGAGGGCACGGGTAGCCACCATCCAAGGAGACCTAGCCGCTGCCCGTAGGTGCTTCAACGCCGCTTCTAAGGGACGAGATACCGTCGACATAGGGACCAGACCCGCCAAAAGGACAAAACAGGAGCCCGACAGGAAAGCATCCCCCGAGGAAGAAGTCCAGAAAGCTCCACCAAAGGTCGATTCCATAGCCCTGGACACCCGCTTCGATCAGGACGAGCCATCCAGCAGCGAGCAAATCCCACTCCGACCAATACCGGACGGGGATTTTGAACTCGTTCCCCTCGGCACAGACCCAACCAAGGGAGTGAAGATTGGCAAAGACCTCCCCGACTTGGCCAGGAAGCAAATCAAGGCCTGTCTGCGCGAGAATGCTGATCTCTTCGCCTGGAGCGCTGCAGAGATGCCCAGACTCGACCCTGAGGTCTCCTGTCACCACCTCGCCATTGATCCAGCCGCCAAGGCCGTAGTACAACGTAGGCGTAGGCAGTCTCCAGAAAAAACGGAGGCTGCTGAAAAAGCTGTAAAAGACCTCCTAGAGGCAAATTTTATTTCTGAAGCCCGGTATTCCACCTGGCTGTCAAATGTTGTACTCGTGAAAAAGAATAATGGAAAATGGAGAATGTGCGTTGATTATACTGATCTCAACCGGGCTTTCCCGAAAGATGCTTTTCCCTTGCCTAACATAGATATGCTGGTCGACAACTCGGTCGGCTACAAAACTTTGTCGTTCATGGACGCTTATTCGGGCTATAACCAAATCCCAATGGCCCTGGGCGACAAACACTGCACGACATTCATAACCAGCTCGGGCAACTATTACTACAACGTAATGCCCTTCAGACTGAAAAATGCCGGAGCAACTTACCAACGCATGATGAACAGAGTTTTCAACAAACAGATCGGCGACATGCTCGAGGTATATATGGACGACATGATCGTCAAATCCCGAGCAGACACCGACCACGCAGCTCATCTCAAGACAGTCTTTGCCCAAGCAAGGCAATGTAAAATGAGGTTCAACCCCGAGAAATGTACGTTCGGGGTGAAGGCAGGAAAATTCCTTGGATTCTATCTAACAGAACGGGGAATCGAAGCCAACCCCGACAAATGTCGGGCATTCTCCGACCTCCCAACACCGACGTCAAAGAAGTCGATACAAATCATGAACGGCATGCTCACGTCGCTGTCACGCTTCGTCGCGAAATCCGCTCAGCACGCCCTCCCCTTCTTCAAACTCCTTCGAAAGGAAGCAGCCTTCGAATGGAATGAGGAATGCGAGCAGGCACTACGCCACCTAAAGCAAAGTCTGTCTCAGCCGCCCGTGCTATCTCGACCAGACGACGGGGAACCGTTGTACTTGTACTTGGCCGTTTCGAACGAAGCCATCAGTGCAGCTCTTGTCCGCGAGACCCCCGACGGGCAGAAACCCGTCTACTTCACGAGCAAGGCCTTACAGGGGCCCGAAAGCAGATACCAGCAGATAGAAAAGGTGGCTCTGGCCCTCGTCAACGTGACGAGGAGGCTCGGACACTACTTTCTGGCCCACACCATCATCGTGCGAACCGACCAACCGGTGAGGCAACTCCTGGGTCGGCCAGATATGGCGGGCAGAATGTTAAAGTGGTCCTTGGAACTCTCCGAATTCGACATTCAGTACGAAAGCAGGAAAGCCCTGAAAGCACAGGCCTTGGCCGACTTTGTCGCGGAAATGACCACTCACGACCCTCCCCCGGGGAAAGAACACAAGTGGACCATCTTCGTCGACGGAGCATCCAGCTCGTCCGGAAGCGGCGCAGGAATCCTCCTGGAAAACGAAGAAGGCGTAGTAATCAAGCACTCCTTAGCTCTCTCCTTCCCGACGTCAAACAACCAGGCAGAATACGAAGCCCTGCTCACAGGACTGAGACTGGCCGAGGACCTGGGAGCCCGCGAGGTACAGATCTACACCGACTCCCAGCTCGTCGCCTCTCAAGTACAGGGGAGCTACCAGGCCAAAAACGACAACCTCATCGAGTATTTGAACTTAGTCAAAAAATACATGACAAAGTTCGTACGAGCAGAAATTTCACATGTTCCCCGCGAGCAAAACACGAGGGCGGACATATTGTCCAAACTCGCGAGCACACGAAAGAAGGGCGGGAACAAATCCGTCATCCAAGAATCTCTAGCGCGTCCAAGTATCGAACGACCCTCGACGACAGTCGAGATCCATGCCATCGGGGATGCGACGTCCTGGATGACCCCGGTTTATAATTTCCTGACAAAAGGCGAACTCCCATCGAACCAGGCCGAGGCTACCGTCACAAAGCGACGAGCATGTTCCTACGTAGTTCTCGAGCAGAAACTGTACCAAAGAGGATTCTCCATCTCCCTCCTGAAATGCATCGACGAGTCCGCAGTCCCCGAAGTACTGCGGGAGATACACGAAGGGATCAACGCCCAGCACATGGGCGGTAAATCCTTAGCAAGGAAAGCTCTTCGAGCGGGATACTACTGGCCGACGATGCAGCA